>CM062851.1:19540113-20740113 GCA_031772225.1 Eubasilissa splendida | reverse complement strand
CATTATTAATAACTAACTTTATTATTAAATTAACATTATTTTAAAAAAAATAACCACTCGTGAAATTTGTAATAAACTAGTGTTAACAAAGAGCTTAAAATATTTGTAAAACGCTATTTTCTTCTTCTTGATAGCATAATAATTAGTCACAAGAGGGACCAGTGTTAGATTTTCCAGAAAGGAGAATTTTATTTTTAAATTATTTATATCATTAAAATAAATATTCTATTATTTATTTCTTCAGACTAGAATAACATATTTAATACTAGAATTGTTTAATACACATCTGTAATACGCAATGCATTTAATTTGTACTTAATTCGTCATACTGCGCAACGTGACATGGGTGAGTAATTGGTTAAAATATTTTCAGGAAATGTATTTACTAAAGATATTTAAGGCCTATTTCATGAAATAGTAATTGTTTTTTTGAATAATTCATTCTGTTCTCAACATTATTTTCAATTATTAAATATTTTTTCCAAAATTATGGCTCAATCCACGTTGAAATAGGTCTCAGTATAATGTCTGAAAGTAATCTTAGTTTTACAAGATCAACGTACGTTGGCGTAAAATGAAATCATGTAAATTCTTGAGATTTTTATGGTATCGTTGCGAATATCGCTAAAACCCAATCTTTTGGAAAAAAATACCTGAAAAATATTGGATTATTTCTAAGCAGATTGGAGTTTGAGTCATGTAGAAGGATCATTTTGGATGAAAATCAGTTTTATAATTATTTGAAACGTGTTAAGGATTCAAAACCATTCATGTTATTGCTACTTTTAATAAACCCCGATAATGGAATGGTTTTTGTAATGTATTTATTTTTATTTAAAAAAGTATTTGATAATAAATGTGAAGCTAAGACTTCCTTCGGATTCATCGGTTTTCTCAGCAGAATGTTGGGCAATTAAAAAGGCCTTGGACATCTGCGTACTCTGGAAATTTCAACTCCCGGTTAACATGTGTCTTCTTCTTTCCCTTAACTCGCCACATTTAATTAATATAATAGCAAATTTTTTGAATGACAATAGTATTGATTTGTATTATAATATTTCTTATTCTATAATATTATTGTAATTTTTTTATAAATTAATGTTTTAATTTGATTAATGGCACAAATCACCCTTGAAGGGTGGATTACCTATTTAAAAGAATAAGAATAAATATTTCTGAAACTGAAACTATTTCTCACAGTCTATCTTC
Source organism: Eubasilissa splendida (assembly GCA_031772225.1). Taxonomy (NCBI): domain Eukaryota; kingdom Metazoa; phylum Arthropoda; class Insecta; order Trichoptera; family Phryganeidae; genus Eubasilissa; species Eubasilissa splendida. The sequence continues at coordinate 20,738,904 of CM062851.1, read as the reverse complement.
ACATGATTTATTGATTTGTTCCATTTAGCTCACCACGCGGTAGAAACTCTTTAGAATGTTCAAATGTGAAAAATCATAATATATAATTTTTAAATATATTTATGTATAGATATATTTGATATTTTATGTCAGGAAGGACCTGTGAGAGGTAGACTGAACCACAGATGACCCCGGCAGATGGCACTCTCTAGTGACTGCGGTTACTAATGAGAAGAAAGAAGAAAAAATAAGAAGAATAATGATACAATTGGTATTTTTACAACATCTATAAATACTTATTTATGTATTTTGATAATTATATTTATCTCTTCAACATATTAAATTTGATTATATGATCCATTAATACATTCGTGTTACAAGACTATGTTTTATTAAGGAGAACACATTTTTATTGTGAAGTGGTAATTATTCAGAACAGACGGTCTGTGATGTTTTAAATACTAATTTAATGTATTAATTATAAATATATATATATTATATTAGTATTTAAAACATCATGTTCTGAATAATTACAACTTCACAATAAGAATGTGTATATGTATATATTTATAATTAATACATTAAATTAGTATTTAAGACTATGTTTAAAATATATGTATTTTTAGTCATAACATTTGTTTTAAAATAGATGCGTACACGGCATACATGTCACGGAATACGGAATAAATTAATCTGTTATAAGTGTATTAGTACAATAATAATATTTTTTTGTTCTACATTTCTTTAAAAAGCAAATACTTGTGCAAAGAAGAGAATTACATATTAACAATTATTCTTTACAATAACTAGCTTATAACGAAATGAAATATAATAAATTAATAGCAACGATATAAAAATATTATAAGATTCTGGGTACATTTTTATCTTTAAAATGTTTTTTGATAACATTTATCATTTATTTATTATATTTAAACTTCTTATTATGTGCGTATAGTGGTGTTGAGCAAATTGTGTGTTGGTTTTTGAGCATGAAAATACAAATTTATATCTAGTATGATTTTCAGTAATAAATTATATTTTTCTTTTTCTTTTAATATTTGAAGAATGGAATTATTTTTAAATAGATGACAAAATATTGGTACTTTGAATTCTTTAAAAAGTAATATTCTCACTATTCTCAAACTAAGCTAAACGCTTGTATTATGAAAATACGCTTGTAATATGAAAGTCTCCTGAAACGAGGCGCGAACCCCCGACAACTAGATCACTTAAATCACAATACATAATTTTACATTGTGTGTTGTGATTTAAGAAAAATTTGATACTTTATAAGAATTTAATACCGAGGCCATTGAGGTGTAAGTAATACTCTTACATCTTGACTATCGCTTTAATTTTATTAGATCGTTATATTTAATGATGATTAAGATAGGCTTAGTGAGCCAGTGATTTTACAATTTCATTATATTAACGCTAATAAAATAATAATATTTAAGAATACTCAGTAACTTCGCCTGAGGCGCTTCGCGACCCAGGTATTGTTATTTGGCCGGCTTATAGCATGGTAATTTTATCATTGAAAACATTTGATTCAGTGAAGGTAATTTATTGCATTAATTATTCAATTTATTTACATTATGTTTACCACTATACTAATAGGACAAGTGCGGGCTTCCACTATAAATAATCCAATAAAACATGAAATATGAAATTATAGACTGACATACAAAATGCAGTATTCGATAAACTAAATAATTTTTTTAGGATTAGGAACGACGTTTCTTGTAACATATGTAAATTACAATAACAATTCTGAATTCGCCAATCAACTTTTGGAAAAAAAACATTATTTTGATTTTATCAAGGGTTTAGAAATTTTATATACAAATACTAATGGTTTACAGTTAGATAAATTTGAAATTTTAGAAATAAGAAAAAGTGTTAATGGCAATATTTTTTTAATAGAAATGCGTACACAGAATACATGTCACATCAATATTCTTACTTTTTTCAAACAAAGCCAGACGCTTGTACTATGAAAATAGGACTATCTTGCTGGTGTCCTAGAACGAGGCGCGAACCCTCACCACTAGATCACTAGGCCAGCATCTTAACTACTATGTCCTAGAACGAGGCGCGAACCCTCACCACTAGATCACTAGGCCAGCATCTTAACTACTACACCAACAAGCTACTCGTTAATTAAATATTATAAATAATCAAATCCAAATTTTTGCAAATATGTAGTCACCTTTCAAATTTGTTTTCACAATAGTTCCTAATTAGTTACCCACTACTTTAACTCTTATAGTTTTGTTTTTGTCTATGCTTGAATTTAAAATTTTAGTATACATTGTTTCCTGAAGAAGGGACTATAGGTCTTGAAACATGTTGATGTATCAATAAATAGTGTTAAGGAGAACACATTCTTATTGTGAAGTTGTAATTATTATTTTTTGATTTTGTGATGTTTTAAATACTAATTTAATGTATATATTTATAATTAATACATTAAATTAGTAATAAATAGTGGTTTTAAACAAAGTATTTTTTCTTATTATTCATTTTAAGAGTTTTGAGTTGATCGACGATGAGAACGTTTATGTTAGTTTTGTGTAACCGTTTGTGTTAGTTTTGTGAAACCCCTGATTTTTACATAGGATTGTATAGAAAGGAAACATTAATATTGATAAAAAACGCAACGAAGATATTGTATGCCTTTGAGACGTGGTACTGGAAGTGGACACTGCGTATTCCGTGGACCGCGAGACGCACAAATATATCCAGGAGTTAAGGATAACCAAAAGATCATCCCTGATTACGGACCGCGCAATGAGACCTGGAACATCGGCCAGAGAAGTTGGATACACATTGCAGAATACTCCAGAGAACTTCATAATTTAGAAATAGAATTAATAGAAATATGAAATGAAAATATATTTTTTAATATTTAAATATTTATTAAAACTTTCTTAATTATACGGTTAACGGGTAGATTACTATCGTTATCATTAATATTATTTTAATAAAAGCCAAGAATGTGTATCTGTCATGTGACGCTGTACCTGGGAAAATATTATTGGATATTTTACGATATATGTAACATCTTACCTAAGGACTTATTTTGTTTTTTTTAAATTTTGTGATAGATAATATTCTACCGGGTTGTCTTCTTATATTTCTTCTACTGCCGTATCCTATGATTTTCTTGACTCACGTATTATAATATTCTATAAAAATATACTTATATATGTCTTATTTTAATGAACTCGCTGATGTATAGGTATAGTTAAATAAAATTAACGGCATTTAGCTTCAAAATTTCAAAAATAACGCATTCAGTTTGTGAGGGATCCCATAATTCTACTATTTAACTTAAATATAGCTTTAATATTATTATTGTTAATTTATCGATTGCAACGCAGAATCTCCTCTTTCCAATATGCGACGCTCCTGGTCGCTAGCTCCTGTGATGTATCCCGTAAATTCATCGTCCTACATTTCTAATTTCCTATATTTATTAGTTAATACATCACCTGTGTGAAGATCTTATATTTTTACAAGTCTAATATTAGTTTAAATACTCTTAGTCGTAAGGCACCAGTGTAATGGATACCCGCTACTTTCTAAGTCTAAAAATTAATATTTTATTTAACTAAACTTATAATACCTATGTTCGCTCGCTAGTATCGCGTGAGCTCAGAGATCTCGCTTCGTGAATGACAACTTATTTCATGAATTAGTGTTATTTGAAATTTTGTACGCTTAATACTAGTTTTTACGCTAAATATCTAAATTTGGCCAACGTGATTGATCTAGTGGTTAAGAATATTCCCCATATTATGTCCGTAGTAAACCTAGTTCTTTTAACTCACGTTTTCAATGATCAAATATCTAAAGTTTTCAAGTATCCAAATATTATAGTCGTTCAAATATCTATAGATCAATTGTTCAAATAAATATACCAATTATCTTATAGTACGCGACTAAATAACGGAAAAACCTCCGATCATGCGGTATGATATCCGAGCGCACTCGTTATAACATTAATTTTACTAGTCTTCAATTTATTACCCCTAATTCCGAAACATAATTTGCGCGTATGTAAACAAGTGAATCTCGGCGCGAGCCAATTATCATAAAGTTGGGTATGTATTATTCAGAGCTGGAATGTAAGAGTGTGGAAGAAATTATACATAGGTCACCGACCTTGTCGTAGACTTGTCCTCGTGACTGTGGCCGCCTCGTGGCATCGCCTAGCTGTTCAAAGATTATGTGGACATGTGAAACAACATGCGATATGCTAAGTGCCTGCCTCGCTAGGCAAGTATGTTCCGTGATTATGATAAGTTATCTAGACATCAGACTGTGGCGCTCGCTCGGCTCTCCTACAAAACCCCAGATTAAGAAACCCGTTCGCCTGGTGCATATTCGCGTTAGACGACGAGTGCTTAACCCCGAGCCCTCTCACCCACGCGTTCAAAAGTTAATGATGATGATGATGATCCAAAGTTTTGATTCGGCCAATGTCATAGTGAACAATATCATTTGTTATGAATCATTCAAGATGCATGGCCGATGTCCTTGTATCTACAATATGCTGCTGTTCAGTATCGGCAAGAAAATGGCCAATTCGTGGCCGCGTCCACTACTGAAAGTAATTAATTGTGATTGCTCGTACACCATGACGGTACGACTCTCAGGAAAATTTCTATGATTCTTTTGGGAGCATCTAAGAACATACGTCATGCGACGGCGGTGTCTGAAGAATAGTTTTGTTTATCTGCTGGATGATCCTCGGTGTCTCGGACAATGCATCTCGAACGGAGCCAGGAACATATGGTTAGGATTGTTATCACTGCATGTTGGTGCGTGTGTGTGTGTTTGTGGGTTGCCGACGTGTCAACGTAATTACAGATCGTTTCAGGAACACTGTCTCTGGGTATTAACCGCTAGAGATCCTATTATCATCCTCTTCAACTATACTGAGGTACGGGGCGTTCGGAAAATTCCACAGAAACCCACCTGATACGCTCGTAATCTACATACAGTTTGAGTGGACATGATGTATGTTGATAGAACCGATACCGCCGCAGAATCGTCACCTCAGCCTGTAACTTCTTATAGGTGATGACAAGGCATAGTAGCGGATCAAAATTCTCTCAGCGATTGGTCCCGAAATCAACGTGACTCGCCCATATATCAGTGCCCAACTATACTTCACCATCGGTACCAGACGTTCTGGAGGTCAGCCTAAACCCTTTCGCTCACGTTCGAAATCCTTCAAGCAGGCTTACATATCAGAATATTCAGTTCAGCTCGCCGGCCGAAGGAAGTAAATAAATAAATAAATTAATGCAGCTCCTCATTTTGTGGTGTGTAGTACCGCCGAAGTCATTCAACAATGGTAGTAGCTGGTTAGTTCCTTTTGTAGATTAATCGTGCAATATATAATATAACAAATGGTTAAAATATATATCGATACTTTGATTCTCCATGATTATACCAGTTTATCTTATTCAAGACTGAGCCCTGCGGCAACCAAGGTGGTTATTATCCAATTAGAACTTTGAGCAATCATAAAGAGTCAAAACATATATTACAAATGCGGTAAAATAGTAAGGTAATCAATAAAGGCATGCAAAAGAAACTCATCAAGATTCAAGCAGGTCCTCGCTGCCGACGTCCTTCTGGGCACCAAAACACGTCTCCCGCGATAATATCCGGATCAAATAAATTGTCAGCCAACTTTCGCGACGGTCGCAAGGTTATTGATTATCACTTTAACTCATTAGATCAACTCCAACGTTCGCCAGTCACCGTGTGCGCGTAATATGAATGCGACATATAATGGCTCCTGTCTACTACCTATCCTCTACCCTCTACCCCTATAATCAGAACATGATCTTTTTTATGTGTTCTCTATAGTTTAAGAGTTAAAGTTGAATTTTCGCACTGTCAAGATAGCGTTTACTATTTGGGTGCGTTGACTGCTGTAAATTATTGTCCTGCTGTTATTCGTTTGTGTGTGCTGGGTTTCTCGCTACCGTGCGAAACGATTTAGTGCTGTGCATCTTTCAATTGTGTATGGTGTTGTTTGACACTTTAGCGTGATCACTGACAGTGTATGTCCAAGTGTATTTCACGCTGAACAACGTTGTACGTGTCGTGAAACCGGAAGACCTCTGGATCCGGTGAAAAAATATCTGGATACCGGAAAGAGCGTTTCACAGGTGAGTTGTGTTTTCAAGTTCTGGATGATCTTTCAGCCACCCCCTGTTCCCTATCCTTATCTCTCCTCGAATTCTTATCACACTTATATTATATTTATTGTAAAAAATGTTCGTAACAGTTTAAATAATTTAAAAGTTGATATCAAATTTTTAAAAACAAAAATTATCGGTAGGTTTATTTCACAAATTTTAATTAAACTTTTAATATCAAAGTATAAAAAAGGTTTTCAGTGAATTTATGCATAAATTGCTTAAAACCAGCATATCTCTTAAGGGTGAGAGTGCTCTTAATGCTGAGTAGTTAATTTACAGAGGGCCAGAAACTAATTTGCTGTTGAAAAAAAAGTGCTAAAACTTAATTACACTCCGTACTTGGTGCACAAAGCTGTACTGTGCATGGCGCGGCACGAAGGTTTCATACAATCCGAGCCTTATATGATACTTAAATGACAGCGGTCTTACGATATGTATGGTAAAAATATATTATATATTTTTACCACTTACACTTATTTTATCTAATAGGTAGTTTATAAACAAGAAAATCTCTTATATTACAATTTATTGACGAAATGTGAAGAGTATGCGAGTTTTCATAAATATTACATAAACGAATCAAACATTTCAATTCAACATGGTGGGATAAGATCCCGTGGACTGTATCAATTAAAATTAATGATTAGTTGACGCGATTCGGCCTACCTTGGGTTGGACGTATATTTTCACCTCCAGTTGACTCGCACTTTTGTAGTGAAGAACAGAGATATCGTTGCACTTTCGGTGATGTTAAGAACACCGCTTCGTCGTGGTCCTGGCATTATACACGGCGTTACTCTCGAACATTAAAAAAAGCATAGATGTTAACCGTTTCGTGTCGAAAGGCAATCTGTTTCCACGTCGGCAAAATCCCTAAGTAATTAGTTGGCCAGAGCAGGGAAGATATATTAAGGTTTATATTGAAAGGAAAAAATGCACAAGGAGTAGGTACTTGACTTGCGTAAATTATTATGAAAGTGATTCTGAGCCATGTTTCTTTCGTTTCGAGATATTTGAAGGTTAGCGTTTGAATTGATTAAAAATATTTTTTCTTATATATTTATAATTTATTTCGACATATAAATGTTGCATGTAGCTTATAAGGAAATAAAAAAATTAAGGTTGAAATTACTCACTCTATTATCAAAATAAATACTAGCGGAATACCGTTGAACGTTGTAACAATACACAATAACAATTTTTTCACAATTGTTACATGTAATTTAAAACAGTGTGACGCGAAATAATTGATATTATTATTTTTATATTTTTTGACTTGTACCACTTTAATAATAATGGGCACATATATTACCTATACAAATTTGTTAATTTTTTGTTGCAGAATACATAAAAAAAACATTACAATTTAAGATATTATATTTTTAATAAGATTAAATATTAAAGTACTGACGGTAAATACATTTTGTAATGATATACCTAAATGCCTACAATTTGTACATTATTATAGAGTAGTGAAACGTGATAATCAGGCAATAAGATATAGAAATAAATAAGAGAAGACAATGCAATAGATTTGTTTCTATTAACAGAATTTTTAAAAACAGAAAGTGATCTCACAAAGAAAAGCATACCAAATAGATTAAATATTTCCCCAGGTACATCGTCACATGACAGATACACATAATAGAGTTTTATTATATTAATACATGTTAATTAATAAATTATTATTTACCATGCAACTAGAAAACACAGAAGATATTTCAACGTTAAACATACATTTTTATTGTGTTAATTCATTTTAATACTTAAGCATTTTATCTGTAGAATTTTCTAAACTATTCTGCCATATGTATCTAACCTCTCTGGCTAACGTTTCGGAACCCATTGCAGGGTCCATAATCAGAGCTAATGGCATCATCGACATCGACGTCGGTCGGAAAAGTCGGATACACACAACAGAATAAATAGCCTAGAAAACTTTACACAGAAAATTCTAAACATGAAAATATTATATATACAAAATATTATTTTGCCCAGGTAGACAGAGATGGACTTTTATTCTAATTATTATGAACAATAATTATAGAAACAGGGAATCTAAACCGAAATGTATTATATTAGAGTAGTTAGTTATTATTTTAAGAAGTAAACGTGGCAATATTATTATTGATTGTCCCATAATAAAGGCCCACACCATTAGGATAGCGTCACGTCATTTCCGGAACGAATGAGGGCATGAGGTATGTTGAGAGGGTATGGTTAATTCAAAATCTATATTAAACTGTACAGCTGTTAATCATTGTTTTTGTTTTACTATATGAATTAATAAATTATTAAAACATAATTATATTTTAAGAAATGAAATGATTTAGGTACATTTTTTTTGTTTTCTACATCCAATATGTTATTTTTAATTGATTAATTGGTAAAGTAAAACATTTTCCAAGACACTAAACTATTAAAACTCATGTATAAAATAAGTGTTCGTGTACATTCTTGGAGAATGATGGATACGAGAGGAAAGGTGAATTTTTCGAAAGCTGGACCGATGATGGTTTACTTGGTAAGATGAGTGGCACCAGCCATAGGAAATCATCTTTGTATTGGAACGAAAGTGTATAGTGAAAGATATTCTTAATTTTGTTATCAACTTGATTTCGTTTTAATTTGAAAATAGTTTTTTTCCACGAGAATAGGCTTTCAGTAAGATAAATATGCAGTATTTTACTTGTTTGAAATCCATGTTAAAGAGATAAATAGAATAGATAAGCAGTGAAAAAATACAAAAAAATCTATCAACATAAGGAAACTCGTTAGGTTTCATGTTGTTTTTTCTTGAGAATTCCCAAACAATGAAGAGTTTGTTTGTTTGAACAACGAGAAAATGTAATTATTAAGATATTTGCATGGTCTCATTTTCGAATTTGAAAGCCACCATTGAAAGAAGGTTGGAAAATATAAAAGACGCCTAACAATATAGGTGAGAAAAAATGCATTTTATTATTAGAAAAGAGTCGGTGATGTACCTATAAAATCACTCAATTTATTTCTACTTCAATTCCCTTGTTCGAAGAAACCCGGAGACTTCTTATAAAAAGAGTCCATTTGCTTCGTTTGTGATTGCGTTTACCCGCGCTTTTTCTTCCCTTTACGACCATTGCAGCAATTAATATTACGGGCAATTTTCCTTTAAGCGGTTGACTTGGATTTTTTTTATTTGCATTACGGCAAATGTCTACTTTGTTCCTTTGCTAAGATCCTGGAAGAATTCTGCGGTTAATAGTTCTTCTGTAATATCTATAGTCACGCAAAAATGTAATATAATATATGGATTTTAATAAATACTGACGGTTGATGCGGCCTTATTCTTATCAAATATATTTTAATTAAAGTGTGCATTAGGAGGGGTGCGAATTCAGACGTGAATACAACAGTACATTTTAGTAAAAACACGTCTCTGAATGAAGTCTCTAAAAATTTATTTGATAAAAAATTGGTCGTCGAAATGATCAGTGAATCGTGGTGCAACTGGCATATTCGCCGGAGGGTCTAGCAATGGAACCGATCAAATGAACTTATATTTTTCCTTTTTATCCACGGATGAAAGGCAACAAAAAAGGCTTAGCTTAAAATAAGTACAAAGAAATGAATTAGGCAGTCTAGTTTACATCTACTTCATATGTGAAAAAAAAATTGTGAATGCTATTTTACCTACATAGCGTTAATTAATTTTATTTAAAGTGTTTTTGATTATCGTTCCATTATTATTAGATGTATTAATTAAAAAAAGTGTAACATACAGGCTTGAAAATTTGTCGTTAAAAATAATGTCGCTGTAACATAATTGGATAATGCACCTTCCCTGGTTTAGAAAGAAATCCAGGTTCGAATCCCGGTGACGAAACCACAATATTTTTAGAGAGAATTGAATTTATATGTATATTTCTAATTAATACATTTAATTAGTATTTAAAACAAATTAAATTAATAAACTAGATGTACATATATATAAAGATATACAGAAAAAAAGTATATATTAAAAATATTAAGTTGCTAACGGGATTCGAACCTGGACCGGATCCGGGAAAGCATGTTTACCATTTCATAATATAAAATTGATTGTTTTTAAAAATTTAATACCATGCTCGTGTTTATATTGATTTGCATCAATGTTTCGTGTAAATTTCGCTGATTGCGGATTAGTGAGGATTTTGTAAATAAATACCATTATATCATAATATATTTTCTGCTTAAAGGTCATCGTATTCAAATCTTTCAGCATTGCACTGATCAGAGTATTATTCTCATAGCTTTATTTTGCAATAATGACAATTGTTCCATTTCTTCTTCGTAAGCCAAAAACAAAATGCTGTTGCAGTAGTTGATGTAAGGAATAATAACAGAGTTGTATACTATTTAACAAGACTCAGTACTAATAAATCTTCTAATACTTCCAAGAAGTGAGATTATCTGAGCAATATTTTTAGTCGCGTATCGTGTTTTTTGCGATAAATTCAATTTTTAATCTATTATGACTCCCAAATATTTTATTTCAGTCACTTCCTTCAGACTTTCACCATCTATGATAATTTTTGGTGTGATTGGTATCTGAAGATTCGGAGTCGTATAATTGAGGCATTTGTTCTGCGGGTCTGCCACGGCATACGTCACGGCAGTATTTCTAAAGTTTCATTTTGTATTTCCAATCTCCCATGTTCATGTGTCAGCACCGTAGATGCACATATTTACGGTCATATATTATCGACCGGTCTCCTTCCACCATAGTATTTATCAGAATAGAAATTCAAAATTAATGTTTGATATATGCTTTATATTTTAATATAGCCCTCGGATGCAGGGCTCCGCGTCTTATATAAATATAATTAAACTCAAATCACTAGCAAACCTAAGACCGCCTCATTCGGTACTCCATCTAATTTAGTTACACGACCAAACCACTTGCGACTTTCCTCGACTCCCCTAAGATCTTCGCTCATATGTTACCATTAGAGTGTCTTATGCTTGACTCTTCCTTTCATACTCAACCGAAAATTCTCACCCTTAATCTACCCCCTGCTCGACTGTCTCCAACTCTCCACCATACGCAGCCTACCACCCATCTGAGACTACCCAAAGCTTAAGGGCACGTCATTTTGTCTGGAAAATGCTCCCGCATTCTCCAATCCCTTCCTAATCTATAAGGGATGGTACTTTAAGCACACAATAAACAAATTAGGTTCAAATTAAACTACAATATTTTATGAAAACTCATTCATCTCATAATGTATGAAAAATTTCCCTTTTAAAACAAGGAATGAAGTATGTCAAGCAGATCAAGTGAAACTTTTCTCCATTTTATCAATACGTATTTTGATTTTCATATCAAATTGTATATACTCGTAGAATTATACGATTAGAATGAAATCATTTCGGAATGTAATTTATAATTATAAGAGCAAGAATAGCGTTTAATATTTTTAAAACAGTCTACTAATATTAGTGTCGTAGAAATTATCGCAAATAATAAATTACCGAGCAAATACTGCTTTACCCCCTTCAACGACACACCTTTTTCCACTTTTTTTAAATTGAAAATAATTGCTATAAAATAATTTTCATATGTTTTAGACTCTTAGACCATTACTTTTAGACACAAATTTAAAATAGTTCATTTAGATGTATGTGTGTATGTGACGAGCTTAAAATGAGGATGCGCGCCGAGCGCGTCCTCTTGCTCAGCCGTTAACAGGTGTATAACCTTATACCATAAACAGTATTATTATATGAATATATAATGAATATAATAATACTGTTTATGGCACATAACGAGTTTTTTATTGGACTACCAACAATCTTCAGTGAGGTATATAACTTGGGAAGTACTGATTACTAATGTACGTAATAGTTATCCTAAAACGGGTCTATATGGTTGGATGTTCAAATGTTAATACTACTCAATGGTACCATGATTTTTTATTTATTCTTATAATATACTCTTACTAACTAATTCATTCGTCACTAATATTTTTAACATCTACTTTATTTGTAGCGATTGATAATTATGACTGCTTAATACTGTAATATTGTCTGAAATTATTTATTTAATAAATTACCGCCTGGGTGGCTAGGCAGCTGCCAGGTGATATAGGGTGTCCAGCGGAAATATTTATATTTTGAAAACAATACAAACAAACAAATGAGTTTACTATATATTTTTTTAGTTTAAGCAGATCTGCGGACTTCATTATTTAAAGATTATGTCGTCTAAGTGACGTCCACTTCTTGCAATGCACTCTTTTAACCGAACCCTCATGTCGGAGAATACGCGAGAAAAAAATGCTGGGTGGCGATTTCACGCCGGATGTTTTCTTCTAGGGCCTGTATTGTTCAAGGATTATTACAGTACACTTCTGATTTCTTTACACACTAGCAGTGTGTGAAGCTGATCCGTCTTAGTGAAACTGCGTTTTATTGTTGTATTCGAGATACACTTGCAATTGCGGCTTCAAAAACTCACCAATCACACGGCAATAATCTTCAGAAGTGGCAGTTCGTCTCTGGTTAAAAAAATAGAAAAATTCCCACTGGACATCCCGCTACTGTCCGAATCATGTGCCTGGCATAGATTTATTTCTATAAGGGTAGGAACACAGTCAGCGGTAGATGTGGATAACGCAATAAACTCATGTTGACGCACGAGTTTTAGTTGTGTGAGATTTTTTGCAGGTGCTGGTTGGTGCTGATGTAATTATATAACAAAAAAGTGATTTTTTGTGACACAAAATAGTATAAATATTTTGCACAGTTTTTACAATTTATTCCAGAATACAAAGGAAAGTTGGCAAAGCATCCCCATTTTTCAGATATCTTTGTGACGTAATTATGCTTTGTGGGTTTCTCGTTTTTATGAAATAAAATTTCCCAACACCGCGGGTAAACATCATTACACGAAGGATCTGGTTCCGAGAAGTGAGATTGGGGTGGCTCGGTTATGGACGAGGGGGGTCGAAAGTTCGCAGAAGGGGAGGAGCGCAAAGATTAAGAAATTGGCGACATTGTTGCCTTGCCATAGTTTGAAATGGTTTATAAAGGAGAAATACGTGTTATGGAATTTCCGTGGAAGATATTCTTTCATCCAAATTATTAATTAATTAATTACAGTGATGTTTTATATATTTTTTATTGATTAGAGTTATATTTTTATGCTTAATTTCAATTAGTAGGTAACAAAAATATCTCAAATAAATGACTGCAGGTAGTAAGTAGGTAATGCAAATATTATACCCCTACAATTACACTGTATATCGTTTTTGGGAATATTTGAATTATGAATGGATATGCGTTGTATATTGTTAACTAAAATTAACTGAACTATGGGAGATGATTCATATCTACTGCTAAAAAGTATGATTGTACCTTAATTTTTTGAGGCAACGCCTTGACAATGGCACGTGTTACCGTGCCGAAACATCGGCCTAGGTTTCCTCTAATAAATCATATATAAAGCGTGCGATCTATTTATTATTCCCATCCTTATTATTCAATTAAATTTATATATATATACATTTAATGGAATAATGCTTTAATTTAATTTTTATGCGCATAATGAATGAGAAGAAGATTTAAAAAAAATCATATAAATAGATACGATAAGATTGTTGATTTTAACCAAATTATAGGATGTTCGCCAAAATATAAACATAACCAGGTAAACCACATAAGGAAGATCCTGTATTTAGTTTTTTATCAGAAGCCTCAAACAATCGACGAGAATGGGTATGAATTTGTATAAATGTGGATGAATTGAGATATCTATATCCGGACAGAAGAGTATGAAGCTATATATATAGCTTAGTATATAGCTTCATACTATATATATAGCTTAGTATATATTAGATTGTACATCAATGGAGTACGCTATACAATGATTATCTCGATCCTTTGTTGTTTTATTAAGATAACGTATTTATGATTTTAACCCTCTCATCTGTTTAACGAACGTTTGTTATCGTAAGCTCTGCAGAAGGCTGGCCTAAACATTGCCTCAGATTTTTCAGCCATAATGTTCTCCATCTTCCAGGGCCCCGACAATCTTTATCTGCATTATGAGGTGCAAGATCTCATACTTCGGATGTCTGAGATATTGAAGTAGTCGGATTATTATTGTTTTAAATATTTATTTTTCTTTATTCATCCAAATCATTCTTCATTCGTACCTCTTATCATTCTTCTGTAGATCCACATCTCAAATATTTCAAGTCGCCTTCAAGTTAAGAAAATAAAATAAAAATTATTATCTACATACAATTTTAATCACATAAATCCATATTAATTTAAATTTCCTTAAATTATCGTTAAAATGTTAAAGTTTTACAAATTTATAAAAGTGGGTTTCATTTCACTTTAAAAAAATAAAATCACATAAATATAGTTGAGGAATTTGACACTTATCTTTAATGATATTTTTCATTTGTGATAAAGAGAAGGACATAAAGGTTTTATTTATAAGATCGAAAGTAATTACAGCGAGTAAATCACTATCAAAAAATTTATATAAAGGTGCTAGTATTAGTAGAAACATGAATCTTTGACAAATCACGAGTCTTCTAGAAACGAATTCAAATATTTTGTAAATATGGTGAATCAATGCAAAAATGCAATGCAGTATAATTTTTCAACATTTTGGAGCGTACCGCTGCATCGCGAGAATCCTTTACACGTCATGTTGAAAATCACAGTACGCTGCTAAAACTTTTTTAATTATCGAAAATTCTTTCACCGTGGAGACAAAACTCGGCCAGGACATTCCGCGTGTTTTTATCTCGTGGCGTATTATAATTAAGGGTTGGCTTTCCTTACCCGCCGTACGGCCGTGTGGGTGACTTCATTACTTCATTCTATGTGTTTTATACAATTAAACCGCAGGACGTACGGCGGCCCGGAGAACGAATGTTTGCTGCGGAGAGGTCAGAGTGGTATAAAAAATAAATTACATCCCCGGGACCACGACATCCCCTAATCTGAGAGGAGAGAGAATGTTTACGTGTGGCTCGCTATATTTTATGCTTTACACATAAATTGTACCCAACATACGTTCCCACCTATGGAAAACTTTTTTAATCAACATATGGGTACCAGATTCTGCGCTCATGAAAACGCACTAATCTATTAAACATACAAAGATTAGCAGCAGAGCATTTGAAAATGCAGAGACACTCTCTGGATAAACGTCTATCTGATAGTCAGCTGAAAATTAAACCCCTATCCTGAGTACATACTATTATAATCAGTAGTGTGCAGTAGACACAATCTAAGATTATGCTGTTACCAAAGATGCTAATTAAATACACAATAGGTATAAAAAAATGATATAATCTTCACAGTTCTATCAATTTATATTTAAAATATAATTGTAAATTTATTACTTTAAAAAATGTAAGTTATTTTATTGCTCGGTACCGTACTCTGCTTTCGATTTAGCTTAAAATATTTTCTATAATTAAACTCGTACCGATACGTACATCCTGGCAAATTGCGTACCAGAATGTCCATGAAGTTGTACACAAATAATTTGCAATTTTTGGGAATAACAAACGGCTAGACAAAAATCTAGCCATGGGTTACGCTAATCCGGGTAATAACGGCTAAAATTTTAATAGGGTAACGATTATTTAAATTATTTTTATTTCCCAGAATCTTTAGTAATGCACAGGTTTTTTAATTGTATGCAGTGTACGTCCCTGATTATACTGTACACCGGTATTGCTCTGTTGCAAGACTGATAATTTCGATAGATGGCTGGAGCTTAAAACATACATGTTTCAAATCAGACAATATTGGTCATATCAGTCAATACATCCCAAGTGGAGGATATATTGTCTTGGGTAGATTGTATCGTCATTGTTCATATACGTATGTCAATCTATCTGATGTAGAAGATAAGTTATCTCGGGTAAAATGTACATCTGTATTATCCTCATCGGTCATGTTAGTCATTCCATCTTAAGTGGAAGATACGCTGTATTGGGCAGATTGTACGTCTGCATCCATATTGGAAGTTTATTCATACTTAGTGGAAGATACGTTTTTTAAGGTAGATTGAGAATTTATTGAGAAACATATTATACAAATATACAAAAATACATTTATACTTATTAATATACAAAAAGTATACAAAAGAGGCCAACAGATAAGAGATGTTCACTGTATCCTTAACTATACCGAAGTCTGTACTAAAGCAGACAGGTTCATCCGTTGTCTATCATATAAATATGAAAACCATAATTAGTATTAATATATATATATATATATTTTTTTTTATCTAAACCAAAGATATTAAAAATGAGGTAAATAGGGTTTTAAAAAAATTCTAATAACATAATAAATAAGTAAAATACTCTTGCTATCCCATGATTAAAACACTATGAAAAACAGAAAAATGAATATAAAGAAAATATGTTCTGTTCATGTGATCATTTCCATGAATCTTTGTTTAGTTTCCTTTCTGCCAACATCCATTAGCTCCTGAGAAGGTTTTTGAGTTTGTCCATCGAGAATTGTTTCATACTATTCGTCAAAATGTTATAGTCTTTGGGGGCCAGAAGCATATGGAAGGATTGACCAAAACTTGTTTTCATTTTAGGCTTCACGGTGATCCTATTTTCTTTTGCTCTCGTAACATAATTATGAGATGGATATTGATGAAGCTCTTTGTTGGAATGAAAATAAAGGATCAGCCTTTTTACATAGAGTTGTCGAATATCAAGAAGCTGACATTTCTCAAACAGTGAGTTGGATAGAAACCTATATGGTTTTTTGTAGATGATTAATTAATGTGATTACTAATTGGTTAATGGCAGTTTTCCCAACTGGAGTTGAAGTGGACATCAACCTAAGATTGCGTAGCTAAGAAAAGATTGGCAGAGAGCAATATATATTGTTCTCAGCAAACGTTTCTCTAAAACATTCTTAAGACATCTGAAGAAAAATGTCGTAATTATAAATCGTATAGTAAATAGTGAACAAGAATTACAGTCTAGTGAGTAGAATGTATGATATATGCAAGGAATGTGACCTTATTATGAATGTCAACATGTCAAAAATGATGATATTTGAAAAAAAGGAAACAATGACAATGTGAAAAATACTTGTAGGTAATATTTGGAACAAATAGATGACTTTGTGTATTTGGGAAGACTATTTAAAATAAACGAAAAAGCTGAGAAATATATCGTAAGAAGAGTGACTGCAAGAAACAAAGTGAACGGCGCTTTGAAAAGAAATATAGCTAATGCTAGCTAACTTAACAACCGAAGCAAGACTAGCGGTATACAATAGAGTTCTGGTAACAACACTGGAGCTGGCAGAAGAGTAACAACAGTTGATTGAAAGCAGTGAAAATGGGATTACTTAGGGGTATATGTGGCAGATCTATTTAAATGAAGAAATAAGGAAAGAGTGTAAAGCTGATCTAAATATAGTGAGTAATGATATAAAGTGAAATATAGTGATCATATGAATGAAGAGAGAATAGTAAGAAAGATATATGACGCAAGTGTTGATAGCACCAGAAATAGAGGATATGTTTCCAAGCGTTCGTGCTGTTCCAAAACGTTCCAAGCATCGTTCTCGCTAAAGTTTCACGTAAAGATGAGTCATTTTCGTTGAGGAACTGCAGGAGTTGCAGTATGTATTGTTGTATTTTTTTTTCAAAATAAAGTGCACTGTGGATGTTTTTATTCCAGTACAGGGTACAATCTTCCTTATCGATTTACGCGGATTGCGCATAATTTCACGTCGAACTTGAGTCACATGTTCTGGCATCGCTGCTGACGTTGATGATTCTGGAGGAGTTTGGTTAACCATTGTCTCTTCTTGTTTAAACTTTTAAACCCAACACCAGATTAGTTGCGTGCTCGGCCCATCATTTACTCGTTGAATATTAATGTGAGTACAAAAAGCGCGACGCGCGCGAACCAATGGACCACCGTATTTTAAATATTGCTCAACCGCGAACGCGCGGTGCGCTCCCGACCAGTGACTCATTGCGACTGGCAAATCCGCAAATCACGCGCGTCGAACAAAACAATACTCCTCTCACTTACCTCACCTTGATGGTTTACGAGCAATTACAATGTAATATTGAAATTTTTCAGCTGGACCCATTTACGTCACGTGAGAAAAATGTTTTTTTTTTTTTTTTTAATTAACGAAAACCACGTTATATGTAAATCAGTGAAAAATAAAAGTTTTATTAATTATATCTAGAAACAATATTAATTCTGTGATAACGATCATTATTTTATTAATTAACAATTAATAACTTGGTTCCAGCACTTCATCACGAAGCAACCAGAGATTCTAGTTATAATTGCTCCTCAAATAGTTCCTTCTGATAATTTTCGACAATCATAATATTATTTTGAAACGGATTAAATTACTGAAATAAACATCTGTAGAATGGAGACCTGATCTAAAGACATCAGTATTTACGTATCTATCTTAATTGTATTATTCAACCATTATTTCTTGTCAATTAATAAAGTGTATCATGGTTATACTGCAAAGTAATAATATAATAAAATAATAATTATTCATTAAGAATAAATAATGAAGAGATTAATGAAATCAAATATTTAAGAGTAATAATTGAAAATAAATTAAAATACGACAAATATTTTTAAATGATTACAAAGAAAATGATCGAAAACGTTGGTTCTTCTAGCATAGCAGAAGAAACTTTTCTTCAAAACATCGCAATAAGCGTCACTTCGCATATAAAATATTGTTCAACGGTACTATTTTTGAGAAATAAAGCTGAGAAGAAAAAAAATCATATAATTTAAAACAGAGCATTGAGGACTATTAAAATATATAATAGATATACAAGAATAAGTAATATAACAAACACAACTTAAACAACTCAAATTAATGACGGTTAAACAAAAAAATATGCAAAATGTTATTGTATTGACATACAATATTTAAAATGGATTATTGCTGTCATATACGAATAAAAATATAATTTTGAATATGAATTAAATATATTAATTAGAAAGATATACATATAAAAACAATTTTATCGAAAAATATTGTTGTTGCGCCACCGGGATTCAAACCTTGATCTCTTTCCTAACCGGGGAAGGTGCATTATCCACTATAATAATTAATATATTTAATTCATATTTAAAATATCACAGACCTTTGTTCTGAATAATTACAACTTCACAATAAGAATGTGTTCTCCTAGTATAATTTCGAGGTCCACACTTATCCTACGAGAATTCGGTGGGATTTTAGACTTCCACAAACAAATCTGGCAGGAACACTAGTTTATACTATAAAGATTTCAAATTGTTCAATGAACTGCAAACAAATGTGAAGGAAGCAACTAGCCCTACGACTTATCGTAGGTTAACCTACGAAAAGTAGTGTAGAGTATGTAGTATCCAAGTTTAATAAATGATTATTTTTCATGTGTTTATTTTCTTTTGCATTTATAATATATCTACTTAATCCTAATTGATATACAAAGTAATTTAATATTTATTTAATGTTTTTTAAAGTGTTGCATACTAGATATAAGAATATTATATAATATTTACAACTAAATAAAAAATATACACATATTCACAATTGAAATTTGACGAATTGTCTTTGTAATGTTTCAAAAAGGTAAAGTATCTTATTTCACGTACACGCCAATTAAAATTTATTACTAAAACGAATAATTACATAATATGTATTTAACCGTTTTATTGATAAATTTATACAGTAATTAACAATATTATAATTATAATTAACAATCTTTAATTTCGTCATCACAATTGGTTCTACAACCCTGGTGGGTCTTCCCAAGAATTTTCTTTTAAGAGATATTTCTTTCCTGTCTTGGATTGCTAAGGCAAATATATATTTGAAGACATTATTGTTCCATCACAGGTTTAGTCTTCTCAAGCTCCTACATCCTGCTGGTCTTGTGTTCAGCATATACTTATGTGATGTTCAGTCATCTTCTCTATACGGTACAGCCATCGAAGTTTTCCTATTTTAGTACACCTTGAGACGCTTATCTTATTATATAAAGTATAGAGCTAATTTGTTCTCGTAAATTCCTTCGATGGCTTGTTTTTTCTCCGGGCTTTCTATTGATAATATGACCATCCATACAGTAATAAAGATTACCACCAAACTGGCGTCATGGTTGCTGTGTCCCTCCGCTGATGGTGGGTTGTGCTCCAATGCTGGTTGTTTTTAGATCTCCGAAGTTTTGTTATATGTGGTCGGACCGAATTATTTCGACCGATCGAAATAATCAACTCCCAGAGCACCGCTTGTTAAAATATCCCTTTCCAACGAGCTACCGACCGCAATTGGTGCTAGTCGCAGAAAGCGGTGACCTTCACATCGCACAGACAATCATACCACAACAAAAAAAACCCAGGGGTGCCAATCGAAAGAATCAAAACGCGCGAAAATATTATTGTTGTAACGTTTAGCTCAAAATTCATTTTCTAAAACAGCCTCATAATTTTATTTTCAAAAATGTTCAGTCCATACTTTTTCTTCTTATTATCCATGTCTAATCCATATCATGTAATCTTTAAGTTACTCCTAAAATATATCTCGAAATATTAGATTTTTTTTTGTTCCAGTGCTATCCACTAACAAGTATTTGCTAACGTATTGATTTTTTAGATCTTGTTTACAGCTTCCCAGAAGAGAAATTCAGATGTGTGGCAGGACTATTTTCTAAAATGTTTAAGCTACAAGGTTCTCCTTCTGTCATAAGCTCGAATTATTATATTAAATATACGTAAATAAATATGTACATTTCTGTTCTAAGGATATGTAAGAATATAGAGAAAAGATGCATAGTAGATAAAAAATCATTAAAAATATATATATATAATAATTAAAAATTTAATTGTAGATGTATCAATTGTAAATATTACAAAAAAGTTCAAAATTTCTCGAAATGTATTCGATTACTATTGCAAAAATGTAAAACACGCTTCTCCGGATAGGAAGAGGTCCGGGTTTGAATTCCGGTAGTACCTAAATATTTTTTCGATAGATTCATTTATTTTATTCTGAAAAAATATCGTTCAAAGTTCGAATGAATCGCAAGAAGACTACCTCGAATAAAGCTAAATCTCGACGAGAGTTATGTATAATAGAAATATTAAATGTATTCATATACATGGATACATGGAAAGCGATTTAATGGTACAGAATAGTCAGACAGTTAATAAAATTTTAAAGTATAAACTGCGAGATTTAGTATAAAGAAATGGAATTGGAAGTGGTATATATTTGATTACGTGGCGCCAGTGGCGTAACTAAAAATATTAGACCCCAATGCAGATTAAAAAAGGGTGCCGGTATATGTATTGAACCCCTATTAAAACAACGACCAATGATTTACATTACAGTAGTTTTAATTAAGCAAAATAATTAACTTTTCAGCGGTTTTAATGGCCTAGTATAATAGTGTAATTAATAAATGCTAAAGTGTTTTTAAGCATTTATTCGCACTCGCAACTAAAAAAAAGCCTCATTTCATTTTTCGGCGATTGTCTGTTTCCTAATTTGAAGTTCTATTGTATAGTCGATAATATTTTCACGTATCTTCGTAAAGTGAAATTTAATAGTCATGAAAATTTTCGTGGTCAGAAAAGATTTATTAAATATTATAATCCTATTTGTCATCTAGTGGTTACGATACTCGCCTAGTGATCTAGTGGTCGGAATTCAAGCCTCGTTCCAGAAGGCCATTGAGTTAGTCCTATTTTCATAGCACAGGCATTTAGCTTCGTTTTAAAATAGTAAGAATATTGATATGACATGCATTTCGTATTGATACTCGCGAAATCATCAATATCAAAAGGTATTTTGGTCCCCATCTAAACGTGGGCCCCAATGCATCGTATTGGCTACTTTGGTATAATTACGCCGCTGTGTTGCGCCTCCACCTGTACTAAATTCATGCGGTTGGATGATATGCGCGTCTGTATATTCTTATCTTACATTTGTAAGTATTTTTTAGTTGGTGGTCAAAACATCAGTTTCTTGTTTGACGAATCGCTTTGAGAATTATCCAAAAAAGCACGCCGCGGGCGACTCACACACGCATGTAATTGGGCGAGGGTTGGAATAATTCCGATGCCAGATTACGGGACCCTGATGTAAGGATATTACGCCGCTCGGGCTAATGGCGCACCGGCGGGTATTAGGGCATGAATACCAAGTGATTGTGGATAAGTCCCGGCCATTTTTACCGAAGAAATTCCATTTGTTTTGAGTCTTCCGAAATCCCGCGGTTACGTGAGCCAATTTGCGGGTTGACCGATAGAACAAATGAGGGAAGCTCGGGTGTGCGATGGGTGGTTAATTACGAACATTTTCTTAAAAGGGTTATTTCTTTATAAATTTTTCATTAAATCAAATACGAGCGATAATAAAAACTTTAAAATGTTTGTGTAAGGAATATATGTATATCTATCTATGTAGATCAGATGCTCATAATACGTGTATGTACACGACAAAATTGTATTTAAGAGCTCAAAAACAATTAAAATGTTAATTTCACCACGGGTCGGCAAATGGGTTTTGCATTAAATTGGTAACACATACGCACACATAAAACTAATTTATCATCACGCCGTTTTTCTCCGCAGGCGAAAGCAGAGAGAACAGAATGTCACACTACTATCCTTATATATCACTGACGTATCGCCATATCCACTTTCATACATCTTCTTGTGCGAGCTTCGCTTTTAACAGACCCTTCACACTTCAACACTGGCTGAGTATATTTTTTTACCATCAATCATACATTCCACATGACTAAACCATCTCAGCAACTCTTTCTAAATACTATCAACAATGCTACAAGCAACTCTATAATCGCTCCTAATTTGTTTATTCTTCACTCTATCTTAATTTATACATTTTAATGTTTGAATTTTCGCGCCGAGGTCTGGGTAGCCTATTTTGTCGACTTATGATGATTGACTGTCTAAATGGACGAATTAAGGATGAGAATCCGACGTTACGAGCGAGATGTCACTTTTGGTGGGAACGAGAGATGGCATAGATTAAGAATGGGATCACCGCGATGAACCCAGAGATGTATGGGCCTATGGGCCTGGTCCACCCGCGGGTTGGGGAGAGACCCCGCTGCAGCGAGCGAGGAGGCGGCATGCGAGCGATGGCCGATGGATGGGCGTTATGGACAAGGCTGAGACGGGATGGTGTCCTGTCTATCTCCAAGAGCAAGAGATGAATTATGGGGCGGGCGTGTGGTGGCCCGGGTCCTCAGCTGCATCGGCACCCTACGGCCGAGTTGGCTGATGTTGATAAATAGATAAACTCCGTAAATAAATAAAAGTGACCTCCCTCAGAGAAAAATTGACCTAAAGAAAGAAGATCTAAATAACATTTTATGTGCATCCAATGTCGGTATTAATTGTGTTTTGTGAATAAATGTGTGATGCGAAAAGCAGAGTTACCTTTGAATCAATTATCATCCTATCCGAGGTAGCAGGTGACATCAAAGTGCACACACATACACTTGAGGACCTAGACTAAGCTAGATCGGTGGCGGCCCTTATGGCTTCCTATCCTCTAGAGCCCAAAGGTACCGTAACAACATAAGTCTATATATGTGTGTTTATGTATATATGAGCCCCCTCTATAATGTATAATTTTTAGACGTATTTTCGTTAAAATTGGTGACCATTTTACTAATCATAAAAATGGAAAATGAATATTCTCACACAAAAAAACTCATTTCCCAAAAAAAATTGGATCATATTACAAATACTCTAATATTAATAAACGTACCTTATATTACGAGTAAAATCTCACTCAACTTATATATTAAATTTTGCACCGAAAACAGCGAAGCTAAAATATATTTTTGAACCTTAATTCCTAGATATTTAATTATACTTAAAATAAATTACTCATCGAGTCGGATAAGTGTGATGGTTGTAGATAAAAACATTACATATTTACATTATGATATAATTCACGGAGAAATAAATAATGTATTATTGACTCTTATTTTACAATATAAATAAAAGGTAGTATACTGGTTTACAATAAATTTGATTTGTTAGTTCCAGAGGAATTCTGCTAAAGATAAAAATAAACTTTACATTTTATGAATTCCCATCCGAAATATTAATTTTCTAGTTATATCCACTAGTTAGTCGCAAATAAATTTAAAGCATGGCAAAAATTATCGCATAACTGCTACTGTACTTAGTAAATCACTGAACATGCTATTGTTTTTCGTATTTAAGTATACAAAATATATGTCGACAGGTTGACGTCATGCGAAGAA
Organism: Eubasilissa splendida; assembly: GCA_031772225.1. Lineage (NCBI taxonomy): Eukaryota > Metazoa > Arthropoda > Insecta > Trichoptera > Phryganeidae > Eubasilissa > Eubasilissa splendida. Next base: position 20,714,385 of record CM062851.1, on the reverse strand, counting down.
AATGATTTTTTTTTTGTAATTTATTTCATTTCGATTGTAATAATATTCATCGGACATGAATATCGATATTAATAATTTTATGATACGTAAAACTAATAGTAAGCATAAAACTAATTATTCATTTTAATTTTAGATATACCTTATATAATGTTAAATCATTTTACACATGTTCCTGACATTATTCTTGGACAAATTCCCGGAAATTAATCTGCGGAAATGTGTCTGAATATCAGAAAAAAATATCTTACGTTTCAAAATATTTAAGTAAATCCGGTGAACGATAAAAAAACCAAAGATGTTCACTGAATTTTAATGTTCTCTTTTCATTCATTTTTCGTGGAGAAAATATTAAATTTTTAACCATATTTTTCTAAAAACCGAAATGGCTGTGGTATTAATCATTCATCTTATCATTTTAAGTAAGCTTAAATGGCGTGGACTTCTTTCAAAACAATATATTACCCGTAGAATATCACACTTCTGTACATTGCTTTTGTACGCGTGAAAACATGTATCATCGTTCTTGTTCATCATCAAATAACATAAAAACTTGAAGAAATGAAACTGAAAGAAATTAAAGATAGACATTTATTGCATAAATCAAAATATTATCATTTTTAATCACAGCAACATAAATTGTAAATATGCACCAAGAGATGGCTGATTTTAGTTTTATAGTTAACTAGCGATTATTCGGCATGCGTTGCAATGCCACCAAAGAAAATGTTTGTATTTTAATTCTGATTATTGAAGTGCTTTTGGATACACAGTATTTTTTGTTTTTCCGTCTAGTGCGTATACGAAGAAGTCGCCAGAAAAAGTGATAGTTCTTGGAAAATTCGCCACAGAGAATCCTAAACGTGTCCGAATTTCACATTTCACGACATATGGTTTGCCATGAAACTGATAGCCGTGGCACGCAGATCGCTTTCTTCACCGAACTTTCTCATTGTAAATGGTTGTACTAATTCAGAAATCTTCGCGGGCGTGCGTACAGTAACTCACAAAAGTTTCATGGCAAAAAACTATATGAAATACACACATTTTTTAAAAAGACTCGCACGCCACCTATTGTAAAATGATTGTACTAATTCAGAAACCTTTGCGGGTGTGTACACAACAACTCACCAAAGTTTCATCGTAATCGGATAAACGGTATAGGAACACATACGGGACAAACAAACAAACAAACATTCATTTATATATATATAAATATATATATAGTTTATAATCGTTTATTAGAATTTTTCTAATAAAGCGATTTAAAAAAAAATCAAATAGGTATATACGATAGTTAGAGCCTGGAGAAAACTACAGAAAAACACATCTCTACAATTATCGTAAGCATTAGTATATTTTTATTATTTATATTATATATTCATACACACGATGAAATTTTCCTCGGAAAATAATAGATCTGGGTTTTTATCCTGGTAGAACGAAATAATTTTTTTTTATAGGTTTTTTTGTGTATTCATTTCATTTGTATTTTAAATACCACAGATATATATTCTGAAATTGCAACTTCATAACAAAAATATGTTTTCTTTAAAAACAGGATATTACATAAATATTTCAAAAGTATACTAAGTCATGTATAAAAAATCCATCGAAAGCAAAGTCTACATTCTAAGGTAGATGGAGGAGTTTATCTAGGGTCTGCCATGAACTCAGTTTTGTTTAACCTAGTAATTTTATTACCGCAGACATTCAAAAATCAGTTCTCCGAAGCATATTAAAATATCCAACAACAGACTATATTCGTCTGGTAGCTTAATAATTGGAAGACTTATAATATTAAACAAATTATAGATATCTAATGGAGACGAAGCTATTTATATTATCTTATAAGTTGTAGTTAATTTTCGAAGTGTTTTAAGTGATAACTTTATATAAATATAACGTTCACCATTCTCACCCATCAATCTCCATATCTATAAAATTAAAAAGTTGACGATAGTGTAGTGGTACTTGAAGCGAGTCCACATATTAACATATATACAACTTCCAAAATTTGTATAGATATGGAGGTTGATTGGGTGGAATGGTTAACGTTACATTGTGTAAAGCGATCATTTAAATCAGTCGAAGACAAGTCGTAAGCCCTGTAATACCCATACTTCCATACTTCCCATATAATATAATATAAATAGCTTCGTCTCTATGAGATATGTATAATTTGTTTAATAACAATGCCTTTGAAGATAAAAATTCAGTAATTGTGTGTTCTTGAACATGTTCAAATATAATTAATACTTATAATATTGTTTAGAAGCATGACGCAATACTCCAAAAATAATATTGAATACACGTGTTGCAGATTTTTATCAAATCAATTATCAATATGAGATATACCTAGAATATAACCCATTATATAGTGTACAGTGAAATATAATGTATAAATCTAGATCAATCTTAAGGTAGAATTCGACATCCAAAATAATATCAACACTTAGATTATGTGACGATCTCTCTCCTGTCTATGCAAACTAAGGGTAAAATATACAAGACTAATGAGGGTTTTGTTCTGTGGTGTTGTGTGAATGCTGGGCTGTTAGAAGTCAAGATTAACAATAGTTGTACGTTGCTAAAATGGAAATACTGAGTTGAGCTGGGGTGATGATATAGTACATAAAATGAGGTATTGACACGTCCAGGATAACTTCAAGGTTGCTCTTATTCAAGAAAAAAAGAAAACCGATTGGGGTAGCATGGTTATGTTAACATGACTAAAAGTATATTTAATATTGAAGCCTTTTAAAATTTTAAGATTTTTAAATTAACCAAAATATTTATAACCAACTAAATTTAACCACATAATCCTCTAAAAAAAAATCTAATAATTTTGTATCATTAAGTCAATTCACACATATTTCATCATCATAACAATTTAAGTTAACTACCTACTAGATATATTTTAAAATTATTATTATTAATTAATTAAACTTTTTTTTTTAAACATTAGAATAATGTGACATATATGTATTTTGATTAGTTAATCTGATATCCTGAAAAAGGAAATGATATTTTTGCAACAGGTTGATGTTTTAAATTACGCATTAAAAGGTTTTAATTAACAAAGTTAAATAATCTATAAAAAATAAAAATTATATTTGATGAAGCAGTTTGTATTGAAAATTTATCTATAATCAGATAAACGTTTAAAATAACAAACGAATTGTATTGAAAATATTTATATAATGCATTTAAAATCGGCGAGTTAATAAGTCGGTATTATTTGAAGCCAGTAATTTTTATGTAAATAATTTTTTTTAAATAAAAATGTACATGGAATACGTGTCACATCAATATTTTTATTATGTTCAAACTATGCTAAACGCTTGTGTTATAAAAATAGGACTAAAGCTTGAACCCCCACCACTAGATCACTAGGCGAGCATCGTCACCGCTAGATGACAAATACGTCACTCTAACTAAATAAAACTGACTCCTCGCTAATTTATTCGAACTGTACAATATAACGATAGAAGACTCAGACAAAAGTAACAAAATAAATTAAGACCACAGACTACCAAATATATAGACATGAACTAACGCAAATTTCTTGTTTCAATAGTTTGATTTTGGTATCACCCACGTGATCATTTTGGTATCGCTTACGCAATAAAATACCTCCGCGACTTTTTTTAAATATATGACTCGATCGGAATGAAAATTTAAACGCTGACAATATATTATGCATTATAATGTAAAAAATTGTTTACACAAATATTTAATAACTGTTGCATTAATTTGTCATAAACTATCCTATTTATAAAACAAATAATATATATCTCATAGAGACGAAGCTATTATTTATTATATTTAATGGAAAATATATGGAAGTGGGTCATTACAGGGCTTACAACCTTTCTTCGGTTGGCTTGAGTGATTAAATATAACGTTCACCATACTCACCTATCAATATCCATATCTATCAAATTTTTGTTAGATATGGAGTAATATATATATGTTAATATATGTACTCACTTTGAATACCACTAAAGTATCGCCATCTATGGACTAAATTTGATAATTAATTTCCCTGAAAGAGCATATATGTCACAATAAGAAGAAAATTATTTTATTTTTAAATTACTTAAAGCAATATTTTTTATCTATAAAATGTTTTTAACACATTATACTAGAATACTCCTGAAAAATCAATATTTTTCAATTTTATATATTTTCTTATTTTGACCAGATTATTATTAGCAATATTTAAATGGGTCCAAGAACACACACACATAATAATATATTTTCCATTAAATATAATAAAAAATAGCTTTGTCTCTTTGAGATATCTATTATTTGTTTAATAACAGTGCCTTTGTAGGTGAAAATCCAGTTATTGTGTATTTTTGGAGATTTTTTAATATTGCTACCCTATTTATGTTTCCGCAGAGAATATGTGTAGAAGGCCCTTTGTTCCGCAACTAATATTCCAAACCTCTCTTTTATATGTACACTTTATATCATGTCTATATATGACACTTTAAAGAACATTCTAGATTTATTGTATTATTTAAATTTTAAATTATTGTCGATTATTTTATGACGCATTCTCGGTGACGTATCATCAGATACGATTAAATACTTAACATAATTAAATTAAAATGAACATTTATAAAAATTACACATACTTTATTTTTTAAATTAGCGTAATATCCTCTTTTTACAAATGGTGTCAGTTTGACTTTTATGAACGATCGTAGTAAAATGCGAGTCCCTTAGGACAGACATTTCGGTTCTAGAGAGTTTTATCCGGGGCAGGTTTTTAAGGCATGGACTAATTGGCGAAACCCGCTCGGGGAACATAGCGGCAATTAGTTCTAAGGTTAATTTGAAAAATTGACGATATTCAGGTAACAATGGGGTTTACTAGAAAAGCGGTATTTCACTCTCATTTAATTATTTTGTGGGTGAAAGATTCAACTTTATCTTTGTGCCATGGAAAAATATTCTTAATTATTTTTGAAATATGTATATATACATAATTTTAAATTTCAATACAAATACCTACATTATTTTGACATGAAAGGCATCAAATATTATTTAATAAATGTTTATTTTTTAAATAAATAATAGATATTGTTAGCCCTGTAATTACCCATACTTTCATATATTTCCATTAAATATAATAAAAAAATAGCTTCGTCTCTATAAGGTATCTATTATTTTTTAATTACAGTGCCTTTGTAGGTGAAAATTCAGTAATTTTGAGTTCTTGGAACATATTCAAATATTGTTTATTTTTACGTCATAATATTTTGACTTCAACTAATATATCGTATACATATTTATAATATTGAATATCTGTTTGATCGATACAATATAATTTTATATTCTTACCGATCTAAATCGAATTTTGGATAGTTATTTTTAAGAACTATGCTCAAAATATCGACACCCCCGTCACCCCTTGATTAATTTATAATTTCAGAAAGTATAACTAAACCTGAATCCCGGACATCGCCGGGTACGGAACTGTATTTATATTTTCTGACACTGATTTTGAAGTTGTGAATGATGATTTAATTAAGCATCTTAAAAAAAATGAGAAATTGCAAAGTTGAATTATCTTTATGTATATCGTTATTTTAACAACCCTGTTTCTCTCTAAAACAGACAAAATGTCAGACATTTTAACTTCGCGTGTTTTGTGTACATTATTTTAAAATAAATTGTTTTTCTTTAATTACTTCAAATTTAATATGGCACCCAATTAATTTTCCTTTGTTTGAATAAATATAAATTACTTGCTAATTGGCAAGCAGTAAAGTGAAAAATATCAAAATATTATTAACAGATACCGTTTCGTTAATAAATAATTAATGATAGATAAATATATCTGGATGGTAAATAAATATTTAGCATTATTATTTAATGTGTATAATGGAATTCTGATATCCCGCAGCTATTTTTGCAATTTATTTGTAATATAAATTCAATGCAAGGAAACAAACAGTAGTTGTCTTTATAATAACAAATTAAATACATCCATTTGATTGTCTAAATACATTTTTTTATTTATCATTTTCGTCCTCTTAATCTGGAAGGGTCGGGGGCCCAAATACTAGACAAGGCAGTTTCATCTTCTCCATATCGTGTACCGCTTATGTATCTTACTCTCAATAATTGTTGACCAATTAAGATCCGATCTGTTTTCGAAACCAAGCCACCTTAATTGAGGTATTTCTATTATATATGTAAAAATAGAGACTCCACGCCGTGGTTTTCACTCGGTCCAATAATGTTTCTCTTGCTGGTCTCCTAAGATGACTCATTTGGACTACCTGGATTCTTGATCTCAGTCTCTCCATATTTGGTAACCATATATTAAAATAGACCTACACACAGTTTTATAAACAGTTAGTTTGATCTTGACACGTAACACGGATTTCTTTTTCATCGTACTACAAGGCAGAATATTATATTCCAGACCGATTTTGTTTGACCGCTATTTTGGTTTGGCAAATATTCGTCAGTTCACATTCAGTAGTCGTAGAGTAGTTGATTACAATTTATTATAAAACATCTAACACTTTAAAAACGTATTGAAATCATTAAAATATGTTATCTAAATAATAATGGCAATGCTGTAACCGTTAATTGCGATCACTATCGTCACATGTTAGAAAAGTTATTGGAAGCCGAATTGTATTGATTGAGTGTAATTTTAATAAAACGGCGCCACCTCACACACAGCCCTAGCTATGCTTGAAATATTTCCCGGCCGCACAATATCAAAAAGTAGTAATATATAGCCTAACTGGCTTCCTCAATCATCTGATTTGACTACTCTCGACTATTTTCTGAAAGAGTACCTAAAAAAAAGGTTTACGCTAATAAACTAATAACAATTTAGATGCTAAAGGACAATATTCTGTATGAAATTGCTGAAATAACACGCGAAGTGTGCGAGAATGTTATGAAAAATATGGCTAAAACAGCACGCAGTTGTGCCGCTACCAGAGGCGGCCTCATGGCCAATGTCATATACATAATTGTAATACACAAAATAATCTATAGATAAAAACAAACTAAAAATATATTTTATTTTATAGTTATTTAAAAACAACATCAGCTTGAACATAATATTCCCCCTGTATAAAGTGAACGTAAAATAACACAGTTCCGATCCATCTGTCTATTTTTATTCTAATGCTATATACATCAGAGGTGGATAGCTGCTGCATCTCGCACAGTCAACTAATAAGTGTATTATATTATTGAATGTTCACTTCTGATGTACAAAAAAATTGACAAATGTCAAATAAATTTAAATAAATGTCTCTCATCGCAAGAAAATTACGAGGTAGATATTTGAATTTGCTAACTTGCCTTAATTGCGCCTCTTCGTTTCTAATCATGCACTGCTTTTTGTGTCTTCCTTAAACCATTATCTCCATTTTTGCATTATACTCTTCATTAGAAAAATATTTCCACTCTTGTAGGTCTTCTTGTGTGTGCGACGGTCTTGCCATCTTGTACGCAAACAGTAAGGAGTCTCTCATTGTCATGACACTGTTTGGCTCATATGCCTTGTCCCGTCCATAAAGTTAGTGAGCTGTAGAGTGATAGTGATCTGTAGAGTGATAGTGATCTGTAGAGTGAGAGTGATATAAAAATCATCTGATATTGTGTCTTAAATTTGCGCACAACTTATGCAGTCCTTATATGGGCATTGGATCGTCCCGAGAAAGCCATACGTTATTCCATACTGGTCCAGCACTTTTCATCTTGTACGCTGTTTCTAGATCTAAAAAGCCAGTACTAATATTTTTTCTATATTCCCAGCTTTTAGAATAGCAGTGTTTACAATTGATATGTTGTATCTCTTCCGGCTCTAGAACCATATTGTCGTTCCTGTGTCTTGCTATCAGTTATTCTGCGATATCTTTTCTCCAGAATGCGAGTATATACTTTCCCTACCTGACTCATTAAGGTGATTCCCATTTGTAATTGGCTCGAACTTTACTGTTACTCTTTTTAATAATGTAGAATGATATTCTTGCATGCCAAACACGAGCCTTATATTTATAATTTAATATAAATAAATATCTGCTCAATAATTCTCATCACAAAAAATGAACCACATTTCCGATGGATTGATTTAAAATAACGCATATACATACATATTCACGTGACTTTTTTAAATCAAAATTCTGACAATTATTTTCTCTTTTTTACTGTGTTTTATTTCTTAGTACCTAGTTTAGTTGTTAACAAAAAAACAAAGATATTTTTTTTTATAATAACAACTATTAATTTGAACAATTTTATATAATGAATGAGTTATATAACGTGGCCTTAATGATCTACAATATGAAAACCCTAGAATATCGAAGAACACTTATCTTCAAACTATTGACTTTCCAGCCAATTATAATCATTATCTCTCTATATACCATCTAGATCGACTCGACAGTCCGAACTCTTCTACATTTCTAGAAAGAGAACATCTTACATACAAAATTCATTCAATCACCGGTCATGCAAATACCATAATGAGAAATGTACAGAAATTATTTTTTTCAACAGCTTCAAGCTTTTCAATGCTTAAAGACTTATTTTTATGGACCACCACAATCTCAAATTTGGCCAATAATTCTACCTATAAACACATCTTGCTCTCCCTTTACCACAACAATAGTTGCAACCTTCCCACCCTTTCTCTCACCTATTTTATTTTTATTTAACTTATCTACCTTAACATTTTTGTGGATTTTCATAATAGTATCACATGTTAAATATTTATAATGTCAATTATATTAAGTTTACACTGTCAAAATACCTTAATAAAGTAATATTATTAATTTTAAAGCAATATGTTTGTAAAAATTTTACCTGATAGGTGATAAACCGTACGTTAAAAACTTGAAAGTTCAATATCTCAGATTGATATGAATGTCAGATAATAACACGCAATATCTTATGATATAATTTTGTCGTGTTGGTGTTCACCGTCATCGAATTTATTAAAATATTATTTTTAAACTTTCTTGAGTTAGATCTTTTAGAAACAGTTTTTTTTGTTAACAGACTACAACATTTCTGAGGGGAATAAAATGGTCGCCACGGAATAGCACCGATCTCCCTAGAGGAATTTGTCTACACAAAAAATATGAAAGAATTTTCCTTATATCCTTTGTTTATTCTTTTGTGCTCATCGTTTGTACACACATAATATATAATAGAATTTTTAAAAACATACTTACAATTTCTTTAAAAGGTTCATAATTTTATCATAAACATAAGTTTAGTGGATGAAATCAAAATATAATGAAATATTACCAGTAATTTAACACAAATTACCAGATATGAATGAATTATTAAGGACGTCAAGGTTAAGAATGATATGCAAAGGAGGGTGACTGCGGGAAATAAAACGAATAGTGCTGGTGCAAACACTGATGTATGGAAGTGAAGTTTGACGAAAAAAAAACGAAAATATACTAAATATGGTGAAAATGCTATCGTTTTGGCGCGCATGAGTGAAAAATCTACGTACGATAGAGTGACGATTGAACAAATTAGAAGTGAATGTAGAGCGCATGACTGTAGCATAGTGGATAACATAAATAAAGGGTTGCTGAGATGATTAAGTTGTGTAGAACGTGTAAGCGAGAAACGGATGGCAAATAAAATATACAAGGCGAGCGTTGAGTTCGAATGAATAAAGGATAATTGTTTACTAATATATAATAAGTGTTTACTATAATAAAAATCCAAAAACTTGAATATCTCGGACATTGCATAAAATATGTGGAGAAGTACGAGATCTTGCATCTCATTACACAGGGAGATATTGCTGTCGTATATAAAGTAGTATAATATATAAAGTCGGGGCCCTGATGTAATGATAACCAACGCCCATTGAGCGGATAAGGCACAGGAAAGAGTGCTGAACCGACTGCACCCGCGAAAACTCTGGCATGATCAGATAAACCAAATATTGGGTGGACGGCCCTATATAAAAAACCTTCAACAACCAAAGAGCGTGGATGGAAAGACGTATGAAAGTGAACAAGGCAAGAGTGACTTGCCAGATCAGAAGAGTATGGCGTTATATCCTCTCTGTCTACTTCTACGAAGGAACAGCGTTTTAAATTAGTCGGTTACCAGATTATATCCAAATTAAATTTCTTAATTAAATCATACCATACACGAGAAATTTTCAACTCTTTAATGAAAAGAAAGTACCAGAAGTTTACATATTATTTAGGAATTAAAATAAAGCCGCGAGAATTTCACTTAGCAAGTTTCCCCCCCACTTAACAGAGTGCTTGAAAATTGATTTCCTCCTTATTTTTCAACACAATTTTTGAGGGCATGTTACAAAGTGAATTATGGTTCGTTTAGCCTACACAAAGTTGCGAGTCTCATACTAAGTTTCTTCCGACCAACTTCTTTAACCCTCAAAGAATGGAGAAAACCAGAAATACATGAAATAAATATTGAATGTTTAAGATTGTTTTTATGGAATTTACTTGAAAATTTCAAAGAAGAAAAACTTAATGTGACATTTGTATTTTTTTGGTATTTCAAAAAATTTCCGCAAATAATGTTATAATAAACAGTGTGATGTGATATATAAGTTTAAATATTTTGAAAAATTTTCAATTTTTCATCCTTCATTTTACTACTTTTTAGAACTTTTAAATATTAGTATTTAACAATATTATTATGCAAATGAAATAAAATTACAGTAATAATATGAAACCAAATTATATAAGACATGTCATACAATGTATCAAATATAAATAGCATAAATGCTAGTATAGATATGTACCTTATTTTATTAGACCATGGAATCCTCAACTATTTTCAAAGTATCAAAGTTTGTTTAAGATATAGCATCATTATTCTCAACACAATTTAAATCTTAAAGATGCACACCTTCGAAAGATACCATCGTAGAGATACAAGTCGATCGACACTCTTCAGTTTAATATTATCTCTATTAGGAGAACATATTCTTATTGTGAAGTTGTAATTATTCAGAACATAGGTCTGTGATATTTTAAATATGAATTAAATATATTAATTAGAAACATATACATATAAAATCAATTTTATCGAAAAATATTGTTGTTGCGTCACCAGGATTTGAACCTGGATCTCTTTCCTAATCGGGGAAGGTGCATTATCCAACTATGCTACAGCGACAATATTGTTCTAAAATTGTCGCTAAGCACCTTCCCCGGTTAGGAAAGAGATCCAGGTTCGAATCCTGGTAGCGCAACAACAATATTTTTCGATAAAATTGATTTTATATGTATATCTTTCTAATTAATATATTTAATTCATATTTAAAATATTATCTACATACAAAATAAGGAGAATATTTTGATTGTATCAGTAACCAACTGTATAGTATATTTTATTGTGCTCAAGTGCTCTAGACGTAGTCGAGTCGTTAAACGTGAGAACATTTAATTTTTGCACTGTATATTGTAATATAAATTGAAATGTCTATAATATGAATTAAAATAATGATTTTAAGCGTACGACGCACGGCGGTCCATGTAATCTATCGCCAAACGGAGATGGCACGGCAGTCGGCCGTTGGTTATAAAATGTGGCAGATGCGTATCATGTTACCGCCCGAATGGTACATTACGTATTTAGATTGGCTATTAAGCTACCCCCAAGGTTTAGCAATAGGTTTGGCAGTCAGCTATAGCCGACTGCTTATTGCTAGTATAAATGTAATCATCGTATTTTAAAACAATTTGTCAATTATATTTGGAAAGTGAACCAGTATTTTTTCTTTTGAAGAAAACCCCGTAAAAATATTTTACTAAAATATGAATAATAAAAAAGAATATAGTATTTCCGCGATACAACATTAATTGTATGTTAAACATTTATAATAAACTTACATGATAATATCACACAATATCCTGCATTGTAACATACATATTCTATACTTAAATACTAATTAAATGTATTAATTAGAATGATATAGATATAAAATGTATTTTATCGAAAAATATTATTGTTGCGCTACCGGGATTCGAACCTGGATCTCTATCCAAACCGGGGAAGGTGCATTGTCGTCAAAAAATATTGTCGCTGTACATTTAATTAGATTTAAAATATCACAGTAATATGTTTTGAATAATTACAACTTCACAATAAGAATGTGTTCTCCTTAATAGTATCTACTTACTCAAACGCTAATTTTTATGCTCTTTACGTGTTTAATTGTATAACTGCTTAATCTCACGCATCCTATAACTTACCTATGTTAAAAACTAGTCTCAAAACAATTTAATACAATAATACAAAGACGTTTTTAATGGAAATATTAGTCCTTTTCAAATTAGCTACATTAACTTTGTGGTTAAAATTCATATTTTTATTTGTTAACTTTGTTTTATTAACCACTTATTGAGTTTAAATACATCTACCGGTTTTGAAGACTACAATTTTCTTCTTCAGGATGTCAATACTAACTAAAAAAACATATATTATTGTTTCTTTACCAGAATCACGCTTTATTTATCTCCAACGATTCCAAATTATTTAATTTGTGACCAACACCATTTACATGCAAAATTGACAATCACTTTTTTTATCAAAACCATGACCATTTTCTATCAAATTGTTAGCAAATTCTGAACACCCACTATTGTACCTTTACTCTTATAAAGGAGCATTTGAGATGAAAATGGTCATGCTTTAGATAAAAAATTGGGATTGTCAATTTTGCATGTAAACGAGATAAATAAAGCATGTAAAACTAATCAAAAAAGTATAAACAACCAACTAAATCTAACTACGAGTCCCATTCTAAAATTTTTTTTCTAAAACTTTATTCGAGTAAATTTGTATTAAGTAACAATTTGAGTTAGGGTACTAAATATATTTTTTAAATAATTGTTGTTTTTTATTTTATTTTTAAAGATATTCTGGTAAAGAAACAATAATATACGTTTTTTTAGTTAGAATTGACATCCTGAAGAAGAAAATTGTATTTTTATAAACCGGTAGATGTATTTAAACTCAATAAGTGGTTAATAAAAGAAAGTTAGCAAATAAAAATATGAAATATTAGTCAGTGGTGGTAACATTGTGTAGGTGTATAAATATAAATATTGTGTAGATTGATCGACAGCAGACTGCATAACCTGCGTAACACATGTGAGTAAGATCATTAAGGTCTAATTAAATGTTAAGTCTAGAAATAAATATAAAAAAGCCAAATATTGGTTTGCTCTGCAGATAACGTGACGCCAGATTGACCTGGCATAAGTATAGACCTGGAGAATATGTTCAACTTTATTTAATTATTTATTTACACCCTATCCCGAATCGTTTTGAGAGTTGTTTAATCTCGTTTCGATTCGTCATAATTACATATATATTTTATTTTATTACATTCAGTCATTATTAACATTACCATCATAATACCATTATAATGATAATGTTATCATTATAATGGTTGGCTCCGATATCATCACACCAGAGCCTGTAAGAGATCCCGTTTTTCCGTTGTTTCCTTTGTCATATTCTGAACCAGTGTAGAGGATCCTGAAATCTCTACTTCTCTAAGTTCGACGTTTAACGTAGACGTCTTCTACGCAACCTTAATATTAATTTGGCCAAATGATCATCTAATGGTTGAATCCCCCTGTAAGTCCGTACTAAATCTAATTCTTTTACCCGCGTTTTCAATATCAAATATCCAAGTTTCCAAATATCCACATATTATGCCGTTCCAAAATCCTATAGTGCATTGTTTAAAAATAAAATACGATTTTTTATAGTTACGCGCTTAAATAACGGGACACCTTGGAAACTGCAGTACGCTACCCGACAGCCGCGTTATGGCATTAATTTCCTAGTCTTCACTTTATTACCCTAATTCTGCAGTATAAGACGTGAGGAGGACTTATATATAGGGACACCAACCTTGTGTTAGATTCATCCTCGTGGACTGTGGCCGCCTCGGGCGACGCTCGTGTTCTCAATTATGTGGAAATGTGAAACAACATGCGACATGCTAAAGCCTCGCTTGTCAAATATGTTCGTGGATAATGCTAAGTTTCTAGACAACAGTCTGTAGCGCTCGCTCGGCTCCCTATCCCCAGTTAAGATACCGTCGCTGGTGCATATTCGCGCGTAGACGGAGGTGTGCTTAAACCGAGCTCATCACCAACGCGTTTCACACGGTCTGATCATGATGAGGATCCAAAACTTTCGATTCGGCCGATGTCTCAGTTGACAATATCATTTGTTAGACTTATCCAAGATGCACGGCGAGGTCTAGTATTCTCACCTATGTTGAGTTCCAGTCTCGGTCGGCAATGGTGGTCGGCCCACAAGGCCAATCAGTGGCGCGTCCACATGAGGTAATTAATTGTGCTTTGATTGTACACATCATTACGATTTTCAGGCAATTACCATCTTTAGGTGCGTTGAGGGATACGACATGTGACAGTGATGAATAGTTTAGTTTAATGAACCTCGGTGTCTCGGAAAACACAATGCATTCGAATACAGCCAGGAACAAAAACTCAGTTGAAGTGTTAATCTAGTAGTCCGTGCAGGATGACGGTCTTTTGGTTTGTAAATCTCCCTCTCGTCTTTCGTTTAAGAATACCCCGCTTAGGAGGTGTGAAATGGCAATCTCCGGCTTCATGTTTAGAGGATCATCTCGCGAGCAGTCGGCGAGGTATCATATAGAGCCTAGGCTTTCTTCTTCCTGGGATCGTTCCGTCCGTCACGTCTTAGCTAAGGTGAGGACGAACAGATTCAATCGGCAGGACTCTTTCGCTTGGTGCCGTTAACGCTCTCTTGGATGGGTAGTACTGTATGCCTGTCAGGAATTTCAGGCTCAAGTGTACGGCCATGACCGCCATGGCACCGTGATGGCAATGCCCAGACCGGAGACCCCTCAGCAACTATCGACCACTCCAACTCGCGAGAGACTACCTCGACTACAATTCCTCTGGCATCATTATCTGTCACTCGGGACATGTTGTTACTTTGATACGGGGAGAGCAAGGCCTCGAATAAATTTCAGTTTGGGGGTTGGTTGTTAGTACCATGCCCATAACAAAGGCATTATGATTTATCCACATGCCATCGTGCTATTTCAAACTAACATACACACAGACCATTCTCGAATATACTCTATCCTTTCGTCTGGACGCCATTACTTCGGATCGAAAATGTAATTTCTACAAATGCGCTGTCTCGCACCGTGGTGCCAGCGTCTATTCGTGAGCCATGACGGGATTTGTGAGTTTACTAGGTTTCCGCGAATAAGTAAACTACCCAATAATTACGTTACATAGTTACAAAATAATTTACAGGACATTAGTAGTATATAAATAGACCTGACGCGCGCTAATGTCACTAAAACTTGTAGGATGGTGTTCGAATTAATTTAATAGGACAGTAATTAAATGAAGTGAAATATCAATAGTCTAGCGAATACCGCCAGCTCTCTTTTATTGAATGGGTAATTACATGATGATCAGAACCACATACAAGTCACTTGTTAGCGTTTTATTATGGTGTATACGAGGCATGCAAAAAGATAAAATTCGTATTTTGGCGGCTAGGTACTCAGCGTCTGCGCCGATCTGGTCAAGCCCACGGCACTGGCGTTCATATCACTCGCGAATTGAATTCGAACCGGACCCGCGAACCCGGTAACCCCACGCGATCCCCTAAAACACTCGCGACGTCATACGAACCGGAAAATCGAATTCGTATCCTTCACAAACGTTTATGATCTACGTCCCTTTTTCCGGTTCCACCGCGACTTCACGTTCCAAACCCCCAACCTCCCGAAACGAGTCTGGAGAAGCGTCGCACCCCCCGCCTCATATGTTTTCTCCTCGCCCCGCTACTCTCGCCCCTAACCGACCCGCTCTAGAAATTTCGTAGAATTCGTATTTTTTTATCATTTTGTTATATGTGGATCATCACAAGCCATACCTGTACAATTTGACTTGAGACTTGTTATCACATTAAATTCAGAAGACACCCAGAAAGAAGCTATAGAAATCATACACCTACAAAAGGGGAGGGTAGACGTCACATTTATGTGTTGCTGTTGCGGAACTCGGTCACAGTCCGGCAGAAATTCAGGTCGCAAGAGGTGCTAGAGAGAGCCAGTAGAATGCTTCGTTAGGTCTCTTTAGCCACTGCTCTTCCTGGCATCGTCTATCCCAGCAACCCCCCGCGAGTGACCCATACCGTAATAAATTCCCAGAAATGTCCGAAATTCCTTTAATTTCTTAATAGGTCATTGTTCCGAGGGATTCTATGACCTATTCCTTCTAATCCCGAAATCATGATCTCACGTGCATCATTCATAATCACACAGTCCCAGAGGATGTGCTCCGGTGTCTGCCTCACCTGAGCGCAAACACACCACGGTTCACGGGCAAGTCCTAAGTCGAAGAGTTTACTCATGAAATGCCCATTCCCTGAGCTCATCTGCATCTCGTAGTGGTCCAGCACCGGAGGACCACCCCCACCTTTCATTTTTTATTTACTTACTTAGGCACCATTCACCAAGTTATTAATGTAAGGACGCTGCATCATCATCGGTAGACTAATAACCGTCTCAGGAATGTCATCAATATTCCAGCCCACTAAAGTGTTGATATATCAAGCTATTATTTTTTCTTTACTTCCGTATAGCTCTTGAGGTTTGGGTATCGTACAGAAGACGTTTAGAAATCTGGAAATATTCTACCAAAGTTTCTTTAGCCGCATTCTGCAGATCCCATGGAGTGGTCGTGTATCCAATGTCACAGTTTTATATTGCTCTAATCGAGGACAATGTCGGCCTATCGAGGATATGATCGTGGAGGCGAGACTGTGGCGGACTAGAGGTGTGATTCCTTCGGGCGATCATAGACTTCAGAAACGTGTCATGTACGGGGGACATTGTGATCAGAACCGGTACGAGGATTGTCTCCGGGAAACGAAGCAACCGAAGACTTGATTGAAGATCGTGATTTGTGATCGGGAGTTAAAGAAATATCTGCTAAAATAGGTTTCGTATGTGACATCTGCGGTAGGCATTGTGCCTCTCAAGTTAGACTGTTTTTCCACCAGAAAGTACATGACAAGCGGAGAAACAAGCCACAACTAAGTGAGAATGGCAAAGGAGGTTCTAGAATGTGATGCTCGGCACCAACAACAACAAATGTATGTATATATCGTTATTCTACTCAAACTAGATTTCTAAAAAAAATTGCGGAAGAATGCAACACATTTCAGATTTTCATCTAAATATTTAACAAAACAGAACTATTACGAAGAACACATTCTTATTGTGAAGTTGTCATTATTTAGAACATAGGTCTGTGATATTTTAAATACTAATAAAATGTATTAATTAGAAAGATATACATATAAAATCAATATTACCGAAAAATATTAGAATATTCAAAGAGATCCAGGTTCGAATCCCAGTAGCGCAACAATAATACTTTTCGATAAAATTGTTTTTATATGTGTAACTTTCTAATTAATACATTTAATTAGTATTTAAAACAGAACTGTTTATAAAAATATAAATTTTATGTTGCTGTTGTCATACGACTAATAATTTGTAAACAATCTTACTGTAATGCATTCGCCATTTTTTAACATATAAATCTAAATGATTTCTATATATACATTAAATGCACAAATCATGTTTTGTGCAAAACTACTCGAAGTCGATTTTGCGGGAATAATGACACAACATTACTGAACTTAATTTCTCGAAATATTACATTCTTACAAATATCATCAGTGACTCAGTACACATTATTATTAATATAACATTAACAGAGAACGAATGGTGTGCTACTTTCTACCAAAACTCTCAGCAATACTGCTTTTTTAATTTTATTAGTTTTAATTATCCACTAATTGTACCTATAATATCAGTAATAAAATAAATAATAAAATTAATTATTGCAATACTTACATTACAACGTATGTTACAATTGATTTATTAACCTATGTACGTACCACTTAAACAATTCGCTTTTATGTCGTAAGGTCATTTTCCAGTCTTCAGTCGTCTGTTTCCTGTTCTCGAGCGAGGGACCAATTTTTTTATAAATAATTTTCTTTTCTAGTTGAATATCTAAAGCAACTGATGATCATTTTATGTTTAGATTTATTTTTTATTACTCTGATAAAGGAAAATGATTTTCGCGAAAGCGGTCATATTTTAATATAAAACTCTTGTTGTTAAGTACAAAGAAAATTATATAATTTTTAGCGTGACGTAAGCGCACTCGCATGGTTTAAAAATCCTAGTGACAATATGTACTCCATCAAAAAATCGAACCGGCTGAGAAAGGAATTAAGTGGAGATTTATGTTTTCATAAAATAATAGGTTTTATCTTGAATCTTTCGGCAATTATTGACTCCTGGAGGATAGACATTTATGCACCTTTGGTCCACGGAATACGCATCATCCATCTCTAACACAATATCTCGAATAATTTTTGAATCGAATCAATAAGGTATTACGAGTATAATACAAAATTATGTTTATTTTGATTGAAGTGGTATCGGTGCACCGATATTACGCGATTCATACCATAAAATGCCGTAAGTCATACAGTAATGATTGCTCCGTATCAAGGGTTAAACTTTTAATACCCGACGGGTTGTTTACTCTTGTGATTATGCGAATATGTTGAGAAGTAAGAGGGCGAAACTTTTCGGCGTTTTAATGGCTTCCAACTTTTCTACGGCTGAGTGAATTTAAACGATCTCGGATGCCCCTATGTCTAAATTATAATATTAATACATTTTTGTTGTAAGAATTTTAGGATATTATAACAAACATAAATTAAATATAACAAATCATACCTTATAATTTCATGTATTTTAATTAGTAAATCGAAGTAATTACTTACTTAATCATAATTTACATTATATGAAGAACTATGCAGAGGAGAGATTTCTTAATTAAAAGAGTATAATACAATGTTTTAGTAACAGTTTTATTCGATGTGAAGACAAATTAGGTAGTTAAACATAACTAATAAATGTGACTCTGATGGCAGATCTATGACTGTGTGTGAAATATGTTATGATGGCAGATCTATGTTACAAATATGGGTAACTGAAGAATCAATTGATCTTTATAACACATTCTGCAGAAGGTTAACCATATACAAGACGAATACTTTAGTATTAAGAAGGCTATAAACATTTAATTTTTTGTGATTTTGATTAAAGCATACACGAAATTAAGTGTCTAAGTTAAAAATATTTTTTTAATATATAAATATTCAATTTAAATGGGTACCTATAATTTCATCAACAAGTTTTTATAATTAACATAGACCGTTAGAAAGCAACGATAAATCTTTAAATTTTGCGGATGTATCAAATAGATCAAACCATAGAGAAAGAAATCACATAATTTATATATTTTTCAAGAAACTTACCACAGTTTTAAGGCAATTTGTTTACATGCCTTTAAAATTTAAGAAAATTATTATATATAAAAATAGAATTCCAAATTTTTTCCATTTAAAAAACTTTGAAATTTATATCCCTTTAGAATTGAATCCGTAACTCCATGATTAGTTAGCCAACATTTTACCTAGAGACTACGAAACCCGCCTAAATGAATTTCGAAAACCTTTTAGTACTCAGAAGACCTTATTTTTATCATAATTAACCTCTCCTAAGTACTATCATTAGCATTAAATTGGATACAATTATTTTGGAAATAATAAGGATGTTTTAATACCTTGAAGAAAATAGGGTCTCAATAATTTTCAATAGAAAATTTACGGACAAACATTGAAACATCTCTTTGATGTTTACAGTGTAATTACCAACGGCATCGTGGGATTTCTAGATCTTTAAACAATGTATGATTTCCATTATAACAAATATATAATAATGTTGTTTTGAAAGATATTTCAGAAAAACAATATTTATTTTTTTACTATATTTATTATTACATTTCCATTTAGTTTATATTTATTCCCTGCTCACCTCATTGGATCAGAGTCCATATTAAGGTGGTATTATGTTTTGTGTCTCCAAAAATAATTTGGAACTTATAAAATTTAGAAATGAGAGCGTCTCGATGGGTAATCGTGATATAAATTTCATCAATATTTTTAAGATTTTGAATAGTTAGTTGCTGTTTTGAACAGTTAGCTTACATACGCCAGTTGATTTAGATAAAATTAATAATATTTCAATGTGTAACATATTTAAATAAAATATTAAACAGAAATCCACGTTATAAATATATAACATGAATTTCTTACATTTATTTAGTGAAGTGGACCTAATGAAACTAATCTTATTATGAATATTAATAAGTTGAAAGTAAGTATTCGAGAAGGAAGAAAGCAAGACAAAGTGCAAAATACTTCTAGGTAATGAGTGTTCGGAACACGTAGATGAGTTTCTGTATTTGGGAAGTATGTTTGATAGAAACGGAAAGACAGAGAAAGATATCGAAAGGAGGGTGACTACAGGAAACAAAATGAACGGCGCATTGAATGGAATTATAGCTAATGGGAACTTGTCAACCGAGGCAAAACTAGCGGTACACAATAGAGTTTTGGTACCGACACTGATGTATGGAAGTGAGGCCTGGAGCTGGCAGAAGAGAAACGAAAGTAGACTGAATGAAGTGGAAATGAGATCGCTTAGGCGTATGTGTGGCAGATCCATTTATGACAGAGTAAAGGATGAAGAAATAAGAAAAGAGTATAAAGCTGAACTTAGTATACCTTAGTAAGGATCACTAAGGTGGTATGGTCATATGGAACGGATGAATGAGGAGATAATGGTTAGGAAGATATATGACGCAAGTGTCGATGGCACCAGAAATAGGGGACGTCTGCGGAAGACTTGGCACGACCAGGAAAAACAGATACTGGGGGATGGTCCTGTTAGAAGCCTTAATAATCGGCAAGCTTGTATTAGAAGATGTATGAATGTGGATGAGGCGAGAACTGTGTGTCAGGAAAAAATAGTGTGGCGCTCTATCCTTTCTGCCTACCTCCGCAGAAAACGGCGCGATGGTGAGTTAGTTAGTTAGTTATTTATTTACTTAATATTCTTAATTGGCTATATCTTTAAATAACTTATTATCATATGTCTTCATACATATGACTTCAGTGTTGTTACATTTATAACAAAAATAAATGTAATCTATTCGATACAGTCAATTGTCGCATGGAGTGGCAGAATTTACACGACGATAATAATTATAATAAAATATTATATTATTATAGGTAATTAAATAAAATAAAAAATGATTTTGGTAGGCAATGTTTACTTATATAATAAAAATAAAATTAGCTGAAAACAGCTAGTTTTTGTCTGGGTATGTAAATATAATTTAATACAAAGCTTTCTTTACATTGTTTAAAGATTATCGATGCAACCAAACTTAAACATGGATTTGAGAAAAAAACCTGTTGATAAAGAATTGCCGAAATTTTTTGATTGATTTTATCGAAGAAGTTGGTGATTTGGCCAATACTGAGGGCATAGTTTTTTTTAAAATAGTCTCGACTAGTATATTTATCGAAGTCTAATGATAGGATTTTCTCTGCACAAGATTCTTGGCTAATACGAAAGATATACAGAGATGTGGATGGTAGGTATTTGGTTATCATGTATTTATTTATTGTATACATTTTTGAAAATATGTGTGAAGAGATTTTCGGTAGCAATTGAATTCAATGTTTTGTGATCTACTGAGCACATCATTCACTTTTGTTTATATTTCTTTAGTTTTCTTGATGGGTCAATATTTTAAAACAGCTTATAAAAGCCTTTTACATTTTTGTTCTTACTTTCAAAATTCAAAATAAATGCAAAACTCGTCAGAGGTAGTAGTAATTTTTAACTTTATTTTCAAAAATTTTTTTGATCAACCAACAAATAAAACCATTTTTAGATGTATGTAATAGTACAACCGTATTAATCAAATTATCATAGACTTATCAATATTATCGTCCTGAGGAAG
This sequence comes from Eubasilissa splendida, assembly GCA_031772225.1. NCBI lineage: Eukaryota > Metazoa > Arthropoda > Insecta > Trichoptera > Phryganeidae > Eubasilissa > Eubasilissa splendida. The sequence goes on along the minus strand of CM062851.1, from coordinate 20,692,390 downwards.
AGTTCAATCTATGTTAAAAATATAATTATCTATATTTACAAAGTTTTCTGCATACAAATTTAGATATGTTTGTTCCTGTTTAAAGGAAGCAGGGTTTACTTTAAAATATATATATATAGTGGGGGATTGCAGTTGTCAACTAGAAATGGTAGATCGTTAGGTTTAACTGTACATAATTTTGGAAAATTTCATAGAAATAAGTCCTAAAGCGCGCTACTTTCATTTTAAAAATTAATATAAAATAACTTTACACATAACCATTTGCGTTTTATTGTTTAATTTCAACCGGTATTAGAACGACGTCTTTTCGTAAGATAATCTTGGCGTTTGGGTATTTTAAAATGAGAAATTTGATGTCTGTATTTTTGTTGACATTTGAATAAAACATGCTTTTAAATAAACTGGATTTTAAAACATTTGTATACATATTGTGTAGATGGAGGGTATTTTACTTAGGTTATACACCAGAAAACCAGAAAACTTAAGTGCCAGCACCGTAAATCAAACTTTGCCGTTGGTGAGTTTCGCAATTTTACGTCCATTGCCTGTAGCAATAACACGTCAACAAACGATGCTCATTTTCACAAGGAGTTAATCCGCTTTGTGCGCTGACAGTAATCAATACTCTGTAGACCACATAGGTAAACAAAAATACTTGTTTAACTCGCGCAGTGAGGGAAGACATGTTCAAATGTTTATCAAATGAATTATTGTACTTTTAACCATTCATTTATTAAAAAATTACATTTAACTATTTAAGGGTGATTCGATATGAACTAATTTAGTTAAGAAAAAAACGTTTTCAATAATGTGTTTCATTATGTTGTAGATATTAGAAGCTGGATGCTTTTATACAAACATAAACAACTATTTAAAAGTATTATTTGATTAGTCTTGTCAAATCAGTAATGAAAAATATGAAGTTAACTCAATCATAAAATATATAATTATTATGCAATAATTATTGCGTGGCACCTTTCATTATGTATTATTTCAATATTTCTTCATTAATATTTTCACATGTTTCTAGTTTTATATTATTATTGTTGTTATTTAATTTATTTGCTTTTATTGTTAGTTAAATATTCATAATACATGATAACAAATATACATATCTATAGTTTGTTCATTGAGAAGAAAACATTTTCAATAAATATATTTTATAAAAGGGATTGTTTATTATGTTTTTAGTGCCTAATTACTTAATGTACTTTAATTATTCATTTTTCTATCCATCCTTTGCTGACGCTTCTAATTTATATTTAAGTGTAGTAAGTCCGTAAAGTGATGCTGTGTATTCTAGCCAGATTACGAAACTTTATCTCATGGAAATTTTCACCAGAACAGGCAGGATTTGTTAAAGGCCGGGGAAATAGCAATCAAATCTTAAATGTACAACAGGTAATACGGATGATTATAAGTACGTGAATTTTTCATTCCAGTATACCTTGTTTTATTAACTACTGAAAGGCCTTCGATAGATGAACAAAACTATGTATTAAGAAAATTGGAGTCTCACCACACTTGATTGGACTCCTAAATAGCCTATACAATGATAATACTTCCATAGTTAATGTTAAAGGAAGTAAGGGTACGTACACGTATCATTACTATTCAACATTTATTCAGAATACGTCATGAGAAGTGTTCCCGTGAATACTTTCGACAGCTTGTTGTTTCCGGATTTCCTATTGATAATATGGTCACGTATGCAGAATGAAAATCACCACTAACCTTGATTTACAGTAGCCGTCGTGGGTTGGTCCGATGTATTGTTCTTCTTATATCTGGGTATTAATTCCGACCGACCAAATGCGCACTCCCGGAGATACTCAGTAGGATATGTTTTTTGACGAAGTACGAACCACAATTAAACTCTGACCATGGTTTGACAACGATCCTTTAGTCACCGAAAGTGGCAACATTCATACTACACAAATTACTCATACCAATCAACAAAAAAACCTGGGGTGCCAGTCGAAGGAACAAAAGGTTCGTAAACAAGAAGAGTTTGGAAGAATACCAGGGAAGTTTTATAATTGGTAGATAGAAGATCACCAATCTACGTTTTTCTGATGAAATCACGCTTGTGATCAGAACAGACATTGAACTGGAATTATTCTTCAAAATGCAGAATTCGTAAGAAACCAGTTTGAGTTAAGAATAAATTAGTCTAATACAAAAATACTATTTGTGGATCATGCTAATGTATTACAACGAACTTCTGAAATAGCAGGGAGTGAGGTATTTCAAGAGGCAATTTATTTGGGCGCGGTAATTACGAATACTGATGATAGTGGGCAGAAAATTCGAAGACAAACACAACCAGAATAAGTTATTATGAACCAACTTATGAGAATATGGAAAGACAGTGACATCAAGTAAGCAACTAAAATGACGTTTTACACTCTTGCTTTACCAATCAACAGAGACTTGGATAATTTGCAATAGCGACAAACATAAAATGTACGTTAATTTTAAAAAACATAATTTTTATTTTACTTTCTACCTAATACACACACTTTTTTTGAGTTGTATCACGACTAATTTCAGGAAGAGCAGTCCTTCCTATTTACAGGATGTAATAATATGGAAAAAATTCTTCTAAATTCTTAACAAAAAAATAGGTATTTTAGAAAAAAGCTGGATCTATCAAATAACTTTTCGAGATTGTAACAAAAAATACATTAATGTGGAAGTACTGTGGTTTCAACAAGACGGCGCAATACACCACACAGTGCGCGCCACAATCAATTTATTAAAGGAAACATTCGATGAGTGCATAACTTCGCGTAATGGACCTGTGAATTGGCCTCCAAGATCGTATGTTTTAACACCTTTGAATAATTTTCTGTCGAGATATGTGAAATCGCTAGTCTACACCAATAAATTAGAGACGATAGACGACTAAGAAGCTAACATTCGTCGAGTTATTGCCGATATACGTCCACAGCTCCCCAAAATGTGGTCGAAAATTGGATTTCCAGATTCCGCTTTATTTGAGCCAGCCGCGGTGCCCATAAGCGCTAAATTATATTTAAACATTAATGACATAAAATTATTATTCCAATAAAGCTAATACCATAGCTATTACCACGATTTTTGTGTTTCATTTCATTTTAAAGTTCTATACCTATAAAAAATATTTTATATAAACTATAAACGTCATTGATTTCCCTTCTCCCTTAATGGCAGTCTCGTACTATCTTTTCTTCTTGTATGCAAGCTCATGTTGATTTGCCTCAATTTTTATTATTAATTCCGTCATACTTGTTTAATAGGGATTTTAAAACTAAATACCATAATATTGAAATTTATTTTCTGTTTAAAGGTCATCATATTATATTATAATGTATCTCTATCATGTAGTCATGTTTGTATCAAATATGTTTGGTACTCGAGATACACATTTCAGATTGGCTGGTAACATATTAAATATCTCAGTACATATGTACTTTAATGTTCTTTGACCGTACTTATTTATACATTTCGGTACCACCATTCCACTGTTGCGGGTGAACCTAATATTATGAACATGTTTCGATTTTGTTTTGAACGAATAGTCAAATACACTTTAAATTTGATTCGTAGACAATTTTATACTATAATAGAGTAAATTGAGATTTTTACGTACTGTATTTTAATATAAATATGTATTTAAATACTAGTTATATTACAATGCAGGATATTCTGTGTGTATTTTTATCATGTTTTATTAAAATGTTAAAATTACTAAATTGCTTGTAATGAAAAATTTAACCTCCCCTTTGTCGTGAACTTATCTCGAAGACGAGATGCCCTCAAAATGTCGGTCCTGCTCAAGGAGAGCGCCACAAGACAATATTGGCAGGGTAAGTCGTACATGGTGAAAAATGGTCCGATCAAGTTCAATCGTTTCCAAGGTCACCAAAAGGATAAACTCAAATAAAAGAAATGAAGTTGAAAATTGCAAGCCTCGTAGGCGATGTTTATTGAAAAAATAGCTACATTAATTATCAACATGACATTAAGGGTTTTTAGTTAATGGAGCATAGATACCTGCCATCTTATAACTACTTTTGTGTACCTGCGAGTATAAAATGTGTACATCTAGCAATGAAACGATATCAACCAAAACAATTATGTCTATTTATTTTATATATTATTATGAGCTTATAAACTAAATATCTTAGCATAATCGATTAGACTTTCTTGTGACGGAATGATATTTTCAAATAAAGGAATGATAACGGAAAACGGTCGCCACTAAATAGGTGACCTACCCGGGATGGCGGCACAACATTGGATAGCGCGTTCGGTACATGTCCAAATGAGCAAAGTTTTGATACGCGCGGCCGTAATAGAAATCTGCGGCAGGATTACGGCCGCCGACGGATTGCCTCGTGCTCTTTCGAACGCGGAAGAATATCGTGAAGCTGGGAGTATCTGACATGAACGCTGAGCCTGGACACAACGCAACAAGCGTTGTCCCTACAAAACGGTGCAGAATGCAGCGTTAGCATTATCTAGAAGATGGCTTCTTAGGGCGGCAAGGCAAATTGATTCCGTAAGTCGACACAGTGCCGAGCGAATGGATACACCACTTTGATTTCGTTCCGACGTAATGCGAACCATTTCCAAAATGCGGCAGATTGCGCCCTTGAGATTGAATTGACTATTTTTCATCGAGGTGAGACCGAATAGAACACATGTAAATAATTATTGAATCATCACACGCGCGGACGCCCGGCAATTATCCGCGCCATTACTACATTTTGAGGGCTGTACGCATCAAAACAAATATGAATCTACCCTATGACCTTTGCCCGTGCGCTACTACTCTTTCTCCTACGTGGGCTGCGCGGCACGCGTGCGCAGAGCGCCCTTCACGCCCCCGTTTCGTGCGTGGCCAATTGTGGCATGACGCGCATGAAAATTTCCATCAAGAGGCCATATTTAAATTTGTTTCATAACAGGCTTCATGAAACACCTTGTTATTTCATTATGATGTGAACACGGTAAGGATTAATTATTTATTTTTGATCTACGACATTTTTATAATATTAACCCACACAAATATCCCACCAGCTAAAGCGCGTGTATATTTAACTCATTCAATTCACTGCCGTAAAAACAGAAATAATTTATAAATTTAATTTCATAACACACAAAATAAATATCAAAAAGTCGAGGGTGACAAAATAATGAAAAAATAATTCAAGGCTCAGTAACATGGCACAATGTTTAAATGATTTGAAAAATAATGCAAATGAATATTAAAAATCAGGCATATAACATTTAAGTTTTTTAAATTAATTCTGCTTAATGAACGGTTGGTATTTGGCTTAAATATGGCCCTTTTCTTCTTTTGGTGTCTTTTCATCATTGGTTTATAGCTAGTTGAAGGACCACAGATCCACATTTTTTTTTAAACTATTTCTTATCAACTTTTAACAGTTCATCTAATCCTAACCAGTATTTTTTCAGAATAGTTTATCTTTCCTGAACTATCCTACATAACATACTGAAAATCATCTGCATGTAAGCTTTCGCATTAATTAATAAATCACGATCATGCGTCTTGTTCAACTGCTGTACACGTATTTAACCTTTACCATACCATGACATAAAATACCCGAATGCAGCCATGCTGTCAACTCGTGTTACCGTAAGTAACAGTTGGAGAAAATGTTTTTAATAGCTTAAATGGCTTTAATGGCACAAATTAACTTTAAATATTGAGCATTCAATTTTGAAAAAATGATTAATAACATAATTTGGAGCATTCATTAAGTCGTATACAATGTGTCCTTCCTTCTTATCTCTCTTCATTTAATTAGTGAGAAAGATATAATTATATTTGTATGTTTGATGTTCTTTTCACTGTGAAAATAGTGTGTGATCTCTGTCTTTCACATTACAAGTTGTATTTTTACTAACGTATTAATTTTACAACGGATTGAATAGAAAAAATAATTGTTTTTGTACGATTGCCTTTTCATAATTGGTTTTTCACTAGTCATTCCTAAGCGCTAATATCTTCTTTAAGATTATCTAAAATTCTAATTTTATGTTGCATGTATTTACCGAAATATTACAAGTTTAATTATGATGGTAGACCTGTGTTACAGCATGGTTTGGGAAGGGTTAGTATATATTTTTTATTATTTAGCGGTGTAGAAGGCATAACGGCAATTTTTTTAGACCATTTACATGAGTATAAAAGACAACAAAACTAACTTCTATGTATTATATCGTCAGTTTCGCGCTTCTCAAATTTCAAATTGGCTGTCAAAAAATAATTGATAAAAAGAGGAGTCCAATACGTTGATCAAATAGATTTTCGCATCAAAACAGATATTTTTAAAACAAATTAAATTAATCAACTAGAAAGATATACCTACAGAAAAAATTATCAAAGAAATATTTATCCGCTACCGTGATTCGAACCTAGATCTCTTCCTATCCGAAAAAAGTGCGTTACCATTTTCACTCTAGCAATTGAATACAATCGAATACGTACCAACTAATTTTGAACTAATATTCTGTAATCTTTTCAATCTATTATTTCATTTTTAAAAATCAATCAATTTTATATTACGGTAAATCTCAAATACCGATAGGAGACACCAGAATTAAATTAATTAATCAATTTTATTAAATTTGGATTAAAGTTGATACAGCTTATATATTTTTAAAGATAAAATTTAACTTTACAACAAATCCATTTTTGCTATAGCAATTGAATACAATCGAATACGTTTACGACAAATATTGAACTTATATTCTATAAACTCTAATTCATACATCTATTATATATTCCTTTTTAAAAAACCAGTTGATTTAAAGATATACCAAATTCGCCAATTTAACATTTTTCAAGTTTTTGTAGAGTAGCTGATTATAATTTCAGAATCTGTGAACTCAAAACGAATCATTTTTTGAGGACCCAGCTAGAGATCTGGATTTAGAAATCTGTAAATACTGGCTTTAACGATTCCACGATTTATAATCTAGTTATGGTAGAATATCAAAGTAATGAATAAATATTTATTGCACTGTTAAAATAAATTGAGATTAATTTGAGTAAATGTGCAAGAAAATGGTAAGAAAATCGTTTTTGAAGAAAAAACTTCAAATTTCTATACAGCCTTAGATTGTCTACCATGAACTGTCATCGATTAGTATGCCACTTTTCCCTTACTTAATGTATTTTGTTCAAATAATAATGAATAATTTTAAAATAATAATATACCATTGATTATTTGATTCTATATGAAAAATATTTTATTTCAAATATATTTATTAAAAAATCTACTTTAAGCCAATTTAAAACCTTGTTATTGAAATTATTTCAATACAATTCCGCTTGGCACAAAAATAGTAAAAAGTTAATATTTCATTCCAAATATTTGGGCTCAAGGTAACAAAGAGGCAATGTACTGATCGTATCTCGAAGTTTAGCAAGAAAAAATGATAGAATTATTAGGCAGTAGGCACACAAGTTAATACTTTAAGCTTCGTGTGCACGAAGTTCTTCAATAGGAAGCTTAATTTTTTTAGAATAATATTTCACGTTTTTGTCAATTTTCTTCCCTTTTTAATACTTTTTTTTACTGATTTTATTACTAGTTTTTTTTAGTATTAATTGATAGTTTTATATATGATAGTAAAATCTATAATTTATTTTATTTTTAATATTGCATACAATTAATTACACACATATTTTAGTTAATTCTATTACAAGCTACTAAGTAACATATTTTTATTTATCGCTGTATCTCTCCAAAAAAGAGACTAGTTCTTGTGCTTGGATAGGGACTTTTACACTGTTATAATTTTAGAGTCAGAAGTTCTATAATTGCAGATTACATGTAGATAAATCTATAATTTTATTTATTGTATAATTACAAATTTTTGAAGTGTTCGTTTAATTTATTTTTAAGTTGTTTTATATCAATTATCTTTTTTATATCTGTAGGGAGGCTATTGAATTTTTTTATGCCTAAATATATATAATTTTATTGTTAGCGTTTGGTGTTACATTTTGGGATTTTAAAGTTATTTTGAAAACTTAAGGATGTGCTTGTTTTAAGTTTTGCAATGTAATTTATTTCAAATATGAATTAAATTTATTAATTAGAAAGATATACATATAAAATCAATTTGATCGAAAAACATTGTTGTTGCGCCACCGGGATTCGAACCTGGATCTCTTTCCTAACCGGGGAAGGTGCATTATCCAACTATACTACAGCGACAATATTATTAGCGACAATTTTCGAACCTATATGTTACCTTTTTGATATTAATACATTTAATCGTTCCATTATTTGAAAGAGCCATCTACCTTATTTTTACAGAATCTCAAATACCTTTGAGTAAACTGTTGGTTTTTTATATGTATATCTTTCTAATTAATATATTTAATTCATATTTAAAATATCACAGACCTATGTTCTGAATAATTACAACTTCACAATAAGAATGTGTTCTCCTAGTAATTTTTTTCGATTGATTGAATAATCGAGAATTTTATAAACATTTTCTATTTAAGGAAATAGGAATTTAGAAGTAGAATTTCTGTTGAAAAGGTTGATCTTTTTTTAGTAGTAGTAGATAGTAATGCGCTCCTAGTAATGCTTAAATTCTAGTCAGTGTCAGTTAGTTTAACAAACTTCACAGACGAAATTCTTTGAATATTGCTACACTCATAGTTATTTATAATCTAATCTTTGTACTGATGATTGGATTACGCTGCTAAGATAATTAAATTCATAAATACGAATAAGAGATAATATTGATATATAACGTAACATTCGAACGAACTATTAAATTAATTTATGAAAACCCACTATAATTTTGAAACACTATCCAGACTTTAAATAACACTGGAGAGTTTATAAACGCTAGTTTATATACGCCTTGGACGTATTTATAGCATTTATCCGATATACGTCGCTTATTGATCGAAAATAACGATTTTTAACATATTATTTATAATTTGTACAAATCGATTTTAATACAAATTAAATGTATCAATTAGAAAGATATACAGATAAAATCAATTTATCGAAAAAGTATTTGTGTTGCTACCCGGACTCGAACCAGAAATCCTTCCTATACGGGGAAATGCGCTGAACTATTACATCACGGGACCATAGTAAGATAACGACAATTTTTCTAACTTATGTGCTGCACTTTCAAATTGATACATCTGCCATTACGTAATGATATTTTGATCTCTTATCTCAGACACATAACAGTAAAGGTTGGTGTGTATCAGTTATGTCATTCTACACTGGGTACCAAATACGAACGGCAATGTACAGCTCACTAAGCACTCAACTCCATACTGTCCTTTCCACCCTTTCAGATATGTCTCATATGCGTGCATGCGCCATTACATCGTTAAGATTTCTGTTGAGAAACGGATTCTATAATTCTGCCAGGGTATATTTAATTAGTTTTTATTTTTAATTGCCACATCTGGGATTCCTTTAAGCGTTGTGAAATGGGGAGGTACATAGCCGGTACGCAGCCGGGATTTGTTCAAATTTGAGGACATAGGCAACGAGTTTATTACAATGGAGCGCGGTATATTTGTTGTAAATAATATTTATAGTGCTTTCGCTAGGTTTTAGAGTCGTTAGTCGTAATATTAAGATACTGTTGTATCGAAAGGTGAGATCAAAAGTACAGGGTATGGACTTGTCTCATTTGATTAAACTAATAATTATTAGGAGAACATATTCTTATTGTGAAGTTGTAAATATTCAAAACAGATAGTCTGTGATATTTTAAATATGAATTAAATATATTAATTAGAAATATATACATATAAAATCAATTTTATCGAAAAATATTGTTGTTGCCCCCCCGGGATTCAAATCTATGGCTTCCAACACCAGTCAGTGAAGAAATCTCTAACTTCCATCTTTATCCTCTGATATTTTGTTTTTCTCGCAATTTTTTCTCCATTGCAATTAAGTGCCGCAGCCAACTGGTTCAGAGAGCTTCCTTTGACAACTTTCTCGTTAGTCAACGATCAATGGTGAGTGTATGCAGGTGCCAGTTATCACTAAGAAGACTTAAATATTGAAGAAACAATTCTTATTCAAAAAAATATTAACATCTCAAAAAAATGTACTTTGTACATCTTTCCCACTCGAATAGATCAATGACAATATTTTATAATTTTTACAACTCATTTTATATTGATTTTACATTGTAATGTGACAATGGGTAGTTTTAGCATGAAATCTGTATTCAATTTTTTGCTACTGCTGAAAATCAATGCCATGTTATTTATATATACAAAATTAAGAGTGGTAATCTATAAATAAAATGTCACGTATTCGGATACCAACATACGCAGCTTATCATTGAATCATTTACGACGTATAAGGCAAGTTAGAAGGCTATACCTCTTTTATTAAAAAGCAACCCATTTCTAAAGCAGCAGACAAGACCGTATTCAATGGAATTTATACCGCCATCTAATATTCTTAAAAGCTTCTGACTCCCATCGCGTTCGTTTCAGGCTTAAACAGTCTGTAACAGGAATGAACATGTGATATGGTGATAAATTTATTGATGCATGCATGGAACGGAGAAAATTGAAAATCGAGGAAAACACTCGTAGTCGTTGAATAGATATTTAAATACCTCTGTGGACTTGTGATTTTATTACAATATTTTATACTAAGTTTGCGTACAGTATGTGAAGGGCGTATGTATTATGTTTTATTTAATTGGATTTGACAAACTTTTTAATTTAAAAACGAAATAAATAAAGCGTCATACAAGATATTTAATTGTCTTAATAGAAAATTAAATGCTTTACATCTTTACTTTTCTTATGTTCCAGGTCTATATTCAAGAAATCAATATCAACAAAATGAATTTTTCTTTATGCTTTACTTTTTAGTGATGTATATTTTTGCTAGATAAACTAAATACATGATTTGAATTTTATATTTTACCCACGCTTGATATTAAATATATTTTACTTTTCTGTGTAGTACCAAACTTATAAAAAAAAACTATAATTCGACCCAATCCAAGTATGTAATTTTATTATTCCAATTTATAAGTAGGTAGGTGGTACTTATACTGTAAATAAATTATTTTTATAAAATAAAATAAAAAATATAATTGTATAGCGGTTAATATTTTTAATCTAATATTCCCGATTGCACAAAAATATTTTTAAAACCTTCAATATTATTCAAATAAAGTTCAAAAACAATAATTTTAATTTTAATTAAAAATAATCTTTATAACGTTGCTATGGTATAACGCTGGTCTATAATATACCTTATTAGTCCTCACTTTATTCTGTTCATCTGAATTTTAGAAACTACTCTAATTAGTCTAGCCCTATATTGTTTTAGGCTACTTTCTTGATCACTTTCGAATGTTAAATGAATATTGCTCGTGGCCTTCTCGGTCTTCAAACTTATGGTTTAATGAATCAAGTAATTTTCTCCCTTCGTATCATATGTGCATTCCATCTTAGTTGGTATTCTTTAATTTTTTTAGCCATAAAGATCACTTTTAGAATTTTGATAATATTTCAAAAATTAAGAATTATTAAATACAATTATTAACTCGCAAAAAATATTATGTCGCTGGTATAAATCCTGTACGTATCAGAAGCCCGAGACAGCATTCGTTTTTTTAATGTTTATACAACCCATTTATGGACAAAATATTTCATAATAACTATTGTATTCCGCTATAACTTTGTGGTAATTCATTATAACTATAATTGAAAACAATTTACTTTGTTTAAACACCAATTTATTTTTGCTAACACCAACCAGCTTCACAACCACCGTTCCTTCTTCAGAGTGTACAAGATACGATAATAAAAAAGATTCTGAAACCTGTTAGTGTTAGCAAAAATAAATTTGTGTTTAAACAAAGTTATTTGTTTTTAATTATATTTATTTCATAATTATTCGCAATAATTTGCACTATCAAATATTTGTTTCTATTTATCAATTCTATCAAGATTAAATCTAAGGATTTTCTGTATCATTATAGTAAATGTTTACTGCTTCGTCTTATACAACATTTTTGTAGTTAATAAGTTAAAATGTTCATATCACTGATATTAACAAAATGGTGAAATGATATCACCATGGGAAAGCTAATACATTATTTACTATACATACAATACAATATAAAAAAAGATATCTACAATAGTTTAGACTTTTAATTGAATATCAAGTTTTGCACAGAATAATTATTTAAATGATAACGTTAAGCTAAAGATTTATTTGATAAGCAAACTCAAAACTACATGAAAATATTATATTCAAACCTTATAAATAAATGTTCCTAGAACAACGCAGTCGTTCACGGCATTATTTAACAAAAAAATACGTGAAAAAACTGTCTTATCAGTGAAATCTTGTTCACGTTGTACCACTTTGATAAATGTTATCACCTCCAGCGAAACCCGTAATAGATTACACTTATTTTCACATGCAAAACAGGCAAACTTTTTCTCATGTAACAACTCGACACGATGAAACAATACGTAAATTTCATTATAGCTGTGTAAAATATAATTTATTAGGTATAACAACCGAGTCATGTTATAGAATGAATGTAAGACTCGTGGATTTTTATGTATTTGAGACTGGTAAATTTAAATGTTTTGTCCACGCTCCATACCAGTACGGTTGATTAACTTAGTTTTCCTGTTTTACGACAAATTGGAAGAAATGTTGGCTTGTTTTGAGAGGAAAGTGCTGCGTCGAATTTATGGATCTATGCAAGATGAGAAAGTTTGGAGAATAAGATTCAATAACGAGTTGTAGAATATCAATCTATCAGAATCCAAAATACACCATCCACAGAGTCTAGAGAACGCTGGAGGTGTGGATCCCATAAAGAATACTAGATTATGAAAAGAGTGGGAAGTCCCTGACTTTTCTGGGACGATTGCATGAAGAAGGATGCAATAGAGCTTCTGCAGAGTGAAATACAGTCGCCAAATATATGAAGGCGAAAGATTCAGAAGGCCACGGTTCGATATAGGCTGTAGAGCCGTTGAAGAAGAATCGAAATGTTTTTGAAGCCATGCGCCAGAATGTTAGAATAAATATATTTACGAAATAATTTTTATATATTAATGATTTTGTAATTTTATTATTAATTTGAAGTCAGAAATAATAAAATAATTATTGTTACGTAAAAAACATTACATGACTAAAATATATTTTATTAGTTTTAATAGTAAATTAATTACAAGTAAATAATACTATATTTTTTAAGAACGTAATACAACAAAGACTAATAAAACGGGGAGAGTAATCTGGTTTAGGTTGAATTGAATAAAAAACTTTTCAATATAGGGTTCGAAATTAAATAAAGTACAACTAAATTATTATTTTATAATAATACTGAAAAAATTGAGAATTAATGACACTGCTGTCAATGTTATTGTTACATCTATTTAATTTAGTAATAAAATTTTTAAAATAACATTATTTTATTTTGTGAAAATCTTTATTGTATAATTTCAGAACATAATTCTGTGATACTTTTAAAACAAATTAAATAATCAATTAGAAAAATATATGAAAAAAAACTATTCCCCGGATAGAAAAAGTTTCGGGTTCGTATCACAGTGCAAACAAATGTTTTTTCGATATATTATAGATTTTTTATGAACATCTTTCTTTTTGATTATTATTATTATTATTTTGTTTTGAAAATAATCAATTCTCTTCTATTTATTCATAACAAATAATAATTCATACAAATTAATTAATCAAATAGAAACATATACAGAAGAAATCTATCTACCGAAAAAATATTTCGTTGCTACCGGAATTCGAACCTGGACCTCTTCATATCCGAAAAAGCGCGTTCACGATTTGCATATTGCAATTGTATACATATTTGACAACTTTTGAAATTATTTTCTGTAATATTTCCAATTGAACATCTATTATTTCATTTTTAATAGTAATCAACTTTATTTTAATAAATCCATTTTATTTAATTAGGATTTACTTTGATACAGCATACCTATATATGTTTAAAGATAAAATGCAACTTCACAATAAAAAACGTTAAATTTAAAAAATATATATAATTATAATTATTCAGTTTTCATTTATTCATTTATGGAACGATTAAATAGCATAAAAATTATATGGTTTAATGTAATAATAATATAAACAAACTTACAAGAATGTAATTCATAATAAAGGCATTGATTTATGCAGTATTTTCTATGATCCATAAAAGTTCTCAAAACATACGGTCTCATTAAAACATGAACATTAATCCAAATCCTGGCTTTACCTTATATGTTACGGAACAAAGCCCTTAAAGCTTACTCGGCTTGCGAATATTTTTAATACAAGCTGTAGGCGGGCGCAGTTTTTGATCATAACATCTGACGAAATCCCCATTTACTGAACGGATAGGACAGATTATGAGCAATTAAGCGAAGACTCGTCCGGACGAGGGACAGATATCCATCTCTAAACTCCTCCTACGGACGTAACAACACTATAAAATTATCTAAGACTTATTACACAACTCGTTTTGGATCCAGAGTTACGATCCATTAAGCCTACCCCCCTTCACCCGCCCCCCGTGACCCATGAATATTATTTTACATAATCGCTTACATAATTGCGAAAAGGGGATGAATAAAGACATCAGTGGTGTGGCTTTTCAACCCCCTGGAAAAGAGCTAACAGGGATTAGGGTGTCAACATTTCAGGAATACCCTAAGGTTACGAAGGGGACAATAATTATTATTTAATATTTCACTGGCCTTTAAATGGATTTGTTTATTCCTTTCCATCAGCTGTAAGGGAGTGTATCGATTTTCTTTTAGTACTGGTAGTAGACCTCACTCTACAGTCTACTCGCACTCTCTCATACGACATGTCAAACGTTTATTAAGGAAACTACCTAATCTCATACGACCTAACACAGAGTTTTTAATAAAATAATTATGTTTAATAAATAATACAAGACATGGATGTATAATATACCTATATATAGACCTATCTTTAGAACCCTTTATAAACACCATCAAACTCTCCTTGGCCACCCCACCTCTTTCCACAAATATAATTGTAGATTATATCGGTATAATGCCAAATTGAATGCTATCCATTTCAATTTTTTATTAGTACAGTACTACAGGACACTGAAAAACATAACCATCCTTCTACTGGCCACCCCATCCCTTCCCCCCGAAATAAATGTATTTTATATTGAATTATCCCTAATAATATTATACTTCCCCATCAATATCTATGTATGATTTTTTGGAAGTGGATTCAGTACTAACATTATGGCTGTATGGTGCTTGCTTAAACAGTTGTGAAACGTGAGTAGGGAAGATTACTTAAATGTTTTCTGTTTTATATATATGATATCGGTGCGTAAATATATATTCAATTTGAAATGAAGTGTATGTTGTCTTTATTAGGAGTAAGAAAAAAAAACCGTAATCGAATATTGACATCTGCTATCTTTTCTTATGTCTATAATAAGGGAGAAATTCTACTTATCATAAAAATTGTCTATCCAAAATTCTTATATGTCATATAGATGTCATTTTTGTTCGTTTTGACAGCTAATTTACGAAGATGGAACAATTTTAATTACATCGACATTTTATTTACGTGTGGTTTATTTTAGGGAAAGCTCTATAATTGAAAAATAGATTCTATTGAGACCCTGACCACGCAGCAGTCACCAATGCCCGCGTAGCGGCCACAATAACTTATCTCGCCAACTGCTTATCTGCTAGTCTACATTGATACTGAATGCCATCTAAATTGTGACGATGAGCGTTAAAAGTATATTCACACTAGTCCAATGAAACAAAGCACGCGCATAAACGTCAATATTTTTTTTAAAAATAGTTACGTATACAGAATACGTGTCACATTTTTATTAAGTTAAACGTTCTTGCTATGAAAATATCTATAATCTGCTAGATTTCTAAAACGATACTCTAATCTCCGAAATATATCAGCACTAGGTAAGTGTCTTAACCACTAGACCAACAAGCACATTAATTATTATTGAAAATATCTCTCTCTTTCTCAGATGATGTACCTGGGAATAAGCATCTTGGTTTTTTACATGAAACCACCCCAGCAACAACACTGTATATTGAGTTTGGGCAAATCTGAATTATGAATTTCACAACGTTGTATATCTTCTTGGGCATCGAATGGTATATTAAACCATATAAAATTAATAAAAATACTATTACATACAATTTATAAGTGAGCTTCCCTGTAGCAACCCTGTATATCATGCAAGAAGGCTGACGCTTCGTCTATCTATCAAATTGTAAAAACCGACATACAGTATTGTGAATACTCTTTGGGACCCTGAGCCTTGTTTCACCAATTTTTACAAGATGTCTCCGTCTATCTTAGCGACTTTCCCAAATGGAGAAATTGAAAGAGTACAATGGAGAAATGGCAGAGAGATTATTATACGTCAGATTGATCAAGTATCCCAAACATCTGCAACTTGACCCTGACCAAGATCGAACGAATTGAGAAAATGTGTCAATGCTAGTGACCAGAGATTCACTGTCTTCAGCAATGTGGAAGATCTAATGGATCGTGTCCATGGATGAGATTTTTATCGAATTTTTGACTCGAAACAATTATGATCTTGTGGAATTTTTTGGAGATAACTCTCTGTTTTCGAAAACACTAAGCCTCGGAGATTTTTCATTTCATGCCTCCCTTCATGCTTGTTATATGTCAATTGTCACTCGTCATTTTTGTTCATCACTAGAGTGAATTTAAATCTTCCCGGCATCAGTTAAAACGTAATAATTTTTGTAATTGAATGTCTTCTATTGTCCAACTTTCCAGAATAGCTAGTTGTAGTTGTACTTCTAGGTGACCTCTGTGCTCACTTGTCGAATCTCGCTGTCAAATCGAACAAAATAATGTACACAGGTTTGAGTTTTATTTATCTACCAATCTCAACCAAATCTCAGAGTATTCTCAGGACTAAGAACATCTTCGTGTCCCATTTTGTGAGCTACTAGCCATAAGAAGATAAATTAATGTATTTCTAAAAATATTTGTCATCGTAATTTTCGCTTAAATTAGGGTTGAAAAACATATTGAGATTAGAAAACTAATTGAATTGTACTTTCTCTGTAGCTAACTTTATTGTACATATTTTGAAGGGTATAATACTGAATAAAATAGCACCCAACTAAAGATGAAACGCAAATGCTGCTTTATATTCACCCGGTGAGCGGTCCCGGTGGCGAGCGCCACTGGGATCACAGGCGCTCGGGTCAGTTGGACCGTTACTATTTCCAGAGAATTAAATATCCAGGAAAATAATTCTTATTTAAGTCTAACCCTTTCCGCCATTTTCCCTCATCGGTGAAGAGTTCCCTGGGGTGTCGTGTGGGGGGCGAGAAGCCGCGGCGCCGCGCACCGTGTTGTTGCGCTGGTGCCGGATGGAGGGGTTGGTTCGCTGCGTGCACGGCACGCTGAAGTATTACATAACTTTTATTACATTTCTTTTATTGCAGTTTACATTTTTAAAAATAACAATTATTTATTCCTGTTAATACGCTTGCAACTGCAGTGGATTTTCTTATTAACGAATACACAAACATTAATTTTAACAGGAAATAGTTTGAATCTTATCACATCTGTTCTTTTAACTTTTCTCGGTCAGTCTAAATGCATTTTTTAATTTGAAAAATTTTGGTGATTGATAAGAGTTTAACGCATATAGGTTTTTATGTTTCTTACTTCCTATTCTTCTTCTATTCCTGTCGCATTACTTTTTATGGTTTTATCATTGAGTAGGTAATTTCTATTTAAAAAACGTACAACTACACTATCGCCATCTATGGACTAAATTTGATATTCATTTCCCTGAAACAGTATTAAATTAAATATAATAAAAAATAGCTTCGTCTCTATGAGATATTTATTTAATTAAAGTGATAGTGTTTAAGAGAGATGAATATTATTAAAACTGTATTTTTAATTCTATCGTGGATAGGTATAAATTTGATTTATTTTATTTTGTTTGTTTTAAGTATTTTTAAATTTGTTACCATTCAAATAGTTAGTACTGTTTTAGGGTCTCTAAGTTTCTCATTTCTATTCCCACTACTCTCTGTTTAACGCAACTCCTCACAGTAATTGCTCTCACCTCAATACCACACACCGCAAAACTAATTATAATTATTACTTACGTGTATTACAATTTGCAGTAGAATAACTTAATTATCGTCTACAATTCTGCTCAAATAAATTATATAATTTTGTACACATTTCATTTGTTTTGTTTTTACTTTTATATTATTAATACAGCAGGTAGTAGTGTGTGTGTAGGGTATAATTATTTAATTAGGCCTATAAAAATGTCAGCCCAATAAATAAATAAATATTTTTATTTATTATCTTTATTTATTATATTTAATGATAAGTGGTATGTAATAATATATGTTTTTTAAATGTTTTAGAAACATCACGAATCATGTGTCACATCCATATTCTAACTATTTTTAAACTAAGCTAAACGCTTGTGCTATGAAAATTGGACTAACTTGATGGCCTTCTGGAATGAGGCTCGAATTCCTGACCAGTAGATCACTATCGTAATCATTAGAACAAAATCATGTCAAATTACATCTTACCATTTTTTTATTAATATAATAAAATATAACTGGTTTTTAAATTTTTCTTTGTCATATAATTCAGTGTTGGAAGGATTTCATATATTAAATTCAACCCATAGGATATGGAGACTCCTCCACAATATGAGGCAGGTCTCATGTATGGGATTATATAATACACCAGGGGTTTAAGCATGTATCCGCACAGTAGTGCCATATTGTTAACGGTGTACGGTTTAACCACGTATGCACGAAAATTGTATTAATATCGTTCGTATTTCTTTAAAATTATAAATTTTTAATTGCTCTTAATACCAAAATAAGTGTGTAATGTAAATTGAACGAATGAGGTGAGCCTCTTGTGCGGGTTTATTTAATATTATTTTTAAAGAGAAATAGAATAATATAAAAATAGAGTTGATATACGAAAGGTTAAGGGATAGAGAATAAAGAATGGGAGCTATAGGATAACGGGTTGGAGATAAGAGACAATCAGTGAACCGCTACGAATCCACAAAAAAGTTTAGTAGCATCTATGAAGTTGTCAAATATTTTTTTGTCCAGTCATCAGACAAAATTTTCCAATACTTTAGGTCCAATATTTCGTATTTTATGTCCGTATAATAATGTTGTTTAAATTTTTGTTACCACTCAAACATTATATAAAAATTATATGCGAGCATGCAAATCTATTCATAAAAATCTGGTAAATATTTGAAACCAATCAGATATTTGATTTGTTTAATTTAAATATCAAAAATAAAACACCTACCTTCTTAATTCATCTTGATTATTTTATTTTTATAATATATATTATTCTCATATTTAGCATTCGGTTTATTTAATAAAAATGCAAACATAATGTTTTACCTGAATAAGGGTTTTATTATACCTTATTAATTATACGTGTCTGAAAATAGTTGAATTTGTGTTACCGTTCCATGAAACTAGAGATCAAATCAATACTGATTGGATCTTACGAATGTAAGTTGTTTGAATCTCAAACCAATGAATCTTCGAGATAAGATCTTGAAAGACAAATTGAATCCCGGAACTTCATTAGTGGAACTTTATGTGAAGTATTGTTGCCTATCTATGTCTGGATAACTTTATTTGTGACATATTACGTCCCTTTACATACTGTATTGACTAAAATCGACCTATATATGTATATAGTGACGTTTAATAAATAATAATAAATTCTTTAATAAATAATATTATTGCATTTTATTTATTTAATATATTTATACGGTATGTTGTACCTTTAATAAAAATGTATAAAAACATTTTTTATATCCTAAAAACAAAATAATAATAAATGATGAATAGAAGAAAAAATATAAAGAGTGTATATGCCTTACATTATTTAAAAATATTTGAGAAAAAATGATAGTGTATATTCGTGCAACTTGTGACGGTCTTAAATAAGTTATCCTGATCTCCCAGTAATAAACAAATATGTTCGAATTTTTTCGTATTTCTGTAATGTTATATTTCATATATCAGCAACATCTGTGTACTCATTACCCACGTTTTGTATTTGAGAATTACACTTAACGACTGTCCCAGTAATATGGTAATATAATTCTAGTATTTCTAGCAGGTATATGAAAGTTGAATAGCTGCAATAAATCAGAACCATCAATTTTATTATGCAAAATTTTAAATAGACTTACTAGATCAAAAAAAATTTTTTTCACTCAGCTTTAATCACTCTATTAAACATAAGAGAACATTATAATTTTGTATGACTTTTGGACTAACTATATCCATTTTACTTCTGACATCTGGACAGTATACTCTGAACCAGGCGTTAGCAATCTTTTTGGCTGCGGGTCAAAATCAACCAAAATGTGACTATTAAGAAGACGGTTCGGATCAATGGGTATTTTCATTTTAAAACAGTCCGTTAGTGAATAATAAGATAAATATAATTGAGAAAACTATTATATTGTGCTTTTAAACTCTTTTTTAACTAAACATAAAAAAACAAAATTCTTATTCTAATTATTATAAATACAAATATATGTAGTTGTCAAATTTTAGTTCATTCATAATTTATGAACTTTATTTATAAGCGTTTTTTTTTATTATCAATGACTCATTTTGATACTGAATTTGTGACGTCAATTTAGTTACATCTGGTTCATACTTAGTCACCATAAAACAAATACATGAATTATCGGTAGTTAATTTGCTCCTGTATTTACTTAAAATAAATTTCATGTGTGAAAATATAAGCTCACATTTATAAGTAGAACCAAACGCGAACGAAAATGTTTTTTTCTAAATCTTTCCGCAATGTCTTGAATTTGTCCGTTGAACTTTTAAAATTAATCATTTTATATATTATACTTTATTTGCCTACTTGATTAATATCTAATGGGTCACTTGGTAATCCGCGGGTCATAGGTTGCTGATGTCTGCTCTAAACCATTGCATTAGTCACGCAGCTTCTTTGTATCTACATCTACATCTAAAAGTATTTGATGCGGAAAGGCTAGAAAGATTATATTGGTATTTTACTGGAGCAGATATTAGTATCTTGATTGACTGCAGTCATCTGTGTTATGTAAATACGACATACACTGTTGGTCCCGACTTTGTTACGCCTTTACGACCATATATAAAACTATGAATTCCACATTTCTGGGCGATGTATTGAAAATTAAGTAAATGAAAATGAGATCTACAACTGTGTCATAAGCAGTCTGCACATAGAAGTTATAATTTTTTTTAAGACGTGAACATATTTTATATCATTCTTTAGTTTTATTTATAAATTAATTGGACAATGTGATATTTCCTGCATACATTCCTAAATATTTAAGGAAAAAATATTCTTATCCAAATGCTCTATTAAATCAAGTAATATTTAAAAGCTGTGAAATAAAGTCAGATCAAGTGTTCAAATTATCGATCCACCCTCTGATCTATTGTATAACTATCTCACGTACTGGGATTCTCTATTAAAATAATAAATTTCTGGTTGATTTTGCTACTTTAAAACCGTAGCTAAAAAAATATCATCAAACTTATCTCTCTATTCTATATACAATCTAACACCCTTTAACCATGAGTAAAACCAAAATTATGCAAGGTTACTTGTCTGTATGACCTTGCACAAAACATACTTACATTAAAATTTAAACATTTAAACATACCATTTTTAATATATCATTATTATTTGTAGCTTTCGCAAAAAAATGACATCCACATTCTCCCCTTAAACTGTGGTCACAGTAGTGGATGATACAATTGGAAGGAATGGGTGGATGAAAAATCGGGAATCGGAAATGAGGGAAGGATGGGGTGAGGGTAAGGAAATTTCTTCGATAGCGAAACAGGATGGACTCATGGAACCACAAGGGCAGCTCGACTCATCTGTTTGATGACGCTGTCTCTGTGATGTTCCGTAAGTTCATCCAATTTATGACACTGCCACGGCACAAAAAACTTTGATGAGTTTCAACATTCACAACACACCAAAATCACAGCGATACATGAACTAGTGATCCAACACGAATAATCACACGAGAACACTTCAGAAAAACAACCAGTCGGCCCAAAGGAACAATGTGTACTGATTGGGAATGGGCTAAGGGGTAGGAATAAAACTAAAACAATAACACTACATTTTACAATAACATTTATTTCAAGTATATGTGTTTACCTCACAGAACCAGTAAATGAATAGACAATAAATAAAGTTAGTTGGAGTTAGTTAGTTATATGGAATATTAGTTGCGGGACGAGGGGAATTCTACACACATTATTTGTGGAAATATCCGATAGTTTATGACATATTTATGCAACGTTATTCACTCTCCGAAAATTACATATTTGTGTAAACAAGACGTATTTTTTACATTAATGCACATTATATTGTCAGCGTTTAAATTTTCATTCCAATCGAGTCACATATTTAAAAAAAAGTCGTGGAGCTATTCGATTGCGTAAGTGGTATCAAAGTGATCACGTAAGTGACAACAACATGAACATATTGAAACAAGGAATTTCCGTTAGTTCATGTCTATATATTTGGTAGTCTATGGTTCATCTATTAAAAATGATAATTATTATTACGAATACGGAACACTCGTATCACTAAATTTGAATCCCGAACATCGCATCGTACGAACCGCATATTCCATAAAACTCATATTTTACAATGCACCGATAACTAACAGCTCCCATGGTAAAACCTTGCCCAAAAGATGAACGGGGCCACCTAATTTATGTAGAAATAATCCCTAAGCCTTAAGCGTTAACTTAATATTATGGGATACTTAAGCGTTATTGAGCATGTTTATGTACAGCCCTACGAACTCGGAAACCACTTCGTACCATCACATTTAATTCTGTAGGATTAGGAGACTCTCATCGCGAGACAAAAATTTCATGTTATTAAATGGATGAAAGTCTTAACGGATTTACAAAATACTTAATGAGTTTTTTTTAATGCAACCGTATCAAAAATACGGAAAATACGATTAGTATTTTGATCAGTATTAGATTAAATAACATATATATAATATTTTATTAAATATAATTACAAAAAAAATCACTTTGTTTAAACACCACTTTATTTTTGCTAACACTAACCGGTTTCAGAACCACCGTGGCTTCTTCAGGGTGTACAAGATACTATCTTAGCAATACGGAATATGGGTAATTAAACATTAGTGTCTGGTGTTACATTACCTTTCATTACCTTACATCTGGTACTTATAAATTGAAATGTAAGGACTGCCCCTCTGTTGCCGTATGTTCCTTCGATAGCTAGTCCTGGGTTTTCTATTGGTATTGTTGAATATATTTATTCAATCCATTATTGCGAAACTGGGCTGTTAGATGCCGATGATCGCTATCCTTGCAGTCTTGAATCTTCTTAAACTTTGCTTTATAAAAATAATACACAAAATGATTTTATGTTACCACCGTAAAATATATCCGATCGAATCCGAAACTGTCTCTCACCAGAAGCCGTTTCGCTTTTGTTCCTGTTTTAAATTTACATAAATGGAAAACACACATTTAAACTATAATACCAGGCATACCCATCAAAGTATAAAAAGCGTAAACACCCTCATTTTATATAGGAAAAACGACTCATAATTTTGATACTAGAATTAAGGAACGTATGAGATGCTTAAATAATTATAGTTTTTTCCGAATTTGCCAATCACATTATTGAAAATAAACATAGCTTCGATTAAAATATAGGAATCAGTAATCTCCACATTGATAATAAAGGTAAATGCTTAGATACTTGGTAACCTTAGAAATCAATAAGTCTTTAAATAATAGTGAATGCATATTTAACAACCAAAAAAATATAACCTACAGTCCTTTCTTAAATATGTTCCCTTTCACCATATCATGTCTTTTTTCCTTCCACCCTTCCCCAAGTTAACCACCGCCACATTAACACCTGATACTAATGAATAATTGCCCATATTCTGTATCACTAAGTTAGTATTTTGTACACCCTGAAGAAGGAACGGTGGTTCTGAAACCGGTTGGTGTCAGCAAAAATAAAGTGGTGTTTAAATAAAGAGAATTGTTTTTAATTATATTCATAATGAATTACTACAGAGTTACAGCGGAATGTTGTATTAAGTTTTACAGTACTGTGCAGCTCATTTGAGTAGAAACAGTTATGTGTATAATGATATTTTTATTGATAAATAAACAGTCAGATTTGTTTGCAAATTCGGCACTTTTATAATTCGGCAAAATTAAATATATAAAAGTGAAGCCTTGAATTGGCATACAAACAACGAAAGTAGACTGAACGCAGTTGAACTGTTGTCGCTCAAACAAAATTTTTTGAACAATAGGGTGATGAATTAACAAATTAGGGGTGGAATAATATTGGGTTGCTGAGATGGTTCAGTCATATGCAACATTTGAACATAATAACATTATTGATGGAAGTGTTGAAGGCAACAACAATAAAGAGCATCCACGAAAGGCCTGGCGTGTTCAGATAAACTAGCCCTGGATACCAAATACTGGAAAATAGCTCCGTTAAAAGCTGTAATAGCGAAAGAGCTTGCATGAGAAGATGTATTAAAGAGTGACGACGCTAGAGTAGTGTAAGAATATGGTGTTCTATCCTCTGTGCCTACTTCTGCGGAGAAACGGGTGATAATTAAGTTAATGAATATTGTTAGTTATATCAAGTCATTTGTGTGTATAAAATGTTAATATCAATCAGTTTGGAAAGCCAAACTTAACAAGATAATGAATTAATGACGAATAATATGAAAATATGTTTGCCTCGCCATCAATCTGAATCTTTATACAGTATGTCCTAAAAGTCTTTTTCATTTTGGTTCATTCGCTGCACCAACGCAACGAGCGGGAGAGGGGCGGATGGTATCCCGATCGCCAGCCGTGTACTTGAGAATTCAGTCGCTATGGAGCGTGTCCTTACCAGTTGTTCGTGAAATTTTCCCTGAAAAATTGACACCCCGACGAGGTGACATAAACAGGCCTCCACGTAACCCTGTCTTGACACGATTGAACTTTTTCCTATGGGGCTTTTTAAATCAAAGGCATACAGTAACAATCCTTCCTCTCTTGACCAATTAAAAGAAAACATCTGATAAGAAATGGTAGCGATCACGGAGAATACGTGCCGAGCAATTCCATTTAGAAGAATTCCAACAAAATAACGGAAAACATTATTTTTAAAAAATAATTTCACAAGGACTGTACTTAAAGGCAAAATAAACATGTTTTATTAAACCCATTCATTATTTTATTACAATATTTTTATTATGCAAAAAACTTTTTGGACACTGTGTATAAGACAAGAGTAGCTACATAATTACAAATAATATTTCAGAAAACTCTACAAGAGCTATTTTTATATTTATACATTGTCAAGTCATTGAGCATCCTCAAATCATGTATTCAAAGATAACCTTTTCTTTACTACAAGATTTGCAACAACAGGCATAAAACAACGAAGAAATGACTAGTAGGCACATCAAATAACAATAAATTTAGATAGTTTCCTACAATAACAACACTATTCTATTCACAAACTGGATCATAACTTATTATTATAGTTATAAAATATTTACAATACAGGCCACACAAACAATAATAACAACACTGTATATCGGTTTTGAGCAGATCTGAGTTATGAATGCCACAACGCTGTATATCTTCTTGGGCATCGAATGGTATATTAAACAAACATATACAAAATATACATTATTACACTCAATTTCTAAGTGATCTTTCTTCCAACAATACTGTATATCATTCAAGAAGGCCGTCGCTCCGTTTATCTATTGACATTTCTAAAATACGATGAACAGTGTTGTTATAAGGGGGTCTCTGATTGTTGGTTTCTATCCTAGTAACCCATATACAAGTATATATGTAACTATATATATTTTTCATTATATACAAACTAGTACAAATATTAATAATATAATATTTAAAATAAAAAGTATAATATACCTAAGAAAATAATATATCGCACATTCCATATAAAAAGATGTAAAAAAATAAATAAAATAATAGTTTTCAGGAGAGCGAAAACAAAAATTTATTTATTAAGGGAACACATTCTTATTGTGAAGTTGTAATTATTTAGAACATAGAACTGTGATATTTTAAATACTAATTGAATATTATATACTAATTAAAAAGATATATCATACATATAAAATTAATTTTATCTAAAAATATTGTAGTTGCGCTACCGAGATTCGAACCTGGATCTCTTTTCTAAACCGGGGAAGGTGCTTTACCAACTATGTTACAGCGACAATATTGTGTTCTCCTTAATAATATATAAGTTGTATCACTGTGTCCAAAATTTTATAAAAATGAATTGAATTTGAGATTCCGTGAAAATAATATAGATGGCTTTTAAATAATGGAACGATGGATGTATTAATTTGAAAAAGTGTAACACATAGGTTCGAAAATTTGTCGTCAAAACTACTGTCGCTGTAGCATAGTTGGTAATGCACCTTCCTGGGATTGGAAAAGAGATCCAGGCTCGAAACCCCGTAGTACAACAAGAATATTTTTCGATATAATTGATTTTATATGTATTTAAAAATTTATTTATTAAGAGTCGCCAATTCTACTGTCTGAAGCGGGGAAACACGAACAAGCTGTCCCATTCCCAGAATAGAAACACCATGGGCTATTGGCGGAGAAGGGGTTAACTAACCTTAATACGGTTTTCATGGGATAAGGAGAATCATGTTTTACAAAATTAGGATACTATGACTTACTACTATTACGAGTCGAAAATGTTGAGGGATATGTGTGAATTCTGCACCGTTACGTATAATAATTATATAATTATTTAAAAAATTTACAAATCATGTTAAGTTTTAAGTCGAACTTCGAAATAAATATTAGCAAAATATATCTATTATTAATCTATATCTATGCTTCAGGCCTTAAATCATCTTACAAAAAAAGTCTGGCTACTCGAAATTCGATGATCTCTATTTATTTGTATTCAATATATAATCGGGAATTAATAAAAAAAATTAATTAGTTGAAATAATCGCATATTTACGATTTTTTTCTAAATGCCAATGTCTCTGATATGGTTGACACATATTCCTTGAACATTTTTGACTCGTAATTTAGTCAGATACCCACCCATAACATATTATGGACTAGGTCTGTTACACCCTGTATAACATATTAGAAAATTGGCAAATTATTATGGACTTATCAAATACATAAGTAATATGTGTAATATTTAAAAAATACAGATAATCTTCGAAAAGTAAAAATAGATTTACTTATTTTTAAATCATTATAAAACAACCTTGTTTAACAAGAGATATGGGTACAAATTATTGTACCTTGGAAGTATGATTTGTTAGAGTATGGGCCTTTTTAAAATGCTTCTGAAATGAACATGGATTTAAAAAAAGCATAGGGTTGTTTTTTCCAAGATAAATGTTGGTGCCGCGCTCTTTATGCGCTCGATCCTACATAAAGTTTAATGCTCTTTTTAATGCCAAACATTAGTTGAATCCGCGGACCAAAATGCTATAAACTTTGGCCAACATAATCATTTTACGGGGCATACAAAATTGGGGAATCCAAAACAGCGCGGTATAAAATACTGACCACTCTTGCAAATAATAACATTAAACCAAAAATATAAAATATTCTAAAATGTTTGACTTTTTAAATTAATAATACAAATTATATTAAATATTTGGAACAAGTACATCAGTTTGTGTATTTGGGAAGTATGTTTGATAGAAACGAAAGGAATGAGAAAGATTCTAAAGAAGGGAACAAAGTGTCTTATTAAGGAGAACACATTCTAATTTTGAAGTTGTAATTATTCAGAACATAGGTCTGTGATATTTTAAATATAAATTAAATGTATTAATTAGAAAGACATACACATATAATCAATTCTATTACAGTTTTTACACCTAATTTATTTCGAATTATTTATATAATTTAATCGGCCTATATAAAAAATATGTGAATAATAAAAATTGTTGTAGTTATCGGCATCAGCTCTTGCTTTAATACTATAGCATATAAATGCTTAAAAGTTTTTTTATGCTATCTTATTTGTTCGTTGTTTATAATTCAATAATTCAATGTTTAAAGAGACTACTTTTTATTGATTTAATTAAATTCACTGAAAAAAATCTAACGTGAATATACTGATATTTTCCAGACTAAACTATTTTAAAATTTAATTTATTTAGTTCTAATTTAGGAAACGAAATTCGAACCGCGTCGTCGTACCACCAATGTTTCGCACGTAATTTCGTGACGCACGTGTCATAGATTTATCATTGCTGCATTATACCATTAGTCACGTACAAACATATTTGCGAGTGAAGTTTGATCATATTAGATTATATATTTTGTATTATTAATATTTATTATTATTACATTTTGATTTTTAATATTAATTGGTTAACATAGTTCGAAGCTACCGTGAGCTGTGTCCGTGCCTTGGTAAACATTTTACATTGTGAAATAAAACAGGGTTTTTAATAATCTACGCAATGGCCCATATCTACGGTGATATCTCAATGATACTTTGATCTTTGAGAGAGTCTCTAAAGGTATATGCGTACTAAATGCGTCATTCTAGACAGCGCGCAGAACATGTCCTGTCATGTAGTATCCTTCATCTCGCCTCAAATCGAATTTCCGAGAGAAATATCACCATGGATATGAGCCATAAAAGTGAATATACTAAATTAATTTATTAATAACAGTCCAATTTTCAAAATAAACAACGTTCATTTAATTTAAACATGAGTAATTTTTGTTCGAAGTGAAAGAATTAAGCGAGGCTATATTTCTACCAACTAAACAAAATGGCGAAGAATTAATATTTTTTATAGTTGTATTCGGTTAATACATATGAAGTTACGAATTTGCGATGGTGTGGGGTACCTCATGAATCAGGGTGTCACTTAAAATAAATGTACATAATACTTGTAATTTTATATCGATAACACAAATAAATAAATAATATCTATTATTTGCTCAAGTATCGACTGCGAAATATTAAAGTTGTTTAAAAACTTTAATAATAATTGACCTTGTAAACGTTCAGTCAGCACGTGTCCATGTTTAAGACACGTGACGGTTTTTAGGCAAAGGTCGATAGTTAACTTGTGATAATTACATGTTAATTATGAACTGCAAATAAATAGAAATAAACCCATTTTAAGGTACTAAAAAATTCAAATAATTTGTGGATTTTATTATTACGTATTTATATTTATTATTCTAACACTGGCACTTAAAATAAGTCAGTAAGCGCACTTTTTTTTTTCAAGTGTAATTCTTTTTGTTTCACTGCTCTCAGAATAAGTATTTTTGTTTCAAGCAACCGGTGCTGAAAGCATTTATGAGCCAGTGTTTTTATCTACAGATTCATATATTTTTAGTCTTTTCATAAGCTCACATGATGATAAGAAACATTAAATAAATGTTGGAAACGTTAAATAAATGTTGGAAATATTAAATAAATTAAACAATGTTGGAAATTTATTTTTAACAAATAAAAAAACAAATGTACTCCGTGAAAAAGAATTGAGAAGTATATTTTCCAACTTTCAGATATTGTGAAATTGTTGGCGGCCATGCTACTTATTTTCATGAAAATATTATATTTTTAATGAAAATACATTTTTGTTGTGAAGTTGAAATTTCAGAGCATATCTCTGTGATATTTTTAATATAAATTAAATGAATCAACTAGAAAAAAATCTATTTATCCAAAAAAACATTTTGATTAATTATATTTTAGGCAAAAATATTGAATAATACAAGTATTATTATTATTATTTTTTTTTTTTTTTAATAAAGCGTTTAAAATTAACCAAAATATATTGAACAACCATCTAAATTTAACCACAAGTCCCACTCTAAACTTTTTTCCTAAAAATTATTGTAATGATTTTGTATCATCAAGTAACAATTTAAGTTAGGTACTAAATTTATTTTTTAAAAATAGATTATGTTAAAGAAACAATATAATATATGTTTTTAATTAGTTAATTAGTATCCTAAAAAAGAAAATGATATACTTTTAGAAACCGGTAGATATACTCAGTTCATAAAGTGGTTAATAAAATAAAGTTAACAATCTAAAATAATACAAGTATTAATCATAAAGAAATACAGAAATACAAGTATAATTAAAATTGTTTGAAAACGTAATTACTTGATATAGCGGAATTGGTTGACGCGTTTCCTTGGATAGTATCACGGTAGCAACCAAATATTTTTTAAAATTCTAATTAAATGTATTAATTAGAAAGATATACATATAAAATCAATTTTATCGAAAAACATTATTGTTGCGCCACCGGAATTCGAACCTTTATCTCTTTCCAAACTTACATTATCCAACCATGCTACAGCGACATTATTTTTGACGACAAATTTTCTAACCTATGTGTTACACTTTTTTAAATGAATACATCTATCGTTCCATTATTTGAAAGCTATCTACTTTGTTTTTACGGAATCTCAAATACCTTTGAGTAAAACGATAGCTGACGCTAGAATGAACAACGCATTTTTATTGAATTTTTGGACACATTGATACAATTTATATATTATTAGGAAAACACATTCTTATTATGAAGTTGTAATTTAATTAGTATTTAAAACAACACAGACTTATGTTCTGAATAATTACAACAATAATAATGTGTTCTCCTAATAAAGATTTTTTCTGTATGTTTTTCTAGTCGTTTCTTTTAATTTGTATAAAAAATATTACATTAAATGTTTATATTACGTGAAAATTATATATCAAATGTATACGCGAGTGCGATTTCAGAATGAATTGCAAAATTTAAATTAGATACTGATAATGTCACTGATTAGATAAATTTTCCTAAGTACAGAAACACCCCTTAAATTTACAGAATATTAACCAAAATTCGAAAGAAGAATTCCTCTTGTTAATGATGATTTTCCACCGAGGGATACATAAGAAAGCTCCGCCGCCAGCTTACATCTGCCCAATTTATATGGAGCGGAAAAGAATAATGCTCAGTGGTGACATCTACGTTAACTACTCTGAATATTTTATTTTTAATTCCGTTTCCGTTGATAGGCCCCGCTCGGCGGGAGAAGGTTCGAGGGAATATTAAATTTGAATGGCGACGAACGTGGCCAAAGCACGCGTGCACGGAATAAGCAATTTGTTTATCCCATTCTGCTAATAAATGTATTGTCACGGGACATTTTGCTGATGACAGTATTAGCCTAAAAAGAAAATTAGCTGCAGAATTAAAGTGGGACAAAATACGGGAAATTTGGAGAGTGCTCTTGTAAAAGTTTACAATAAGAATTATTTCACGATTTGATATTTTAAACGAAAAAAATTTACTGTCGGCATTTATTTAGAGGTTTAGATATTTCAGTGATTATTATTTTATTTGACACAAATAGATTACCACAGCTCCGAGAGACGTTTCGCAAAGTTCAGGATGATCCTCAGCAAACACTCTATTTTCATGTCATTTGTAAACATGGGAACATTTTATTCAACTTCAAACAAAATAATGTATTGTACTGTATATCAATTTTTAAACCTAGAGCTTTATTTTTATATAATAAAGAAGATATTCAAATTAACAGAACATTAGTAAATCATTAACAAAAGCAATAGAAAATAACATTATAATTCAAAGAAAAATTGAGAATTTATTATTATACTCAAAATGAGACAATGCTTTAAAGAAACATATTGCTAACGAAGCTATTTTTTTAAGATAGAAGATAAAGATGAGGGATGACCATTGTTTTGGGGGTGGCGAAAGTTTCTGAAGACCCTGGGCGCCTAATGATTGAGTTGGCATCCAAAAAGTGGCGCCCGACAAATACCCTGCCCCCTCTCCTTGCCCCATTCCTCTGAACACACAGCAATTAGCAAAATTGAATTTAGTTAACATTTTAGAGAATAAGTAATTCCTTAATGCGTTATAAAACATTAAAATTTGTCGTTTCACGAAAAATTGTCGTATCAAAGTATGTCTCTGGATGGATGGATATAAATAAAATAATAACTAAGCAGAGTTATAACATTGTTTTATTTATATTGATCCATTTTGATGATGAAACTCTACAAAGCTAATCCCGATTCTATTAATAATATAACTCTTTTCGTTTTTTCAAACAAAAAAAAATTAATCCTTGAACCTTTTTCTGGTACTTATTTCTAGTTGGTTCGTTTTTAATTTAATATATTTTTATGTTAGCTGCTGAAAATATTTTAAATAGACGTTTCAATATATTTTTTAAATATAATATTTTAATTGTTAACGTACACATATGAATACTGACTAATATTTCCAAAATAAAGGATAAAAATTATACATAATGAGATCTATGAGAAATTGTGCGACGTTTATGAGAGAAATATATGATAAGTTATGGTATACATGTAAGTTGTAAGAATCTGAAGGTTATGTATGTGAGCGTCTGGAGCCCCAAAGTATTACACCCAGGACTTACTTGTTTTTTTTAATATGATTGCGGAGTGTATGTGTGGGTCTGTGATCAGAACAGAATGAGCAAGATAAACTACTTAGAGATAACAAAAGTTTATTGATGGAGTACAGTTACAGTTAGAAGACTGCGAGAATATAAAGTCTACAACGAGGAATGTTTGCTAGAGATCATGGTGGAAAGGCAGCCGTGAATAGATTGACGCTCATAAACCGGCCTCCAGATGGCTGCGGGCGCATTATATTAGCACATGTTATCCAGTTAGTACCGATGTGTTTTTGCGGCTGATGAGAGTCTAGTTTTATTTTAATCTTGCAAGGTACTAAGTATTAACAAATTGTTTTTTAAATGCAAAACAGGCAACCGCGCAACGTAGTTCAACGCAAAAGAAACTTAACCACGACGCATGGTCGCCAACCATAAAACATTACTGATTGTTCAAAGAACCCCATATTTATTGAATAAAAATTTACAAGTTAAAAATAATAAACAAAATACGATAATTATTATCAATTTAATAAATAATATCAAAATATACCGAAAACAATAAAGATACACAAACATACAGAAGCCGTGAAACAGAAGAGCAATAACACGAACATTCCCTCACCGGAAACGAGACTAACACAAACAAAATATAGGATTGATTCCCCATCCGAGCTTCACTGCCAGTAGATATTCTCTAGGAACAGCACACTAAGGGATCCAACTGGCAAGTCAGTCAGACACCTTCCGCAATAGGTCTACCCAGGATTTCCCAATTAGAGACCCATACACTCACAAAAACCCTGAACATTTCCAGGTTCCTTCCAGGTCTAAGAAGGTCGCAGTTCCTTACAGAACTACGATCTACTTTCATCATGCCCTCAATCATTCTCTTTCTCGTATAATTCAGCAAAACACAGTGTCAGAGGATATGATCCGGCGTTTGCCTAACGCGGTTAAAGGTACACCACGAATCAGGGGCCCAAGTCCCAAATCAATGACCTTGCACCGGAACTGCCCGTGACCTTCGACAAACTGCATCGCGTAATGATCCAATACTGGAGGACCCTCCTGACCTCTCTTCTTCATGGCAACAATGGGAAGAGAGAAGTAAGTCCATCTACTCTGAGGTGCCGCATCCCATATTTCTTGCCATTTTTTCAAACTTAGTTCTCTTACACGCATACACAGAACCCTGTGTCAGGTGAATACTGTGAAAGTACTATACTGTTTATAAGCAAAAGCTCCTACATGATCCTACTCATTCGCCACCTGGTTGGCATTTTTTAAATGCTACTAGGCATCTGTATAGTTGCGTCTCGCATATAGTGACAGGACGAAACCGACCAGTTGCCATCTCAAAAACCCTCACAATCCCCTGATTCTTCATTATTCAGTAAAAAAAAATACATAAAACATAATGAGACGTATAACAGTGCGAACAGAAATAACAATGCATAAAACATAAAAAAATATATGAAAAACATATCATAACAAATCATAAAAGATTGATAAAAAAGTTATAGCATAGTTCAGGAAACAACATAGCATAAAACATAAAAAAAATATATATATCAGAAGAAAAGTCATAACAAATTGAGGAAATATAAGTCTATACTTCCCAGGCAAGCACAACAAGGAAAAAGAAAACAAACGTATCAGTGAAGGCTTTAGTTGGGGAGTCAAGGGAAAGAGGGAAAAAGGGAAAAATGGAAAAAGGGAAAAGGGAAAAAGGGAAAAAAGGAAAAAGGGGAAATATACGAAACAAAGTAAACATGGACTAACTTGTCATCCACGGCCGACCGGTCGTTACC
The DNA here is from genome assembly GCA_031772225.1 of Eubasilissa splendida. Taxonomy (NCBI): domain Eukaryota; kingdom Metazoa; phylum Arthropoda; class Insecta; order Trichoptera; family Phryganeidae; genus Eubasilissa; species Eubasilissa splendida. The sequence goes on along the minus strand of CM062851.1, from coordinate 20,657,929 downwards.
CAGTGACAAAGAGACAAACACAGAAAACAACTAATGTTACAAAATAAATAATAAGAGTTAAAAAAATTAAAATATAATCAAAAATAATTACTCAATGACAATCTATAGATTATACGCGTAAGGTAAGATGATATAATTGAGTAATTGCTATTTTTGGTCAGAAAGCCTGTTATAGTGGGCGCAATGTGACGGCTCTAACTTTTTACAAAAAAGTTTAGACGCAGATATCTGTTACCTTCCCAATAGCTGATTAATAACTAGCTCCATCAGTTTGAATTTACGCAAGTCGCAAATGTATTAGTTTAAACATGAATACTCATTTGTTTGCGTCACGTGGCTATTCCGAGAATTAAATTGTTACTGGTTAGTCGAACACTCACAGAAAAATTACCAAATTGCATGTACAACTATGTGAAACTGAAATCATATGACCCGTTATCAATAATACCTACGTTGATTTTGAACGTATAAATATTCAGCGCAAAAAATAATAATATAATAAAAAATGCAGAGCGAAAATTTTATGTAAGAACGAATATAGAATTACTAAATGAAAATATGAATTATATTTGGCTAAATATATTATCCAAAATAGAATAGTAAAATATATTATTAGCAAATCACAATTTATATTCAACAATGTAGTTACATAAAATTATTTATTTTATATCCGTTAGGGTACTATTTTGACAATTATAACAATTTAAACAGATCGACGTTATTTATAGCTTAGTCGACGTTTCGTCCTTCGTCGCTGGATTATATTAAATATGACCATCGAAGGGTAATCTGAAACTTAGACTACGACAAAAATAGACTTGTTGTAGTATAGCTACTATATTACTAATTTTCTCTCAAGGACACTTCGAGAATTATCATTTAAATTGCTTGCTGTGTCAACTCAAATGGTTGAAGCCTATTATAAGCGAGTAAGAATTTTCAGCACGATAGGTCAGAACTGAGAAGATGAGGCAAAGTTATCTCCCAGCTCAATGGATCGATGACCTACAAATAATCGGAAGAAGAAGCTGTGGATAGATACAATATTCATATTTTAAATGTGTACAATAAATCAATGAATCAAAATTCTTTAGTCAACACAACTAAGATTTAGTTATCAAATCAAATAAAATTTTTAAGTGTTTTCTTCTTTTAGTGCTTGTTTGGCTGTCGGACGTTAGCGATCCTGTCAAAGATAATTATTTTATTTGTAGCAGCTCAAAATAGTTGGACTGTAGAATTCGACTTCTCATATTATTTCCATTCTTCAGCAAGCATGTTCTTTTTTTGCAATTTTGACATAAATGATGAGATGCTGGATGGATATTTCAGTTTCCGAATATTTATTATTTTAAGGATGTATTTTTATTTTACATCCGAGTTATCACAATATCCCTTCAATCCAGCTTGTTTTTAGAATTTCGTCTACAGATCCATATCTTAAAAGGTTTAAGTCACTTTAGTATTGTTTCAGTGAGTGTCCATGATTCTATTCCAAACAAAATTTAAGAGAACACGTTGCATCGTATCATTCTCATTCGCAAATTTTAATTTAGGTCATGGCTACACAATATTTTATTCATGCAGAAAAATACAGCTAGGGCTTTCTCTGTACAATATTCTATTTCCATAGAAGAGTCCTAGTTTGATGACTTTTTTAATTACGATTCTTATTAACATTTTTTTAGTGTAAATGAATATTTAATTTTATTGTAAATTTTTTTTTGTATATGTATGAGAGTACTGGTACAAAATTAAATATGAGATGTCGGGTTACATTAAATTAAGTTAAATTAATATCTTATTTTTTATCATTCAACCGAATATTTAAAAAAATACGCTTGCAATATGATAGGATCTTATTTTAATAAATACATTTTAATTTGCCAAAGTTTAATAAGAGGCTTACTCATATTAAAACTTAAAATATAAAGGCAGATAATTGATATTAAAAATTAAATATAATACATTAATTGTGTTTACAATATGTACACAATTATTTTTACCGTATTATTAATCATGAGAAGTAAAGTACCAGGGGATTTTCGGAAAGCTACTGAAGATCAGAGGTACAAAGAGTTTTATCGTATTTCCTTCAAACTTATTATATATTCTCGGGATTCAGTTGGTGAATTTGTAAATTAATTGTGATTTCTGATTTTTTATTATTTTTTTCTCGGGGTTCAGTTGATAAATGATGTAAATTGACACTGATGTGTTAGAAATTATAATATAGTTCTGTTAATGATTAAATAAAAAAAACCAAGGTATATACAATGTCATGAAAAAATAGAGAGGAAGAGGAATAAGTGAAAATGAAGAAAAATAAGTTGCGACGGAATTTTCTGTCAATAGAATTCTTAAAAATGAAAAAATGTATAACTAATGTAATGTACATGTATAACTAATGTAATGTTACATGTATAACTAATGTAATGTACATGTATAACTAATGTAATGTACATGTATAACTAATGTAATGTTACATGTATAACCATATACGAGTATATATTTTTTCAATTTATTGGGTTCTCTAAAAACTTAATAGTAAAAAGTAGTACTACTGTGACTGCTCGTGCGGTCTCGCGAGATAATTTTCACAACGTCAGTGCTAATCACTGCGTATGTGTTACAAAGAAGGAAAATGTTTGCTTACATCGAGATTTTATTTATGTGTGGTGTTTTGGCAAAAATATCTATAAAAAAATCCTTTCTTTGTGTGAGCGTTGAAAGGTTAAAATACAATTTTATAATTACTTAAAATTATAAATTTACTTCAGTGTGCTGAGTTTTAATATAGTCACATGTCACTTAAATATTTCATTTTAAATGCATTGATATAGTTCTATTATTATGCGGTCGGATTGCTACCGGGGCACATAGCAACCTAATATATTTTAATTTTATTATTTTAAGCTGTTAACTTTATTTTATTAACCACTTAATGAATTAAAATAAATCTACCGGTTTCAAAAAATATTATTTTCTTCTTCAGGACGTCATTAACTAATCTTAAAAATATATTTTAGATAAATAGATTTATTTTGTACATCTTTCTGATAAATTCCTTTAATTTGTATTATATATTATTGAGAAATACCTCTAAAGATTTTAATACATAGGAAAAATATTATAATACATAATAATGATGTAGCAGCTAGTGTCATTGTAGTGTCACTATGGCTGTATAGTGCTTGATTAAACGTCGAGGTTTGTGAGACGCGAGTATAGCAAAAACAACCGTGTTTTTAATATCTCTAGGTTAAGATTACCTTAATGGATTAGCAGCAAGCAATCGGCAATAGCCGACGAGACCCTGATCGTGTAGTGGTCACCAATAGTCACTACGCGGCTACTATTGGCCGCGGAGCGGCCACAATAGCCACCTGCAGTAAGAAATAAATACAGATTAATAGCATTTTGTGTCTGTGATTACAGGGTGAATAGTAAACTTATGCAAGCAATCGCATCCTTATATGAAGGAAATTCTGCGTGTGTAAGAATCAATGGGACATTCACACCATGGTGTGACATTACCAAGGGTATCAAGCAGGGTTGTGCAATGTCTCCATAGTTGTTTAACTTGTATATGAATAATTGTGTGAAAGAACTAGAATGTATGAATGTAGGAGTAAAAATGGGCGATTTTATTGTATGCTGTTTATTGTAAGCCGATGATGTATATATTATGAGGAAAGTAATGTACGATTTATGCAAGGAAAGCGACCATATTATGAATATCAACAAGTCGAAAGTGATGGTGTTTGAGAAAGAGGAAAGCAAGACACCGCGCTAAATACTTGGAGGTAATGAATATTTGGAACAAGTCGAAGAGTTTGTGTATTTGGGAAGTATGTTTGATATAAACGGAAAGGCTGAGAATGTTATCGAAAGGAGGGTAACTGCAGGGAATAAAGTGAACGGCGCTTTGAATTGAATTATATCTAACGGGAGCTTGTTAACCGGAGCAAGACTAGCAGTACACGATAGGGTTCTGGTACCGACACGAGTGCATGGAAGTGAGGCCTGGAGCTAGCAGAAGAAGAACGAAAGTATAATAGATTGAATGCAGTAGAAATGAGATTACTTAGGCGTATATATGGCAAATCTATTTGACAGAGTAAATGATGAAGAAATAAGGAAATAATGTAAAGCTGATATTAGTATAATGAGTAAGATTGAGAAATGATCACTTAGGTGGTTCGGTCATATGGAACGGACGAATGAGGAGAGAAGAAGAAAAGAGAGGTGGTTCTATTAGAAGCCTCAACAATCGGCGAGCTTGTGTGAGAAGATGTATGGATGTGGATGAGGCGATAATTGTGTGTCAGGACAGAAGAGTGTGGCGCTCTATTATCTTTGCCTACCCCCACGGAGAAACTGCGTGATGGTAACTTAGTTAGTTTTGTATTTGTGATCTAAAATATGTTCAGTTTGTGGATTGACCACAAACCTTTTTGTAATCGAGTTGTTCAATATCTCTAAGTACTTTGTATTATTAAATATAAAAATTATCAATGAATTAAAAAATAATACATTTTGGATGGAAACAAATATGATGTCACTCGGGTGTGATGGATGGAGAAAATGTTGCTCTACGAAATATTTTGTTAATCCTCTCATCTTCGGAGGAATTTCTTGTTATATTTGCATGCTGTCAGCTGTCAGCACCTCTTTGTAAAGGAAATATTGCCTACTGCGTGATCTTTAAATTTATTTATCACCCTTCTAAGGCAAACACTGTGACACGTACCGCACGCCCCTGCCGGCGGCCGAGTCAGCACCGGCAGAGGACTCAAATGAACAGGATGTGGTGTGCACTTCTAAATTTGAATAATTTACATACATAGAAGCCTAGATAGCCTTTGAAGGCTGAGAGAAATTATGTTATTTTATGAAGATTTTTTGTGAATATTGTCACAAAGGCTAAGTAGCGCTAAAGGAATACACAGTGAGCTACTTTCAAGGGTTGGAATGTTTAAACATATGATATGGAGATAACTTATTTTGAAGAAAATAATGTTTTACAAGTATAACCTAACTTTTATATTAAAACTGAATCATAATGATTAGGAAAAATTAATATGTTTAGGTATACGTATGTCGTCTAGTATGGTATATGTAAGGGACACATTTAACAAACATATAGGACCGAAACCCAACCAACCAATCAACATATATCATACATCGTGACGGACACTGCCCTAGGATCTAGCGACTACTTCTCCACAGTCCTTCATTTCATCCACATCATCGAGCGAGCCACTCCAGCGTTCAACCACATACGCGCATTTAACTATATACCGCATCTGTATAATTCATCCATCAATAAACGCCAACCTGTATAAGTGTTTTTTCATTTCCTATACCTTGCTCTAGACAAAAAATAAATACTCACACTCACACCGTACACACACTAACACGCGTAAGACTAGAAGATGTTAGGGGCTTCAGTCTCACATTCGCCTTCGCCAATTTTAATAACTTTTTTGAAGTAACTTCCTAATAAATTCAAATATTAAAAATATAAATTTCTCATATTTAGGTAGATATATCATAAAATATTATTAGTCGTATTTGTTGAGTGAAAAATATTGAATATGTTTCAAGAAATTTAAAGACAAGAAAAGTATTAAAACAAAATATTCTTTCTTTAAAATACGAAATCTTCTGAACCTAAGCAAATATCAGATGAATTTTTCATTATCTATTATAGTATTGACTTAGGAAAAATCGAAAATATCTCTTGAATAAATGTAACATTTATTTGAAATAAATGTCATATTTCTTATATAACATTCCAATATTCAACTCAACTTCGAGTATGACTAGATTATCTAGAGTGGGAAGAAAAAAATTGACCTGAATGTAAATAATCTCCTCAAAAATATCAAAATAGAATCGGAAAATACAAAATTGAGAATAAAAAATATGAGTACCATAAATTCGACGCATGAATATCTCCGATATGCAGGAACTAAATATCAAGGACAGATACTCAACCGTTTACCTGAGACGAATCCAGAATTTTGCGGTGGGCCATGTCGAAGACAGAAGAGGAAGATCTCCCATCCGTTGAACCGACCAAGTGGAAAAGGCAATGGGCGCTTCTCTGTTGACAGCCCTAAGTTCTGCAGGATGCCGAGAAAAGTAGAGCAGCATAGTCAAGAGGGCGGGAGTTGACAAAGAAACCGACGTGAATGACCATAAAAAAATAAATAACAAAACAACCGCTACGCAACCATGAATTAATTTTGACGTTATACGCCCGCCCGCTTGCATCAAAAGTAAATCTAAGCCTAACCAAACAATAATTTCGAAAAATTTTATCGTCCGGGATTTCCGCTCAATGACAAATTTGCAATTTAACCACTCTTACATATATTCATTTCATCAGTTAATTTTTTTTGCATAGAAATTAAATGTATTAATTAGAGAGATATAACAATAATATTGCAATATTATTGTTGTAGCAACAATAATATATTTTTATTTTTAAGATTAGCAAAATAAATTTTGTTGTTAAAATCCATTATTTTATATTGTTGACTTTGTTTTATTAACCACTTATTGAATTAAAATACATCTACTGGTTTAGAAAAATATCATTTTCTTCTTCACGATATCATTAATTAATCATAAAAATATGTTAACAGGTCGAAATTTTAATATAAGAGTAAAGGAGAGTTTGAGATGTTTGAATAATAGTGGGTTTTCAGAATTTTCTAATCATTTGTTAAAAAAATGGTCATGGTTTTGATAAAAAATTGGGTTTGTCTATTTTGCATGTAAACGGTGTTGGTATAAATTAAATAATTTGGAATCGTTAGAGATAAATAAAGCGTGTAAAACTAATCAAAAAATTATAAACAACCAACTAAATTTAACCACAAGTCCCATTCAAATTTTTTTTTCTAGTATTTTTGTATCATCAAGTAACAATTTAAGTTACGTACTAAATTTATTTTTTAAATAATTATTGTTTTTTAAAAATAAATTCTGTTAAAGAAACAATAACATATGTTTTTGATTAGTTAATGACATTCTGAATAAAATGATATTTTTCGAAACCGGTAGATGTATTTCAATTCATTAAGTGGTTAATAAAACAAAGTTAACAATTTAAAATAACAATATTTTTAGATTCAATTGATTTTATGATGATGACTAATGAATACATTTAATTAGTATTTAAAATATCACAGACCTACGTTCTGAATAATTACAACTTCACAATAAGAATGTGTCCTAAATAATTAATCTTTTTTTTGTATTTGGGATAGCTTACCACTTTACATTTTGGGCTTAATTGTACAATTAGAAAACTATTCTAGAGAATAGATGATTTCAATTTGTTCTACAAACGCTCACTGGTTTCTTTGCTAAACTTTGTTTGAATTTGCTTGACACAGACATGTCGATAAAGTAGAGCTCAGAAGTGCAGTCGGTAAGCATAGCTATCGATATGCATCTGACGTTGCGTGTATTGTAATATATTTTTCCAAGCATTGGAATCACAATACACATATTATTTTTTAATAGTTGTATACCTTGTGTGTTTTGTAGGTTATAATACAATATAACCTAAAAAACTGATATGTTACATACAAAGTAAATAGTTATTGAAAAAAATTTGCAACAATAAGATAAGATAGGAAAAAGTTCTGAGCAATTTTTTTAAAAGCAGACAATGAGCTAAAATAAGTAAAACCGATGCAACAAAGTGTTAATATTTTGATATTTCCAAATGAAAAGATTACGAAAAGAAAGTTGTTTGTGTTAATGCCACAATGCATTCCAAAATATAATACTAAGGCCTTGAGGACAAACAAGATAGGGAGCACAAACTATCCAAAAACAGCTTTACATTCAGGTTTGCAGTGTATTAATAACTATGTAATGTTTTGTATGATTTACTTCTAAACTTGAGAATTTAAATTAACTTTAAATTTTTAATGAGAATTATAAAGTATGAAATGTTTCAACTACAGAGCGAAATGCTTTATACAGAAACCCACTTTGTTTAAAAATTAAATGATGTTTTTTTCATTATTACATTAGATTCTACATTGCATGAAATAATTTTTATTTATATATAAAACTCGTATTTCTCATTATGAAAATGAGTCGACTAAAAATTAATATTTTTCACATTTAAAAAAAAAATACAAACAATTATTTGATTTTAAATAGAAATGTGATTTTTCGCTCACCTGTAATATTTATCTAATACTGTTTAATGCATTTTTAAAATTATAATTAGTACTTATATAATTTAAGAGCGACCATTAAAAATCTGGCTTGCTAGATTAACATTTTAACTTTAATAAAGATTTTTAATTTAAACTAAAAAAATAAACATCAGTACCGTAAAATATGCAATCATATCAAAGGAAAATAGTAGATTTATTAAAGTTTGTGAAATCCTGTGTGATATATCCTTCAATACAATCGACAACACATCGCAAAGCACACTGAGAAAATTATTAAGTTTATAAAAATATTTTTCAATGATATAAGATTTTTCCGAGAGAGTTGTTTACTTGACTGCCAGCCAAGTGGAATGGTCGCTCTATTGGAGAAGAAACGAGACACTCTGAGATGTTCCCAAAGGGAGACGAACATCACACATCATCGTTTTTGATGTTTATAATACAGAGTGTTTCATAAATTGATGAACAAGTTATAATACAAATTAAATTAATCAACTAGAAAGATGTATAAAAAAATCTATTTTCAATAGATATCCTTCTAGTTGATTAACTTAATTTATATTATATATCACAGAATTATATTTTGAAAATGCAACTTTATAACAAAATATTATTTTTAACAAGTTATAATACTGACCAATCCAGTAATTTCTTGCACATTACTAAATGTGTAACTTTGCATATTTAATAAAAATAATGTCATAATAAATATTTTGATATCAATGAAATATATACAAATCCAAACAATTTGAAGTCAGATATAAAGAACTGTCACTAAATTAATTATATTGAATATTTTAATCTATTCCATCTCCACCTAACTTAACGAAATACAAAAATTAGTTTGTAGAACTCCATAATCACATATCGATACCTTAATCTTCAAAGCAGCTAACTCCATTTTTCTTAAATGTTCAGGAGCAACAAAAAACTGTTTAATTTTGTATTTAAACGGATTACGAAAATTCAAAAACATACTTAGGTAAATTGTTTATGCAGAAATAAGGAAGCTGAGAAATTTTATTTATATTTTGATTTATCTCGTAGTTATAGGGAATATTTGGAGTTTTTCTAAATTTCTTTACCAAAATTTTTATATTTTTTTATATTTATTTAAACCCTATCCCAAATCGTTTTGAGAGTTGTTTACTTTCTATTCGATTCGTCATAATTACATATATTTTAATTTTATTACATTCAATTATTATTAACATTATCATCATAATACCATCATAGGTTGACTTCGGCATCATCGTACCAGAGCCATGCCTGTACAATTTGACGTGAGACTCGTTATCATATTCAATTCAGAAGGCAGCCAGAAATAAGCTATATAAATCATACACACCCAAAAGGGGAGGGTAGACGTCACATTTATGTGTTGCAGTCGCAGAACTCGGCCACAGTCCGGCAGAAATTCACCCTGTCCAGGTCGTAAGAGGTGCGAGGGAGAGCCAGTAGAATACTCCGTTACCAAAATTGTAAAATATTATTGGGAGTTAGCTGATTTTCAATGATAATGTAGTGATTATGATTTGCGCGGACATCCTCTATTTCTGGTGCCATCAATACTTGTGTCAGGGGTATTGAAGTTTTTTGCAAGAATTAATGTAAGGTTTTTCAGTACCTAGTACCTATTTATTATTTTAAAACGCGTGATTTCACGTGTTTTAAAATTGATGGGAATTTTTGGCTTTTAGTGTACCATAGAACAACAAAAGAGGAAAATAATGACATCAAAAATGGTTTTTTGTCCATGGGTGGAATTAGCTGCTTTGCAGACTAAGGTATCGATATGTGAAAATAAAACACTTGTTTTTTTATTCTTCTAGTTTAATTTACTTGAGACGCGTTTTGCCTTGTAAAGGGTATTATCAATCTAACAATTTCACTTTTTACCAAATTAATAATATTCTACGATGCTGTCTGCAAATGATTTTTCCTTGTTAGTGTGTTTAAAACTTTTTATTACCCTTTATCTTTTTCTCAAATATTCAACTCTTAATTACTTTCAATTAACAATAACGTATTATTATTATTATTATTATTATTGTCAAGTTATTTGTCACTATTTATTAGTCTATGTACAATACCATCATAACTTATATTTGTTTGATTTCTAATAAAATAAAACAACACAGTCGTCCGATGGCTCAAAGGGGATTTAAGAGGCTAAAAGAACGCTATAAAACTCGCTGAGCTGACGAATAACAATGGATATAAAAAAGTGGGAGATAGCTGATGATGATTATAAGAAAATATATTATTCAATGATGTTCAGTAATGACTGGGCATTAATATAAATATTAATAAAGATTATTAAGTGGTTTTAACCAAAGTTTTTAACCACTTAATGAATTATATTTTACCTTTTAACTGCCAACTCTATTTGAAATTGAAGATACCATATAGGGTTAGATTAGGCTTTAAGGGTTTCGACTTATCTATCAAAAGCTGGGACCTATCGTTCAGAGATGGCAAAATTATTTAAAAACATGATTTTAATCGCTGCAAATTTGCAAGGTTCAAAAGTGCGCATATGAGTGTAGTTTCGTATTCAAATCACATCGGGGTCACCAGTGTAGAAGTTGTTGTTATTGTTTAAATATGATTGACTGGTGATTACGTCGGAAGGTTTTATTGCTATGAAACATCTTCAAGTCTCACGCGTGTCGTTTGTATGTCGCAGTGTAGGATGTCTATTGTTGTAACTAGAGCAAGGTATTTAATGAAAGAGCACTTAACAAAATTTTATTTATTGATGTTCATGTGGCTCGCTCGAGATACTGTTAAATGAAGATGTCGATGAGAGGACGGTCTGCAGAAGAGTGATCGCTAGCTGCTTGGGCAGTGTCCGTCTCTTGTGCATATTGTCTTATTGTCTCTTCTGATTGGTCTCTTTGGTTTGGGCCCTATATGGTTGATAGGTGAGTTCTTACACTGGCATGTCTATGGGCGCGTGCAGAGTTACCACATGCGTGTTAACATGCTTATAGCTTGGCGTAGCATACATAGTTTGACGCGTTGATGCGCTCATAGTATTTAAAAGGTTAATACACCAACTGGTTTCGGAAAATACAATGTCGTTCATCATGATATCAAATCACTAAATAAAACCGTAAATATCACGTGGTTCTGTGATTAAAAATCTTTTTTTTTTATGTTATAAAATAATAATTATTTAAAAATAAATCTAAATACCTAATTTAATTTGTTACAATAATGCAATTTTTTTTGAATAGCACTTGTAAAATTTAGTTGGTTATTTATAATATTTTGGTTAATTTAACATGCTTTATTTATTTCTAATGATTCTAAATTATTCAATTTAGGACCAACATTGTTTATATGCATAACAGACAAACCCAAAAGTTGATCAAAAGTATGATATTTTCTAATAAATTATTGAAAAATTCTGAAAAATTACTATTTAAACAAATATTTAAAAAATATGTTTTTACCGTAGCTTTATAAATCACCCCATACATTCGAGTATATTCCCCATTTGTTTAGCATTCCGTCGTGTTCCGCTTACATCAGCGCGTATGGAAATTGAGCCTCGCCGGCCGCGAACAGTGACACATCACATTCATCATTACTTTTACACGTATTTTTTCTTCTTTCAGAAACAATTTTTAAGTTGAGCATCCTCATACCTCAAATAAACACGTTGGCGTTTTTGAAGTTGATGGACATCCACGTAGGGAAGCATCAAAATGCTCGCTCGGTTGCCGGCAGCACTATCACGCCGTCGTAAATAAAGTAACAGATCTTTTTATAGTCTGGCGAAATTTCGAAGAATATAAAACAAGTCTGAAATACGAAAACGGTTTATTTATCCTGCAAGAATATTCTTTAATAAGTACAAATATAATAAGAAACATTTTTATGTATCAAAACAAATGTTTTTTTTTACCTCGAAGCGAGAGCCAAGACGTTCGACGAGTGATTGTATTTTATTATTACAGTAAGTACTTTCACGTCCGTATTATGATAATATTACTATATTGTACATTATTATATTTTGATATTACTAATTTATTTATTTAATAGGTAGATACCTATTTTCCACCAAACTAATGAATATATTAAATTTTTTTATTACTCCATGTTAATAATTCACTGTCAGGATGTAACAGACCTAGTCTACAATGTTTTATGGCTAAATTACGAGTCAAAAATGTTGAAGGGATATGTGTAAATTCTGCACCGTTACATATAATAATTATACAATTGTTTAAAATGTTACGCTTTAAGACTACGTATTTCAAAATAAATATTTGATAAATTTATTCATTACTAATGTATATCTTTGTTTTAGGCCCTAAATAATGTAATAAAAAATAGTCTGGCTGCTCGAAATTCAATGACCTTTAATTTTTTATATTCAATATATAAATCAAAATAATCAAAAAAAAATTTGAAATGCCATATCTTCGAGATGGTTGAGATTAGGCACATATTCCTTGAACATTTACGACTCATTATTTAGTCAAGTGTCCACCCATAAAATATTGTAGAAGAGGTCTGTTACACTATAATAGTATAATTGATTCCGGTAAAAAATTTATGGTTGCACTTTTTAAAAAAAGTATATTATTTAATCCTAAATTTTTACTATATGTGTCAAAATATTTTTGTTTTTCATTCAAAATCAAAATTGGCGCAGATATATGTATATATTCTAAATAATTGTAAAATTTATTGACAAGTTAAGTACACATCCCATATTAAAAATGTTCTTAGGTTTTCACAGCTGTTCAGATCATCTGTGTAAAGGTCAGATATACACGGCAGATTAGCCCAAAAAACTATACACAGAAAATTTTCCCTTTATTTTTAGAAATACAATCTTAATCGTAAGCTTGAATAAAAATTAGTCCATTAAATGTTATAATAATATTTATGATTTACATGGCTTTAATACAATTATCACGAAAAACATAGTTTTAGTTACCTAGTACTAATTGGGCTTTACAAATTTAGGTGGTGTTGATGTTTAATGAAATTTTATTATAGTTTTATAAATATTGTTAAATTACATAAATTTGAGCATATCGCAGTAAATATACATATTTTATGATTGTTTCCAATAGTTCAACCAAATTATTAATGTGGCGATAAAGACAGTCAGTAGTGATGAGTAATTAATTTCAACGCTGTTATTTTACATGAAGACAAGATTAATCCAATATAAGTGCATCAATTTTTACTAGAACTCTCACGAATATTTATGTAGCTAAAATAATGATTTACTAATTAAAGTGGTATTTTAGTTTGATAGTAAGGATACGTATATATATATATATGTATATTGGAATCAGGGTTTTTTTGTCTCACAGAGACGAAGCTATTATTTTTACATGGGAAGTATGGAAGTCTTGGGCATTACAGGACTTAAGACCTGTGTGCACGGCTGAACACAATGAAACGTTCACCTATTTACCCATGCTACCACATCTACCAAATTTTTGGAAGTTGTATATATGATATCATGTTGGAACATTTCAATTATTTATTACCAACTATGCTATCGCCATCTACAGATTTTTTTGAAAATTTGATATTCATTCTCGTGTAACAGTATAGATGTCGCTGAAACTGAGACTATTATTATTATTTTTTATTTTATTTTATTTCTGAAGTTTCGGGGCTATATCCTTTTTGTGTATATATGAAATTCATTCGAATTATTAAAATATATACTAGATTACTATTATTTATTTATTTCTTCATACACATGTATGTAGATCCATACATATAACTACAATTTACAATTAATTACAATTGAAATTAAATATATTATGACATAGTGAAGAATGAAGAAATAAGAAAATGATGTAAAACTGATTTTATTATAGTAAGTAAGATTAAGAAATGATCACTTAGATAGTTTGGTCATAACGAATGAATGAGGAGAGAATGGTAAGAAAGACATATGATGCAAGTTTTGATAGCACCAGAAATAAAGGATAGTCGCGGAAGACTTGGCACGACCATATACTCTAGGATGGTCATGTTAGAAGCCTCAATGTATGAGAAGATGTATTAATGTGGACGAGGTGAGAATTGTGCGTCAGGATAGAAGGGTGTGGCGCTCTATCCTCTTATACCTACCCCCACGGGGAAACGGCATGATGGTAAGATAGTTAGTTAACAATTAAATAAAAATACATATAACTTTATAGCACTCTACCTGGTGAACAGACATCTCAGAGTGTTTTATATAAATTTTATTTGTAAGAATACTACGCCAGACCAATATTATTTATTAGTGTACATCTGTATTTCATATATTTAAATATAAAAGAGAAGCAATAATTAGATTGTTTCTTGCATATGGAGATATACAAAATTAAGAAATATTAAAAATCACTAATTTAAATTTGTCTTTATGTCAGAATATTGGGTAAAAGTTCAGTGTTTTTATTATCTAGATTTATTATCCATGTTGTTATACATTTATTATTAACTTCAGTGCCTCTTATGTTGAGAATATGTTGCATAAAAAATGATATTTCTTAATTTTTTGAATTACTGTTATAATTAAAAAAGTTTCTTACGGTTTTATATTTAAACATAAATTGAGCAAAATTGCACAATGATGTTAAGCTTGAATAATGACAAAAACAAATTAACACTCATGAATAACAGAATTCAATTTCGGCTGCTGACTTAGTACACTATATTAATTTCTCCAGTTAATAGAAATCTGAAATAAAATATTTGAGAGTTATTAATATTTTCTGTCGGAGGTTTTTGCGGAATGAATCATTTCTGACAAAGGTGAGGTAGTTTAATACAGTGGTTAATTTAACAAAGATGGTTATGGAGGAGGTGTCTAATTTATCTTTGTACCATCGTAAACGCCACCCCCGTAGGAGAATGTACGCGTAATGTACCTTATTATTACAGAAAGAATGCTCCCGTTTTAAGAAACTCACGAAAGTCTTCATTAAATTTCCCATTTTAAAATGTAAATTAAAAAGCAGAATGTTACTTTCGCGTTGCTCGTACGGCTCCGGTATCTTCATCATCTCTCAAAGCACCGCCAGAATAAATGAGAAGTATATTTTATACAACAGCAAACAAAAAAAAAGGAAATTAAGTTGCAAGTGTTCTTCTGCAAGGGAATATTATGACAAAAAGGGTTTTATAGCATCGCGTCAAGTCGAAGAGTGTATCCAAGTAAAGTTTTGCTTGTGGTTATATTTAGAGCAAATTTTATCGGCTTATCATTCAGATATCATTTAAAATTAAAGATATATATTTAAGATGAATAAAAAATAAACAAAAAAAAAGAGATTACATATTTAAAAAATGTATATGAACACAAGTGTAAATGTGAGGTATAGAATCAAAATAAGACATGTCCAATGTTTATAATATTTGAGTTAGGTAGATATGTACAAATATAAAACAGATTAATGTCTACAAGACTAGCATATCGAAATTAAACAAATACCAACGAATTTCGTATAAAAACGCGATTAAAATTTGCTTGTTACTTTAATCGCAAACATGTCCAATAGTTAATTAATTCAAACCCAGACATATGTGTTTTCAGCTAATATGACCGACAATATTTGGTCATGTGACCTGTGGTTACTGGTAATTTTCAATATGATTTCAAATGTAACATATATGGTACAATGGTTTTTGTATTTTATTCAAAAACAGGTAAAGCGGTCATGTATTTTTGATTCTGGTCCTCACAAATATACCGATTGGA
This sequence comes from Eubasilissa splendida, assembly GCA_031772225.1. NCBI lineage: Eukaryota > Metazoa > Arthropoda > Insecta > Trichoptera > Phryganeidae > Eubasilissa > Eubasilissa splendida. Next base: position 20,641,984 of record CM062851.1, on the reverse strand, counting down.
TTAAACTTACTAGTAATCTCTCTTGATCTATTTGCTAATACAATTTCCATCACATTGTATTGAGTTTCTATTGACCCATCTTCTTCTTATTAGATAATTTTTATTTTATTAGATAACAATGTCATATAATGCGATAATTATACCATATTTCAATTTCTGAACCAATATATAAGTATTAAATAATTCATTAACTTTGTTCTTAACCACTATGAATTTATGATGAAGAAATTTAATGAATTATTTATTATAAAATGAATAACCACACTGTGTATGTGTGAAATATATTAAAAAGTAGATATATTTTTCTTAAAATATATCTAATTACTATGTAAACTTATCGATGTACGAGTAGAACAGTTCATCAATATATCAGATTTAATTTTTGAAAAATTTTAAACAAATTAATATTAAAAACGTTAACATAATTGCGTTTAAATTTTAATATACTAATATACACAAAGTCGTAAATAGAATTCAACAATAAAAACAAGAACCTCGAAAACAGTTGCCTGCTACCATGAAACAAAACAATCTCTCTAGATATTAATAAATAATGCGACGCAAATTACCTACTAGAAGGCGAGAATTTACCAAGGTCGGGGGTTTGATACTCGTTCTTGTAGTCTAGTTTTTTCATAACACATTATACATTTAGCAATGTTTAAAAATATATATTATTGATATGAATGAAAAATAATAATTTTATCGGCAGATTCACCATACATACAAATTTTAAAGTACCCGTATGTGAATGTAAGTTAATATTTCAAAAAAATAATATATAATAGTATAACGACTACGGTTCGTGCTGTGATTTATGATAGTAAATATGTAAATGATAATAATTAAGTACTCAATTAAGATAAATCCAAGTTTTTATTGGTGAAGTTGAATTCTTTAATACATAATATCATTTCTTGATCAATTTTTGCAATAAATATATTTCTAATTAAATATAAATATACTCTTTGCATTTTTTCAATAAATTACTTATTTGCTCTGATTTAATAATTATTATTATTTAAACGTTTAGTTTATTTACCTAATATGTACTTATACTGTAGCTTTTACAATCATATTTTTTTTTACCATTACATTCATCTAGTTATAATACAAAATAGGAAAACTATCAATTTTTAGTATTACTCTGGACGCTTTCTGTGAGTCGTGAACACACACTTTTATTGCACTTATTCGCGGATGAATCATTTGGAGATTTAGTGGTAAAAGCAGGTACGTCTCAGTTGTCATTGAATGACTACGTTCAGCGCTAATTCAAACCTGTTGTTCGATGATGTATTGACTGCCGCCAAATTCGTCCTGCCGTGTGGGAACGAAGTGTTGGCTCATCCTGTTTGTGCATGGTGTTTGTTTAACACTTCGCGCTACCACCGAAGTGTACTTCGTGCTGATCAGCTCTGTATGTGTCCTGGAGCCAGACTATCTTTGCATCCAGTAGAAGAAGTCCAAATACGGAAAGGAGTGTTTCACAGGTAGGTCGTGTTTTCTGATTCTGGGTGGTCCTTCAGCCGCCCTTTGTTCCCTAATCCTGTCCGTTTCTCGAATTCCTTCCACCCTTCCTGCATCCATTATTTCCCCACCCCCGTTTTCAGATAACTGCGGTATTGTATTTCGGGAGAAAAGTTTCATTTATGTCGATAGAATTATAATGTAAACACCTTAAATCATGTACAAACGTATTCTCAAATAATCATAAAACGACGTATTTTATTTAATTCTATTATAGGCTATTTGTACAGGTGACTTTTATCGAAGTAAATCCCAAGGCACTTAGGTACCCGCCTGAGGTTCAAGTCTCGACATGAGCCTGAAAGACAAATTTAATAATTTATCAAAGGCAAATTAAAGAAAACCTCCGACCATAATTACTTCACTTCAGAGGCACAATTTTAAAAGAGCAAAAATTCCAATACAATTGATTACTTTATTATTGGCGCCGCACTGTGGCGAAATTTTTAATTTAATAACAATTAACTTGAGAAAACAAAGGGTTAAAAACATAAAAGAGGGCAAAAGTTATACACTTATTTTTTAATCAAATTAAATCAGACATTTTCATTAAATAAACAAAAATTTGCCGTGTTATAATATACATTAGTTTATATATTCTCTAGTATTCAAATACACATCACACAGTAATGCACTATTAATCCTCATGCATACAATTTCGTATGAAAATATTTCTATACTGAAAGTATTAATAATTTCCGAGCGAACGATAGTATATTTTACAATCGTGAAATACTTGTTAATTTATTAAATAAAACTATTTACCTACAACAGTGATACAATTGATTATTATATACAAATAATGAATCTTGGTCTTTCACATTAGAGCAAGAATACAGATCGTAGGTCTTCTAAAATAAAATTTTGAGAAGGTTTTACACCTCAATACATGATAATCTAACCGGATAGTGGAGGATAAAGTTCTTGAAACATCGGGAACGATATGACGCCCCAAGGAAGATGAAATCAAGGAAGCTGCAGTGAGGTACATGTAGTGAGAGTAGATATATCCTAAAATATAATGCCACAAACCAAGAGTGAATGGTGACCCACCGCTTACCCATGACCGATTTATGAACAAAAGCTCCTATATCGGTCCTTCACATTCACCTTTAGATTGGCATTTTTTAACAATGCTTGGCAACCGTGCTATGTCGCTTTGCCGTATATCGGCAAACCAAATACCATTAATTGTCCGTACAATGCAGTAAAAAACATTTATTCAACAAAACAACATAAATGCACGTAACACAATATATACAAGAATAGAGGCACTGAAAGCAATGACAAATGGCAGTTTTTAAGTTCCTCACACACCTCTTAAAGGGAAAAAAAAGAAGACAATACACATAATCAAAAAAGTTTCCTTCCGGCAAATGGAAGCCAGAACCAGCAGATATTAAACCTAAAGTTTTTTTTCGAGCAAGAAGAGAGGCGGATGACTCTCACTCACTTTCTAAACACCTGACCGTCTCAAAATCTCCCAGCTAGACACCCACACACCCACAAACTCCTGGAACAAGATCAAGACCAAGAGGAAGACCGAGACGTAGATTGGCGGATAACGTCAAGACAATACCGCAAGAGATAGGTGGGGTGGAAGGCGCTTTGTAGTGACTGCAGTCATAGACTTACAAATCTTATGAAGCCACGTAGATAAAAAATGAGGAAGATAAAATTTAAATCATCATCGTTTTCTTCTTCTCTAGTCAGTTTTCTCAATACTGAGGATCATGATCCCCGGGTTGGGACCTATTGATCTTCTTGGCAATTCTCCTCCACCACCACCAGTGTGGTGCCTTTGGAAATACTATCACAAATTCCCTTTGGGTTCTTTTCTTACTTTGTACATTCTAGTTACTTGTAGGGAAACTCAGTATGATACGCGTAACAACACTAGTTTATTACAATAATCTATTACAGTAATGTACAATAATATAACTCAGATATTGCTAATTGCTAATGCGAAGGAGCAATGGGAAAAACGCTCCTTTCTCCAGTGACGACCTCTTATATCCCATGACCCCCACCACTCATTACACATACCCACATACAAAAGTGATAGTTCTCACAATATTATTGTTTGAAATTTGTGCACAATCGTGTTAAGCTTGAAGCCTACATACTTCGATATAAATATTTGCGAAATTGTTCACTTATTAATCTATATCTTTGCTTCAGGTTCTAAATAACAAAAAAATAGTCTAGCGTCTCGATGGTTTTATTTTTTGGATTCAATATATAATTTGTAATCAATAAAATATTTCAAATAAACGAAAAATTGGATATTTACGACTTTTTTGAAATGCTTGTCTCTGACGTGATTTAGATTAGACACATATCCCTTGAACATTTTCGACTCGTACTTTAGTCAGGTATCCACCCATAAAGTATTGTGGGACTAGGTCTGTTACACAGTATATTATCTCTTACTTCATGTCAGAATTGACATAGTGGCCTCAAACAGATAAAAGTCTCGATCCTGGTCGCCCTCACAACTGACTCCAGGACATCTCCAGTAGATGCGGTACATCCATTCACCATTGTTTTGTTTTCTTTGAGGTCTTTTTTGTAAAATTATACCCGGGATAATTTATTTTCTTGGCTGGTTGGATTTGTTGTAGGATTGAAGTGTCCATATGTCGTGCTGTCCACGGGATACATAACACGGGCATCTATGTAACTTTTGTCACTATTGCGGGTTGTCCAAGCATTTAATAATAATAATAATGCGCCTATTTAAGCGTGATGGGTTTTTTTTTTAATGAAAACCCTATTCGCCATAAAGATAATACATATTACATAATACATTAAAGTTACGAAATATTCATTTCATTATTTATAACAACATTATTTTTATAGCTTGCATCAATATAAAAATCCTTTATACAAATATTATAATTCATTTCATTTACATGCAAGCTTGTTGACCATTTCCTACCTCGCTAGGTACATATAAAGTACTTGCTCTGAGGTAGGTAGCCACAAGGTTCCATAAGTTAGAATATAAGTTGGAAATAAGGTAACAAATTAAATTAAATGGTAAAAAAACAGAAAAATCAAAAGGAGGCAAGTAGAGGTAATAAGTAAATTGAACAATGTAAATCTTTGATGCAGACTAAAGATATGTAATAAGTAAAAGAAAACAAACAAACAGGGAGCATACAAAATATGATAAGTACGAGGTAGGATGTAACGACAAAAAGAATTTCATAAAATGAGTAACTCTTCCAGCTGACTTCTTCCAATTTTGAAAAGCCATTCCTTTATACGCAAACAGAATTGAGGATACGATACCGTTGCCATCTCTTGTGGTAGCTTATTGTATATCCGCGGTCCTATAAAACATGCATGTCTGCGCAAATGAGGTTTCCATTAACGGGACAGCTAGTTTTCTTTGAGTTTTTGCCCGAGTACACTTAGAATGTGTGATAAGGCGCAGGATTCTGTGTTCATGTATGTCTTTTAGCAGAATCTTTATGAATAATTGCCTGATATTTATGTTATGGAAAGAAAACCATGGAAAATATAAATAAATAAAAAGTTCACACATAAATATAAACAAAATATAAATACTACAGTCACGGCCATTATTATATCTGTAGCTATTCTGTAGTCGGTGCCATTCTCTGGTCAGGGAACCAGCTTTCCATGAGAGCGCCGCTTGCACCAAAGAGTTGGTACTGGGCTCCAGCCGCAGCTTTACACCTACAACTCGATGTCTCAGAAGCGGAACGAATCCATGTATACGGCCTTTGGTAAACATTTTAGATGCGCTGTAATAACGCGCCAATCCGAGTTGTTATACTGAATTCGGAGACGGTTGTACGTCACTTGCTTGTATTTCGATCAAAGCTCGTAGATATACATGCTGGTGAAGAACGATTTAAACAGGATCCTCTTCACCTCCTTACTGCAACGGTAGAAACGCAGTGACAGCATATTTGCACGAACGCTCAACTATCTCCTCTGCCGTTCTATGTCATCATCGTCTTGTCCATCTTCATTGAATATATGACCAAGGTATTTGACCTTATTTTGAACACTCAATTTCGTCCCGTCTAGCTACACGGGAGGGATATTATCTGGCCTTTTTTCATATTTGAACACCATTATGACCAATTTGCTGGCATTTTATAAAATATTATGTTCACTGGCATATGTTTCACATATTTGTAAAAGCTTTCTTATCCTTTTTATAGATGGCGCTAGTATCCATTAGATCCATACATTAAGATTGAAAAGGCATTCATACCCATATATAAGTTCCTTAATACATTAATACATAAGGTTATAAACATATAAAATATAATTTTATACATACTGAGCATTTAAAAAAATCTATCATTATAATGCGACAGTACATAGGATTGATGCTATAAAATTATTCATTATGAGGTATGAGGTTATGAGGTAGTGCTGTAAAAAATATACCTAACATTTTCTTATGGGACGGGAAACGAAATCCCGAGAACTTGGTTACTTGTTGAGAATCTTACCGCTAAGCTAGCTAATCAAAAATAATATATAAATGAAGTCATAAAATATATCGCATAAAAAGTCCAATAGTATGAATGTTAATGCTGTCATAAAAGTTTATGTCGTACTTCGAACCTTTCGGATAGTTTCAGATTGAAATTATTGATTGTGAAGGCCTTAAAATTTCTTGGTCAGTTTTGATAACTAAAATATTATTGATAACAATAGAAACTATCTTAGAAATTTCTAGAGCTGACAAATCCTCACAAACAAGCCGTCCCCAAAATCTAGTAGAATCAGGGTGATGATTGCACGATCAAGAAGGTTTCTTCAGAAGTGATAAAAAAATATTTAAATCACCAATGACATCGATGTATATTTTATGAAATATTAGTAGTAACGTTAAAGTGCTGTGAACGATACTATAATTTTTCAGAAACTTTCAAACATGTTGTTAAAAACAATTCTAAAACTCATGACATTCCTAATAATATGTCAAATTACTCTTCGACATGCACATTAACCATATTTCCTCCAGAGCAATCAAAATGTTAGGTTTCATCCTTCGGGTATGTAAACAATTTAATAACATAAATACCATGAAAACTCTGTACTTCTCATACGCCCGAAGTATTATCGAATATGCCTCCCATGTGTGGAATCCAAGATATACCACATTCATTAATATAATGGAAAAATGCTTCCTGAAATATCTTAACTTTCGTAGTTATCGAATTATAACCAGCACTGCTGAGATAACTATCACTTTCAAAGTTGCATTACTACAAATTCGAAGAAACATGGCTGATGTCATCTTCTTATACAAAATAGCTAACTCCTATATAAACTGTCCTGACGATTATCCATTGGAGTGCCACCCAGGTTAACCAGAATTAATTTTACATTTAACCTTCCACATTGTAACACCGATGCCAAACATAACGCATTTTTTCAACTCACACATAAACAAACTAGACATTTTCAATACTCCAGTTACCTCAATTAAATCTAAATTCAATACATAAACCTACATACACCATTGGATTCTATCATTCGTTCCGTATCTATAAAGTTTATAAGTATTAGACATTCAGTTCTACCTGTCAAGGTCTTCGAATACTGTATACGCATTTCTTAACAGCATCCAACGTACAAAAACGACTTATGGGTATAATGCACAAAATGCATACGTATTACGAAGCGAGCGGATTGTTTTGAGGAATTTGTTTGTGTGACGCGTTTTTGAGAGTTTGGCATGAATACTTGAAGCCGAATTATTGAAACATTGAATATCCTTCGATTATATATGTACATTTGATAGTATTGTAGGTATAAACTTGTTATCCAGCATCCCCTTCTACAAAATATTACCGACCGCTACTGCTTAATAGCCTTCATTTTATATTATAACACAGATTTTATTCTATTATCCTTTCACTTTCCCCTCACCCTCCCCTTCTCATGAAATATATTTTTCTTTATAACTTTTATCTCTCCTATGTATATATTTTTATATTCTTCTTTCAACTTTTTCTTTCACTTTTTTCTGCATTGAGGAGAAAGTACATTATAGTCCTAATAAGCTATCTATATATATATATATATAATAAGTCATCTTTAAATTGTCCTCGCTATTTAAAGTATACTGTAATTTATGAGAAAACATGTAACTGGTTGAATTATTGTTTCACTTTCATTATGATTTTTGTTTTTATATATTTTATATATTTTACTAATAAAATAAAATCAGAAAAATGCATTCTGAAAAAATAAACATTTGACTGACAGAAAGCAAATGGCTCCACCAATATTGGCCACAGCACAGATACGGCCGATGATTCCGTAAAATTTGTTTTCAATGTTGAAAATATGTATTTACATAATATCAAAAAAAGAAATGGTCTACCGCAGTATTACTTAACTTAAGCAATGAACGAAAACAAATAGTCAATCAGTTCGGGTCAACATTCTCGCGACACACGTGATGTCTGGCGACAGATTATATTTCCGATGCTCGCCGCCCTAGCGGCAATTATTATTAGTCTGCTTTTAAGTAAATCCGACCGGTTTGTGTCTTGAATAAATTTCCACCGATGTCGACTAAACCTAATTATTTTATGACAGATGACAGTCATTCAAAAACTTACCAATACGAAGATTTGAAAATATAATTTATAAAACTGTAGATGATGAGTCCTTCATAAAATAGCTATTAGTTTAACGTCAACATTCAGATAATATTTTGCTACATTTTCTAGAGTAATCCATATATAAGACGTACAATTCCATTAGATTTGATAGAAATTCTACTTTGGTATGCAGCATATAGCATTATGGGCTCTTGTATTCGTAACATGTTCAAGTAGATAGATTGAATAATATATTTTTGTTACATGTTAATAATGTTTTTATTTATGATATTTATTAAATAACATACATTTCAAATCGATGTAGAAATAATAAACTTTGTATACATACATTTAATAAATTTTATTATAAAAAGTATTTTTTTAAAATTATACTAAATCAAGCTATGACTGAGACTAATTAGCAATAAAATACTATCGTATGGTATATTTGAGAGCACAGATAAGAGCAAGCCCTCTCTATTGATAACTACGATTTTTCAAAATAGATATTCAAATTTAAATGATCGTTTTATTGTATTAAAATATGATTTCGTGACGTAGACTGTCAATTCGAAAATTGAAAAGTCATTCAACAAAAAAATATACATATATATGTCTAATTTCATATGCACGTCCCCCAGTTTTTTTGACGGTCTTCAGTGGTACGTATTTGATGTGCGTATATTTATATATATGAAATACGTGATGTGTGTATTACTTGATATTGAAGAAATCCTTAGTTAATGTGAAGTTGCTTCACGCGAGGCTGACACGTGATTGCTTAAATAATTCACGATTAAGTGAATTAACGGGAAGCCATTATTGAACCAAAATATCTACTGTTGTGTGCCGAATACTCTCGAGTCCTTTCAGATGCCGGTAAATTTATGGAGATGCCGGGAATGAAATTTGGCACAAATTAACGGTGATTGTAAATCAAATTTACATTTGAATCAACTGGCAAAGATGGGGGAGTCAAAGATTACGGACAAAAAGGAACATTTCCATACAAAATACATGCTCCAAATGAATTTGCGCCCCAGGGGAAAATAATAAATGTTATTCTTCTCACTTCTCATAGCTGCCTGCGTTATTTAATAATGTCTCTAACATGAAAAGATAAATATTCTCAATTCTTGTACACTTCCCGCACTGGCGCCTAAACTCAGAAGGGCAGGAATTTTGCCAAATTAAACTAAATTATTTTATACATGCCGTTTGAATTATACGATCTAGCCATCATGTTTACTTTTCCATTTAGTTACTTCATATATTTTTAATGTTTATAGCGTTAACTTTATGGTGAGACATAATTATTAATTTAGTTCATCATAATTATAACTACAAAATAAAACAATGCTAAACCGCGAAGTTAATTAAGTAATTAATTTAAAAGTTTAAAACGGCAAAAATATAAACAAGTAAATTGCAAGTAATATTTTTGGATTTAAGTAGAAGCTCGGTTCTCAAATGTCTCTCATCTCGAAAAATTCTGTTTTCGGACATATAGTTTTATAAAAAAATGTTTCGATTGCCAAACATCCTATCGTTTCTCTAACAATCAACTAGGTGGAGGAAAAGAAAACTGATCTCATCACCGAAGAACTTCAAAACTTTTAGAGAGTAACAATGTTGTAGCAACAACGACAGCTGATAAATTACTTCAAAAGAAGAGTAAGAAAGGGTGGATATTCCTAGTTCACTAATCAAGGAACTATGTGGGCCGACAGCTACCTGTTGTACTAACTTCAACCAGAGACAGTCAGTGATTGGCAAGAAGAAGACTATATGAATGAGACGGCGAGTGGGCATTGTTGGCGGGAGAGGACTTCCGCGCGGGCCTGCGGCGTGGGTGGAGCAAGCGCCGGATGGCGTTTCGCCGGAGAAAAGATTATCGCAACAAGGCATTGTTAGACGCGATGTATTCGGGAGAACATCTAGGCCCCGGTTCACCCGCGTCGAGGAAGAATCACCTGGTAGGATCCGTGAGGAGATTCCCGGCTGACAGCAGTGTGAATGAATCAAGGCCTTCCAACATGCCCTTAGAGAAGATGGCGTGCATTTGATATCAATCAAAGGCGAGATGAAATGTTTGCCCGGGCGCATGTTGGCTTGAGGACGATCGCCACCACAACCCTTCAGACGAGTAAAGTATTAGTGAAATCTCAAGCCTTTTAAGTGTCTCCCTGTCACTCTGAGAAGTGATTTTGGTCAAAACAGAATATGGAACTCTTTTCATTCATGTATTTGTCGGGAATTTTATTGTAGAACCAGAATTATATTTTATAATATAAGTTAAACGTGTTTGCATTATTTGATACCATCCATCCGAGCCAGCCATTCCAACATCATACACACATACACCTACAGACTAAGCCCAGCCAGTGGCGTTGCCCTGGCGTTCGATCTGTAGGAGCCAGATCGTAACGTAACAATATAGTTAACATTTTTTATTATAATGCCTTGTCTAACATCAGAATTTTTTCGTCAGAAGACGCAGACAAAAACAAACCTCAAAGGACGGGTTTTCAGTGAGTAAAAAGAAATTAAACCCCAGATGGACATTTATCTGAAATTATATGCAAGGTGACTTTCCGTTCCAAATAATAGTTTTCTTTAACAAATGAAAACTTAGTCTCCATTAATATGATACTCAATGTAGATGGATATGTTGTGATGTAAAGTGAATAATATGATTAAAGTAAAATTATATTTTTTAAATATGAATCAAATATAATACATTGTGGTTCGAATTTGAAATTAGAAAAATATTTTGGCACATTATTATTTTAGTTTTTTCATCCTAATGAAAGGGATTTTTTTTTCAGAGACCAGTTGAAAATAAAAATAAAAGTGATATTGATTAATTTGGCAGTTACTTTGTAGTGTAAAATTTTAATTTGTAAAAAATATACAGTTTTTATTTTCACCTTGTACTACGCGCACAATTTTTTAAGTTGTATGACTAGTTTCGGGAAGAGCAGTCCTTTCCCACCAGCAGGTGTAAATTGAACTAAAATTAAATATAGTCCACTAGCTAACTAACTAACTTACCATCACGCCATTTACCCGCGGGGGTAGGCGGAGAGGATAGAGCGCCACACTCCTCTGTCCTGACACACAATTCTCGCATCATCCACATTCATACATCTTCTCATACAATCTTTCCGATTGTTGAAGCTTCTAACAGAACCATCCTCCATTATCTGATTTACCTGGTCGTGCCAAATCTTCCGCGGACGTCCTCTATTTCTGGTGCCATCAACACTTGCGTCATATATATTTCTTACCCTTCTCTCTTCATTCATATGATGATCCTTTCCTAATCTTACTCACTATATTTAGATCAGCTTTACACTCTTTCCTTATTTCTTCATTCAAATAGATCTGCCACATATACCCCTAAGTAATCTCCTTCTCGAATACCATCACTTTCGACTTGTTAACATTCATCATGAGGTCACTTTCCTTGCATACATCGTACATTCTACTCAGTAGACTAGTTCTTGTTCATTATTCGCATACTTAATACTGCATCATCGGCGTACAATAAACAGCATTCAATCAAATTGCCCATTTTTGCTCCTGCATTCATACATTCCAGTTCTTTCACTCAATTATCCATATACAAGTTGAACAGCCATGGCGACATTATACAACCCTGCTTGACACCCTTGGTAATGTAAAACCATGGTGTGAATGTTCTATTGATTCTTACACATGCAGAACTTCCTTCATATAGGGATGCGATTGCGTGTATATTCACCATTTAATTAGAGAGAACATCCCATAACCTTTCTCTTACAACTCTATCATATGCGATTTGCATTTGTAGATCTACGAAGGCACAAAAACGTTTTTGGGAATATTGAATAACTTCGAAATGATAGAAATCCAGAAAGATTTTATTTCGGAGAAAACATTAATGAACAATATCACATTTTCAAATTATCAATTTTTACTAGAAACAATAAAGCCACTACCACCCTTACGTGTACCACCGCCCTAATAGCCAACTGTATTTAATTATAATTCAATTTACACCTGTAGATGGGAATGCCTGCTCTTCCCGAAACTAGTCGAGATACAACTCAAAAAATTGTGCGCGTAGTACAAAGTGAAAATAATATATTTTTAAATAAATTAACTCACAGTGATTTATAAAATAAAACAAAGTTAATAAACTATTAATTATTAAAGTGAAATTGATTATTTTCAAATCTGATTAAAGCAAATTGAAAAAAAAAAAATTTTTATACGACTAATTGAATTAATGTGTACCTAAATTTACGAAATTATAAATATTGTCAATTATAAAAAATACAAAGAGTTTACCTTTGTAATATAGTTTACTTACAATGTAAGTGTGGATTATCGTTTGAACATAAGTACAAGAGAAAATTTAGAATTACAAAGTTTTGAAACCCCATTTAGAATTTAGAATGATTGACGTCGCCGCCTAAAATTTGATACGAGAACATAACGCTATCAGCGCTGCCTATCGTAAACCAGCGATCTGACTAAACTTTAATTTGGTATGTTAGCAACTCCAACTATGTTCACAGATATGGGCCCGGTAAAGTTGATGAGCATCATGCAGACAGTGAAAATTTACCTTAAAATCAATAAAAATAAAAGTTGAAAAGGACAGTCAAAATAATATTCCCATACACATTTTTCAATATCGAAAAATTCAATGCGACTTTATCAATTATTAATATTTTTTATATACGTCATTAAAAATGTAAAGATTCGTGGTAAACTAAGTATAATTTTTTTACTACAAAAAAAGTTATATTTAAGCCACTCGATATAATTGAAATATTAGTAAAATGTTATGTCAAATTCTTCTGCATTCTTTCCGAAATATATTATCCGTACTATTTTTTACCATACGTCCATCCAAATAACTTTTAAATGATTGCAAACATTGTAAAGCAATTATACCTAGGTAGGTACATAGGTATATAATTTTAAAAACAACTAAAATGCATTTTATATCTATGGCCCATGTCCACAATGATCTCTCAAACAAATAAGGTACGTACGCACTAGACATACGCCATTATGAACTTGTTTTAAAAAAATATATGTATGCGCGAGGGGGTGGAGAAACGGGATGTAGGAAAAGTGATAAGAATTTTGTATATGGACAGGACAATAAGGGCTGAAGGACCAACCGGGAAGAACACGACTTACCTGGATTTTATTGTTGTATTCACAACTTTCCCGAACTTTAGGATACTTTTTCGATTAAGAAGAAGGGGGGGGGACAGATAAGTATAGTAAACCTAATAGAGCATCCACACTCGCACGGCGACGCGCGATCTGGTCCTGTCATAAGTACCGAACATTATATGAAAGCATTTTCATGATTTATTAATTGAATACATATAAAAATATTTTTTAATAACCACTAACAGTACCTATGTAGGTAGTGGAAAAACATTTTACGTGTTTAAATGAACTCTCCGAACAATATTGTGCTTCTATTAACTCCCACACTCTTCTCATAAATGTATTAAGAAATTGTATCCAAAACAATATTAAAACAACAAAGATTATGAAGGATAGAGTTCCAACGAAAAACGGAGACATCCCGTCCAAACAAATAATTCTTTCAACAATATTTGAATATGTCCAAGAACACACAATTACTGGATTTTTACCTACAAAGGCACTGTTATTAAATAAATATCAGATATCTCATAGAGACGAAGCTATTTTTATTATATTTAATGAAAAATATATAAGAGACAGGGCTTATGACCTATCTTCGGCTGGCTCAACCCATCAATCTCCACATTTATCAAATTTTTGAAAATTGCATATATGTTAATATATGGACTCGCTTCGATTACCATAACACCATCGCCATCTATGGGTCAAATTGCATAATTATTTTTTTCTTGAAATAGCATATATGTCAACTCAATGAGAATAAAATAAAAATCAAATTAAAAAAATGTGTTTTATTTTATAGTTATTTGAAAACAACATCGGCCTGGAACATATTATTCACCCTGTATGATATATTTACTTTGTCACTGTTTCCTCATGCAACTCAAAATTATATAGAAATTTTTTCACTATTTCTCACACTTGAGGACACAAATTAAATTAGGAATTGCAATATGTAAATATAATTTTTTTATGGGTGTTTAGTATCGTTTGATATTTTTAAATATAATATTATCGATGTAGGAATATTTAAAATTAGTTATTTATAATTCTTTTATTATATATCTTACTAGAGTTTTATCAAATAAGCAGTAAATAATAAAGAAATATATTTTATTTATGTCTAAGCTTTAAACTAATGTATCTAATTATGTAAAATAGATAAATTATTACATACCTACTGTACTTCAGGTACTTAGCTAAAACCTGTTAAAAAATACTTGAAATTAAAAGCATTATTTATTCCGATATATGATAAAAATGGCTTACATCATTTTTAACATAAAACTAATTCAATTTTAGAGAATATCACTTTAATGTTTATATATTCAAAACATAATAATTTGATGTTACAAAAAAAGATATATCACATTTCAGCCCGGTTCTGGTATACACTGTACTTATTGCCTAAAGAAGACTGTGGGATTTTGCCTGAATTAGACGGATGATGGGTGACGAGCTGGTTTTCGCAATATCACGTCTAAACTTTGATGACTTTACATGAAGGTACTTTTTGAACTTGAGTCAGCTGACCTTCAATGAGTTACTTAATAACCTTCATAAGCTGTTGTTTACATGGGAATAGTTTCTACAGACTGCCGCAATTAAGCCCGTCGTATGCACTTGACGGCTAGATTAGAAGATGTCAATTACTTTCAAACTGTTTATATTAGTTACTGTAAGATATAGATTGATAAAATTGATCATTTATTTTATAAAATAATAATAAATATTATATATAATAGGTACTATTATAATTTGTTATTTATATTACGAATAAAAAACATGGTGCACACATGATCATTATGATGAAATATTTTTCGGTCGCTCCAATTAAATTGTAACCCCTTTGAGAATATGCACTTTCAAGTATGAAAATACATATTTTTTTTTTTAGTTTACACTAATATTATTTAAAAAGAAAGGCGAAAGTAAAATTGTTGTAAATAACACTGTAATTATAGTGTATCTTGTCCTTCTCCTACTCAACTTAAATGTAGTTTTAATATTATTAATTTACATCCTCCTGGCCTCCGTCGCCAGTATGAAGATTTTTCATTGTCACGCTTAATATCTAAATTTGGAAAACGTGATCGATCTAGTAGTTACGAATGTTCCCCATGTTATGTCCGTAGCAAACCTAGTATTTTTAATCCGCGTTTTCAATTATCAAATATCTAAAGTTTCCAAACATCCAAATATTATAGCCGTTCAAATACCTATAGAGCAATTGTTAAAATAAATATACCGACTATTTTATAGTACGCGATTAAATAACGGAAAACCTCTATTCATGCGGTATGATATCCGAGCGCACTCGTTATAACATTAATTTTACTAGTCTTCAATTTATTACCTCTAGTTTCAAAATGTAAGTGTGGAAGAAATTATACATAGGTCACCAACTTGTCCTCGTGACTGTGGCCGCCTCGTGGCGTCGCCAAGCTGTTCATAAATTATGTGGACATGTGAAACAACATGCGACATGCTAAGTAGTTTAAGTGCCTGCCTCGCTAGGCAAATATGTTCCGTGGTATAAGTTCCCTAGACATCAGACTGTAGCGCTCGCTCGGCTCCTCTACAAAACCCCAGATTATGAAACCCATTCGCCTGGTGCATATTCGCGTTAGACGACAGGTTCTTAACCCCGAGCCCTCTCACCCACGCAAGTTAATGATGATGATGATGGTCCAAAGTTTTGATTCGGCCGATGTCTCAGTGAACAATATCATTTGTTATGACTCATTCAAGATGCATGGCCGAGGTCCTTGTATCTCCAATATGCTGCTGTTCAGTATCGGTAGGAAAGTGGCCAATCTGTGGCCGCGTTCCCCACTGAAGGTAACTAATTGTGATTGATTGTGACATGATAGTACGATTCTCAGGAAAATTTCCATGGTTTCTTTGGGTGCATCTGAGAACATACGTCATGTGACAGCGGTGTCTGAAGAATAGTTTAGTTTATCTGCAGGATGATCCTCGGTGTCTCAAACAATGCATCTCGAATAGAGCCAGGAACAATATGGTTAGAATTATTATCACTGCACGCTGGTGCGTGAGTGTATGTGGATTGCCGATGTGTTGACATAATTGTAGATCGTTTTAGGAACACTATCTCTGGGTATTAACCTCTAGAGATCCTACCATCATTCTCCTCATACATACTGAAGTACAAGTACCACGGTGACCACACAGGAGCTACCTCGATGCCACCCAGTGTAGACTAAACTATTTACGCCAGGTTATATATCGGAAAAAAGCTCATGAACGGTAAACATACGTACGATGATGTTCAATAACCCTTTCATTTTGGCTATCACTACAAAACCAATATAACGATAGCTAGCCCCTCCACACTTCATGCCACCGAATGACTCTGTTCAGCCTCCAAAAGCACATTTTCCTTCCAATCAAATCATCTTAGGAAAATTAAAATTCACCTAGGCGGTAAAAGGTGGTAGAATGAAACACCTGGTTTCAGCTTGATAACCAAAATAATAATTGTATACATAATGTAGGAATAAATATTGAGTGACATGTGTCGTAAAGTAAAATGTTCTACAATAGTAATGAGTTGTTAGCACATTGTCAATAATAAAGGTCAGTATGATCTACATACGCATGCGATCGTGCGTTTTCGAAGAAAATAGACACCAAAGGTTCTCGGATAAATTCTATCATTTCTACCTACTAGCCGTTGCTTCGGATCAAAAATGTAATTTATATAATGTACCCTACAATGCCTTCGTAGAGAGGCTGTGAGTTTCACGGTGCCGGCAGCGTGTACCAGAGGCATATAATGGGATTTGTGAGATTTTACTAGATTTCCGCGGATAAGTAAATACACAAATAATTACGTATATAGGCACATGATTATTCACATGGTTAATAATTAGTCTTAAACGATGAGATAAATGTAACTAAACCTTATAGGTGGATGTTCCAAATTAATAAAACAGGACTGTAATTAAATAAAGTCAAATATCAAGTAGTCTAGCGATCACATAATTAATAATTACATGATGATCCGAATCACACTGCAGTATTCGTTAGTGGTTTTAATTATGTATACAAACATGCAAAAAGATAAACTTAGTATTTTGTAGCGGATATGGTCCTCATCGTCTTCGCCGATCCTGGTCTGCCCTTCGGAACCTGGAGTCACCACACTCGCGATTTGGAATTTTAACACGACCTCCGCGGACCCGGAAACCCACACGATCACCCCTAAAACACTCGCGGCGTAAATCTCAAAAAGGTAAATGAGTTTTCGTACCCCGAACAATGTTTCGTATACGTCTCTTTTCCCGGTTCAAAAGCGACTATCACACGTGCGACCCCCTCACTCTCCCGAAACCGACTGTCCGGAAAAGCGTTTACAACCCCCCTCTTGTCATCTCATCCCCCGATCCGCTCTAGAAATTTCGCGGAATTCATATTTTTTATCAGTTGGTTATATGTGGATCATCACAATTTTTTTTAAGCTTTTGTAAGCATACCTCTAATTGTGTTTATGTATGGTAAATGCCTTCGATAGCTGGTTCCCAGGTTTTTGATTAACAATAAGCATACATATGATATATGAACTGCACTAACCTTTTTAATTTTGCTCTTTCTGGTCGGATGTTATTGTTCTTTTAACTTTTTAGTTGGGTTGTCTTCTTTAAATTTCGACCGACTGAAGCGCGCACCGGTGGTTTATTTGGACCGCTGAACTGGTCGAAGCACGGGATGTAATAAAGACGGTTACCGTCTTCTTAGACTTCCGAAAAAAGGGTGGCAATACTTACATACACATGTACATTATTATAAACCAGGAGACTAAGTGGTTCCAATCAAAGTAACATGGCGCGTAAACAAATTGTATAGACGCATTCACCGTGGAATGTTAGGATTAACCATCATTCCATAAAAACCTGTTCTATAAATTTGCGACTAGTGATTTAAAAATTGTTTTAAAAACAAAAAATAATAACAATAGATATACCTACGTTTCGACAAACTATTTATCCATTTTCGGTATCATGGTATAAAATCGGTAAATAGTTTAATATTGTAACAAATGAAGAGATGACCAGCTTTTAAATAATGATTTCTAGTGAAGAAAAATCATGTATCAGGCATATCATAAAGTTGTTGTTAAAATAGAGATACTTGAAAAGGAGAAAAAATCATAAAAGATTACTTTGAAATATTTATTACGATGTCGACTCGACGAGATTCGATTGTAATTTTTAAAAATTATTGTTCATGATATGTTTTATCTACTACAAATATTTTAATCCAGTTTAAAAACGCACTGTGTTGCCTACTAGGCTGGTGACCAGGACCATATATTATATTACGCTTTTACTTTTCATATACAATCCTCATCGGTTCTCTTAATAAAAATAAATATCTATAAATCTATATAAATATACAAAATGTTAAATTTGATCCATTAGTATAATGTGTATAACCTTGGTAGATATGTTTCTATAAATGTCGTAATTAATAAATATATAATAAATAAGTATGACATTTGTATCATATACAGGAGAAGGTAAATAACATCATCAAAAATATGTTTAAAACATTTTACACACATCACATTTTCACTTTAATTGTTTGTTCAATCCACAGATCATTTTATTAGATGATGAATAATGTATATGTACACTTAACAAAAAGCTTGAAATACGTATACATGTATTTGAGATAATAGTATATAGGAGTAGCTTCCTAGTCTAATTAAGACGCTTGCCTAATGATCTATAGTGGTTAGGAGTTCGCCCCTCGTTCCAAGAGACCAGCAATTTAATCCTATTTTCATAGCACAAGCGTTTAGCTTAGTTTTAAAATATTAAGAGTATTGATGTGACATGTATTCCGTGTATGCATCTCTATTTTTTAAAATTATCAACTTATTTCTGCTAAACAATAATATTCTCTTTTAAAATAAGCAATGTTATCTTTGTGGTTAAGATTCATATTTTTATTTTTTATCTTTGTTTAATTAACCACTAAAATGAGTTTAAATACATCTACCGGTTTCGAAAAATACCATTTTCTTCTTCAGGATGTCATAACTAACTAAAACATACATTGTTTCTTTGACAGAATCTATTTTTAAAAAATCTATTTTTAAAAGAAAAATTTTTTTTTTTTTTTTTAGTACCTAACTCAAATCATTACTTAATACAAATTTACTCGAATAATTTTTAGGAAAAAATTTTAGAATGGGACTCGTAGTTAAATTTAGTTGGTTGTTTATAATTTTTTGATTAGTTTTACACGCTTTATTTATCTCCAACGATTCCAAATTATTTAATTTGTGACCAACACCGTTTATATGCAAAATTGACAATTTCAATATTGAATTGAATACAATTAAAAAAATAGCAGTTAATAACGGGTATAATACAGGTTTGATAGACACTATTTTAAAAAATAAATTAAAAGAATATAATAATCAATTTTTATATAAATCACAGATAAAACATAATGATAATAATGATTATTGGCGTAGGATTGATTGTCAATTTTGCATATAAACGGTGTTGGTCACAAATTAAATAATTTGGAATCGTTGGAGATAAATAAAGCGTGTAAAACTAATCAAAAAATTATAAACAACCAACTAAATTTAACTACGAGTCCCATTCTAAAATTTTTTCCTAAAAATTATTCGAGTAAATTTGTATTAAGTAATGATTTGAGTTAGGTACTAAAAAAAAAAAAAAATTTTCTTTTAAAAATAGATTTTTTAAAAATAGATTCTGTCAAAGAAACAATGTATGTTTTAGTTAGTTATGACATCCTGAAGAAGAAAATGGTATTTTTCGAAACCGGTAGATGTATTTAAACTCATTTTAGTGGTTAATTAAACAAAGATAAAAAAATAATAATATTCTCTGTTATTTTAATTACATAAGCTACATAACTACTATGAAACGCACTCCATTTGCCTGGAGATATACGAATATTCTTTTAAAAAGTACTTAATCAAAATACTGTAATATTAAAAAGGTTTTTTCCCTGCGGACATAATAATTCATACAGATATCTTTCCTTCTTTGTTCAAATATTATTATGGAATCCAACAAACAGAAAGGTATCATTAATTTTCAGAAGATGTTTTGTTTAAATATATCACAAATTTTATATCAAAAACAGGGTAAAAATGATAAAAAGAGAAATTGGCTAAAATATTATTATTTCAGTCAACCCTTTGACACGACCATCAATCAATGAAAAGGAATACAATAAATTGCCATCGGCCACTTTTGTTCCGCTTCCGGCGGTTCCGATGAAGCACCAATTTACCACTTTGACGATGACGGATAGGTGTCTGCCGGCAGTGCCGGGCCGCAGCCGTGGAAACTATGAGCCTGACTAATTGGAAAAGTTGCTTTTCCAGGGGAAAATAAATACAGTCTCAAACCAAGTTATCCGCGGGGTGGTGTTCTGACCCAGATGTTTGGTACGGAATTAACAATGGCCCCGGATAATCCGATACGGCTCACGTGGTATGAGACGACGTGAAAACGTGTTCATCCCTCTTTGAACAAGTCGCAGTAACACTTCTAAAGCCAACTAAATTGGTTTAAGTTTGTACGTTACGGAGAAAAACTGATTTCGGTTTTAGGATCGATTGTATCCAGGCGCTTGTATACAATTCATGGATTCGACTAAGCTGTGCACAACTGTCATTTTCAGAAAATGAATAAAAAATTCAATGTGATCATTTCGAAAACAATGCACATGATTTTATGATCTACTTTAAAGAAATTTTATTATTCAGATACTAAAATAAAAAGAAAAATATTATTTCATCACTGAAAATCGTACTAGATTTAAATTTGTATTTTCATGCTTAAAAATTAACACATAATTTGCACAACACCACTATACACACATAGGAAAAAAAAATTAACAGCTAACCCGAAAACATCAGAAAGATTAACGATAACAAAGAAATAATCAATGCTATCAAGAAATACTTTAAAGATACACATGTACCCCAAAATTTATAATATTTTTATATCGTTGCTATTAATATATTGTATTTTATTTCATTATAAGCCAGTAATTGTAAATAATAATTTTTAATATGTAATCCTCTTCTCTGCACAAGTACATGCTTTTTAGAGAAGTTGTAAAAGTAAAAAAAAAAAAAAACTTATTATTGTATTATATCATTGTAATTAATTATAAAAAAAAATATGTTTTTTTAAATTTATTTCACAAATTTATAGTTATGCACAGCTTATTTGAATACATGAAGCGCACGCCTCTACTATACGAGGCGCATTTTTTACGTATAAGTTACGTTTATATATATATTACGTTTTAAGTACCGGAAACACGACATCATTTTTACATAACTTTACTTTCTTCGGATGCTACACACCTTAAACTACTTCTCAACATAGTCGCCATCATTATAAAGGCACTTATCATAACGGGCACCAATTTTTATTACCTTCGCCATAGAACGATGCCGCCTGGGATGAAAAACATGGCTGTGCTCCGTCTTTGAGTTCATCATCGTCATCAAAACGCTTGCCACCTTCAGATAAAGAAAAATATGAATGTCAGCTGGTTTCATATTTAGTACATTCAATAAACGAATCACGGGCTGTATCACAAATACGGCAGGCTGATCTATTGTCTTGAACATTTCAATCACTCACTATAAGATGGCCATACTATGTGAATGTTTATAACGTTGCATATAGTGAGTCAACAGATGAAAGAAACCATTTCGCAAGCGCAACATCGCAAAGCAGCGTTACACTAGAAATATTCGGCGACCTTATATACTTAAAAGATATGCCTCGCATCTAAAATATCCATGCACGATTTTACTGCAGAGATTCTGTCGATAATCGTTTTTAGTCATGAATGACGTTTTGAACCTCATAACCATCTAAATGTGATCAGAGCCGTCGGCTAAGACAAAAAATACACCACGGTAGAATAACTAAGATGTCATGCTTGTTTATATATTTCACTTTGTTTACTTTTGCCCGTGTGAACTGTGGAATCAAACTGTAATCAGATAATAGACAAAACTATGCCTACATTGAAGTGTTCTGTATATCGAGGTAATCTAAATAGACACAGTTTTATAAAACGATGATTAATAATAAACATGACATTTATTTCTGTTTCTTTTACAACACTGAATATGAGAGTTTTCTCTCAAATTAAAGATCAAGATAATTCTCGCATTCTTTTTACATATATTACATAATTATGGATGAAATATCTTTTATCCACCCTATAATCTCAAACTCGACACTATAAGTTTACTATTTAATAATAATCCATATTTATTATTATCATGAAAAAAATATCATTGCACAACTTGTGCGTTTGTTGATTATTAAATTATACATACTGTACTCCATGCTATTGCATATTGCTTGTTGCTAAGCCCTACAGGCGAATATGAATATAGTAGTCGTGATAAATAACAAAATATGATAATATTTGACTTATATAATAAATCTCCCTATAAACAAATTATATTTCAAATACTAATTTAATGTATTAATTATAAATATATACATTTGCCTTGAAGATGAAGATGGTTGTGAGCATCCTTTTTGACTGAAGACGTTAGTTGAATTAGAACCACGCCCAATTTAAGAGCTTGCTCTATAACTAGGCATTAGTCATCAGTTTTGGATCACTTAAAGTAACTAGGAAATTCTTAAAACTTGACAAATGGATGCCGCATGAACTGAATGAAAGTTAAAAAAGGTCAAGACGTGTGTGCGCCCACCATACTCCAGTTGGCCAATGAGATACCAGCGGATCAGATAAAGTCTATGGAAAGGCAAGATAGGGAGAACTGTCACTTTTGTTTTGGAGTGAGTCACGACGGGTGAAGTTCACAGGAGTTCTGTCAAGATGAAAAGAAAGAAGGAGAAAAGGCAGGCGTGGCTCATGATGGCCAGTATGAGATGCTGGGCGTTTTTGGCCCTATTTATGTGAAAATTGGCGGCGAGTTAAATCCTGGCAAAAATTGGTTGATGACGGTGTTCTTGTGGAAAAAGATTCTGTAACTGCTACGTAATTTGATCCATCCCATGATCAGCTCGGATCCCCAGGGCGTGTGGTGTGCAAGATGTCATCGTAGAATAAATAATTCCTCTAGGAAGGTAGAAGATGATGTGAAACAAAAGATATGAGAACTGCAACTGGACATTGCCTGGGGAGAACCCACAAAAATGTGAGTACCGATTGAAGCCTGCCGATGACGTGAAGCCCGGGTACCTGATGTTGCATCGAAGGATACCAGGTCAGCCCGGGTAGCATGCTACAATATATTATTATATATTACAAACATGAACCATTATAACTATTATGTGATTTGAAAAAAAAGAAAATTATGGATACAACAAATGAAAAAATCGTGAATTGAATATAATAGTTTTAGTACAAAATATCAGCCTTGAATTGGGATAATTTCACCGCAAATTTTATGGATATTTAATCAAGGATCAATCTTTTGAGTATATAATATTTTGCAATGATAGATTTGTTTTCGTTTAGGGAACTACGTGTTAGGAGTTACGCGTATAAGTCAAAATTTTGAATTGTTAATAAATTAAATAGATTTCTGATATATTTTTTCTAGATATTAGACTCGAATTCAACAAAAAAATCAAATATATCAGCTTCAAGAACTATGAATAAAATCAAAAAGCAAAATTTAACTGCAACATCGGCAAACGCAACAATTATCACATAAAACCAAATGTGTGCAAAATAGGTAGGCAAGAAGAACTAATCAAAATAGTTTTGTAACAGAATGCAAACGTGTACGCGATAATTAATTAACTATATATATTTATGAACTCAACAACAATTCAAAACAATCGTTTTAATTTGTGCATAAAAGCTTATGTACTTGAATTGCGTATAACTTGGACATGGTGATTATAAAAAATAATATATTGCTCAATCTTATGCTATCAATCTCATAAAATATAAATGAAATATCCCTTTCGGCATTGGCCACAAGAATCGTATATATATTTTTAATGTGTTTTTCACTATTTTATTTTAGGTACAATATTAACGGAGTTACATATTAAAGTTTTTACACACCCGATATTTTAAACCAAGATCAAATTAAGTTAACGAACATAGCCAAAATATTCACTAAATGAATTTTTCAGAAAAGTTTCATTGAAATATAATAAAAACTATGAATGCTGAAACTGTGACACAATACAAATAATATTTGTACGGTATATGATATATTTCGTACCATATATATGGAGACGTTTGATATTTATAATTATTATGACCCGTGTCCATGGTTGGGATTTACGACGTGAGAAAATTTCTGAGATAGAGATCATGCCCCCATGAAATTCTTTGATTGATTTATTTGTTTTCGTAATCTACCATGTATGTACGTCTATCGCGCGCCTCACTACATACTTATTATACGTCAAAACGTCAAACATCTAGTCCATTGACCACTTATGTTACGTTCATCAGTTCGATGAAATTGAATCTTCCCAGCAGCAGTTAAAACGAAACATTTTTGAAATTTAAAGAATTTTGTTCATCTTACTTTTCAAAAAAAATATTTTTTTGTTACAGGTAATGTTTGGGTGTATATTTTGAGTCTCGCTATAAAATGAACATCGCATACGCGGGTTTGAGTTATGTTTCTTTCTACCAATCTCAATTATATCTAGATCAAAATCTCAACACGTGTACTCGTATATGGTATAAAGATTTATCTTCTAAATTGAAATATAAATCTCTAAGATTTATCACATTCTGTAGTCATATGCCATTAAATTAATACTTTTAGGTGAAAAATATGACTCCTAGACATGTTTCATGTACTTTTTGAAACGAACTATTATGTTTTAACATTATAATAAATAATCAGTTGCAAAATCAAGAATCTGTGTATTTTGATCCCACTGACGACAATGTTTTAACTTGAATAGAGTGATAATTTGAATTACCTCCATAATTCGCCTCCCACGTCACACGAAAATCCCACACAGACGGGAAAAAAGCGGTAATCTACGATGGGAAGAAACTCTAATTACATTCCAAACTTTCACCGACTAAGCTTTTTGCTCCACCGATCGGTTCTTGCGTGATAATTGCCTTTTAAAACACGCGGATATACAACAAAATCCAACTAAGAGAGATAGGGAAACGACTTTATAATATTTATCCAGTGAGATCAGTAAACTCGCGCTTATTTTGTATCATTTGCTTTAGCGATATCTTTAGAATAGATGGCAAGCAAGTAATTACATTTATTCTATATGTTTGTATTTAGCACTACTTTTAGGAATGTTTATATCAAACTGTAAGAATTAGATAGATATTTGACAGCAGGTAGTGCTTCCAATTTACTGCCTAATTTGACTAATCGGTTTTAATAACAATATATATATATGAAACTGGCATCTCTTCTAGGTCAGATTGTGTGTTTTATAGATGGTTTCTTTGGGAAAACCTAAAAGTATTGCTCCAAAAAAATTATTGTACAACCATACTTTTTCACAGGAGGTATAAATTTCTGACAATTCAAAATTTTACCGTAATTTTTTTTAAAAAACACATACGACATTATGAGAGTGACATGATCATTCTTATGATGTTTAAGCTTTTTTTCCCTTGCAACTTCATTCTTGTTTTTCACACTTTCTTATCTTTTGCATTTTACTAATAGAAAAGTTTTAAAAGTTTCACATTCTCAAGCACCTTGATATCTATTTCTGAAAAAAAAAAAAAACAATAACAATGAAGCATAAGAAAATGTTTTTAAAGAAACTAAGAAGATGTTGTAAACCAATTACATATATTACATAATCGTACAACGTACACTTTTCATAAAGATTTTTTTAAATATGAATATAATTTAAAATATATATAATATATATATAATTTATAATATGAAATATCAATTTAATTCGTATTTAAATCAAATAATTGTTCTCAATAATTAAGAAAGCACCTTGAACATAATAGGTATTATTTGTTTTTCACGTTTGTTGATCCTCTTAAAAAAATACCCAACTTAAGTTAAGTGTCGTTGTAAAATAACCCAATTAAAGTTTTGTAATACAACCAGACACGTGATTGAAGTTGATTGGTTTTGTGATATAATCAAGTAACTATGTGATTTATATTTATTTACATTTTAAATTAAAATATAATACACAATTTACGCCATTCTGGTACATGCAGCACTCCATAAGGAATTTTGAGATCCACATAAATTAGTATGGCAAAAAGGAAGCCGACTGAGGTTACGCCCTGTATAACTTTTTACAAAACAGATTGATCAATTTTGAAGAATTTTCACAAAATCACTAACAAGTTGAAATAGTCAACTCTTCGGTAAAATAAATGTTTAGATCGTCGCTAGACTTTTTATACAGTGATTTCCGAGTAAACATTTTCAATACTTCTTAAAATTTCTCGAGAACGCTTTGAACGGAAGTTTTCGCTTCAAATAAATTATAACCATATTTTATCAGCCTTCCGAAAACTTTTATATCTCAACATTCAATTTCTTTTCAATCACAATTTAAAATGCCGAAATTGCCGAAGTTTCCATTCCAACAATTTTGCATTCGAAGAAGGTGACATGACCAGATATCTGCGATGATGACTTCCGTTATTTTAAACAGAAATTCGGAACTTATCATCTTGAGTGGTATCACACCCTCTTGTGATATTAAATGAGCAACTTTCTTCTCGAACTTTAACTAAGCACCTGTCACGAGCCGCGGGAGAAGCGCCGCCTGTAAATTGACTGGAAACGGGGTTATTCGCAAATTTCGAAACAAAATTACGAAAACACAATTTCCTTTTCTCGCAATAATAATTTCCTTTAAAAAGGCTGTCAACAGAAGAACTACCGTTTGTTTAATTTAAAATGTCATTATGTAACTGCGAATGAATGAAGGTAATTTAAAATTAGCGCTTTAAAATAATGTATCAACACCGCTGCGTTGTGAGACTTTAATTAAGTAATTATATAACTTTCCTCAGAAGAGCGTCATCATCAGCCGCAGCCACGTTGAAGGTACGCAAAGCTTTTTAATGCTACTGTTTATGGTTGCATAGCCATGGGCTTCTTATTTGAATTTATTTGTAATTATTTAGGTCGTGTTGTACTCGGTGAGTATTATTTTTGTAATTTAGGTTGCATTGTATTTTGACATTGTACATAGGTATATTATATAGATAATATCAAACATAACCGACAGCGAAATCAAAAGTTCCACACAACATCTTGAAACAATTATGTTCATCCCCTTTTCTTGGAGGGTCCGGGGGACCAAAGACTTCCATCTTCCCCTATTTTGCACCTCTTCAGTACTAGTTTCCCAGTCATAGCCCAATATGTGTTCGTACAATTTTACTTGGTGTTTATACAGCGTAGTCTAGGGCGATTCTTTGGAGTTGCAAAAATAAGTTGAAAGTCATTCCACCGACATTCGCAATACGTGTCCAAGCTATCTTAATTTGCGTTCTTTCTATGTAAGAGCTATATGCCAAAGGGTCTCCCTCGGACCAATAATGTAACTTCTACTACTTACCTTAGTTAACTCATTTCGGCAATCTAGATTATTGATCCATATTTGGTGATCGTAAATTAAAGTAACGTAATCGTAACTATTTTATTATTTGATAAAATGATGTGAATTATTTAAATATTTGAAAAATGTACGAGTGTGCTTAAATCAAAATAATCTCCTGGAATTTATTTAACAGGACGGTGAATAAATGCTCACGACAACAATTTACTTTTCTTGGACTAATATATAGGAGACAGATAAGTCTTTGATACATGTCAGATACTAAGTCTCAAAGATTACTCGACATAAGAATATTAAAATATTCACAAATAACTTTGGTATAGCAGCCAATAATGTTTAATCTCCTATAAAACTTAATTTAATCATACAGCCATTACAAAGAATTGATTGCAAAAATGTATAAATCTTACATAAGTAAATTTAATTATATTACTCAATAATTTTGTAAAGTAACATATTTTTAATTTCGTATTTGAAATAGCTAATCGTTGAGAATTTTTTTTTAAATAACTTAATTTGTTGAATTTGCATAATGAGTATTAAGTACGTAGGTATGTATGTAATGTCTTATTTTGATTTTTTTTAAATGAATACATATTACATATAAATAAAATGTTCAAATATACGAGTATATACAAACATATAAAGCAATACAACATAGATCGACTTGATTGATCTGGTGGTAAAACGCTCGCCTATTATATTATATTGGGGTTGGATCCTAGCTTGAATAGAGTAGAATAGTGTAACACAACCATGAAAATACAGTTCATAAGATTTAAATCAGTGTCTATTCACTCTTTCAACAGCAACATCAACATGCATACTATTTTGTATTTATGTTACAGTGAATGTGTATTACTTGTGAAGTTATATTTTCACTGGCGTTTTAGTGAAATCATATTCGAATACATTTTCACCAGATGACATATATTTTTACTAGCGAATATTTACTTTAAGGACCGGTTGTGTGATCATTAGTAACTTTTTACTATGGTAACTTTATACTATAGTAACTTTTACTATCGCCCGTGGTTTAAATCATTTGCGGGTTGTTGAGACATCAAATTTACTATTGTCAAAGCAATGACAAATGAAAATGAAACATGCTTTATTTTATGCATTATCTGTGGATTATTTCGATATCTTTCACTTTGGTGGTGAAATTTTTATATTAATTAATGTATATTAAATAACAAGAACATCATCGGATAACCTCTTATCATTAAAACAGCGAGATTTTTAATGTATAATCGTCGTATACTGCAACTTTCAAAGTATCAATATGTCAGATGACATTTGGAACAGCTGTGAAAAGTCCGCCATATTTAACTATCGATTTTCGTTTTTACTGTCGGATATTGCAGAGTGAAATAAGCTTACTACGGGATGTACTTTTGAGGGTAAATATTATTTTACTAACAAATAACCCGTTTTAGCACAAATTTTCACTTCAGTAACTGGCACTAGTAAAATTATAAGCTCTAAACTGTCAGTTTGACAATTGTGAAACGTCAATTAGCGCATTTTTGATTTCGCTTAAAATACCTGTTTATGTTGAGTAAAATATGAAAAAGTATTCCATCCGAATTATTTTATCATCTAATTATCAAAATACTGTTTATTTTTGATAAAAATTATAATTTTATTTTTTCGAACCGATACATGGACAATACATTTTTACCGATATGCTTTAAAATGGAAGTTCTTAAACTAACTCTAACAACATAAACAATAATAATCATGTCTAATTAATATAAAAAAACAACAAACTAACATTCAAACACAGTTGCAGGGCGAGATATCACCAACTAAAGTTAAAATGTTTCATGCATGCCACAAACCGTATGTACCGGATCGTCTAATATTGAACAGTGAACTTATAAACCAATTGATCACATTTTAACTGGCTTTTTATCCTCTCTGCCCACTCCTTCGGAAAAAAACGGCGTGGTAGTAAGCTAGTTAACTATTTTTTTTATAAAAAAACAAAGCGTCAAACATGTATTAAATATTTCATGTTTAATGAATATTATAAATTGTAACAGGATTGACTCACTTTTTTAAATCAACCCAATAAAAAACACATATTTATAAATAGTGCATTTTATGAGATTTTAGTTTAAATCTACA
Organism: Eubasilissa splendida; assembly: GCA_031772225.1. Lineage (NCBI taxonomy): Eukaryota > Metazoa > Arthropoda > Insecta > Trichoptera > Phryganeidae > Eubasilissa > Eubasilissa splendida. The sequence continues at coordinate 20,611,947 of CM062851.1, read as the reverse complement.
GCTCTCAAATATATAAGATTATCCTTACTCATTAAATGTGTATTTATGATAAGATTACTACTTAAAACGAGTACTTAAAAGGGATAAGCTCTTTTGAAAGACAAAGCTCGCCATTGTTTTCTAATCAAAGGGCATTGAGAAATCAAAAAGATAAAATAATTTTAAAAGCATTCTTTCCGCTATATATGAGTTGTATTAATATTTCCAAAATATAATATAAATGAATTATTTATTAATTCTGGCGTTTCATATTGGATTTTACTCGAAGGTGTTTGAGATTCCGTAAATATAAAGAAAATGGCTTTCAAATAATCGAACGACAGATGTATCAATTTAAAAGTGCAACTTATACATTTTAAAATTTGTCGTCATCTTACTATGTTGATGTAGCATAATCGGTTAATGTATTTCCTCGGATATGAAAAGATCCAGGTTCGGATTCCGGTAGAACAAAAATGTGTGTGTCTTTCTAATTTATACATTTAATTTGTATTAAAAATATCAGACTTATGTTCTAAAAAATTGCAACTTCACAATAAAAATCTTCTCTTGTTGTCTTTACATTTATTTGGTGTTGAAATGTTTCAATTAAAATTATTTTTCTTCAGATAAAAATAAATATAAATAATACCATCCATTAAAATGTAATTATTAGGTAAGTACTAATACTTCTTTTATACTTTTCGAGAAAACTTTACATACATATATGAATAATTTACTAATTACTACAAAAAAATAAACGAATAATATGAAGTATTATAATTTAAGATTAGGCACATATTCCTTGAACTCTTTCAACTCATAATTAAGTCGGGTATCCATCCATAAAATATTGTGGACTAGGTCTGTTTCACCCTGTGTATATATATATACATATGTACAAAATAAAATTTGTTTGTCATCTGCGCTTGTATTATTTATGTATGCATTTATAATTCTTATACGCTTCTGGAAATCTCTCAATAATATAGATAATAAATACTAATTAAATGTATTAATTATAAATATATACATATTAAATCAATTTTGTCAAAAAATATTGTTTTTGCGCTACCGGGATTCAAACCTGGATCTCTATTTCCAATCCGAGGAAGTACACTACCAATTGTGTTATAGCGCCAGCATTTTGCGTGACAAATTTTCGAACCTATATGTTACACTTTTTCAAATGATTACATCTGTCGATTCATTATTTGAAAGCCATTTACATTGTTTTTACGGAATCTCAAATACCTATGAGTAAACCGACTGCAGACGCCAGAATTATCAATTCATTTGTATTAAATTTTGGACGCATTGATACAACTTATATCATTTAAGAGAACACATTCTTATTGTGAAGTTGTAATTATTCAAAACATAGGTCTATGATGTTTTAAATACTAATTTAATTATACTTTTAAAATTATAAATATTAACTTTGTGGTTAAAATTCATATTTTTATTTATTATCTTTGTTTTATTAACCACTTAATTGAGTTTAAATACATCTACCGGTTTCGAAAAATACAATTTTTTTCTTCAGGATGTCATAACTAACTAAAACATATATTATTGTTTCTTTACCAGAATCTATTTTTAAAAAATCTATCTTCAAAATAATTCAATAATTCTGTATTCAGACATCTTTCTTATTCACAAGTTCTAATCTGATCAATTTCCTAACATTTGAATAAATATCTATTATTTCACATTGTATTATTATAGATTTTGGTCTTGTTTTACATAAATATCGATAGCCACCCCCATAATTCAAGATCTTTCTTATTTGTGGGAGCACATCTTTATTGTTTTTATTGTTGTTTAATATATATATACATATGTATTAATTCTACATTATATTTTTATATATACTTATGTAATAATAAAAAATATATATATTAATAATTTTATTTTCTTTTACTTTATAATGTATGTATTTTGATTATTTTCTATAAAATTTGAAACTGCCAGAATACAGGCAGGCAGTTATCAGTCATTTATTACAATACATTTGTAACTTGATTGGATTTAACAAATAATTTTTTTAAATATATATATTTCTTCGAAAATTTTTCTCTGTTACAAGACCTAGAAATTCTAATCGTTTTTTTACCAATTCATGTAGATAAATATATTGGTTGGATACTTTCACCAAATACTCGAACCATTATTTATTCGCAATAAAAACATTGTATTTTTATGTCGATAAGCAGCATTGATGAAGACACATCCATCATCTATAAGTCTTCCGTATCCTAGCTGACGAAAAAATCTCCATCTATCTTCAATCATGAAATCTGAGATGTGTCACACATGCTTTTGAGCCATCGTCAGAAGTCCCATCTCAAAGGTTTTTGCTGACACCTAAGAAAATGATGGTAAGAAATTTCCAAAGTCAACAGGAATCTTGCGAAGTTTTACATTAAACTGTACCTACTACGCTCCTTTCAATCTTGAGCAGCGATACGGGGAAAACTTATCGTGTTGTGTGTTCATGTATTTTGATAAGGGTTTCTGGTATGTTGGTTTCAACCCCCGTTTGTCAGGACACTGTGAAATGTACGCACTCGGTAGGGGTTGGGCGATGGCGTGATTTACTGAGGAATTTGGCTTCGATCTACGTTGGAACTGTCAACGCCATAGTTTATATTTGTTTGAAAGTGTATATTTATAGAAAAGATTATTAAAGCACTGAAAATATTTGGAATATGTACAATTCACGATTACCGACTAAGTACAAAATCAAGTTTAGATATTTTTTATTATACAGTAGTTCTTTAAAATACGCAAGGTTGTAATCCGAAAACTCATGTTATTAAACTATTATTTAATTTCAACGTAATTATATACCATACATTACTTGATTATATTGAATGGTTTGATATCAGAATGAGATTATATATAATATTAATGTATAAAAGACACTGTAATCCGCTTACTCAGATTCCCAAAATTATTTAACTTTTGTATTGTTAACAAACAAAACAAGTTTATAAAAAGTAGTTATAATGACAAAATAATTCCTATTGTCAGAACCAACATAGAACTGACTGAGTTCAAGCGAATCCTTAAAACTTTTTGCTTCAAGCGACTCTTTGAAAATTTTAAAAGTCGTACAACAAGCCGCAGTAAACGAAGTGTTCTTTAAGTAGGCATTCACAAAACAACGTGGTATAAGTTCTTTTTGTATAATATTAACACAATAATTTTGTACAGCATTTATAAAAAAAAATTCTCTTGTGTATATTTAACGTCATTTTCTCGGCAAGTCCGCGTCAAGTGGGACAAGTCCCAGAAGGAATTAAGAACCGTTTCCTCGAAGTTTCGATAACTTGTGCCATCAGTAAGATCGCGAAAGATAAATGAAACCGATTACTGTAATATGATAATGATCGTTACTCAGAGATGGCGCTAAATTTATTAAAAGTTACTAAATTATAAATAATTATAAGATGCGAGTAATGACTTCCAATTCATGTATCGATATAAAACACCGTTTGTTGTTTATAATAATAAGGTAGTTAGTAAAAGTGTCAAAACGAATAGCACTGATGCATTAGTGGCAGTAGATTAGGCGGTCTAGCTGTATGTAGAGATTTCAAATAAATGTTAAAATTAATAATTCAAAGGAACTCTTAAGGAATTGGAAAAAAAAAACAAATTACATCGCAAGTAAAACTAATATCTAGGGGATTTAATTATGTTTTGTTGAAATCGATTGGTAATTAGTGTAAGAAAGTAAACAAGCGATTAGTGAATAGCGAAGACTGAATTATAAATTTAATATCATGCAAGTGCTAAACAGAATAACAGTAGGTCAGTAGGTGCAACGGTAAATGGAGTATAGTGAAAGTGTAACCCAAGTGGAGACTCGTGCCAGTGCTACCGACTCATTAGGTAATGAGGTGACTAGCCGTCAGTCAATCAAATAACGGATTAATTTTACATATTGAACATATTTAAGTGACATGCGTATTCACATTGTATTTAAACTCAGAACACCAGTAGTAAATTTATTACAATAAGTAACATGAAAAAAATGTTATTTTGATTCAGTTTTTGCTTATGGTAGGTACTATTCCCCAGCTACATCATACCCGCGACAAATAATACTACCCCACAATACTATATATCGGTTTAGGAAAGATCTAAGTTGTTTACGCACCTTTTGTTCCTTCGACTGGCACCACTGGGATTTTTTGTTGTTGATATTGGTCATTTTATTTATGTGAATATTTATATGAAGGATCGCGGTCAAACGACTAGCCGAGCGCAATTGCAGTCAGTACATCGTCCGGTAAAAAGCTCTTAATAATTCGAGCGACGGGAGCACGCATTTCGATCGGATGAAAATCTACTCAGAAAGAGGAAGAACAAAAACATCGGACCAGCCACGACGCCAGAAAAACAGTACCAGTCAATCAAAGGTTAGTGGAAGTGTTCATTCTGCATACATGACCATATTATTAATAGGAAACCCAGGAACAACAGCTATCGAAGGCATTCATGGGAACAAAAGTTATGAATGCCACAATGGTATAAAATGAGAATTCAATTAAACAAGTACAAAAATCAATAATCAAATTGTATAATGTAAATATATTGTTAATCGCATTTGTTAACATTAATAAATATTTTATAAAAAAATTATATATGTGATAATAACTAATTTAAGTTTATAGTTTTGACATTCGGTAAAAGTTTGATAACCGCTGACCTGAACATTACGTAGCAAAATGAAAATTATGCCTTATTTATTTATCCCATAAATATTGTCATCGTGTAGTGGCCTTCTAAAGGGGAAACAAATTCGCAAGAATGTAGAATGTTTGATGGCCCGAATCCTTGATTTGATTCCCCTTTGACTCGCCCTCCTCAAAACCTTAAAAGTAATAGAATAAACGTTTGTATGAGAACAGATAAGCCAATTACGTCGAGAAGTTATTCGTAGCCATGTTGATATTCCACAACTAGGGAAATGAATTTTAAATAAAATGGCCCTGGAAAATTGAAAGTTTAAGATGTTATTAAGGAACCCACCTATCCGAGCCCCTTGTCACGAGGGTCCGGGCGGTGTGGATGTCAAAGGAGAATTTCTAGAAACAGAGTTAATGGCGTCGGGAGAAAATAATTTTAATTTAATTACGAACATTTAGATTTTCGGGGAATTCGTGCGAAATGAGCATTTTTGAATGTTCGTATATTTTATGTTATTTTCAGCAGTTTGTTATAAGTACAATGTCGGTGAAAATGAAAAGAAGAGCTCGAAATAATCCCATTGATTCTTAATAATTTATAGCGATTTAATTTTGAAAAGTATTTAGTTTACCTATTTAAAATAACCTTCCAAATATTAAATTATTTTAACATATACCAAATATTATCAATCAATATAAGTTATAAAGATTTTTTTTTTATAATTTTTATTTTCTAAACTTAATTACCTGTCATAATATCCATCAATTTATATCAGATCTATAGACATCAATAGATAATGTTAAATATTGCCGCAGCATAAGCAAAATACAGTGTGGCCAATAATAATATAGTTAATATTATAAATACTTTTTTTTTTTAAAAGAAGTACCTAAATCTATTCTTAATGTAAATACTTTTTATATATCATACTTTTGCACGTTCCAATGTAAGCGCGTACAATTCAAATTAATCATAATATTTGTGTATTTTCTTATTTAATCTTAAATAAATGTATGGTTTGCTCGTCGGTGAATATGCCATAATACATTTACATATATGCCATATATACATATATATATACATACATTTATGCCATAATATCACCAAGATTACTTAATAAACATGTTCACTAACTAAAACATTATGATTAATAAACATTTTTTGTTTATGTACTTTTAATATTGTATACATAAGGAGTAGAGAAACGGTATGTAGGAAGGGTGGAAAGAATTAGGTATAAGAAAAGAAGAGTAAATACTCTAGGACCAACCAGGGAGCACGATTTACCTGGATTTTCTCTGGTGTCCTCTCACACAATAGTACACACTAGTAATAGCTACTATACAGTAACAGATCAGTGTAGCGAGTACGCAGGACGATCACACTTCTCAACAGTTCAAAGTTCATAGATAATTCGTACAGAAAAAGCTGTATTCTGATGAAAGAGAGAAGAGGGAGGGGGGACAGACAAATATAGTAAAAATAAAAGAGCATTCATTTTACTTTTAATTTCTTTGTTTATTTATTTATTCTTCTTTACTTTAGAGGCATGCGTTTACCCAACAGCCAAAATTATTCGAAATTTTTCTTCTTGCTTTCTAGATTTTTTGTTCCATATCGGTCCTAGGTAACTCTCGCAGTTGGCTCCAGGGAGTCTTCAACCAGATGCAATGCATCCATCCATCATTGTGATACATTTCTGTACATGTGTATTTTCGTTCTTAATTTGTACTCAAAATTATTTCCATTTCTAGGCCGTCAAATTGACAAATGATGTACGATAACTTTAGAATAGTATTTCTTGCCGTGGTTAAATGTGTTACAGGATTAAATCACTATACTCTCCAATACAATTTTCATTTAAGAATGAAAAATTTTGAATGTAATGTACTCTTTATTCTTCCAAAAAAGTTATTTTGAAAATAATATAACTATTCTTGTTCCGACGCAGATACGTTTTAAATTATTGTGTTATGGCGAATATATATTAACAGTAAAGTTGTATAAATATAATTTCACATCAGTCGATTTAATATAAGTGAAACATATTAAGTTAAGGAGAACTCATTATTATTGCGAAGCTGCAGTCTTTTCAGAACATAGTTCTGTAGTATTTTAATACAAATTAAATTTATCAATTAGAAAGATATACAGGAAAATATTTATGTTGCTACCGGAATAGAATTATTCTGTATCTTTCCAATTGATACATTTAATATGTATTAAAACTGAACTTGTTCACTAACAATTATTATTGGTTTATTTATTTTTTAAGTAGAGATGTGAACACGGAATACGTGTCACATCAATATTATTACTATTTTCAAACTTGGGCTTGTGCTATGAAGATAAATTGCTGATCTATGCGTCGAGCGTCTTAACCATTAGACCAACAATCAACTATTATTGTTTATGTTATGTTAGTGTCAGTTTTGTAAAATTCATTTTAAAGCATATCGGTAAAATTGTATTTTTCACGTATTGGTTCGAAAAATATAAATAGGCATAATACTATTTTTGATTGAATATTTTTTTGAATTTTAATCGACATCAACAGGTATTTTAAGCGAAAACAAAAACACGAAAATATACTTTTCACAACTGTCAAATGGACAGTTAAGAGCACCATATAATTTCACTAGCGCTTATTAGTTAAACAATATTTTCGCAAGTAGAAATATATATCTTTCGGTGAAAATGTATTCGGATATGATTTCACCAAAACATCGGTAAAAATACACATTTGTCTTGCTAAGTACCAGTAACAATTGAAAATATTCAGAAATTAATTTTCTTGGTATATTCTGTCGATTGTGACTTGAATAATTCAAATTTCATACACGTGTATCAGAATTAACCACAACCTCAGATGCGTCATTGCCTTCTCGAGAGTATTATTTCATTCATCTCTCTTTTGTGCCGTTGCAATAAGACTTTGATCTTTTGGAGTCAGTAAATATACGTGTGTACTTATTCTTATCCCGGAGCAAAACATATGCGGTGATGATTTATAAATCCCTTCACGCTGAACTCTATACCGTTCTGTATACAAACTTGAGTTGAATCTCCGAGGGAAATCTCATCCTCATCATGAGCCATAAGGAGATATGTATTTAAGGACATTGTCACTTCATCTTAGCTTAGGTCTTCATAGGCCACTTTAGTTGCTATTCGACCATCATCCTCTTTACATCCCACAAAAACACATTATAGCATTTACGCTAAAATAATTCAAAATTTTCTAAAAGCGGTGCAAAGATACGCCTCAAAATTATCCTTTCACAAATGTCATTCTCTTAGACAGTATGTATATCTAGATAAAATTACATTACACATTGCATGTATATCGTGACCAATCTGTATGCAACCAATCATGAAATGTGAAAGGATTTTGGACTAGGAGTTTTCCACACTGTTATACCACTTAAAACAATGTCATGAGTATGGAATAAAAATGCCTAACTGATATCGACAAACGTGACTTTTCACTCGAATAAAAAGTTAATACCTGGTACGTAGATATGGGAAGGTAAATGGTAGAACATAAAATTATATGCATGGAAATGGTCCCTACTCGCTTAGAAAACTGCCTTAACACGTTTCCATGTTACATACGTTCTGACATGTTGAATTAATTTTATAATACCTATATATATACACATATTTTATATTCATTATTCGTATTTTGAGAAACTGAGATACATGCAAGTGGTTATTATTAATTATCGAAAAATAAGATTAAATGATGTTAATTAACCCGGCGCCAATGAAGTGAAAATAATTACATGGACGATGACACCGGGTCATTATGACCCGAATTTTGTCGGTAAATTTTCACGATCTAAAAGTCAACTGCTTAATTTGAATAAATATTTACTAAATAATGGTTCTTTGCGAACATGATAAATTAATAAAAATCCCAATATATTTTATAATTCAAACTAATCAATTATACAAAATACTTTGTTTAAGCCACTATTTATTAATTTATTCTATATGTTTCGACACCTGTGGTATTTTCTTCAGGAAACACTGTATACTGAAATTAAAAAATACAAAGATAGATAAAAAAAAAAACTATAAAATGAAGAATAAGTAAGAACTAATATGAAAACAAATTTTAAAGGTGAAATAACAAGGATATTTTAAAAAAATCGGGGGTCTACAAATTAATTTGTATTGATTGTAATTATTTTTATATAGGTAAAACTTGCATAAATTTTGATATTAGAATTAAGGGCATTTGAGGTGACTAATTAACGATAAGTATTCAGAATTTTCCAATCAGCTTTTGGAAACAAACCATTCCTTTGATATTAATAAGAGTTTAGAAATTTTACATACAAATACTAGGGGTTTACAGTTAGATAGATTTGAAATATTAGAAATAAGTGTTAATAGCAGACTTAATATTATAAATAACCAAATCCTCTTTGCAAATAGTCACCTTTTAAATTTGTTTTCTTATTAGTTCTACTTATTCTCCATTTTATAGTTTTCCTTTTATCTATGCTTGTATTTTTTAATTTTAGTATACATTTTTTCCTGAAAAAGATACCATAGGTATCGAAACATGTAGAATAATTAATAAATAGTTATTTAATGTATTAATTATAAATATATACATTAAATTATTATTTAAAATATCACAGACCATCTGTTCTGAATAATTACAACTTCACAATAAGAATGTGTTCTCCTTAATAATAAATAGTGGTTTAAATAAAGTATTTTGTATAATTATTAATATAAAATGAGGCCACAAAGCAATTTTGCAGATATTGAAGAAGTTTTTATTAACTTTCTCAACAACGCATGCAAAATCAGCTTTGAAAACACAATTTGCGTATTTTTATATTTTTCGTACAGTATTCTAAATATTAATATAAATACTAATATCACACTTAAAGAGAGATCGTACGAACATCTTATCATAATAAAAAAATGAAATCAGCCTTTAGCTTCCTCATTCAGAGACATGGAACTACTGAAATTTTCGCAATACGGAATCAATAATACGTAAATCTGGCATGCATTACAAGCATGAGATGTTTTTTTATCTTTTTTGGACGGACGTATTTGACATCTTCTACGTGTTCGTCGTACCTTCTGGGGAGGATCCTCGGTGGGTTCACCCGCGAAATCTGCAATTTTATTGCGCAATTGTCGTGGTATATTTACACATATCCTTCGGACTTGTAAATGCTCCTAAATCATACTGATTCGCATGTTTTTTGGAAAATGTCGCCTTTTCGTTCGTGTATCATTTTTATTAGCTCGATATATTATGTTTGCATTTATACCCGACATATTCAGCATTTCAAATAAAACCGTCAACAGCCACCATTTCGAGTATTTACTCACGTTGTAAGTAGCACAAAGTTCGTCAGCTACATCCATTTCGCTCTTGATATAATTATATAAATTATTATTTTGGTTTCCCGGTTATCGCCTGAAGACTCGTGTCACTCTCCGTGTAGTTTATCAGTGCTATTTTCGCTAAAAAACTAAAAAATAAACAAGATAATTAACAACAAATACTATTAGAAGAATATATTCTGATTATGAAGTTGTAATTATTCAGAACATAGGTCTATTATATTTTAAATATTAATTAAATGTATTAAATAGAAAGATATACATATATAATCAATTTTATCGAAAAATAGTGTTGTTGCGCCACTGTGATTCGAACCTGAATCTTTTTCCAAACCGGAGAAGGTGCATTATCCAATTATACTACAAACAAAACAAAACAAAGTAGATATCTCTTTCAAATAATGTTTAAAATACACGAATGAAAGTATGTCACGAAAATACTACACCAGCGATGACGCTGGGTCTTATTTACCCGTTCTGACTTAACGCACGTATATGTACGTGTCTTGCTGCGCAGGCGACATCGCACTGAGTGCACCAGCGGTTCGGGTAGAGGGAGGCTATGTCTACAGCTATACAAACGCTCAATTGTACGGTGGGTGTAAAAAATATATATGACCGTTCGAAATCACCTCGGGTAAATATGACCCAGCGTCATTGGCGCCGGGTAAAGGGGAATCACTAATACTCTGACATAATTGTTAGTGTTTGCTTAATTCCATATAAATTATTAAAGTTTTACGTAGCAACGTATTTTTTTTTAATACACCAGTATATAAATTGTAATAAATCAAATTATTCATACCCACTTACCTAAATTACTGCCTTACATATTACTTTTTTCATTATTATTTTATTTTATTTGTTGCCTCGTCTGTTATTTTTCTTCGATTTATTTTTACACGTATGATAATGTAAGTCTTCTTGTTTAAAATAACTTAATTTATTTAAAATCACGGCACGTGAGTCGGGTTTTTTATAATATATAAGTTTATTACGAATTATAAAAAAAAATCATGTCACAAATGTGGTTGATACTTGGACAGAAAATTAGACGATCTTAATGTACCTACATTAAAATAACATACCCATTCAGAATACGTGTTCTGTTGCATCACAGTTTCTGCGTTCAAATGAGAAAATATTACGATTGGACCAAAATCTGTTGTGGTGGTTGAATACAATGTATTTAAATAAATTAACGGGTCGATCTTTTGTACACTGAAATATTTTAATATTATAAAATATGATTTATGTGGGTGTTTTACAAATTCACAATAAATTTTGTAGAATTATATTATTGAGAAATTGAGAATATATGGAATTATAATTTAAAATAATTATTTAGTGCGTGATTTTGATATTAACATAATATGGTATTTTAAAATTCAACTACGTACTTACTTTTATAGTTAGTTTATCTTTCGTACGTACCTACTTCGTTTATCAGATCGAAAAGGAATTTAAGAGTCAAAATTTAATAGACCTAGGAAAAAACTCGATACATGTAACTTTGGTGAACTGTAGGCGGTGAATTCGAACAGTTCACAATTCACCGCCTGCAGTTCACCAAAGTTGCAATCTATATTCTCAATATAAATATCAGTATGGTTTTTTAAATAATCAAAATATTTTCTGTTTATCTATAATTTAAAAAAATCGTTATTGTAATGTTCTGCGGCTATGTTGTGCTGTGGTAGTTGAATCAAATTCCTTTGTCAAATGACAATTAACACGAATTTATTTATAACGGAGTATTTACAATAGTATAGTACTAGATCGCGTCGGAATCCAAAAGCAAGAGAGCTCGCCCAACGAGCGCGACCGCTTATGAGCCTTGCCGATACATAAGCACACAGAGGTCCCACTCGTTTTTCTCGCCGCGCGACACATACACACTCACGAATCTTATTATATATTATATCTACAACTAGCCTGCATAACGATGATTTATCTGAAATATAAAATATTGTAAGTGTAACTAACTAAATTAAACTGTACTACTGTGTATTCCTCAACCTGTTTCAAACAACAAATTCATAAAAGTTTTGCCGCATCACGGATAAACTCTTAATTCTTAAATCACCTAATTATTATTAGTGCTAAGAACGACATAAACTCTTGTAACTCATTACGTTTGATTACGTGTGTACGGTAAACTGTTTATAGACCATATTTTCTATAAATTTTGTAGATTAAGTATCTTAGTAAAACCATTTGTTATATTTCATATTATATTTATACTTTAAAGACTACAACTACGACTATTTATTTTATACAACTTCTTATTCTTCTTCCACTTAATCACTATAATAAATTATGTTCAATGAAAAAAAAGTCGACATGAAATCAGTAGTCATGCTAGGTATCTTAAACATAAGAGATGTAATATCTGTATAGAAAAATACACATTTAAAAAATTAAAATTTTTATAATATGATTTCTTTGTCTCAAAAATTCACCCCAGTAAATGTCGTCAATAGTCTCTACTGTAAAAATTTCAAAGCCAGAAATTCCTACACTATCAGCATTTCAATAGATCTACTATCTATCTGTAAGCGCCAACTCGTTGAAGTTTAACGTAGATTTTCTTTCCATTGGGAAAACATCTTGGACATTTTATCAATAAAAAATATTGATTTATCATCAAAGTGCATCTGATTCAATAGGAGTGAAAAGGTTTTTGTAGAGCTCGTCTCGTTATCTGCTTCAAGTAAGAAGAGTATTTTGCCTGCTTCGTGATGCTCAGAAAATACTTCAGGCGCGGTCGCGTAGTGGAATAAACTTTTCATGTATTCAAATGTCAACGTGTTTAATTCAATATATCTATATAAAATGATAAATAGCATGTTGGACTGCCCTAAGTTGATACAAATGATTTCTATAAAGTATCAACTCAAACGAGACAACATGAAGTGTTCTTTGTAGGTACACATATAAATAATTATGTTGTTAACTCGCTAATATCGCGGATGCATCGGCTTGGTAACAAGTTAAGTTTCGTTGACATTTTTCGTTGCAGGATCATACTTGAGCTGAAGAAATATTTGTGTGTAAATTGAACTTAGTTTTTATTTTTAAGACCGTGTTATTTTTATATTGATAGACTCTGTGAGAGTTATGAATTTCGTTCGTGAAATTTGCGATAGATAATGAATCATTTTCATTATGTATGATTTGGGAATACTGAAATACAAATTAATACCTAATTTGTACTTTATTATTTTTTTTAATGTTAAAAATTTAACTTCAAGTTACACTGAAATAAAGCTTTTATTATTTTAATTATTTCTATTTAAAAAGTTATGGGGTACGAATTGCATGCAGTTCCTCTAATTATGCAAATATGTATATTGTTATGATAATATATGATAACCAAAATACGGTATACGAAATAATACAAACATATTTTTGGCTTACTGATTTTTACCTATACAAAAACTACAATAGAAATTTCAGTAATTTTTCTATCGGAATGAAGCGTACTGATATTAAAAGTGTCAATATAATGTAAAAGTTTGCGCATTATCCAGTTTTCCGCATTTTCCGAGTCACATACCCCAGCGCAGAGCCTTAAATGGGTGATACGCCGCTAATGCGCGGCGCATTCTATGCCGGTAATTGTAAAAATGGAATATCCATTAGTGTGCTATTCGCGGGTGTCACGAACGGCGAGGTCTAGTCTAGATTATACGTGTCACGGCTGGTTGTGCTGTGTAATAAGCAACTACGCAGAAACCTCCCTATGCTTGTGCAACGGAGACATGATACACAATATTGTGTGAGGCGTTATAATGATTAATTATAATAAATTACATTCTTTTTTAAATTTATTTATATAAAACTTCAATATTTTATCTGTTCCCTGCCCACCTTACTAAATCAGAGTTAGTATCGAGATGGACAGTCTTTTATCTGTATCATTTGCAATATGTTGGTTACAGTGGCTCAAGAAATATAGAAAATTACAGTAAATACAACAGTCACGATTACTAGATTATTAAGACTATGATATTGAACATGATATATAAGAAAAATATAAATAAAAGTAGAGTAAATACATAAATAAATTATGTTGTTATAAAAACTCAATTGCAAATACATGGTTTAAAAATTTATCCACCAGTCACCTCATAATATGGGTCAAGGGTAGCTCCGAATGATCTGAACCCACCTCCATTAGCCATATATTGTTCCTTTTTGAGGAGTTAGAGATACTTTATTCCATTAATTTTTGGTTACATTGTAGAACCCTTGAGCCAGGAATACATGAAAGCGTTGGCCATAATAAGAATAAATCGAAAGTTTCAGATTAAGTCTATTATTTGGATTGATTGATTAAATACTATTACGTTGATAATTAAGATATTCCTTGATTTTTAATCATCATTAGCCTATCTCTCTTTACCGCTGGATATAGGCCTCTTCCAAGGCTCAATTATCAAACCAAACCAATCATCTCTCTCTTCAGCCTCTCTTATGTTGTCGCTCCATTGAGTTTGTGGACACTACACTTTTTCTGCTAGTGAGAGACCTCCATTTCAGTAGATTTTTCCCCAACATCCTCATCCGTCAAAATTACCACAGAGAGGGAAAAGCATATTAGGAGATGGATATAGAAAAACGTTGGTGAGGAGAAAGTAATTATATCGAAGAACCAGTGATCCCGGGGACCAGAATTTAGAAGGAATGCTCGCCTTACTTCAATTATGACGCCTCTCAGTTGTCGCTGAAACAACACACTGTATGCACAAAGATAATCGACGATCTGCGCTTCCAAATGAAGACAGTGATTTCACAATTCCCCCACAGCATATACAATCAACAAAAAATATGATCACAAATCACTTGATCACAAAAAAATACTCCACCGGACTGGAGATGATTGGTCTACAGCGCAAATAGTATCACATTGTCGAGATCAAACAATAATTAAAACAGCGCCAGGATCCAATTCAAACTGAGGGCAAGCATTAGGATAGGAATTCGGACGCGGACATGTGTCAATAATATTATTCGCGGCCGATATTAAAGGCACGTCATAAGTGTGCTTTATGAATACGGAACAAATAATAATATTATATCATTTTTATTGCTCCACTATTTAAAAAAATTTCACCTCATGGGCGCTTTACACATAAACGGTTTATAGCCCTATATTATCTTATTATTTGAACTTAAGATAATGATTTTTTGAAAAGGTTTGTTTTAGTCTCTTCTTAAATAAAGTCTCTGATGCACTATTTCTAATAACAGAAGGCAAAAAGTTCCACGGTTTTGGGCCTGCCACCGCAAATGTCCGTTCACTCAACGTTCACTGACAATGGCTGGTCGGTTTTACAACCCTTCTTGCGTCTGAAATGTTATTTGTTAATGTTCCATTCGTTCATTGAAAGAATTTGAATCTCTCCTGCAGCAGTTAAACGAAATAAATATTTTGTATTTTTTTAAATTTATCAACTAAACTTTCTACTACATACATGTTGGGTTATTGTAACAACTAGTTTCGAAAGGAGACAGTCCCTCTCATCGTCAAGTAATAACTAAACTAAATACAGTTTTGTAGTCTATTCAGGTAATGGTAACAGGCTTGGGAAGAGGGGTGGATGATTTCGATCATTAACTGGAACATGGACAGTAAAGGTGAAGTGTTTTCTCCGAATTTAAATTCCTTTGTATTTCAACAGTTTCTAAATTGTTAATTATTAATCCTTTATAAGGTACCGAGTGAAGAAGTTTTAGTCTATAACTATCAAAAGTGTGGTTTGTATCAATTATGTGATTAGAAAATTCCGAGAAGGTGATGTTCCTTTATTCGCGTATTTAGATTTCTCGCGATTTGACATATTAGTACATAGATTATATGTGAAAATTAAAATAATCGTGTTTCACCGCAAAGTAACCGTCGTGTCAATTAATGATATTAAATTATTAAGGAGAATACATTCTTATTGTGAAGTTGTAATTATTCAGAACATAGGTCTGTGATTTTTTTTTAAATACTAATTTAATGTATTAATTAGTATTTAAAAAAAAAAAGATATTAAATATTTGTAATTGAATGTCTTCTGTAAGACTAACTAATCAGAATAAAGAGTTGTATGTATATATGGTGATGTTGTTTCGCACGTGTCGAATCTCGCCGTCGAATCTAAAGCTATGTTGACGGGTTGCTCCTAGCAATTTCAAGCGGTGATCTCTAAGTTTATCTCTATATCAAAATCTCAACAAATATACGCGGTGCTAGTGTTTATCTTAACTAAATCTCCGAGACTTATAGCATTACACCACGTGCGGGCTTCTATACGATTGCACAGTACAGTACAGTCAAAATTCGTGTTAACCTTATAAAATTCATAATACAACTACTAAATTTACGCTTCGTTTCTATCAAACCTCTCTCAGTTTTTATCTTAGAAAAAAATAATTTAAGCGTAGTTATGCAGAAAGCCACAAAAAGCTTAAATTGAGCACTTTTGTGAAAAGTGCATAATCAAATCTACACAACTTGAACGTTATATACCTTTAAAATGGTAAATAATATATAATATATGCACCAAATTTTGTAAAATTCTAAATAAGATTTAAGAATAGATTTTAAATAGGATTTAAGAATAGATTTTAAATAGGATTCAAGAATAGATTTTAAATAGGATTTAAGAATCGATTTTAAACAAGATCTAAGAATTGATTGTAAATACTTTGGCGATTTACATATTATGCTATTTTTTTTAGATTTTATATATAATGATGTTCTTACAATCAATAAAATTTTCAGAAAGCTATTGTTTCTATAAAAATGACATGGCTGTTTTTAACGGAATATTTCTTAGAACTGATCTTACTGCAGTCGATATATATATTTTTTATTGTTTATTGGCTGCTTTCAGCATAAATATGTTTAATATATAATAATCAATATAAAAGCATATCAACAAGTTTGTATGCAGACAAAATAATATTTAGAAATTTTAGCGATTTGATGGAGAAACTGTAGGTAATATAAATATTGTTGTCATTATTCTTTAAAATGTGTCTATATTAAGGTAACTTTTAGAATGGTTTTATATATTTTGACGTAACTTTTAGAGTAGTTTTATAAATGTTTATTTAATATAAAAAGTAATCGATTTGAACGATACAATCATCAAACGAAAACCAGAAAAGTAGAAATATTTAGTTTGTTCCAATACAACTTTTTAATTTGAAAAATCCCCACCGCACCAATCCAATAACATCCCAACGATTGGCTAACGGCATAGCGCCAGCCGCCCTAGTGCTCCTCTGGGATTGCAGCCGGCCGGGGTCTGTCTTATCGCAGGCGCTGATTACGATTTGAAAGTACTTTTAATTTTACAATAATTGATGCTAGAAACGCAAAGCTTTTACGAAAGCGCCCCCGCAGCTTTCACCTGCCTTGGCGGCGTCGATCCTCTGCAAGACTACCGGCGAAACTTGTGTTTCGGACTTGGAATTATACGCGGGCCTTACCGTAATTTGTCACGTGACGAAGGTTAGCTGCCGTGAGTGAACGCTCGTCAGCGATTATATCCGCCATGTTATTATTAAGTTATATTGACCTTTGGCATGTTTGTAAGTTGAGCTTTCATATGCCCGTGCGACGAGGACGGCTCGTCCACCGGGGCGTCTTTCATTCCTTCTAGTTGGCATTTAAAATAATAGTCGTGACTTTTTGATTCACCAAGGACTTGGATATTTGAATATATAAAAATTATGATCCGGTTTTTATATAAAATAAGGGAAAGGGCTACAATATTAGTAAAATATATATATATATATATATATAACTTACCATCTATCGCCTGTAACTTTATTCTTTTTCACTAGGTTTTATACAAATAAACTTATTAAGATAAGTAAAGCTTGTTCTTGACTAGCATTTAACTATAATTAGTTTTAAAATATATACATGAAAACTGTTAACCTTTTAATTTTTCATAAAATCCTCTACTACATAACAATCTATCAAGTGATAATATTACTATTTACTTTACTAGGTCAGCCAGTAGGCACCACGTGTTATTAATCACTTATATCATAAACAATACTAATATATATTAATCTACAATATTACACTTTCCAGAGGCATAACATGGAATGGCCTTTATTGATAACACAAGGCAACAAAATGAAATTTGTTTTTTGGTTCCGGAAAAGTATGAACTAATTGTGGACATTTTTGATATGTTAATTCCAAAAATACTTGGCTTTTTTTCGTATCAGCTCTAGTTTTTGAGATACAGGCTAATTAATTTTAATTCTGATAAGCAAAAATAATTAAATAATAATATATTTAAAGACCAAAATTGAAATTTCGTACCAAAAATCTAATTAGTCAGTTTCAATTACTTGGTACTACACATGACCGTAAAACCCGAAATTCCTATATCTGGGTAATCCCCATCACGAACTAATAATAATTCGCTCATTTTACTTCTGCCTAACCTGGTTCAGTTTACTATCATTTTGTGTAAAGTTTTGGCATTATTTAGTAATAAAACATTTAATTAAAACCATGGCATATATAAGCAGACGCAGTTGTGTGAATCATCCAGATGTTTTTTGTTATATATATGGCGAATACACTTTGATAAATGGTAGAAACCCTATTTTTGACTTTGTGGTCTATTTTGGGGTCCACTTGGGAGAACAGGATAAATCTTGAGCTTCACATATCGTATATAAAACATGAATTGAATATTTGCAACAGTGGACAATTGAAAAGCGGAAATGCCTAAAGTTTGCAGTACCAATGGTTTGGAGGGCTTACCAAGTATAAATAACATGAGTGGGTGATTTGTGGCGATCTAAAAATAGTAAACTTCCTCATTGCATTAGGATTAACACTGGGTTAATAGAAATTGGCTTTTAAAGAAATGTTATAATTCAAGAAAATAAAATTTAATCAACGAATCTTTGGTGGTTGCGAGAATGAAAATCATATTCCATCCTTGCATATCAAGTTGGGGCTTATGAAGCAATTTGTGAAAGCTTTAAATGGAGATGGACTTTGTTTTGGCTACTTGACATAAAACATTCCTTTGGATTAGCACAGAAAAACTGAAAGTCGGAATATTTGATGGTCCTCAGATAAGGCAGCTTAATAAAGTTCCACAATTTACCACATCAACGCATTTAATGCTGTTTTTCAAATTTTAAAATTAAATTTGTTAAAGCAGTAAAAAAAAATCTAGGGAAAATTACATATAATTAGTGGAAAATATACTTTACGACTTTAATATTCTCGGTTATAGCATGAGCATAAAAGTGCACTACTTCCACAACCACTTAGATCAGTTTCCAGAGAACCTAGGTGATTTTAGTGAAGAACAGGGGGAAAGACTCCA
Source organism: Eubasilissa splendida (assembly GCA_031772225.1). NCBI lineage: Eukaryota > Metazoa > Arthropoda > Insecta > Trichoptera > Phryganeidae > Eubasilissa > Eubasilissa splendida. The sequence continues at coordinate 20,592,520 of CM062851.1, read as the reverse complement.
TCAAAACATTTACATTATGGAAGATAGATATCAAGGAAGATAGAATTACCACATGATGGCTAACTACCGTTGGAGTCTTCAGCTAGACGGTCCCGGTAAACTCCATCCTAGAATGTCGTATAACAGAAAAATTTTAAGTGAAAAGTTATGAAATTATATTTATCAACTGTGTGAAATAACTACCTTACTTTGTATTTTAACTAGCAGTTGAAGCAAATAGTAAAAGTAATAAGGTGAAATGTAAATAAGTTAAAAATAAGATGATTTTATTCTAAAAGAGGCCAATATAGCGTATCTCAAAAACTAGATCTGATGGACCAAATCTGATGGCTATTTTGGATTCTGCACCCCAAAATTACCAAGAAGAGTTAAAAATAGCTGGCACCAAAATGTGTGTTGCCCAGTATAATAGTAATGATGTTGATATTTTTCAAAGTAAGATCTCTGATTATCCGTAGAAGATTTTTTTCAAAAGGTTGTTTTTAAAGGACTAATGCTATTATTTTCTATTTTCGATAATTTATTATCTATATTATTAATTTACTTTGCCAATAAAATACACCTATAATATTTTATATATATAAATGTATATACAAATACAAGAATAAGAAACGTAAAATGAAAACAAACCAAACATTTATAAGAATGCTGGAAATTTCATATGGTGTCAAAAGTGATTTTTTTTTAAAACATTCATCTATTGGTCAAAACATTGTTATTTTACAAATAGATACTTTCTATAATATTAACTAATTTACATGTATACATTTTTTTTTACACAAAAAAAACATCGTATTATTTAATATAAAATATGAATCTTTTTGGACATAAAGTATTCAAATTACGTTTGTAAACGTACATATTTTATAAACGAATCACCCCTTACCATCGATCTTAATTGATAGAAGATTAAGTTACGTCATATGAAATATTTTTAATTATTAGATGTTTCTTTCTTTATTTTATATTCTAAACTAACATAATACTTAGCAGTGTCCATGTACAGAAAAAAACATTTGTATGAAATTGCTGGTTATCTATTGATCTGTTATTTATTGTCAATATAGTGAATATTCCCATCGATTACATGTATTTGCGATTAAAACTCAAAGACTTATAAACAGTAAAACAAAAAATGTCAACCATCTGCACCGCTCGACCACGCAATCGAACTAAAACAAAATTTAATTATTTGTATTAATTACACTAACAGCTCATTAAAGAAGTGACTAACTTTTTGAACTTCGACAATGATCTTAATTTAATTACGCAAGGAGTAATCAGTAACTTACAGATTGCCTACAAATAATTATTACATCTGAAAGACGCAGCATTAGGTTTTTAAAATATGTTGCAATAGATGTTGAAATAACTTTAAAAAAAATGCACCGAAATCGAAAAATTGAAGTTATAATCATTACCATTGTCATTGATGTACCTACGCATTTGCTCACAAAAACAATTTAAAAAAAAATTCAATATAATATGTAACTACATATACTATAATGAACGTTTCAATTAAAGATCATAACGTAAACTGGTGTTGTTTATATTTTCACAGGTTTGATAGAATAGTTTAAAACCATAAATGAACTAAATGATTTTAGAAGTAAAATCGCTAACATTATATAATATTAATATCTTATGACGTAGAGCTTTTAGAAATTAGATTAGTAGATTATAAATTATTAACAAAATTAAATTTAGATTCATTATGAAGCCAAATATAATACTAGAGCTTCATGATATTATATTTGTAATATGTTTTGAGCCACTTAAATTATGTTCGCTGTCAGTAACTGTGTCAAATACATATTTTTTTATAAATTGTATGTAAATACGAGGAAAAAGAGTTAATATCACATCATATATTTAATTTACTTACGTATTATGTATTACTTATTTTTAAATTTAACAATTACCTTTGTGAATATGATCACATTGGTTATAAAAAAGAACAGTAAAACGGTGCTAAAATTTTTCTAAAAATAATGCTCCGTGTTCGCCAAAATAAAGTGCGAAAATAGCCCTTGCGGCCGCCACTGCTTCTGGTCCAAGGCAATGTGTCACCCGCAGGGGTTGACTTGAAAGGTTATAATGCGTGCTATCGTTTTTTTTTGTACTAACTGCTTTTATACATATTTCCTCGACAATATGCTTCCCCATTGAAATTCTCATACGTCGTTAATATGTCAGGCACAATTTTTTCGTTTGTAAAAGTATTTAGCACATCGTTTATATTAGATGTTTTATTTCGTAATGTCTTCCAAGAATGTGTTATATGACAAGTTTTTGAATTTTGATAAAGATACATACTTGTTATTAAAGTAGTAAAAAGTCCTTGGAAAGCTTTTTTAGATATTTTAAAAGAGGTTTTATTTCGGTCATGGAAAGAGAATGAAAAACATCGGTAAGGAAAATTTAATCGCTATATTGTTACAATGTTATTATAAAATCGTTATTGCATGCCCCTAAATTACATTTTTATTATTCTCTGGTCAGTCCAAATTTGTAACTGCCATTAAGTCTACGCCGCACAAAAGATAAATATTTTTAAATTTATACAACTGAATTTTATTTGATTCAATTATTAACAAAAAATACATAAATCTATCTAATTTTTATATCGTTAATAAATTAGATATATTGATCTAGTTTTCCTTTAGTTTAAAACATAAATTTTATCAGTAACCTTCATAAATATCTTATTACACGTAACCAGACGTAATTTGCTCAGAGTGAAGAAATTTTACTTATATGTAAATTGTGAAATTAATAAAATATACTTCATTCGTTACCCTGTCAATTACATTGATTTTCTACTTATTATAGGAAGAAATTCTTTTCCGCTCTGGTACGAGAGAAGATGATTCGAATACGAGGCGAGAACCCGCATACTATGTGTTCTGCACTCCATGGAATTAATTGTACAAACGGTATTCTTACGTATCAACTTATTCCACTTAATGACATTCTTAAAAGATTGAGATCATATTTACATAAATGATTATTAAACACACGTCAACATCACAATCTGTCAGCGTCGCATTATTCTTTGCATCTTTAATTTATAGTGCGACCATATACAAGAATAAAAATTCGTACGATTTCATTTGTAGCTTATATAATACATCGCAAGATGACCACAGATAAAAGAGATGACAGCATAGATAAGAAAAGAAAATGACAGATGGTCAATATACTAGCCAATCGTCAAAATTCATATGATTTCGCTAATGTATGTTCTTTCTTACTCGTAATAAAAACAATGTAGACGCAATGACACTACAGTCCGAGTCCAATACAGTCAGTAAATCACAGATAAAAGATAGCAAAGCGCAATATTATAATGGATACATATATAATATTAATTTTGTTAATATTATACGGTCTTACATAATTCCCTCATTTTTCATCCAGACTTACTATTATATATAATATTTATAAGTCTGAATTAAAAGTCTTTTTTCTCCATGTGTATAAGACACAATTTAAATTATTATCTACCACACAGCTGTAGGTAGGTATAGCACTATTACGATTTTTCAATATTAAAATTTCTGACAATCGATTTGTTCGTTTAAAAGATTACGTTTCCACCTAATTTGTATATTTCAGAGGAAATTAATACACCACTCAAATATAATGTACCATTTTTCTTAAAAATTTCTCTAAGCATGATACTCAAAAGAACGTTGGGATATTATATGTATATAATATTACCAGTTGTATATATATATATATATATATATATATACGTATCACTTTTGTGCTAATTGTGTATGATATTAATATACGAGTTATTAAGGCATTTAAATTGTCACAAAATAACATAATATTGACTATACAGAGTACAATGGTCAGGACAAATCGTGGACATATAGCGTCGATATGTAGCGCCTAATTCCAAAACCCTCTGAAACGGATTCGGGATAATTAGATTTAAATATGAAATTTTGTAGAAATTTTTGTCAGCTACATTTAGAACAAATAGTTTCTCGCAAAAGGCATTTAAATACATAAATATTCCACAGGGCTGGTTCCAAAATACCCCAAATGTATAAAATAAGAATAAAATTAAGGAGAACATATTCTTGTTGTAAAGTTGCAATTTTTCAGAACATAGGTCTATAATATTTTACAAATAATGGAACGACAGATGTGTCAATTTGAAAGTGCAACATATAAGTTCGAAACTTTGTCATCAACTTACTATGTTGGTGTACCATAATCGGTTAATGCATTTCCCCGGATAGGAAGAGATCCAGGTTCGAATCCCGGTAGCAACAAAAATATTTTTTTTAATAATTGATTTTATATGTATAATATACTTTTATATCTTCTAATACATTTAATTTGTATTAAAAATAAAATAGAGCATTCGTTGGTATTTCCCCTAAAACGAAATCAGTCAATCATAATCCTTTTTAATGATCACGTTATCTAAAATTCAGTATGGCTGCCAAAACGATATATACAGAAAAAAAAATTACAATTCAGAATTGTCTCATTAAAAAATACTAATACAAAAACAAATATTTTGTTCATTTACTTTCAAAATATACGTTTTCATCCGTAACTCAAAAACACATAATGTCGTTTTAGGGGGTTTTGGAATTAGGCGCTATAAATAACTACAAGGGTTGCTCTTATAAAAATTCCTGACAATTAAGTGTTAAGGACATTAAAATATAAAACTAAAATATATAGCGTGTAAAGAGTGTGCAAGTATCAATATTGGAATATGTGACTTTCTATAATATTATATTTCTTCGACAATAATGATATACATGTAAAATAATATTACTTTATAATTGAAACAACTCTGTACAAATATATCATATCTACTAGCGGCGTTACGTCTTCTTCGCAAACAATGAATCAAACAGATATGACAGTTTGTCTGAAGTAATTTGTTCCTTATTTTACGGTACAATGTTTTGTGTAATGAAATTAGCAGACCACAGTTCCGTGTCTTGAATTCGGCCCTTCTCTCGTAACTTCAACGAAACCTAATCAACGAAGTACACAACGTTAATAATAAAAGGAAATTTCACCTGACCTATGACTAAATATCGTATTTGCGTTTATTATTCTTCACATGAAAATAACAGGGTGGTTTTGACATATATACAATTTTTTTAATGTTTTTATTCTTGTACTTTTTTTTTATCAACGAATAATAATTGTCATAAATAATTCTCTACAAAAAGTTATATTTTAGAAATGGCAGTAATAATCATGTAGGTAAGATAATATATAAGTTTATTATCTTTTTTTTACAAGTAGTGAACGATCATGGTTTAAACAAATAATAGAATAGACGAAGCTATTTTTTATTATATTTATTGGAAATATATGGAAGTATGTGTAATTACAGGGGTTACGACCTGTCTTCGGCTGGCTTAAGTTATCACTTTATACAAATATAATGTTCCTCATTCTCACCCATTAATCAATCTCCATATCTATCAAATTTTTTGAATGTTGTATATATGTTAATATGTGGAAACACTTCGAGTTCCACTACACTATCGCCATCTATGAACTAAATTTGATATTAATTTCCCTGAAACAGCATATATGTCACAAATGAGAATTTAATTTTTATTTAAAGCAATACTATTTATCTATAAAATGTTTTTAACACATTACACTAGAATACGCCTGAATTTTTTTTTTTTTAAATTTTATATAGTTTCTTATTTTGACCAGTATATTATTAGCAATATTTGAATATGTTAAAAAACACACAATTACTGGATTCTCATCTCAAAAGGCACTATTGTTAAACAAATAATAGATATAAGCTTATTATATTATATTATTTATATCTTCTCTATGAGAAATATATTATTTGCTTCATAACAGAGCCTTTGTAGGTGAAAATCCAGTAATTGTGTGTTCTTGGACATATTCAAATATTGCTAATCATGGTTAAATTACAATTAGATAATATTTTTGTGTGGGATGCAATAGGTTTTACGTAGGTGTTACTTTTTTCGCTCTTTTCGGTGTTAAAGATTATTAGTTTCTGTGTTAGTTAGTTTTATATAGATGTAGATGCTGTGTGAATTTATTTTTAAATTTTTTACCGAGTAATTAAGAAAAGTTAGCTCTTTAGAGATAAAATTTATAATATTACTAGACATAATAAACTTCTAACACATTATAGATATCAAATATCTTCTCAATCTCTCTCAGATTTTCAAAACATTCTTGTTGGGGAAATTTTTTTAATGGAATGATTTTTGTATACATACTTTTGATAAAAATAATTATGCATTGAATAAAAAAATACGTTCAATTTAATGACTAGGGATATAGTTCGTAAACTGATAATTTAATCGGATTATTCATCCAAATTATTTGTCATGAATTTTGTTATGAAACGACGAAATTACGTGGTTTCATACAAAGTGATTATTATTTTATTTAATAGAAGATATTTTTGTTGTTGTTCATATTTTAATTAAAAAGTATTTGTGTATATTTTAAATGATAAAAATAATTTAATCAATAATAGCCCAAATGAGACTGATGGGTTAAAAATATCCAAAACTGTAATGTATCATGATGTAGTGATTGTATGACGCGCGCATGTTGGCAAGAATGACAGTGAAAGGGATAAAAGAGCGTCGCACTCAGGCGCGGCTCTCTCTCTTTCTCATAGATCAGAACACATCTCTTATATTGTATGTATATATAATACTTGTGAGATCTGTAATAAGCTGTATTGTTGTTCATCGAGTTCTTGAATTCCCGCATACAAGAATACACCATTGTTTACAGTCGAAATAGTCGGGTTAAGGATATAACCATAAGTTTTTTGGTTTTTTCTTTATGCCGTCTACTTATGATGTGCAGCAACGTGTCAAAATTATATTTTTTTTATATTCTACTAAAAGATCTATTATCATATTTCAACTAAAATTTTTAGTCTCCCGTTTTGAGGTACAGGACTCAGTGGCAGATCTTTCAGGGAGAGATTTTCATTGGTCTGTGCGTACTGAAGCAGTTGTGGATATATGTATTATACGGCAGAGTGTAAACGATGATTCATGTCTCTACTCGTCGTCGTTCTCCAGAAAATCACTGCCACGAATTTTGAAACTGAAGCTTATAATGTTTCCGTATAATGTTTAAATGGTGCTGGAACTGTTACTCCAAGATCCTCAGGCAAGCCAGCAATATGCCATTTATGTTAACTCGTTTGTCTTATTTGAGCCACCCCTTTATAAAACTAATACTAATAATAATAACATTGGATAATTAGCGATATTTTTGTAAAAAAATCACTTTAAGTGAATAAAATGTGTCCAATATTGACCTGGATCTATCACTGATTACTAGAGCAGTATGAAAAAGTAGATATGGTATTTCTCAATAGCTGGCAAAATGTTAATATTAAATAAAATGTAGTATAATTATTTTGTTATGAAAAAATGCTTACCCATACAGTTCCCGACTCCCGCACTGGATGAAAAAAATGCGTACGGATTCCTCAATCTTGAAGTTTCTGGTAAAAACTGATCGGATTCGAAAACTTCAAGGTTTGCGTAATACTTTGGGTTTCTACCCATGAAAAAAGAATAAAACAAGTTAACAGCCACTAGGAATTAACCGAAAAAAATTAATAACTTAAAAAGGGACTATAGTGATTATCGTGTCAACAAATATCGTTGTAATCCATATACATGAGTACATATTATATGTAGATACATATGTAAATAAACAGAGTTAAACTTTTTAAAGGGGTGTGTTTTCGAGGTCTCTTAGTCACGATCAAAGAAAGCATTGACCGAACATTGCGTCATTAGGCCGTCCACAATAGTTAATATTTCTACAAAATTTACCTTAAAAACTTTTGCTGCTGCTGTTTGTGTCACTAGATAAACATGATACTCTAAACTGCCTTATTTATTAATGTAATTTGATGAGAAGGTATAATATAAAGTTTTTGTGTAAATATACTTCCTACCCTCATTTGAAATTCAAATTACCGAGTAAACATCATAAATAAAATTTTCTTTTGATATAACAAAATAAAATATTAAATTAATTTAGATTTCTTTATAACACAACTTTCTCAATAATAAGTTTTCGAGAAGTTACTCTATAATCATAATTTAATATAACACATAAGATATGGATGAATTTTATGAAAAAATATCGCCAGTACCAAGTTTGTAATACATATGTTGAATGTGGCACGTCATACTAAATATTCTCCAAAAATAATTTAATATCTGCGTCACAAACAGTCATCATTATATATACATATTATCATCAAGATTTGATAAGACATTTAGCTATTCACACAAATGAAAATAGATCCCTAATTCCAAATGTCGTGACTATATGGGAATCGGATCAATATTGTACCAACTTAAAAGCTTATTTCTTCAAGTTTCAACCTGATGGAAATAAATAACCGCCACCGGCAAATACATGCTGGTCAGTGATCAAATGCCAAAACAATGTATATTAAAAAAAATCGTTTCGTTTTCAAGAAACCTATTTATAAATCTTACATTTTTATTGTAATCTTGCGATTTACAAAAACAGTTCCGTAATATTTAATATAAGTAAATTAGAATAATCAATTAGAAAGATATAATAACATTAAATCTGGTACCTACCGTGCACGAAATATGTCGGAATTAACATTCTCATGTTGGCAATACAGCCCGCGCGGGGAGAAGATTTCGGGCAACGTTTTTTCATGTGACAGCTATCATGGATAACGGACGGAACGAATCCGATCCTTAAATCGGCTAGAATGCGACTTCATAAGTGAGGAAGGATGAGAACAATATAATATTTTAACATCTGTGTTGTCCTGCATCATATTTGAACTGAACTATTGACTAATTATATGTGAAATTTCAGAATCAACGCATATCTTCCTCTGCTTAGTCTTTTTCTCTACTTAGATCTTTTCTTTACTTAGACATTTCTTTATTTTTTTCCAATTTATGGTGTAATGTTTAATGATTTCTATTTTTTTATATTTTATTTTACTTGTATTAAACTTAGTGATAAAATTTGTTTTCTTAAAATATTTTTATTTTTCCCTGAGAATGCTGGCTGAAGTGAAAGGCAAGAAATAATGTTGAATTCTGTAACCAAAAACTCACGCACATCATGCAAAACCTCTGAGCAAGCCGGTGGTGTGAAGGCATGGCGTCCTATCCTGACGATTACTCGTCACATATAAGCGACCACGTCACAATATACAGAAAAAATCAATTTATCGAAAAAAATATTTGGTTAACACCGGGATACGAACCTAAAACTTTTTCTAATCGGGGAATTTCGAATACCAATTTCGCTATGTTAACCGTATAAGAATAAACATATGGTTTTCGATAATTTGTATCGCAGTTTTCCGTTAAGAAAAAGTTATGGGATCGTATCCCAATGGTGGCTAAATATTTTAATGTACATCGTTCTAAACTGCATTTCATGTGTATTACGTCGATATAATATTATTTTTAATAATTTATTCTCCTTATGTTATTAAACGTGCTGATACGTGTAGACTTTTCCATGTTAAGCAACACTGCTTTAAATTTAAAACAAATTATGAACTACGCCACTGGCACGCGCTACCCCCTCCAAGCGGTCTCACTGTTGGGCTGAGCGTACCCCACCAACGAACCTCGTCACGCGTGGGCCTATAAAGGTAGCGGCCGCGGACTGTCGGGGAACAAAAGTATTATCCTAGTAGTCCTATTCTACACGAGAATCCAGAGCCAAACTAATCCAAGCCCGGGATAGCCCACTATCTCACATTTCGTCGACCACCGCCGAGGAAATATCGCTATATGTGCAGAGAATGTGCAAGATCGCGGCACAAATCGATCCTGGACAGGGAAACCATGACTACGCTGCTCTCTGCCACTAGTGATGAATTGCTACCCACCCCCATTAACCGCGGACTAGGAAATACGCATCGTCAGTCTCCGCCGTCAGCACCTCAAGCATTTCTCTCGCCGCCTATCAGTCTCCATCGTCAGCGCGTTAAGCATGGCCTTCGCCGCCGAAATAAATCTTGCCACCTGTCAATCTCCATCGTAAGCGTGTCGAACATGGCTCCGCCACTGCACTGGATCTCGCCGCTAGAGCCTTGAGCGCGAAAAGGCCAATTTCACTGCCACTCGGCCTCTACCTCGAAAGCGCCCCCCCCCCCCCCTCCCTCCCTCTACGGCAGGTCACTACAGCTGATTTCGCTGCGATCGCCGTCGGCCCACCACTCGCCGCGGCCTACGCAGTAGTTCTACACACCCGACCCGTTGAACCTCGCTCCCGCTGGGGCGCCACCAGCGCAATTAGCGCCCATGTGTTCAGAGACTGGATGCCTGCACTGGTCCTGTAATGTCTAATATATTTTCTAATCTTAAGTGACACTGCTTGTACCATTGATTGATTTTTTTTATAATATATTATATCACCGTTCCAAATGTCTTTCACTGAGCCCTCTTTATACCCTCGTATCAGTGTGATGTATTTTTTATTTAGTTCATTCGCACACAAAATATTTAGATTTATCTTGGTTCTCATCCATATCGAACTAATATTCATATTCTTTTATAAACGTGATGAATATTTTATTACAAAAATAGATTAACAATAAAACTTTTTTGTGTGTCAGAAAAGCTAATCTAAATAAATGAACATTTACGTACAAAAAATTTAAAACAAAACGCAAAATGTACTCGGGTATACCTACATATCTATTGACATAAGCGTCCAGAATGAATTCTTGAATGAGAACTGCATATGCATATATCTCATTGACTTGATGCGAATCGAATCGCCCGGTATGCAATCCGTATTGGACATTGTATTTTATCATTTTAATTAGCATAATTTGTGACATCTTATTTCCTTTAACGATTACGATATTAATTTAAAGTAATATTAAATTGTCTAGTTATTTTAGTAATTTATCAGTTTATTTATATGCTCTTCGTAATGAGCTTCGCGGAATAAACTATGTGTAAAGACAAACTTTTCTTGAAACAATAATAAATTAACATTTTACATTGAAAACGCTTAGCTTATTTTGATATGCATTCGGGTAAACATCCTATAAGATTATGATAATAAATATCCTTGTACAAAATTGATTAACTTGATTTTGTTAGATCTCTCATGCTCGCCCATGAATTGTTGAACCATCGGGATATACTCAGATATCATTGAACACTCGTACCTACTATCTATAAACCCGAATATTTCATTCTACTTATTGAATTAGTATTGCTTTATATTAAATATATTACCTATCTATTTATTTCTCTATTTGCCTTTTCATCAAAACGTTCGATAAATCACTTAATTTATTTTTAAATATTATACACGTTTTTGCTGAAAAAAGTTGTAAACTACTAACAACATATACTCTACTAATATGTGTTTATGTATGGATATTTTTGTGAACAGTATCCGATCATGGTGTGGTATTAGATAGGATTTCGCATTCATCTTACCTAATATGCATAAAGAGCGAGATATTAACATCAACTGGTGATATCAAACTATTGAAAATCTTTTATTTTTATTCTTAACCCATTTTTGTTGTGAAGTTACGTTTTCAGAACATAGTTCTGTGATATTTTTAATACAAATTGAATGAATCAACTAGAAAGATAAATAGAAAAAAAAATATTTATCGAAAAAATATTTAGCAAAATATCTCAGTAGCAACTAAATATTTATTCGATTAATTTTATTTGCCTTAAAGATAATTAGCGAAAATCATTGTATTTATTCGACTTGTGATAACTTAATAATCTTAAATATTAATACGAGATTTTTTTTCCATAATTGACTTGACTTTGCAATGAAGTACGTTTATGTGGAAAGTAAATTCTTTTTTATTTAACAAATTATAGATATCTCTTAGAGAGGAAGCTATTTATATTATATTATATGGGAAAATATGGAAGTATGGGTAATTATAGTGGTTACAACCTGTCTTCGACTGGCTTAAATGATCACTTTTCACAATGTAAAGTTCACTATTCTACCCACAATCAACCTCCATTTGTTATTTATTTAAAACAAATTATTTATGTTGTCAATTTGGAGGTTTACCCAAATTTTACCAACAAAGTTTTATACTTTTGTTATTGGTAGAGTAATTCTGTCAGTTATTAATACAACTACGTATTACTAGCTATAAATATTAACAGATGAAGTTTTAAAAAATCAATTAATTAATTTTGCATTACTGATATTGGATACATTATTATATTCCATTGACTTACAAAAATTCATTTTTGAAAACTTGTTTCAATAAAATGGCTCGAAAGGCACGGATGGCTATTTTTTATGTTTGGCACCAGGGAAATCACCATATCTCCTGGCAGCAGCCGTCGTGTTGAAACGAAATAATTACAAATGAATTAAAAGAATTAAAACTAAACATTACGAAATATTTATAAATTATATAATCATGATTAGTTTCCATTTTCTTGATTAACAATACTAAATATTTAAATCTGTTTATAAAATTGTCGTAAATTTAATATTAAAAATACTTAAATCAATCTTCAATTTATATCAATGAAATAAATGCTGGATAAAATGTAAAATAAATAATTATTTAATATATAAATCTATATAATTTTCAATATTTAATCTGTTGTCGAGATATTTTAGGATTTTTAAAATTATTTTTATCGTTCTGATTTGCTTTCTTCAATATAATCGACAAATGGAATCAAAATGTTTAGTTTGTAATACTTACCGATATAGAATTCATCAACCTATGCAAAAAAAACCTATATTTTTATATTATCCAACCGTAAGTGATTTTTAAAATTGAGTCCGATACGATTGTTACCTATGCTATGGTCATTGACAGAAGACATGTAGATAATTCCTTATTAATTTTGCACGATATCTGTAAATAAAATAAATTTAATGTTTGCGCATTCATTAGAGTTCGATAGAAGTTACGATAGTTAATCCTACTTCAGGCATATTTTTGGAGAAAAAAAATTAAATAAGGCTAACTCAGATGATTTGTACTTTTAATGCGAAAGGAAGAAGATCACATTATTCATAAAACTATGATAGAAAACCATGGGCAACATAATATATAGTTTCAGTTATTCGCAATTTTAAAAACTTTAACGTAACCAAAAATGTAGCCCAGGATTTAATAAAGTGTAACAGAATGATTAGAGTAGCCAATACCAGATGTACGAAATAAGGCGAGGACAAATAAAAATAAGAATTATTTAGAGAGGTAGACATCAACATAATATCTACAGTCGAATAACAAACTTTCTTATCTTAACACCTAGGTATATGGTAAAACTGTCCACATATGCATTTCCAAATTACAATTTCATAATACCATATTCCAAATATTTAGAAAGAAATATAAATGTAAAATATTTTATTAAGTCAATTTCAACAATTTTTTTGGTATTTATACATGGGTAGGTACATCATGGGCTATAAAAATGAACAATTAATGAACAGAATTTAGAGTTCATTTAGTTTATTGCATTTATCACTTACAATTTCAGTATTACAGGCCCAGTTTATCCAAATCGTTGCTCGTTAACAGAAGTTGCAGAAGTGTTGATCCTTTAGTCGTATTATATCATTATTCATTTTATTTTTCTTCTTCAAGACATTTTCAGGCATAATTTTTACAACTGGGTTATGATCTGATGCCGCATCCGCACCCAAAAATATTTTTACTACTTTTAAACAATTCTTAAATGTCTCATTTATCATCACGTGATCAATTTAGTTTCTTATAACATTATAATTTTGTATCCTTCTCTCGTGATGAGAGATTCAAGTGGAAGTATTTTGTACAACTTTATCCTTTTATTGACAATATTGCACTAGTCGGTCCCTTTTCTCATTGTGAATTCTCATACCGAAACCACCAATATACATAATTTCCACTCGCCCCCTTTTCAATCTTAGCGTTTATCACCCATAATGATTTCTCATCACGTTTCATGATTAATTACATAATTTCGCTTATATGCTGAAAAATTATTTTATAAATTTATCAGCAATAATGGATTATGTTTAAATAATATTTACATCAGCAGGACTAGCTTTTAGCTGCATTAACACATCATGAAATGACAAATTCATTCACTCATGCTTCATTTATAATGGTCATTTATATATTTGAGAGGTTATGAAAGAGTATATTTGCGTGGGTATGGATTTATGTTAAAATCGCATTAGAAGGATTTTTAAAGTTATATTTCAATTGTGAGAGAAATTGATGCCTCAAAATACCATTTGCCATTCTCGTATTCATTAGATGTCGTGGAATTTATTGTGTATACGTGGGTATGACAGGCTGCAGGTAATGTGAAAAAAAACATTTCTTATTTGCACTGAATATATTGTAGTTAAACTTTACAAAAGCAGAAGTTAGCCCGTACAATAAAGTTACTGCGCAAATTGTTATCGGAGACGATTTCTGAAACTGTTGACTGGAAGGTGGCGATATGGAGAGTGAAGCTCGTGATTCCCTATCTCTGCTTATGGCGTTGTTATTGTTGCATGACGTTGGTGCTGAGTGCATTTAAAGCTGATGGGAGTTTAGTCACTTGTTGTATGTGTTCGTTTTTCCCGAGCGATGATGTTAGAGCGTAGGCGATAGTCCTCCACAGGAAAATTAAATTACATTTTAATACTATATTCCGATTCTCTATATCTTATATATATATATATATATATATATATATCTACCTGCCAAAATTTTAAATAAATTTTCAGCTTTATATAAGCTTAAATATGAATTAAATATATTAATTATAAAGATACACATATAAAATCAATTTTATCGAAAAATATTGTTGTTGCGCTACCGGGATTCGAACCTGGATCTCTTCCCTAACCGGGGGAGGTGTTTTATCCAACTAAGCTACAGCGGCATTATTTTTAGCGACAATTTTTCGACCCTATATGTTACCTTTTTTGAAATCAATACATTTAATCGTTCCATCATTTGATAGAGCCATCTACCTTATTTTACAGAATCTCAAAAAAAAATCATATAAGTAAGTTCCATATTTTCATCTTCATAGCTCACCCGAAAATGCATCACACTCCTGTCCCATTAAAGGCATGGGAACTTGGGGTCAGTTCATCAGCCTTGACACGTTTACACAGAAGTTACAACGGGGTGGATATTGGTTGCTTTCTGCATTCGTACTATTATTCTAATCGACATTATTTCTCTTCAGCATGTAATGAAATCAAATTCTTACATTGTCATATGATTATTATACACGATGTTCATATCTCGGCTAAACCATAACAGAAACTTCTCCCCGTGACTCCGCACCGCATTACAAGTGCGTGATGGGCGCACAGCGCGCTGGCCTCGAACGCTGAACCTCATTAGTCACGCATAGTATGAGGTTAAGCACACACGCGTCTTTGGTAAAAGTGCGTACAGATTCCGCGATGTAGATATTGCAGCGGGTAAATAGCAGGCGTTGGCGCGCCTGATAATCCGATAATTACCTGGTTGTTAATTCAGCTTTATGTCGATGAAATAATAGCGTGATGCCCCGGTGAAATAATAGCGTGATGCCCCGGTGAACCATTAGAAAAGCATTCTATAGTATATCATCAGCGCGACAGTTAGAAACTGTGTTGTTTTTTGTTACGTAGAACCGCTTTTAAATCAGTGAAGCACCAATCGCTCAGTCATAAATGTATGTACAATTTCGAAGTACGCTATCTTCCGGCGTCAATAGCGACAAGGGATGCGCGCCCACCGTGCCGACATTTCAAAGTTATCTTCCGGTCTGATAAACATTACAAGGTATACCGGAAGAGACAAATTCCACTAGAATCGGTAAATACACGCCATTCTCTGTCATATCTACATTACCCTTCGAAATTCCTGATGCACTCGCCGACCTGCAGGCGCAGCCAATGACCGCGTGCCTAACGAATGACGCGATGCACAATGGCGACCTTAACCCAAAGGTATCAATAGTAACTGAATTTGTGGCAACCATTTCAATTATATTTTTCATCTTATGGTAGAGCAAGGCCTTTTCTGAGCGCATCCTAGAATTTAGAATGTCATGTGCGTCAGCATTATTATATGGCCGCATAATTACCATGCAGTTTGGCAAAAAATGAAATTAAAATTAATATGTAATAAAGACAAACAAACAAAAAAAAAATACTGTCACTCTTACGTTAGTACATAAGATTTTCTGTACAAACTTACATTTTGATAATTGTTTCTTAATTCTGAGGTTTCCATCTTTATCTCATTGTGTTAAACTGTCAAATTTAAAATTGTTGACACGTACAGACATTTAGCAATTGTTGTAATAACATTTGAATTCCTGTCAGTTTCATTAATCTTGTTATCGTTTATATAATAAATAGCTCTCGTGCTATTTACACTATATCATATTTAAAATATGAATTAAATATATCTTTCTAATTAATATATTAAATTCATATTTAAAATATCACAGACCTATGTTCTGAATAATTACAACTTCACAATAAGAAAGTGTTCTCCTAATATCATATTTATTTTATTTTTGACTGTATTTGTTGACCTTTGGGAATAATGGTAAGTATATTTAAAAGATTCGGACCAAATCATCTCGATCCCGAGAAAAATAAGTTTCATGAGGTAAGTACGTCGATACTAAAGTGAGTTTTGAAGGTTGTAAAATTAATGTATGTACCAAACATTGGGACAGTACTGGTAAGTGCTGTTGCCTTCTACTAAGCAATTGCAGTCGAAGTTACCTTCTCCGAAACAGGTTTACTTCCAAGACTCACAAGATCCGCCGTTGCCAGTCTGTCGATCCGGGTAAGATATTTTTAAGTACGATACCCTGCGAGGACCAGACAAAACCTTTGTGTTCGCCTTACTTACGTTTTAAATAATATATTTATAATCTATTTATTTATTTAAAAATCAACAGATAGTCTTATCTTGAAATAACATAAAATATGTAGACAAACCCTAAAATTTTGGAAAGAACCATAAGCCTTAAGAATAATTTACTATATTCGTATGCATTAATAATCTTTGAGAATGTACTAAATAATAATGCCGATAAACATGCCTCCTTTGTAGAATTTGTATAACAACTCACGTTATTTCTAAATTTTTATATATTTTATGAATAAATAAATAAAATACCAAAATTAACACGTTGACAAAATTCAGTATTCAAAATATGTTTACAAAGTTTTAGGTAAAATATTTTGTTGCCATAATTGAGATACAATTTGATTTTCTTAGTATGCTTGTCACCGGGGAATTAAATATAAATATTTTTAACAAATGGGTTTTTTTAAAGCAGCCGACCTAAACTAATGGATCGATTATCTCTGAAATTCTAATATAAATTTGAATATAAGTTATCATTCTATAAGTTATATTTAAACGGCTTAAATATTTTCTTTTACAATTTCTCTTCTTTATATATAATTTTTATGTAAGTAATTAAACGATTTATGTTATTTTAATTTGTGTACAGATTATACTTTATATATAAATATGAGGTTCCCATTTTAGATTTCAATATTCTAATATTATTTACATATTTATTTTATCGTGTTTATTTTGTGGAAGGTAAAAAATATTTTATATTATTTAGTGCACAACACGAGCCTATTTGGAAACTAATTTTAACGTATTAACGTTCAGTTAAGTGTAAGTGTAGGAATTAGAATCCTGTTTGTTTCTGAAGTAGCACCTAATACAACATAGCGATTATCACACTCGGGGCTGGTATTTTCTAGTTTCGAAACATTTTTAGTTAATTAAACATTATATAGTACTAATTGAAGTACCCAGCGTTGCCCGGGCTTAACACAGAGAAAAAAGGCTTCAATTAGAGGGATACAGATAGTAATTTTAATTTTATTTGGAACGTTAAGTGTGCAAAATTTCATCAAGTTGTTCCATGTATCCCTTCCCTCTCGCTTTCCACTCCCCTTCCCCTCCCATCCCTTTTGTCTCGCATTCACCTCCCTTCCGCACCCCTCCCACACAGCTTCTGCTTCTCTTTGGCATCCCTCCTACTCCCTTTCCGCACCCCTCTTGCTCCCCTCCTACCGCCTACCCGCTCACCTGCCACTCCTTTCCCGTGCCATTCCCTCTCGCCTCCCACAACGCTCCCTTTCCACTACCGCACCCCTCCTACTTCCCTCCAGCTCCATCAATTCCCCACCCCATCCTCCACCCATTCCCCGTTCAACAGAAACGCTATTCAAAATCATTTTGTCCATGAACTCTAAGACCCTGAGGAAAACAAAATATCCCACCTTCCACATTTTTGCAATAAAGAATAAGATAAATGCACTGCGCCTGATTTAAGTGAATTTCATTTCATGTTTTTTTTTATTTATATAACTATCTAAAGTACTCAGCGTAGTCCGAACTTTACGCAGAGTGAAGAGGCTTCATTTAGTGGTATGGGGGTAGTTTTTTTTTCGAAATCAGATGTAGACAGTAGTTGTCCTCTAATTTTGTAAGATAGCAGCGGCTCTGGAGGCCCATTTTAAGAGGCGGCAGCTTCACTTTTTCATTGGAGCAACACATTCCCGCTAATTCGTATTTATATTTCTTTGCATGACAATGTTTACAACACCTATCCATCCCTCTTAATTTAAATACCCTTAATTTTGGATCTGAATGTCGATTCACAATTCTTGATTATTACTTTCTACGTCGATCTTGTTGCATACGCAGCACTCTTTCCACGGAAGTTTCCCTTGACGTAGACGTAGAAGCTCTCATACGCTTCTGCTGTAGACGAAGCTCCCGTTGTTCAGTTATTTCTGACGCCCGAATAGCTTTTTGTATTTTAGCTGCAGGGTTTTTCTGACCAATACTCGTTCTTTTCTTCGGCGGCTATAATAATATTAATATCTATCCGTCGATCAATTATTTGTTGTCTTGAGGAGTTGAGTTTTGCTTTGTTATTAGTTATGTGGTAAATATTTATCTAAAAGGTTAAACACTGTTCTAAAGAGTAAACGAACATGGCGCTTTTAGTAACAATTCATTTATTTTACAGTTAAAACGTTTTAAAAAACAAACACCCACAGACATTCTTCTTAATATAAATAGCTATTCCACATCCACAATTCTGCATCCATACATGTCAATGTATCAACAGTATTGCAATAAATAATTTTAAACAAAAGCAGATTTGAATCTGCTATAAACATTTTGAATGTGGAACATCGTCAGTAATATTCTCCTATTTTAAACGTCGAGTGTACAAATTTCATTAAAAAGTACGAAAAATTCTGCTTTAACGGGTGAAAAAGGGAGATGGGAATAGTTTTTAGAAATCTCATATAGACAGTGACCTTCCTCTTATTTTGAAGGTCAAGTGTGCTAAGTTTCATCAAGCCCGAAATAAAACTGTAGATTTGTATAAAAAACAAACAAACAAACAAACCAACAGACACTCTTCTTTATATATATAGATGTATGAAAAAGTAAATGATTTATAAAAGCAATATTAACCATAAAACCAAATGGTTTATATTAGTATTACGGTAATATACGATGTAGAATAAACTCTAAAACAAATTAAATAAACCTCTATAAATTGTCGACAGATTTCATCTAATTAATTATAATGTTTCTCAAAAATCTTTTAGTTGAAACTGTAGTCCAGTCCAGATGGCATCAGCACTTCTATACATTTTACCATAATTTTTAATAAAATCATATTTTATTTGTGATGCTAATTTAGTTGACGTTAAAGTAGATTCTATTTTTTTTTCTAAAATAAATTAATAGCGTTTTACCTAGCAATCGGGGTGTTATTGTCAAACTATATGCATAACAAGGTTAAACTGAGTATACTATCCCCCCTCAATATTAAGCACTACAGAGCAGGTCCAGACAGAGAAGCGTAGTGTGCTCCATCCGAGTTAACTCAACAGTCAAGTGCAACATTGCCAGCTGAATGTATTATACAATAAGAGATCATTTTTAGAAAGTTTACCAATCATTTTAATATTGGATTACAAAAGTCAACAACTAACAGGTCTATACTCATTGGAAAAAGAATTTTAAGTTTAGATAATCCTTAAAAAAGGGACAGTATACCGATATTTATAGAGCAGTTAAAAAATATATGTTTTAATAATTCAAATTGAGAACTGTGCATCTAAATGATTTATCTCATTTTTACATATTCTAAAAATCGTAACATTACAAAAAAATGTAATTTCATTAATAATTAATAGTGTGTAGATGACATTTAATTATATTTATTAAAAAAATCACTAAATATGTAGGGGACAGCGGTTCAAATTGACCGCCGTTCCTATCCGTCACCGACACCAGCGACATCTGCATTCAATACCTAACCGGCGGCAAAGTGCTGCCACCACAGTCTGGCCCGATCGCTCACCGACGACGCATCTTCCGTTCCGCTCCCCCATCATGGCGTTCGAGGCCAACACCGCCGACTCGCTCCATTATTTTTCAACCTCTACGCTTCGCAGTTCTCACATTCTCACTCTACATTTCATTTTTACACGCATATCTTCTGTACTCTCTCTGTCTCTATCACAATAAACGACTCTACGTTTCCATTCTATTCACACCAAAATATTTTTTTCAATAGATAAATTATTAAATGATTGATGATTTATTAATGTTAAAATAAAATATTTCATGAACATGATATTGCAACATAAATTGAAGTTTTACATGTGCTCAGTTATACTTAATACCCTTTATGTAGTCTGTTAAGTAAAGAGAAAAAAATTATGTGATCGCGAATAAAATCTCTTATTTTTTATTCTCAATTTGGAAAACTTCAATCATAGATAAAAATATTGTAGTATGACTAGTAAAAAATTGGTTAAGCAACAATGTAGAGTTATGCGAAACGAAAAACATTGGTTTGTGTCTTTCATGAAAGTGTTTCATTTATTATATTTTAAAAAAATTATGCTTTATTAAAAAGAATTATATAACGTTGAAATATTCCTCAAAAACAATTCTTAAGGAATTATTGTTATTATTTAGAAATGTATCCGGATGAATATTAATTTAATCACTCAAAAACTCATAAGAAATATTAGATCCTGTTAGAAGTCTCGATAATCAACAAGCCTGTATGAGAAGATGAATAAATTTGAATGAGGCGAGAATTGTGTGTCAGGACAGAAGAGTATGGCGCTCTATTCTATCTGTCTACCTTCGCGGAGAAACGGCGTGATGGTAAGTTAGTTAGTTAGTTAGTTTAAATTTTAGTCTATAATCTGTAAAAGATGAAAAACTATTTTGTACCAAATAATTAATATTATTTGTTTAAAATATGACAGCGAGATCAAGTCATATATAACTCAATAGTTTACGAGTATCGTGTGTAAAATTTCAAATTATGGAAAAGTTTTCAGTAATATTTTAGGTATTTCTAGAGTTACCGTTTTCACAGAATTTTCATATTTAATTATTATTTTCACAATTTTCAGTGTTTGTGTTTATGTAGAAAAGTAACTTTACCCTTTGCATGTTATATAACCAGACCAGAGATGGTTCACCTACTGAGAAATCATCTCTAGCGGGAATTGCTAAAACCGAGGCGATGACGATCGAATGCCAACTGTATGGAAACACTCGACTTGCCTAAACATAATATATATTAGTATCTTGGACTAGAATTCTCAAGGGACACCCGGCAATACTAATTAGATAGACGAATAAGAGCGATGAGAGGAGTCTTGTATAGTCCATAAAAGCGGAAATCAGCCAGTAGGCTTACTAAACAAATGGTTCGATTTCGGATTATAAATCTTGGTTAAGCATACCAGCTAGGGATGACGACTAGTTCAAACCAGTTAAAATAAAATTCCATTATGCTGAAATGAAACAATCGAAGCTGTTAAAGGAATGTTGGCACAGACATGTCAACGAATTCAGAAAGATATAAAGAGGTTTTCTTTGCAAGTGTTGGAATCAGATTCCTGTAAAAAAAACCCTGGGCAAAGCTGAAAAAACTGAAAGACTAGAAACGAATTGGATAGATATTTACCAACCCATAGAAAACATATATGAAACAAATATATTATATGCATTTTAGACAGTACTCATGTGCTGTCTAAAATATTAGGTATACTTTTGACAATTAGGGATTAAGAATATTATATTGTAAATTTAACTTTTGAATATTTTTGGCAGTAAGAAAGTTAAATTTTACATTATTTTTCCAAAACAATTGAATTTACTCATTTTTAATGTATCCAATGATATTTAATTTAAATTGAAGTTATTTAATTTGTAATGTTTTTAAGGCAAAAGTAGGTAGGTGTATATCGAAACAAAATATCATTGAATAAAGAAAGATAGCAGTTTAATATAACTTTTAAAAAAATCAGGTTAGATAAAGCAAAACAGTCTTAAAATCAATAAGTTGTCATATACTTGAATTAATAAGTCTACATTTGCTTACACATAGGTATAATGTGTTTATATTAATTTAAATGCAACTTGCCTTGTGAATTTTACCAATATCATTGTTCGTACATGTAATAGGTACATATGTTATTATTTATATATTTAATATACCTTTTATAGGATTCCCATGAGTACCACTGCGGATGGTGGCATTCGTCTAATGATTGTCCGTTCTCCGAGCAATATGGCCTGCCCTGTAGCATTACATTTTCGTAGCTTATTCAATTATATAAAAGACACTTACCTATTTTTTATCCATACGTTTCTTTTCCTGTTATGCCCAACATATATTTTAAATAATAAAATAAATGGATTAATGTATTATGTCGTTGTATCTAAAATTTCGAAAGTTGAAAAGAAACACGAGTATTACGAAATATTTATTATATATTCGTTTCTTCACAAGCTATTTTAAAATATAAAATAACAAACAAACTCCAAGTCTTCTGCGTCTAGTGGTAAACATAAAATTAATAATTCGGAAAATAAGGAATTACATCATTTTAGGTGCTATGTAGATACCAACCAAGCATTTTGTTTAAAATTATGACACCGTTATTTTACAAAATATGTTCCCTCGAACGAATACATACACACGTGCATGCGAAAAAACACGAAAATCGAGAATATAATTGAAAGCGCGTAAATTCGAACACAATTCCACAATCTGTAATTGCATCGAAAATTGTGTAATTTCATAAAAAGTAATGGCACATTAGAATTTGTTCATGGACCATATTAATACAGTAAAACTCAAGGTTGCCAGGCCAGATTATAATAGTGTAGGTTTATAAATATAATATTACTTTGGTTTTCCCATGAGTGACTCATGTACAGACATTGATACAAAAAGTTATTATATAATATCTTATCTACAAATTTGAATTATTTTAATTTTGACAGAGGCGTACACAAAAATATATTACTGGTAAACTAAAATATATTACTCTTCCTGACCTGGCCATGTTTTTACAGTTTCTGGAGTCTCCCATCCCGCTCCAATCTTCTTTTACAGATTCAATTTTTAATAGCTTTTTTATTAACAAATTTTTAATTGTAATTGAGTGCTAAGAAAACATACGCTGGTTTTCATAAATAAAAAATCGACGTCAGAAATTGTTATCACAAATAATCGTTTTGTTTTCTCATATAATAATAGTTGATTTAACTAAAAGTTTCTGACATAACGAGAACCATTTTCAATGTTGGTTTAACGTTTTGACCTTTATTTTGTGTCACGCACATATGAGGTTAGATGTGAAATGCTTTCTACGGTATTTGTTTTGAGTTGACTTCAAATTACGTTACATCTTGAGCGGTTTGTATATTACGCATTAAAATATTGTTTAACTTTTACATCATATACGATTTTTATTAACACATTTAAGTTTTAATACTTTAAATAGATAATTCCAAATAATTTATAAAAAACTTAATGATAGCCAATAATGAAATAATTTCATAGAAATAAATAATATTAATTTTTTTATTGAAATCATTCGTTTAAACAGAGTGATGTACATGCTATATGAGGTAGACCGAGGCGAATCAGATTACAGGGTGAATCGGATCAAAATAAGGAAACAGTCCATATTTAAAACATTGTGACAGAAACAAATTTGTCGTTTGTTCACATTATATCGTCCCTCTCACTTGTACTTTATGCTATAAACATTCGTTTGTTTAAACTCATTGTTTAGCGCAGGCGACGCTTGTCAATTAGAAATCGTGGAGTATGTTACAATTTTGGCATGAATCTAAGATACGTAACTCGCATATAAAATGAAAAGGTTGTAATAGAATTTCAGATGTTTCTATCAGTTGCGGTGTATGTGATACCTGAATATGGGATTAAATGTATTTTTTTACTATAACTTCCTAAATTATTTGTGTTATGAGTATATTTTGAAATCCTTAGATATGGGGCAATCATGAGAATTGTGTACTTTGAGGTGAATTGGATCACTTATTTTCTCAGTTTTATTAACATTTTAACACGAAATATCATATGTATAATTATTTATTTACACACGAACAACAAAAATAACAGTAAAGATCACGAAGTCCACAAAATATGAGAAAGGTCCACTGTAAAGAAATACATGTCGAGCTGCAGACGTTTCTAATTTGCCTTACGCAAGTCTTCAAAGGTATGTTACTTATCGTCAAGTCACGTGATGTATCATTGTTTTAGCTGTTGAAAATCTACCATAACAGAGCAAGCAACAGCATATATCCAGGTCAAGGTATTTTGAGGTATATTCGGCTACAGTGGGAAATGCTATAAAAGGCTTAGAGAATACAGGAATATATCGACCCCGGTGCCATACCATATTACAAGTTTATCGAAGATAACAATCGAATAACGATCATCTTTAGTGACTTAATCTCAGTTTTCAACAACTCACAATACACAGCCTTCTACTAGTGCATAACTTATATAACAAGTACGGAGGTTATTGACACTATAAAATTACTTCTTCAATCGCCTGCGAAGATTATCTTCGACCACAAAGAGGACTCGAACTGTTACTTACGTTTATGTGCTAAATAATATGGATCGATCTCAGTATTAAAAAATGTAAATAATAATTTTATCAATGGTTTTTGCGTGATCCATTCCGCCCCACAAATCGGGACGAATCGAATATTTCTCACTTTTATGTTATTTGTTCCTAGAATAATAAAATTTAAGTTTGTTTTCATTTTAAATGATTATTATTATGGAGAAATTTATGCTGTTTATGAATTTATAATAAAAATTTGGCTTATAAATGAACGATTATCATTTTTTCACCATCAAACTTAAAGTGATCCGATTCACCTCGGTGAGCCTAATGTTTATTTAGTCGAAATATAATATAATAGTAAAATGTATGACGTGGTGTGTTATGTGTAGATAGGCTTTGCAAAAGATTAATTATACTCTAATGAATTGAAAATGCTGTTTTAGGATATTTTGATGACTAAAAAATTTTCCACCGAATTATATAATGATATAATGATATCCATCCATTGTCTGTCGAAATGTTTTAAAACAGAACAATGAAAAATGAGTCATTTAGGTGCCATTGTTTTGTGTAGAATGCGTAGAAGTGTGCAAAATTTGATCTAGAAAATGAGTGACAATATCCTAGTCTTACGCGTGTTAGTGCGTATACGGTGTGCGTGTGTGAGTATTTATGTTTTGTCAAGAGAAAGGTATAGAAATTAAAAAGCACTTGGTTGGCGTTTATTGATGGATAAATTCAGCAGAAGCGTTATACAATTAAATGCGCACATGTGATTGAACACTGGAGTGGCTCGCTCGATGGTGTGGATGAAAGGAAGGCCTGCGGAGAAGTGGTCGCTAGATCCTAGCGCAGTGTCCGTCACGATGGATGGTGTCTGGTGATTGATTGATAGGATTTCGGCTCTATGTTAGTGTATGACAGATTCAATTTCAATTCTGGTACCAACACAAATGTATGCAACTGCAAAAAAAGAATGCAAATAGACTGAATGGTGTAAGAATTACTATAGAAAGTAGATAATGAAAATAATAAGTTAACGCCTTAACAATTTAGAAGCATTAGAGATTAATAAATCAATGAATAATAGTTATCTAATAGTCAAATTTTCAAATTGTTCCATGTATTCCCTATACTTCTATCCCACTCCCTACCAGATAATTTGTCCCACTCTGATATGCTATCTCTTTGTCATCTTAACCTTCTATTTAAATATCTGTACTTAGCTTAGTGTATATTATTTTGTCCTGAAGAAAATTGGATCCAACTGAAACTAGTATATGTACATAATAAAGTGGTTTCAAACTAAACAATCTATTATTTAATTATAATGTCAAGTCACAGTGTGTTTGCTTTCTTTGAAAATTTAAATAAATATAAGTAAATGGAGATCTAAGTATAGAAATCAAGGCTTGTTAAATTGATTTGGTTGATGAAAGCCATGAATAAGGAGGACATAGTAAAGAAAATGAATGAAGTTATTGTTGGAAGCAATAAAATCAGAAGACATTTACGAAAAATAAATTCTGTCATAATCAGGTAGATTATTAAAGGATGGCCGTTTTAAATGTTTTAGAAATCGACAATCGTGCTTCAAAAAATTATTTAAATTACCGAGACAAGAATGGTCTATCTGGACAAAATGTGTGATGTTCTGTCCCTCTGCCTACATCTTCATGGTGATAAGTAAATAAATAGTTTTTAATCAAAACACATTTTTGTTGTAAAGTTGCAATTTCAGAATATGATTCTGTGGTAATTTTAACATGAATTAAATCCCGGAAGCAACCAAATTTTTTTTCAATATACATTTTTATTTATTAATTTATTTATGTTAAATAAATATTATTATGATTTATATTAATTTGGAGCTGCCTACATATTTGTCACATATTTTCTCATTGTATAATTCTCTGGTTAGCGTAGATATAAAAGACCTTGCGCCCGGCTCCGTAATTCTCCCACCAGTCTTCTTCTCACGCTCGGCTTAGAAAGCAGCAAATTACAGAGCTCTATCAGACTAGGCACTCGTTACAGAGAGGCTGCTCCCGAATGATCACAAATACTCCAGGGGCGTGTACGGCATACGAGCTAAAAAAACTGTGCTTTACTAAATATGGGAAAAAAATATAATTTAAATAATCCATATTTTGTGAACGGATGATTTATTATAATTACGCTAGCGCCCGTCGTGTATTTTGATTTATTTCTGAAGTCTGCCGCCACTTGCACTATTTCAAGGAGAGCTGTAGTTGAGCGTTGGATTATTCTTCATTGATTGATACTACAATTGCTAGCCATTATTTTTAATCCATCGTCCTACTCAAGCCATACAATTTCTACCTACTGAATTAAAAATTTCAATCGGCAGAGTCGGAAGTGGATAGCTAATCCATCTTGTACAAAGTTCATACTTATTCTATTTCTTAACAGAGTAACGTTTGAAAAGTTTTCAACTTGGTTTAGAGCTGCGCACAAATCATGAAGTATCAACCTTCTCTTTTATTAATTCGCGAATTTAACTATATTTTTAAACGTGATGTTTTCATTTTTGTTCGAGGAAAATGTATTGTAGATATGAAATTTGACACTGTAGTACTTGTTGACATACTTAATTTGCAGTTAACAAAGTTTATTCGCAAAAGCTACAACATTTTTATTATAATTAAAAAACGAACCCGCAAAAATATTTTCGACGCTAACCTGTAACCAGAATAACATTTTTATTTCCATATATCAAGTACACACATAAAAAACTAACTAAAAATCTAACTCAACCTAAGTACAGAAATAAGTTAAAGCATTCGATACCGTCGATCACGAGACATTATGAAATTTTAGATATCATTATAAAATCGTCAAAATTCCTCTGCTTCTTCGTGACGAAATTAAAACAGCAGTCGTCAACAATTGAACTCTAACGGATCTTTTTGACGTCAAAATTGTAGTAAAACGATTATTTTTTGCTGCCATGCTAGAGATAACTAAGCAGAAATCATGGTGTTTAGCTGACATATCGCTTTGAAATAGGATCATTCTATCTTAGATGACTACAGTCCAAGTAAAACGCCTACATGTGGTTGAATCGCAGTATGCAAACGATATTGTTGTATGTTCCAACACCGAAGATGGTATCCAAGAAATTATCAATGTCTTTGTCGAGATTTATAAAATGACGAGATTTATGAAGTGTTAACGTACGATAGACCAAAGTAGTATTTTAAAAAGAATCGAAGCCTCTTAATACTGTTCCGCCAGTGATACTGGTGAAAAGCACACCACTAAAAGTTGTACTCTACTATCCATATCTAGGTGGCTACGTTTCTAAGCAAATAAACATTGATGATGTGGTTCAACATAGAATAAAAGTCGTCAGTTTTGCTTTTGGATACCTCAAAAAGGGAATATTCGACAACCACGATGTTGGTTGTCCAATATTCAATACTTTTTAATACCTCCAAAACATGAAGATGGTATAAAATATATATTAAAGCTCTGAAAAGGCACCACTACCATAAAAATAAAAAGCTCAAAAATGATGTATGATTTAAGAATCCAAATCAACGATCATCAAAACCATTATTAATTATTCAAGAACGCAAAAACGTTCAAAATGCTTTAAACAAGAATACAAAAGGAGATACTTTAAAATACTATTGGTTGCCCCAGACCAACACTCACATATAGGTAAAAAAAAACGCTTTAAAGACTCACTTAAAGGGAACCTTGAAAAGGCCAACATAAAGAGCGACACTCGGAAACTAACTGCAGAAGACGAATAATTCGAAACAGAACGCCAACGTAATGCAGCAAATACTAGAAGACACAAAGATAAAGAATAGCAAACAGGGCGCGGATGTCAGCCCGCAGCCTTTATCTTCCCTTGCCAATGATGTAACCAAACTTGTGCATCTAGGATTGGACTCAACAGTTACCGAGGATCCACTATCGTAAAGTATAGCCTTTTTTGGATA
This sequence comes from Eubasilissa splendida, assembly GCA_031772225.1. Taxonomy (NCBI): domain Eukaryota; kingdom Metazoa; phylum Arthropoda; class Insecta; order Trichoptera; family Phryganeidae; genus Eubasilissa; species Eubasilissa splendida. Next base: position 20,563,553 of record CM062851.1, on the reverse strand, counting down.
TGAGGAACAGTCATATTACGATCTTGATGATTATTGAAATATACATCTAACATACATATCGCACTTTAGGCTTCCCTTTCAATAACCATTCATATGTTCGCATTTTTTACGAAAATGTGGGTTTTATTATTCATTTATATCAGAAATTATATATTAGATTATATATAAATTTTTAATTATTACTTTAGCCTAATTTGAAACTAATAAACTGAATCATGTTTGCCATTATTAAGATAATACAAGCATTATAAGAAATACCGCGACCATTAAATTTATTTTGCGCGTGCCATAAAACATCCTTAATATGGAAAATTACGAAATATATGTTCTTATAATCTTGAAGCCAAGATTACGAAAACATATCTGCACTGAGGCAAATTAACAAAACATTAAAAATAAAAAGAGTTATTAGTAAATTAGACGATTTACACTGATGTTAAAGGAAAACAACATTTTAATGAACCAAGTAAACATTTTATGTGCGTTATTTTGTATGTTTGAATATTTCGTTTATATGTAACACCGTTGTCTTTGAAACACTAGGTCTTTGTTTCATAATAACGTAGTAATTATGAAACAAATAGCTCACAAAACGGCAAAGTGATGCTTTAAATCGAAAATATTTTAAAAAAAACACAAAATGTATCTGATAAAATAATTTTAAATTTAGAACATCGATTTAAGCAACTATCTAAATATACGTAGGTACAATGACTGTTTTCAAAATATTTTCATATATATGAATTAGGTACTTCAATAAATTGCTTAATTTTCAATAGATTAATTTAAATGACAACGCACACTTTATTTCATTCCAAAAAACGTGGGAAAAAATATTTTTAACACTTGTCTCGAATACGATAAAATCAACAATTTTATTGTCGTCTCTTTCTATTCAAACATTCCTCTCTCGTATGATTTACGTAAAAAATAACATCCTTTAGTATTTAGGTGACACTTTTGAATTTAACTATTAGCCTCATCTTAAAAGAGTATGTAATTTCTCGAATTTCAAACTGGAAAAATGAAAGTACGTCCTTAACTTTGTAATTCGAACATTGTAAAACTGTGTTTCAGGAGAAAACTGTACCTTTTTTATGTAAATACCCATTTGATTTAATATTTACCTTCTTCTATAGTACCCATATTCCGGTTGACTCAACATTATTTAATGTATTATATGTATTTTTAAATACGGGGTTCCAAAAGGGCTACGGATGTGAAGCAATTCTATGAACTACAATACAAATCATTGCGCCCATATCTCAATTATATGATTAGAAATAAAAACTTAGACAAAACCTCGACCTATCTGAGAGCAGATAGATCCAAACAAAATAAAGAATCTACATCCCGACACAACATTTACTATTTACTTAATGTAAGACATACATTCCATACAAATGTCATCCGTAAGACATCTCGATTTCCTTGGCAATCTGAAGCAGAGGCCATTCCATCCTGCTTGTGACTACCATTCACGGCGTCCGAAAGACTATCCCATTCATACATCCTAATTGCAAAACCGTCCCCGATTGAGAAGCGGCGAGCCGTTTCAATAAATATCACTCAGCCAAGCTTTCAAGAACACTCGGTCGCTGCAAAAGCCGAGCCTGACAAATCAGAATTTTCCGGGTAGTTTGTTTAACTTCATCACAAGGAGAAAACTATCAGTAGGCAACTAATCTAAACATACGGTTAAAATTCTCCCTTTTGTATAGCTCGAAGACTTCTCGTTAAGTGATACTAGAAAACCGAGTTCGGGTTAAAAGCCAGCTTCCTGGCATATCCTTATTATATCCGATTTCTTTACTGTATATAGATTAAAGTCTAAAGAATCAAATTTTTTGCGTAGTTATATACAACCTTCATAATTTATGTAGATTTTTGGACTTGGAAAAAGAACACATAAATAATAAAAATCTTTACATATTAGTCGCTTTTATGTGCGAAATATTTTATTTAATGTCGAAAAATTACAAAATTCTGCTATGAAACAATTTATTTTTAAATACTAATTAAATGTATTAATTAGAAAGATATATATACATATACAATTGATTTTATCGAAAAATATTGTTGTTGCGCTAGCGGGGTGGATCTCTTTCCAAACCGGGGAAGGTGAATTATCCAACTATGCTACAGCGACAGTACTTTTGACGACAAATTTTCGAACCCATATGTTACACTTTTCAAATTAATACATCTATTGTTCCATTATTTGAAAGTCATCTACATTGTTTTTACGGAATCTCAAATACCTTTGAGTAAACCGATAGCAGATGCCAGAATTAATAATTCATTTTTATTCAATTTTGAGCACATTGATACAACTTATATATTATTAAGGAGAACACATTATTATTGTGAAGTTGTAATTATTCAGAGCATAGGTCTGTGATATTTTAAATACTAATTAATACATTGAGTTAGTATTTAAAATATCACAGACCTATGTTCTAAATAATTACAACTTCACAATACAAATGTGTTCTCTATAATAATTTATTTTTAGCCAATATTTTATTATATATTTTGTATGACTTATTTACTGTACCTACGTGGCGTAGCGTAGTGCGGTCAAAGGCTCTGGAGAGCATATTCCACGGATCTGTAAAAGCCATCCGAAACAAAACACGTAAATCTCTCGTTATCAAGCGAGTCCGGGAGTCAACCTGCTTCGGCAGTAATAGTTATTTATGAAGGCCATAGCTCTCGGTGGCAAACAGTGCGACAAATCGAACAATCCGAATCGCATTGCCTAGCGTGATGTACTCCAATTCAACCTAGGAGGAACGGAGCAATCGGGATTGTTGAACATACACCCGCTGCGACATCCTAGGATATTTAATACTTTTTGTTACGAAACATTGTGATTATTGTTTTCAGCATAATATTTTTATAAATCTTCCCCTTTCTCTCCTTTTGGCATTCATTATTAATCAAACGTCTTTAATGATACGCTGGGTATCTGTATACGAAATGTAATAAGTAGAAATAAATATATATTTATTTTAAGTACAAGAATATATTGCAAAAATCTTAGTTATAATATGACCAATCAAAACCCCATATTTGTCGACTTCAGAAGTATTTTTAAACGTATCCGTGTTTCATCATTATGAATGGATATAAATGAAACAATGTTATTACTCTACTTGAGTTTATTAGCACTACTCGAGTTTCAAGAGAACAGTAACTTCCATCGACAGGTGGAAACATTTAATTAATTATAATTTTAATAATTATATTATAGTTTCATTTATATCCATTCATTATAATAAGCGTAGTAAAAATAAATATTCTTTTAATTTAAAAATATAAAGTAATGTTATAATTGTATTACATTATAAAATTCTTACATTTATATAAATTTGTTATTTTACTCATATACATATCATAGATGTATGAATTGTATCTGGACTGCACAATGGATGGATCCAAATTATCATAAGGGTAATCGTGTTAAAGAAATTCAAGGATCTATTCCCCGCACCCCCTGGTTCTCAAAAAGGAACGTCTCCAAAAGAACAGTTTCAAATATCTCTAGAATGAAAATTGGGCATTGCCAGGTGGCCTCTCATTTATTCAGATTAAACATGATAGATTCCCCAATATGTGAGTGTGGTGCCGAGGAGGCAACCCTTGACCATGTCTTTTTTGCCTGTCCATTACGGATCATGGGTTTTTTTTACAGTGGTCTCGTCAATGATAATTTTCAGCTCTCGGTTAACTTGTGTCATCTTCTTTCCCTTAACTCGCCACGTTTAATCTATATAATAGTAAGTTTTTTGAACGACAATGGAATTGACTTGTAATATAGTATTTCCTATTCTATAATATTATTGTACTTTTTTCTATAAAATAAGGTTTTAACTTGACTAATCACTCTTAAAGGGTGGATTGCCTATTTAAAAGAAGAAGAACATATAAAAAATCGGGTAGATTTCTTTTTATTGACTGGGGAGAGGTCGTTCTAACGTTGAAATTGTATACTAAACCTTACTGTTTCTATGATAAAAATATACATATAAAAAAAGTATAAACCAATTTTTTAGTACCTACCTAATGACTAGTTTGTTTGTTAGGTTATTTCTTCTTTCTGCCTCGGCTTCATGTTCAGGGGGGAGGCATCTAGCCTAACTGGTTCTTTTTTAAATATTGACAAGTCAAATAGTTATGAAATGAAAGAATATTTTTCTTATAAGGAAGTTTATTATCTATATTTTATGATACTTGCATGTGTTAAAAGTGGAAAATGAGTCCCTTAATTCGACTAAGTGTTTTTGTATCCTTGAACAAAATATTACTTTGGGTAATTTCGCATTTTAACAGGTTGAATAGAATTTAATCTAATAATATAGCTTTATTGGTATGAATTAAACATTTTATAAATAATCATAAGTAAACTTTAATTCTGTGATACAATGAAAATCAAATAAGTAATCGGAATCATAACCGTATGAATTTGGAGTAACGAAAAGATATTCATTATTTTATTCCTGGTGAGTATTATGTCAGTAGTGTTAATCAAAACGCTATAATAATGTAGTAAGCCTTGGAAAAGAAAAAAGAAACAGTATTTAATAGAAAAAAACTTTTATTTTTGAAATAACTCTTTAATGTGACGAATAAAATCATTACTACTCAGTGAGTACCTTCATGTAATAAAAGTATTCTCATAAGTATATAAAAGTAGTATTTTGATGCTGTTATATATCGTATTTATGGTTTTTGGGTTTATAACAGATTCTATTTTTTTTTCTACGATTATTATATATGTATAGAATTGTTTGTTGAAGCTAATGGTAGAAATAGACAGTTTGATTTTAAAATAATTTATCTTGTAAAATGAACGTTAATTTAATTGTTTCACATTTAAAAAAAATATTTTAATTGTGTTAGTTTAGATTGTAAAAGCGATATAAAAATAAATTCACTTTTAATTTTTTTACCTGTGAAAAAAATGATCTATTTATTTTTAATAAAAACACATTTTTATTTTTATTTCAGAACGTAGTTCTGCGATGCTTTTAACACAGATTAAATTATCCAATTAGAAATAGTCACAGAAAGTAAATCTATCTATCGAAATAAAATCCCAGTAGCAACTAAATATTTTTTCTGCATATCTTTCTAATTGATTAATTTAATTTGTTGTTGTTCAATGTTGTCACTTGTTCAAATTATAGTTTTGGACTATTTATTTTTTTATTAATTATATTTAATTATATTCTTTATTACAATATGTATCGGAAAAATCAATACCTGAAAATTACAAACTACAAAAATTGATTGTGTAAAATGCCCTAATTGACTTTATTGTTGTGAATGAATCTGATTTTGATTATTTGATGAATCTTTTGTAAATCATTTTCGTTTTTCCGAAGAAATAAATATTTTTAAATGATACGCTTGTTTAAAGTTGTATATTTGTTGGTGTTGACCAAGTTATTGCTATAAATATTAGGAAATTTTAGTTACGACAGGCGAGCAAAATATATTTTTGTGAAGTTAGGGAGAGCCGTTTAAAGCAACAAGCCGAAAACGTTTGAAGGATTTATTCACGTGGCGTGCTAGAAGGAAATAGGTTTCTGCGATAATATTGTTACAAAATATAACATGCAGGTATAAAATTTATTTCATTTATGGGATTTGTAACACGTTTTTTTTAAATGATTTAGATGTACTTTCAAAACCTAAGGGAGAGTAAAATCTGCGAGGAAATATTTGTTTCTATTTGACATATGGAAAATATATATAAGAAAATATCAGCTAAAAATTATAAATTCAAATGTTTCAATAACTTGAGAAATTATAGTATATTTGGATTGATCGTGTGCACAGCTCTACCATTGCAGTATATTTCCTTTCAACAGTCCGCATTTCATTCTCTCACGTAACGAATAACTCCGTCATCTATAAAATATCGGTTGACTTTTCATACATTTAATTGTTAATATATGTATCGTTTTTTTTTTATGTGACGATATTAAAGAAATACCATGATTTATATTTAATAATTTTTCTGTGAAAACAGAGTGATTGCCTCTCGCGCGATCCAAAAGTTTATGGTTATATCAGACAAAAAAATATTTAAATATATGAAAAATTCATTCCAGGTCTGGTTTCATCAAGAAATCAGACAGATTTTTTTGTGGGCAAAAGTACCAATATTTTTTTTTCTAAGATGGTGCAATATTAACGTACACGTATTTAAACAGCTGCCTTTTTGAAATGAGATAATGAATCGGGACGATTAACGAGCTTAGCCGAGATACTTAATAGGTAAATTTTGCAGTTAATTTTATCGAAATTTAATGAAAACTAAGGGAGTTATTATGTCCATAAAATCTTTTATTTTATTTTATAGGAGGGTAGTTTTGAGGCTTTCTGATCGTGATCGAAGAAATTGAATTGAATTTTTTAGATATTTTATCACGACTCTCAGCAATTCTAAAAATTCATCATACTTCGATGAAGCCTATACGTGCCTATGAGAACCCCTGTCAAAACTGACAGCAGAACTATATAGACGAATAATACAACAATGATGTGTGTATGACAATATACTTTTACATAAAATTAATTGAGTTATTTTAAGGGTCTTATGCCGACTCGACTCTTATCATGGTCTTATAGATTCATGAGAGAATATATTCTGTATATATATGAATATTCCAAAACTAGACAATTTTCTGGCACTCTGAATATTAATTTAACGGTCATGGCTTTTCTAATAATGTCTATATTATCTTAATTACTACAAATTATGTTAAATTTATTAGTTTTATATCATTGCAAAGTAATTTAAAAAATATCTAATTTAGTGTATAACATCTAATATAAACTATTAGTAAAAAACCGTAACTATTACCATTGTGAATTCCACTATAAAAAATAATCAGAGTACATTTTTAATATTTTTCATTACAATATCATTGAAAACAGATTATATATATATTTTTTTATTTACTCATTCCAAAATGATTCCCTTTATTTTTGTAATATTTCTTGCGAAGTAGATTTTTTTTTAAATTCTCAAGTATCAATTATTAAAACATTTAAAATGATTTTAAAATCATTTGAGTACCTGTGACATAGCAGACATAAACATTTCCTATCGTTTGCGCATCCGTTTTCGATGAAAGATAAACAAAACAAATTCGCTCATAATAATGTCATTTGAGTGTGGGCACAACGCCCGCCCAGTGCGCCCATGTGACAGCCCCCCGGCGTAGCGTGACACCGACGGTTCGTAGCGCCGCTGCCGACGCCTCAGTCGCGCACGACCAGCCGTGGCGATCGCCCGCCCGCTCTACGCCCTACGTAGACCGCCAACGCTCGCTAGCAATCTCGTTTGCAATAAATAGCCCCGCGTTCGATCTTGACTCGCAAAGTTTCCAACGCGCTAAATCGTGAATGTCGCGCTAACGGCCGCCCGGCTCCCGGTGTATTCGGTTTGTTGAGTACGCGATTTGTGTGAGTTATATTATTTTTATTGAGAGATAAGAAGGTAAGAGGATCTTAGTTGCTGCAGTGTAATCGTTCGAAAGAAATCGTTTTTGCCGTGGATCGGTTGTTTCGTACGCTAGTGATATATTTGAATTGATCTTGTGTTTGTCAGTGGCGCGCAGGAAGCACGTTAGTATTGCCGTGTTGTGAACTAAATTATTATTTTTGTGTTTCTTAGACGATTAATGCACCCTCTCGATATTCATTGAAAATTTAATATTATTTCATACCTGAAATAAGCTGAAGACACTCGAATGACACAAAGAAGCTACAGGTATATTTATTTTATCATTATTAGAATATAAAATAAATTTAAATACTTACATTGAATGTAATGATCATATTTCATAATACACTGAACTAAATTAATGTTTAAATTCCTTAATTATGTGATTTATTTTTTAAAACATACAATTTATATGCTTTTAAAATTATTTAACATTTCAATGTTTAAACAAAGCTGACAGAAAATGTACAAATTATAAAATAATATTTTTTTTTACGTTTTCAAGAGGAAACAAAGAATACGTTTATATGTTATTTTATACGTGATTTTCAAAGATATTTTACACATTAATATGTATTCCTTAAATATGTTTTGTTACATTCCTCGTCCCAAGATTGTACGTTTTAAAATCTAAACTTAATTAATTGCTCACGTCGCAAGGTGTTAAAAAAATTCATTTTGATTTCTATATCAGCTACTTTTAAATTTGCACGTTAAACCTATCGTATTCTCATTTTTAGAATTCATTTTATTTTTTAAGAAGCTATTATTCGTATATGTGTACGAAATGCAGAATATTAGTATCTAGTAAAATATTCATTTGAAAGACTAAACCAACACTGTTTTATTTTTTTTTAAATTATAATAATTATAATTACATTTTTGCTTAGTCTATTTCACTGATTTATGCTAATCTAGAGACAAAATAATTGTGTAAATTTTACAAAAAATCGTACTATAATATTTTGATTGAGTAACTGAACAAAATGATTGTCAAATATATTTTAAAAATATATTACTATGTTTTTTTACACCAATAATAATCCCCTAGACAGCTATAAAAGAATGTGCAAATAACATACAAGTCAATATTCCAAGAAAAACAATAAATCATAAATAATATAACAGTAAATCCAACATAAAAAGAGCGCAACAGAGAAGGTTGTCTGTTTGCTTTAGCATTTCTTTAGAAAAGAATCGCAAACTAAAGAGGTTGATCGTACTTAGGCGACAAAAAAGTGCAATAACCGATAAACTTTTGTAAAAAATATATGCAAATTCATATGAAAATACTATTTTGTTTTTATTTTGAATAAAAATGCCTACTCGGGTGAACATCTATTAAGGGGCGAGCGAGAAAAAAACTAAGCGTAACAAAGCAACAAGCTGTCTTATTCGCACCACTCATCAAAAATCAAAATAATGAGACACTAATATTTTCATTGGACGTACGACGCATGAGATTTTCAAAACTTAAACAATAAATATCTTTAATATTCGGATACTTTATTCTTTTGTTTTTGATATATCTCCACCCGGTGATACATCAATTTGTCTTTATTATTTTGAAGATAGTTTCATGTTTCGCCATTCTTGCCATTTTTGTTTACGAAATTGTTAAAGGAATGCAAAATTAAATCATACAATGCGAATTTATCTTAAAATCCGAGCGAAGCATTACTTTCAGAATAAAGAATTTTTTTACTCAAATGTTGAAATATGAAATATAATTTACATTTGTATGATTTGGTCCTATGTATTAGAATTATCAGGATCCGAAAATTATATATTAGTAAAAGTTCAATTTGAGATTTCGAATATCATTACCGGCCATAAATTTATTCATACTCTCATAAAAAACATTTAGTAGCTCTTTTTCGAAATTATGATTTAATTTAACGTTCATAAAAGTTTTATTTTATTTGTGTATTTATTTGTTTATATTTAAATTATTTTGAAAATATTATACCAATGTATATCTCGACGAACTAAAACACGCTCTCTTAAATAATTATTGTCACCAATATCATTATCACTATTAGGTCTACAAGCCCTAATGGAGTGTTGGCCTCCTCAAGTATTTTTCTTCATTGATCCAAATTACGAGTTTTTTCTCTCCAGTCCTGGATTTTTAAGACAGAAATGTCTTTGAAGATATAAGGATTATCATTACAAGCATTTGAAAATATAAACACAATTATGGTTCTTAAAAAATATGTCATTCGTGTATTTTAAATCACTCTGTAATTATGTTAGATTTATAAATAATAAAGTACAGAGTTCGTAAAAAAAATTATATATATCTAGTACGTGGTCTTTTAAATCAAATCGTTAACTTGTAAATTTATTTATATATAAAATATGCATATTTATATATAAAACATTATTGTTGTGAAGATGCAGTTTTTCAGAACAATGTAATGTCAATACAAATTAAATTAATCAACTTGGAAGATGTACAGAAAAAATCTATTTATAGAGAAAATATTTTAGTTCTACCAGAATTCGAACCTGGACCTTTTCCTATCCGGGGAAACGCATTATCCAGTTTCGCCATATCAACTAAGTAGTTTTACAAAAAAAATTAGAAATTATCGTCTGAAGCTCTTTCAAATTGATTCATCTATTATTCCATTTTAAAAAATTAGGATAGGAAAATGTCCAGGTTTGAATCCTGACAACTAAAATATTTTATCGATAAATAGATTTTTTCTGCATGTCTTTCAAGTTGATTAATTTAATTTGTATTAAATATACGGATATAATAATTATTATAATTGTAAATGTGTAATATTTTATTGGATTTATGTTTTTTTAATATTTTATTTTCTGAAGTACCTATTTTTAAAGGGAAAACTGTGTATTTTTAAAACATTTCCCCGAAAAATATTTTTTCCTTCCAAGGTTATTGCATCGCACGCTATGGGACTGAGAAAACAAGAGAAACGTAATGGATCTAATATATTTTTCATTTTTTTGTTTAGGATACTCACACGTGAAATATTGCGCGGAAAATAACGTTAGAAAAGCAAATAATGTTTGTGAGCTTGTTTAAAAGAAAATATGTCGAGACAGCTGATAGATTATATTTCTTCCACAATTTGAGACAGAAAATGTTCATTTGTGATAAATCGTGCAATCATTTTAAGATACGTTTTTTTTTACAATACGTGACTGTTTATTATAATCTTGGTTTTATATTCGTTAATTTTGAAAATATTTGAACATGCACTTTAATATTTATGATTTCTACACCATTAAGCACGATAGTTCGTTAACAACTTTTGTTATAGAAATACTTTGAGAAATTATCAAAGAGAAAACAACAGTTATGATGCAATGCTATGCGGCTTTTTGGAAATACATATTTTTTGTTACTTACTCTTTTATACTTACAGTGCTTTTCATTAAAACAATTATTTTGACAAGTATATTTTGTTGATAATAATAATGAAATCAAAGGATCCGTGAATATAACTTTTAATAGAGATCTTTACATTAATGTACATAGTACTACTATATAATATTATTAGTATAAAAAAAAAAAATTATAAATTTATTGAAAAATACAATTGTAGCTTTAATCCACTTTAAATATTATTTAAATCATAGTTAATAAATTGCAATAATCTCTATATCAGCTAGTTTTTATTTGATACCAAATATAATTTTGATATTTTCAATACTAAGTAATCATTTAAATATTCGGCAATCAAGCTAAAAATATATTAATTAATGTAAGTATTATTATTAATTCAATATGCATGCACTATTCTCTTAACTCACAAAATTAATAACTCCTGATTTAATGTTTCATGTATGTGTAAAAATGTGTGTAACGCTTTAATTTAACACTACTTATTATCAATTCATTACGTATTACATGTCTTAAGTTAAATTCTATAGCATTTCTATGGATAAATAGATTTGCTTATACCAGCTACTTTCTATTTGATACCTTATATTATTTTCATTCAATATAATAATGATTTAACAGAAATCAAGGTTGTTGGTGATTTTCGCTAAGCTTGTATTGATTTTGTATTTACTTATAATATTTAATTGCTAATTGATAAGATTGTTTATTCTGAGTTTGATTAAACATTCGAAGATTTCATTTCTGACTACGCTTTCAGACAGCCTCATTAAAACAAAGTTCCGGCTTGTTTTGAAAAGGGGTTGGGTAAGAAATGTTGTAAAAATTACAGAAATCATTTCGATAAATTTAGATAATATTATTACAGCTAAATTATTTGACGTTAAAGGAAAATCAGGTACTACAACAACCCTGACAGATTTAGAGTTAACTCGTCCCACGCAAGCTAATTTTCAAGTAAGTGAATAATTTGTTTTCCGTTTTTTTATATGCTTATTTTTGTATTCAAAAGTCAACAAAAATATGATGTTTATAAAGTGAGGAGGAATTTGAGATTTTTTGCATAAAACTAAGAATGTTTTAAATTTTCTCCGCCTTACGGAATTAGTGTGAAATTAAATAAAAAAATTCGGCGCACTAATTATCATGAAAAAAATATGCCAGAAATTTTAGTTATGAATTATAATCTGTTTTAAATAATTTTGATTAATTAAAGTAAGTATTGCAAGTAAATTTGTCTTCCAACTCACACAACACACCTAGTTTCACAATATAAAAATTGAATATATGACAAGACAGCGGGAGAAATGGTGACGCACCCGATCCAGGTACTTTAAGAGACCAAGATTTTCAACAGTCAGTAGACGTATACGCAGATATAAATGAAAAATTAAAAACTACCATGATCAAAAATCTACTCCACCAATCTTAATCACTTCACTGTATCTATTCAGCGTATAATGATAAACTTCAGGGGAATTGAGTTTTAATTGTTCGAATTATTTTTAGTAGAACATGAAAATTTATCTTGGCTAGCATATTTGAACAATCAATGAAATAGTGGATAATTCTAAATATCAATTGGTCTAGTAAACATACACTTAGTATTCAAATCGGACGTCGAATACTAAATCTTTAATCGAGATACTTACTCGATTTAATGATAACCTTATTACTATCGCCATTTCCACGCGAGGATAGAGAGGTAGATGTATTCTTTCCCGATACACAACTCTTGCCTCATTTGCATTCATACATATTCTCATGTAAAGGGCGTTCCAATAAAAACGGTAAATTTTTTTTTTTTTTTAGGAGAACACATTCTTATTGTGAAGTTGTAATTATTCAGAACAAGGGTCTGTGATATTTTAAATATGAATTAAATATATTAATTATAAAGATATACATATAAAATCAATTTTATCGAAAAATATTGTTGTTGCGCTACCGGGATTCGAACCTGGATCTCTTCCCTAACCGGGGGAGGTGCTTTATCCAACTAAGCTACAGCGGCATTATTAATATATTTAATTTATATTTAAAATATCACAGACCTATGTTCTGAATAATTACAACTTCACAATAAGAATGTGTTCTCCTAAAAAAATAATAAAGTTGTATCAATGTGTCCAAAATTTAATAAAAATGAATTGATAATTCTGGCGTCTACTATCAGATTTACTTAAAGGTATTTTGAGATTCTGTAAAAATAAGGTAGATGGCTCTGTCAAATGATGGAACGATTAAATGTATTGATTTCAAAAAGGTAACATATAGGGTCGAAAAATTGTCGCTAAAAATAATGCCGCTGTAGCTTAGTTGGATAAAGCACCTCCCCCGGTTAGGGAAGAGATCCAGGTTCGAATCCCGGTAGCGCAACAACAATATTTTTCGATAAAATTGATTTTATATGTATATCTTTATAATTAATATATTTAATTCATATTTAAAATTTAAATTTTACCGAAATTTTGATTTAATCATAAAGTATAAATGTGGGAATTATGCATGGAACAACACATCTGATAAATGCCCTCCTCGGCTTTGCTGACACATTTGCGTTATTTTCAATCACGGTTTAGCATAACTGTGGATGGATTTCAGTGATACGGCGTCTAATCTCCTCACGCAAGGCGTGGGCTTGTTGGCATAAACTTTTGACTTGAAATGTTCAATTTTTGAGCACGATGTCAAATGGATGTTCCCGGACTCTCGGCTACATTTTGACGAACAGCCGTGATGTTTTCTACTGAACGATCTAGACAAACACGTATCGATGGTCTGGCATTAGTAATTGACCCTGTCTCCTCAAATTTATCAATAATTCTTTTCACAGTTGATACACTTGGAACATTTTGATTACCAAAAATTAGAAACAATTTGCGAATCATAGCAGTCAAACTTTTACCATTTTTTAAATAATTTTTAACAATAATAATATGTCGTATCGAATAGCGATCCATTTTTAATATTGGCGGACTGCCTACCATCGAATTATCATAATGGTTTGACTGTCAAAGCAAAACAACAAAAAATGCGACAAATTTAAATTTTCTGCTTTTGTTGGAATACCCTTTATATTCTTTGATTGTTCGGGAATTGTTGAGGAAGATCTTCCAGGAGTTAGTTTACCCGTTCCGTATTTCTGATACTTTTAAATATCTTTCACATCATCCTCTGCATCATGATGCATTCATTCGTTCTACATGACCAAACTATCTTAGCGATTCTACCTTAATGGTTAAAATTTCTCAAACATTAAGGTTAAACACTTTCTAAGGAATTGTTATTTAATGAGTTTCATTATTTTTACTACTTGTTTGCGCAAACTTGATGCTTACCTATAGAAAGTATATCAGACTTTTTATTCTTATAAGTCGCTACATCAGCTATCTACTTATTTAAAAAAATATTATTGTGAAATATAATCTATATCAAAATTTGTATTTTTCGATTTGTATTTTTTTCATTTGTTTCAAAGATTTTCCGCATATTCCCTTTTTCTAGTTGAGCTCGTTTGTTGAGAAGCCTTAGGTGAAAATATTTATTTTCCCGCTCACATACCGGAAAGTACAAGGATGTTGTGACAGCAAAGTCGACGAAGCGATCGGAACTCAATTTTGGAGCAAAGTAAATCTGCAGATAATTGAAATGTTCGATCGTTCTGACGTTCGTGAATATTTTATCATCAGGGCGTGTGATATAATGCTTCAGACCCCGACCCCGACCGACTACATAGCGTATACTAATAAGGTTTTTAAAAAACAACAAAAGATACTATGCACATCATTATAAGTATTCTAATTACGTGATATATTTAGCTATGCATATATTTATTTGAAACAAGCATTTATTATTATTATGTTTATATAGTGTCTCATTTAATATATGGAGATTTGAATTAAGCACCGTTCTTTTAATTATCAAACCTAAAATTGCTTTATTAGATATTTATTACCTAAGCACCAGGCAAACTCATCATCATGTAGCATTTCAAAACGGAAGAACGAGTATCAAACATTTATTTAAATTCGGGTTCTGTTGTATATACGATTCGCAAACTTTTTCTATTTTTGTTGGTGATCATGTAGCCAAAAGCCATTGCAATATTCAATTTATTCTGTAAATTTTTCGCAGGTTCTTGATGCAAAGATACCAGTGCATGGTCGTAATATTCGTTCAAATGTAAATATCACTACAATGCGCAAGAATGTCGAAAATCCAAAAACCTTCATTTGTCGCAATTCAGTGACCATACCCATTTTCACCTGAGTGGATATATCAATGAGCAAAATTCTTGACATAAGGAAAAGAAAAATAAATCACTACATTTGCGTCAAGTTGCAGTAAGATTTTTGGGCTGGATATGTCATTGTGCTATTTATAATGTAAGTTCATAAAGGCTCGCTCTTTGTTGTATTAATTTTTTTCATATAATAAATCTAACTTATTTTTAAAATATTTAATTTATATGAGATCTTGCAAATATACCTCGGAGATATTATTACGAATATTTATAATATAAATGCTCTACATTTTAATAATTTTGCGAACTTCTTTAATATATCGGTAAGACCCTAGCCTAATAATACCTGTTGATAGTCTGTATCTAAAATAAAAAAATTAAGTAAATTCAGCGCTTGTGCTATGTCTATCGTAATAATCGCTAGGAACAGAATTCGAACAATATATATGTTTGTATATATAACGGATTATTTTCTTGGGGAATCCGCGTCAGATAGTCTTGAGAAGGACTTTTAATTTCCTACCGTTTCGAGTAAATAACATTATTCATTCTCAAGGGCCGTTTATCCTGAATCCTTCCCTTAACTGACGAGTAAACTAGACTATTCGAAGCAAGAGCCAAAATAAAAGTTAGTCAAAATCTTAGTACTTAATATTATTAGTTGACTTCGCGATTAATTGTATCTAATGGTAACAAAAGGTGACTTGTAATTTATTTTTTAATAGCCGACTTTGTGCATGCGCAATTATCTTGCTAAGTGGTTCTTTGATTATTATAGGGGGATTTTATTAGTTTATGTTGTGTTGGTTTTTTTGGATGACCGTATTTTTGTGGATGGCTGTATCTAAGATATTTGTTCAGTTGTGTGAAATTCTTATGGAATCGTTTCTAGTCTTTATGTTATTTTTATGTTTAAAAATTTATATTGGTTCTTTATATATACCGGATGATTATATGTTAAGGTTAGCTATGGTGTGTCTTTATCGAAATCTATTGTATGTCCCTCAGTCAGAACATGCTGCACTAATGATTACGTAATCTTTTTTTTAACATCTACCCAAAAGTTTGGCTACCCGCGATGAGATCTTTTGATTTGAACAGCCGATATATATTTTGTCACCGGAAGAGCAGGGAATTTTATTGTGCACTCAGTATGATTCCAGAGATATTTTGTCTTTGGAAGTTCTCAGTAATAACGATATTTTATTTTCTGTTCTAAAAACAGTTTTAATATTATTTTTCTTGAGGAGACAGTTTAATGTATCAGTTGTTCCCTTAATGTACGGCAGGAATGCTATGGTAACTCAGGAGTTTTGGTATTTTTGTTTCGTTTTAATCAACAAATCGGAGCATTTGCAAGGATATTAATTTCCAATAATATCATGAATATATATGCAATAACTGGATTTAGAGATGAGCTATGCTAACTATTTGACGCGGGTTTCTACAGAAAATAATCTGTTATCTTTTACCCGTGAAAATCTTAAACATAACATATATATATATATTTTTTTAAATTTAAGCCGTTTTAATATTTTATACAATTTCGAAATTACTGGTGTTGTTCACAGTGAACCAATAAATCAATAATTAAACAAAATTAATTTAGTTCGATAATTATATTTTATTCCATATTCAAATATAAAAAATCCTGGGTATATTTATAAAAAATTGGCGTAGTTTTCGCTGTATGTACCTACATATGTTATTCTGGTAAACGCTATCGCCGCGTGTAAATGATCATTGAATTTACTGAAATGATATAATATTATGGTTGGATTTGAATACATGTAATTTAATATCAATGTTCAAATTTCTCAATGAAAATTTAAATCAATAATTCGAGATATTCTTGTGAATTCGGGAAATTCTCGTTTAACTCGAGACCAGGAAATTTGAATCAATTATTCAAATTTGTTCCTCTTTCTGTTTCTCCCATCTTTTATTAATAATTTATGGGCGGAAACAGTTTTAGTAAAATTTTGAAAACTTTTAGCCTTCAGCCTGGCTTATCCTTCATTCCTTCTCCTAACTTGAATCTTTGTTTTTTCATTATATAAAGTTTAAAGCAAAACAGCTTCTTCTTATTCTAAAATAAACCATTTAACTTTTTTTTAAATATTATAGCCTCATAATATTAACAGTGATTGCCCGTTTGTGTGTGACATCTTAGTTTTAGTCTAAATGCGTATTATTATTTATTCGTAAAACAATTTTATCCAAAAATGTTTTAAACACAATTGTCAATTAGTTGGTATGTAAAAAATCTCATAAATAATTTATATAATATTTTTAGGTTATTGAAACCATAACTATTTCTAGGTAACTGAAATTAAAGTTTATAAGATAATAATTCCTGAAGTTTTATAGTTTTCTGCGATTTACAAGCTAACCTTAGCTTGTAACATTAAACACAAACATAGAATAATATAGGTATTATAAAATATGGACATATTCATAGAAATACATATTTTCTTTTAATATGAGCTGACTATTTGCTTCTTACATTCAGGCAAATTTTACAAAAAACTGGTTAGTATAATGTGCCTCTTTATCTGGCTTTGTGAACTGGGAAAGGGATTTCAAGTGCATAGAAACCCGGAATATTCTACACTACCTACAGAAGTGAAATATCGACTATGGATACATTGAGCTGCTAACGAGTCTCCACCCTTCAATAATGATCGCACGCCTACAAGAATCCAATGCTATCCCATATACAAAGTCGTGCATCAAGAAGATGTGATATCACCGAAATTGTTCATTATTTCATTAGTAAATTGTTCAAATTGCTCTAGAAGAAACATATATTTCACAGACAACCAAATATATAAACATGAACTAACGAAAATTCCTTATTTCAGTATTTTCATTTTGGTGTCACTCACGTGATCACTTTGGTACCACTAACGCAATCAAATAGCTCCGCGACTTTTTTGAAATATACGACTCGATTAGAATGAAAATTTAAACGCTGATAATATAATATGCATTAATGTAAAAAATACGTCTTGTTTACACAAATATTTCATTTTTGAAGAGTGAATACTTTTACTGTTGCATAAATGTGTCATAAACTATCATATTTATGTTTCCACAAAGAATATGTGTAGAATGCCCCTCATCCCGCAACTGATGTTCCAAACCTCTCTCCTGTATGTACACTTTATTTCTTTACTGATCTGTGATATATTCAAACTTTTGAACTGGGAAGCAAACTGAATTAATAGAAATGAATAACGAATAAAACAGCTCATATTAGCAGATGATATTGTGATTATTGCAAGCACTCGGGAAGATATACAAAAATGCTTCAAATGTATCAAAACTTTTTGTCCCAAATATGATTTTTTTATATAACCAAAATTGTGATTGTGAACTGAGAACTAAGAAAGATTTTAGGCAATAATATTTGTACAAAAACCTTGAGTCAAAAATTATTAGGAAGGCTGCTGATTCGAGAGAACGAAATAAATATACGTATTCAGCTTTGTTAGACCCTCAAAGCCAAAATATCACAATCTCTAAAGACTAAAACCTTTAATTGAACATGAACCCTCACCATCAATATCATACACAAATTAAAAGTTGCTCAAAGAGCAATTGAATGGGCTACGCTTAAAATATATCTTGAGATATCGATTACCTAACGTTTAAATTCGCCAGAAAACCAAGGTAATGGATGTTGCCCAAAAATTTACATACTCAAGTGGCAATTGACATATTTTATATGATGAAAATCCAAGAATGGAGACCTGACACTGCTAGAATAAGTGTTGGCCGTCCTCCAGTTCGATAGAGCGACGACTTCAGAAGAGTGATTGCCAACAGATGCATGAGAAAGGCTGAAAACAGATTTTTGGTGACCCTTGGGAGAGGCCTATATCTACAATGCAGAGACACGGGCTGATTATGGTGATATTGATTATACTTATAAAAAGAACAATAGTATAAGATAGAAAGGATAATAGAAATATAAGCACAGTGGAAATACTGTATACATATTTAAGGACTTAGTTTTCAAATAAAAAAGAAAATAAATGAAAAACTGAACTAAGATTAATAAAATAATACTTTGAAAAAAGAAAATAAATAAAAAATAATACTTTGAAACCTAGATATAGTAGTTTCATTGACAAAAATATTTTGATGCAAAAAATAGTTGTATCCGACCAGGGTGCAAACCAATATTAAAGTAAAGTACTACATTCAATAAATATTCTAAATATATATAAATAAAGTATCAATAGAGTGAAGCGCCAATTAGATGCATTCCATTTAATTCCTAATATCCCTCACTGTTATCATATATTGGTAATTTTAGATGGTGTCTAGACAAAATTAATAAAAAGGTGCTCTTACGAAGAATAAAATAAAATAATTTTTCTTATCGTACCCTTTTCTTCATCATAAATTAATTGTGAAATAATCATATTTATTGTTATTCTTTTCTTTAATTAAAAATACTAAATAAATGCAATAATGAAAAAAATACTTTAACAATCTTCTTTTTTTAGTGCCTTATCTGTTCAAAGAACATGGGCTATATCACTTTGCTACATCAAAATTCAACAGTATACGAGTACTAGCCTCAGGTTTGTTATGTCACGATGTTCTCCTTCTTCCAGGGTCCCGAATTCCAGAAATATTTTCCTGCATCATGAGATTCAGAATTTGATACTTCTCTGAAGATCTCATTACATGTCTGTTACATAATCAAATTTTTAGATTTTTATTGTTTTCAATACGTTTATTATTTTCCCATCAAAACTAATAGCACCTTCATTCGTAATCCTATTCATCCACCTAATTTTGAGCATTATTCTGTAGATCCACCATCTCAAATGCTTCACGTCGCCTTATCATTTATTCTGTAAGTGGCTATGCTTAAATTCCATAAATAGTACCGAGAACCCATAAGACCTACCCTTTCGCATTCGTAATCTGAGATTAAGATCATGACTGAAGAACATCTTTTTCATGCGGATAATGGTTTGCATGAGCTTGTTCAATGCGGCATTTGATTTCAACAGAAGAATCTCATCTTTCATTTATATTGCAACACAGGTATAAATACTTGTACAAGAAGTACAAAGACTTACATTGTCAATTATTTTCTAAATAAATTATCATGATATATAAAGCAACTTATGATATTTAATGCATCATTTTAGTGAATAGTATTTTACTATTTTTACTTTTGCACTGATATTTTTACAATTATTTCATTACACTAACTACTATACCGAAAAAGCACTGTCTGCTATAATATAGTTAAATACTAGTAATCAGGTAGTAGATAGGGTATCGAATTAAGAACTTTACTTTGGTCCCAAAATCATCAACAACGTTGCTTCTTATTTTAATAATATTGAAGAAAAAAACACTCTCTGAATTATGAAATTACAAAAAATATATATATTCTTATTATTATAATGGCATTATATATCCACAAATAAAAACATATCACTATATAAGCAGTGATTAATTATCATCACCATTAGTTGTTAGCTTTCTCATGAATTTTGCTCTATTGATTCCTATTACGAGCCATTTCTCTCTAAGCCTAGATTTCTAATTTCTAAGACATAGTCGTTGCATCTTAGCTTTTGGTTTTGGGTTCAGCAATGTCATATTTCCCAGATAGTCTAACCACCGATGTCTTTCTATTTTAATAAACCTTGAGACGCTTACTTCATTATAAATATCATTATAGTATAGAGTTCACTGTTTTAGCACCTACGTCAATTTTTTTTTTCTAAAATCATAATGCTCCTTTCAAATCACTCATTCTTCATACTTAGTACCAATGTCTCAAGCACTAGTCTGATAAGCGATTTGTACACTAAACTTTGGTGTTTCTAGACGACAATGGTAATGCGTTTTTTTATATTTTCTGTATGGTATGTGAGAATCTTTATATTATTCCAAAGTATAGGCTTCTACGTGAGAGTATGGACAATTGTTGGATGCAGCCAACCACCATACATTTGACCTTCTGCTGATTTACTACAAAAAATATATATTTTTCGGATCTTTCAAGATTTATGAACGCATTTCGAAGAACCTCGGGGATCTTTGTTACTACGTTAATGTTATCAGGGGTCGGCAGACCGCGGCTCTTTTCATAGGAATTTGCAACTCTTCAACTCTAGCTCATATTTTCATCTACAATCATATTTGATACATGAAATAGTTTTCCTGCAATATATGACACAATTAAAATACTATCATTTGCCACTCTCACAATTTTTGGCTCCACCGATTTTGGCGAATAGAAATTTTCTTCCATGAATTAAATAAAAAGTATATTAAGAAGAAAATTAACCAACGATAAAATACAAGCTTGCCTAAAATTGAAAACAAATTGTT
Organism: Eubasilissa splendida; assembly: GCA_031772225.1. NCBI lineage: Eukaryota > Metazoa > Arthropoda > Insecta > Trichoptera > Phryganeidae > Eubasilissa > Eubasilissa splendida. The sequence continues at coordinate 20,542,037 of CM062851.1, read as the reverse complement.
TTTTGCCAGATATAGCATTCAAGGTCACCATTCTAACTAGTAAACTTTACAAAGCCCAAAAAGTGTTTTAATAGTGTTTAATTATTTATATTTTAAAAAGAACACATTATTTTTTGTGAAGTTGTAATTTTTTCAGAATATAGTTCTGTAATATTTAATTATTTAGGTTTCCTTATTTTATAAGTAATGCATCGGTCTACTGAAGCTACATCTAGCTACTTAGAAGAATACAATGTATGTGAGATATATCCTATGCATTCTATTATTCTAAGTAGTCTACGACTGGGTTGTGAATAAGATTTTTAAATGATTTGGTTTTTTTTCGACTTTTATTTTATTTTATATATTTCATTTAACATTTATTTATTCTCTATAAGAGTAGAACTCGTGTATATAAAAGGAGTATATACGAGATAATTTATGTTTCAGTTAGTCTGTGTATATATTTTTTTACATCAGATACAAATTGATCGAAGTCTGCAATTGTTCCAATTGTGAAGGGAAGATTGTTAAAAAAATTGATGCCTTTGATTTTGTGATTTTGGGTTATGGTATAATTTAGTTTTGTAATATCAATATTTATGTTGAGATTCTGTTTACTTAGTATATGGCTCTTCACACTAGAAAGTCTCCCCGACCCCTGGCATTGGCTAACAGTTGCCCGGATTTGCTGAATATCGTTTCCATTATCTTAATGCCAAAGTCCCGAATAACTTTTCTAAGATAATATTGCACAATAATAATTATAGTCATATTTCACACTTTTAATATTTCATGTAAAATAATAATGCATTTCCACAAAATCAATAAACATTATGCTAATTCACCAATTATGGAAAGTATGAATTGTAACATGTAAACCACCAATTTGAATTGACCGCCTCCCCTTGGAATACAAGCGATAACGTGTGAACCCAGCGTGTGAGTTCGGTTTCCCGCTCTTTTCAAATGTTGCCATATTCCGCAAGCGCGCACAAACACAAAGTAGGTACTTGCATACAATATTGCCGCGCAATTTCCCCAACAACGGTTTTCCCAAGTGAGGGCTGGGATTTTGACCATTCCTATAACTCATTGTTTAGCGGTTCCGCGTTGACTAAATTGCGAAATGGTTATGCGAAAATGTTTAGCACAACTGGTTTTCTGATTTTATTTTATATTTTCTCCTTCATTTTCTTATTAATTATGAGCTCATTTAGAGCATTTCCTATAATACTTTAGACAATGTTTATGAATTGCAATTTCATTAAAAATGTATTCTATTTTTCTCTCAGTCGATGTGCTCATTGTGGTTCTCTATTCTGCTTTCATAACGCGAACTGTTTTTCTCAGTTTTTCGCAACTTGGACGACGTGTATCGAGACTTCTGTCATGCGTGGACTCGTGGATCTATCCATCATATTGGAGAGCGGCTTTCTCGTTTTCTGTTCTTTTACTTCCTTGTAATTACCAATTTCTCCAAGCTATTTTCTAGCAACATGCCCAAAACAAGAAATAATTTATTTCTTGCACGCTTTTCTGAAGACTTTATTTTTTGCAGAGATACTGAAGAATTGAAATATCGTTCGTTTCGCAGTCCAAAAAATATATTACTCAATTGTAATGATCAAAAATTATAAAAATTATAACAATTATCACCAACACTAATATAATAAATCATATGTCGGGCCTAAGCATATAGAACATATTATTTATTGCGATAAATATCGGAAAATTATAAATAATTCATAAAAATAATTAGAAGATGAAAATCAAATGCTCCAATAAAAAAACAATATTACGAAATGTAATGTGCGGATATCTTCATAACCAATGATTAGACTAACGAAAATTACTGTTCATATTCACCTTAACACCTACCGTATTAACAATGCAACTGTGGATTTCCTTCATTAACGTTAAATAAACTAACCAGAATATTGATTTATTGGCCTGATATGGTATTAAATATGTTAGTCATACATATTTGCTTATGTTATGTTACTCGATCCTTTGTGATATACAGGTAAAATGTTTGCATAGTTCAATTAATTTGTATCTGGCAGCCCAACGAGTAGCATGTATCGAGTGATATTTTAGAACATTAAAAATTTAGTACCGTAGTATAATCAAATTTCTTTCCAAAAGGACACAATCTATCAGAAATCTAATGTTTCCAAAACATTATTTCTTTCTCTTCATTTTGCAAAGTTAAAGAATAGATACAACTGTTTTGCGTGCAAAAGAAAATCAACCAAATATAAGCCTTAAAATATTGGTCAATTGAAGTGATAACTCCAGAAACAATAACCATTATGTAAAAAAGATTAAGTAACAGGCAGCTGAAGGTAAAAAAAATTGCATTAAAATATAGTGTGTCGGAATGCACAAGATCACATTCATTTGAATAAATAGTGCACAATATCATATCACCTATCTTGATGATGGCTGCCCAAACTTCTTTCAACAGTACAAAAGCATCGAAATTGTTGAGAGTTGTAAAGAAATGTTGTACCTGTATGACGGAAAAAAAAAGATTTTATCGATTTCTTTGTTACGGGAGATGAAATATAATATAATCCTCTACCATAATCCTCTTTCAATAAGATAACCTATGGAGTGCGTCGTCCTGAAGTAGCAAAGACCATAAATTCAGCAGCGACCGTTTTGTGAAGATATTTTTTTGATCAATAGAAAATAAAGGAATGCAATTAACCGGGGAATATAACAGTAATGTAAGTAAGTAAGTAACCTAAGAGAAGCTATAAGGAAAAAATGCCATGGAAGTTCTGTCGAGGTGTTAACTTTTACAAGACGATATTTCCATGCATACAACGGCTATTGTAAAAGTAGTCATTGCTAAATGCGGTTTTCAAGAACTGAGACACGTACCTTATATTTTATACATGGCCCCTAAGAAGAATTATTTATATTCAATAATGACATTCGACTTGCGTGAAAAAAAGTTAACAACCATGTAGTAAAGACAGCAGTTTCGAAACAAATTTTCAGACTGTTTTATATATAAAGAGTGTCCAGCGGAAAATTTTCAAGTTTAATATTAAAAAAATAAAAACTACAGTGTTGTTCTCATATTTTATTTATACAAAATGGAAATTAACGATGCTAATTTAACGTTTTATAAACAATATCATCTAAATGCTGTCCATTTCCCTCAAGACACTCTTGCAATCGTACTCTTAAATTTGCGAACACGCGATAGCAAAGCATTGAAAAGTTCAATGGCAGCAACTTCACGGCGGATATTTTATTGCAGAGCTTGAATTGTTCGAGAATTGTTGCTGTAAACTCTTAACTTAACCTTCAAAAAAGTCGCATGGTGTAAGGTCCTGTAACTGAGGTGCCCAGGGTATGTCTACGTACTTGCTAATTAATTTATTGGGATAAATTCTCCTCAGCTTCTCCATTGAAACTCTAGATACGCATAGAGAGGCCCCGTCTTGCTGAAATTGTGTCCTTTTATTGAACCCGGGAAACAGCTGCAGTTACGGTACCAAAAACTCGTCGATCATTCGGCAATAGACGCCAGCAGTGAAAAAATAAGGACTAATTATTCCTCGGCCAGAAATTGCACACCACACTGTTATTTTTGATTAATATAAACATTTTTAATGGCGTTCCTTTGGGTTATTGGGGCACCGGTATCTCATGTTCTGTAACATAGCCATCGATATGAAAATGTGCTTTGTGAGTAAACAATATGTTTCCAAGCATTCGTACTGTTCCAATACGTTCCAGCATCGTTCTTGTTAAGGTTTCACGTAAATAATAGTCATTTTCGTTGAGAAACTGCACGATTTGCAGTTTGTATGGGTGAAACTGTAGTTTTTTTTTCAAAATAATGTATACTGTTGATTTTTTTATTCCAGTACAGGCTGCAATCTTCCTTTTTCCAATTTCACGTCGAACTTGAGCCACATGTTCTGGCGTCGCTGCTGACGTTGATGGTCCCAGATGAGTTTGGTTAACCATTGCCCCTTCTTGTCTAAACTTTTGAACCCAACACCAGATAAATTGCGCGCTCGGCCCATCACTTTCTCGTCAAATATTAAAGTGAGTACAAAAAGCGCGACGCGAGAGAACCAATGAATCACCGCACTTTAAATATTGCTCAATTGCGAACACGCGTGCGGTGACGTGAGCGCGGTGCGCTCCCTCATTCCCTCGACTCATTGCGACTGGCAAATCAGCAAATCATGCGCGTCGAACAATACCCTTCCCACTTACCTCACCCTGGTAGTTTACGAGTAATTACAATTTATTCTTGAAATTTTTCCACTGGACACCCTATACTTGTTAATTGAATGCAGTGAAAAGTATATTCAAGCTAAAAGAGATTATATTAAAATATTTATTATTATACCATCCGAACACTTTCAGGCCTTTTGGATCTCACACTGTAAATATTTATATACTCCTAAAATAAAGCTATAAAATGCGGGATATGTTGTGTATGTAGTATTTTATTTATCATGTGTGATTATGGAGTTCTACAAACTTACTTCGAAAATAGTAAAAAATTTAAATAATTAATTTTGTGTTTAATTAACTGCATGAATTTTATTATAAAATCCAACCCAATGAAATAAATGATTTTTTTTAATGACTAACCGCAGAGTGCTTGCTGAAAATATTATTATTTTTTTATTTATTTTGTTGGAAAATGAAAACATAACATTTTAGTAGTCGTGCAAAATATTTATTATCCGTTGAATGATTGAGAACAGGGCGTGTCTGCAGATAAAACTGTCGTTTTCAAAAATTAAATTAAACATAGTACAAATGTTCCTAGGAATAAATTTTATTTAAATGCGATAAAATTTAAAATGAAATAATATTTTGTTTCTTTGGTTTAAGCGATTGAATTTTGTGAATGTAAACCAATCTTGTTATCTTGACCGTACATCGCTGAGGGAGGGTAGGTAGACAGCTACACACGGTTATTCACTGGGCGTTACTTGGTAACGCCGGTACTGAGTTTTCCGACCGAACATCGGGCTTAAAATGTAATTATGTTAATGATGAAACCCACATTTTCAATACAACTCACATGATATATGTTAGAAAAGTGTGTTTACCGTGCTCTTACATATAAATATATTCAATTTATGTTTCTTTTGAAATTGTATTTAATTAATTATTTCATACAATTTGAAAATTCTCTTGATGTATGTGTAAAAATACAAGATGTCCCAAAAGTCTTTTTTATAATGTTTTCCAAATCTGATCCATTATTTTGCTGGCACTCTTCTAAACGGGAGGCGAAATTTCTGAAAACTGCTCGACATGTACTTTCAGTGATTGCTGCCATTTCTTCTCGGATATATATTTTTTTAATTGGTCCAGAGAGGTAGGATTGTTATTGTATACTTTTGATTTAAGGTAGACTCATAAGAAAAATTCTATCGGTATCAAGTCGAGGCTACGTAGAAGCCAGTTTATTTCACCTCGTCGGGATATCAATTTTCTAGGGAAAATTTCACAAACAACTGGTAAGGACACATTCTATAACAAATGAATTCCCAAGGACGCGGCTAGCGATTGGCATATCCCCCCCTCCCCCTCCCCCTCCTCACCTACTCATTGCGTTGGATGAAAAAAACGTTTGGGACACACTGTATTATATTTTATAAAAAGAGGATTTCGAACGAAAAATTATATAAGTCGATTAAAAATTATACAACTAAGAAAATTATACAGTGCGTATTTGAATGTCGGCTATTTATTTTGCAACAGATATTGTTTCTACTATACAATAAACAAAACAGATTGCACATTTTTGGAATGTTTACTCTGAACTGTCATTTACGTGGATTCAAGATCCGAGGATTTTATCCATATACATGCATCCTGTTTAGTTGAATCAGTGTTAATACGATTGATTTTATGTTTTTGCCCCTGTCAAACTAGTGACTCTTGGTTGAATTAGTTTTAGCACTTCACCGTACATCCTAATCATTGCTATCATCAAATATTGTTTCAGTATAATATACAAGTTGGATTGTAGTAGGTTAATACAGATCATTTTAATCTGTAACCAGATGATTGCAGATGACAACGCAATGTTTAATTTAGTTTTGGAGTTATAATGTACTAATCCTACCAACACACGTTTATTGCATTTTTTTAAAAATAATGTTTCGGCTACCGTGAACACGTGGAGAGACGATAAACCCAGAAGATTTTGAAGAATTTAATTTTATATTAAGGAATACTTCTTGTGTAATTATAAAATTAATATGATATTTTGAAATGCTCTGAAAACAAACAAAAACAAAAAAAAATAAAAAGGGAAATGGTCTATACCAAAATAATATCATGATTATTAATTTTATTCTGGCAGTGGATGCATGAATCAGGTAGATTTTGTGTGTTTTTAATATTTTTGTCTTGGTCGAAAATTAACGTAGTTAAAAAAATTTAAATAGCTATTATTTTGAAACAAGATGGCAAACAAGGCTAGTTAAATAAATATATCTAAAACATTTATGTTGTCAATTTTTCAGAAAAATGTAATCATAATATGATGAACTTTTTTGTCAAGGGATATGTTTGTGATGTCTCCTGATCATAAACAAAGAGAGTGCACTGAAATTGCATTGGAATGCTCTTTAGTAGGTAGAATTTCTGTTGATATGTATATAAAATAAATAATTGTTCAGTAACGCATTAGAGGTTATTGATTTTTATCATTTATATACTCTCAATAATTCATATATTTAATTTTTGGATATACTAATAAAATAATCATAACAGTTAGTTATGTATCGATTTTATTTGTAATTTATCGTCGTTTTTATTCGATACTCAATAATGTTAATTTTATTTTTTATTAGTTATAATACCAACTCTAAAATTCACATAAATTGAGATAAAATTAATGTTCTAATAAAACATGAAGGAATCCGTATAAGTTATTAAATCATGTGGCACTAAGAGATTTTGTATGATTTTAAATCATTATTTGACATAATTATACGTGTCCTTTAGTCGACCTTTCAAGAAATTGAAACTATTATATTTCATTAAATTCGTCAATCGTGCTTGAATTACTCATAATCTTTAACCTTTGATAATATTTCTCGATCAGACATAATTTCATGTTAATATTAATTTACCACTTCAGTCGATATTGTAGAGTTCAACAGTAAATTTTAAATCAATTATTGATATTATTTAAAAATAGGTCAAAAATCAAATTTATATTTTATTTTTGGTATAATCGATTATTTAAGCGTCTAGCTTTGTTATTTATATCCAACAATGTCGGTATTGAAACTGTTTTCTTTGTATGCTAGAGTAAAAAAGTTAATTGTCATAATTAATATTTTCACTTGACTTGATACAATAGATATCTGTTGAGAAAATATATACCTATACATCTACGGAGCTTTTCTAACATCGTGGGGCGTTAAATTTTCAAACTAATTCTAGCTGGCAGAAATAGCTGGTGCTAAATAGAGAAGTTAGTATAGTGTGATATTTTACTATTAACTTTATCTAAAAATATTACGTGTATTAAAATATGTCGTATGAAAAAATAATAATATTTCAAAATTTTCGTGATCAACTTTGTCGAAGTCGATTATAATTATATTTTTAAAAAACTTAATTTATTTTTTTAATATTATGAAAAAATTTATCAATTATTAAAATAAAACACAACATTGTTTACTTCACACGATACTTGAATTAAAACCTTAAAATGAATTGAATTAAAATCATTTTCAATAATAAACTAATACCTAAAACTAGAAGGAAGACTATAATACCGCTATATACAAGATAGACAATAACCCCCCTCTCACCAATACCGCTCTCATACCATTTCCCCCCACCCCTCGCCTCCTCAACCATGTACTCGATAGTCTATCTTCTAGTTTTAAGTTTTTAGATCAGAAAAAAATTATTAAATAAAATATTTAGTTTATATATTACATGTAAGGGGCTAAATAATCTACATTGTACTTTCCATTTCTAACTGGGTTAACCACATAGGTTTACCTTTGTAGAATTTATCTGTATTCATTCGGTGTTATGTGGCTGTGTTCACATATGAGATATCTTTCGGCGATTCGTCTCAAGAGCAGGTACAGTATTCAACGGGAAGCGTTCTATGAATCACCATCGCAAATGTTTATCTTCCAGATTAGAATAACGCATCCAGTACACGCGTATCTCAGAGATTAATGTCTTATTGAGAGATAACTGTGGACACGGGCTATTACGAACTAAACCCGAAATTTTTTTATTCCTTCAATATCGTCTTAGTGTGCAAAACCAGCAATCCTGGTAATATTTAACCACAAGCGTAATGCTTTCTTAAAACACACGCAAATATGCGTGTAACGTCCGCCCGCATAATCAATCGCGTGCTTATGTCAGTTACAAGTATTTCATTATTCCACAAACAATCCAGAGGGAAAACGGAGTATCGGTGAACCGCGTCTTCATCAGCTAAATGGGATTCATCAAGACCTACATGCTCTCGAGTTTGACGACTAGTTAATCAAGGCGTAGAACAGAGGAATGAAGGGATCTCCTTGAGACGTCTATGATCAACCTTGCACTGACGACAATACACACATACGAGGTGCGTTTTTTAAGTTAGTAACGGAATATTTTTTAAAGAAACACATCATTTTTACAACACTACTTTCTTCGGACGCTACACACTACTCAACATAGTCGCCACCATTAGTAAGGCACTTGTAATAACGGGGCATCAATTTTTGTATACCTTCGTCAAAACCATGTCTGTACTGTGTCTAAGTTCATCATCGTCATCAAAACGCTAGCCACCAAGGAACCGCTTCAGAAAGGAAAATATGGAAATCACTTGGTGCCAAATAAGGACAAAATAGGACATACTTGGCAATGAATGTCAACTGGTTTAATATTTAGTGCATTCAAGAAAAGAATCACGGATCGTATGTGAGATACGGCGGGCTGATCTATTGTCTTAAACATTTCAACCACTCTCTACAAGATGCCCACATGTGAATATCTCTAACGTTTCATGTGGTGAATCAACAGATGAAGGAAACTATTGTGCATGCACAACATCGCAACCGCAGCGCTACGTCGGGAATATCCGGCAACGGTACTTACTTAAAAAACGCGCCTCGTATATAAAATCATATAGACTGTAATTATATAAATACAGTACAGAAAGTATATAAATAAAGTAAAAATTAGATGAATCATTTGAACGGATAGACAGAAAAAATGTATATGAGTCTTATATTTTCAAACCCCTCCACAACAGATTTTTAATAAAACCCATAAATCACGTAAATCGTTTAAAAATTAATTTGACATCTAAATGCTTTATTAGATATTTTAAAAATATGGTGTATGTATCAATACTATAACACTATAGGAAATGTAAAAATATATATATATATATATTGTCGATTTTGAGAAATAACGAAATTTATAATTTTGTTGAGGGATTTGTCAATCTAAACTATTTATAGAGGTGTTTAAAACTCAACACGCGTATTTCAGAGGTGTTTTTTATTTACATTATTTGATACAAACCAGTGGCATACCACTAAAAACTATTGGTCGGTGTTATTATTGAGTCATTTGGAAATTATATACTCAATTGTAGAGGGTTTTGACACGAAACATTTGTCTTTATTTTTTCTATTACTCATATTATAATATTATTAAAAAGGAGAAAAAAATAGATGGCTTCCAAATAATGGAAGGATAGATATATTAATTTGAAAAGTGCTATAGGTTCTAAAATTTGCCGCCAAAGTATTGTGCTGTAGCATAATCGGTTAATGCACGTTCCCAGACCCAGGTTCGAATCCCGGTAGCAACAACAATATTTTTCGATAAAATTGATTTTATATGTACATCTTTATAATTAATACATTTAATTAGTACTTACATTATTATTATTTGCGGTAAAGTATTTGATCAATTTCATGTGTCATTTTTTTCCTAGAAAATCTGAACTCAAGTATACATTTTTTAAATTTCTGATTACCTATAGAGTTTGGAAATAAGCGACTTACATATGGAACTAACTAACTTAACCACCGTACCATAACGCTGTTTTTCAGCTGGGATAGGCAGAAAGGATATAGCGTCACACTCTACTATCCTGACACGCAATTCTCCCCTCTATATTCTACATATTTTCTTACAAGTTAACAATCATTGTATTTATAATACTCTGTCGCCTATGTTTTTATTGTAACTTTTTTAATTTAAAAACTTTGCGAAATTTTCTATGAGGCATATGTTGTTTTTGCTTGTTGGTCAGTTTCTAAGGTTTTTGTATAAGCTTTAACAAGAGATTACCCTGCGCACTCCTGACAACCGTCTTCAAGTATTTAGTTAAGCTAGTCATGCCAAATCTTCCACGGACATCCTCTATTTCTAGTGCCATCAACACTTGCGTCATATATCTTTCTTGGTATTCTCTCCTCGTTCATTCAGTATACATAACCAAACCACGTAAGCGATCCTTTATTAAATCTTATTCACTATGCCAAGATCAGCTTTACATTCCCTCCTAATCTCATAAATCGAAAAAATACATAAAGAATATTCCGGTTTCGGGACTTCACACTCTTGTCGAGAGAATGCAATACCAACTATTGTATGTTAATCAAGTACTTCCACATTAAATTTTTAACACTTCATTTCTTCGATTTTAGTGAGAGATACCAATCCAAAGCTATCTTCTTTTTATTTGCAATGAATTTCGAAAATCTTTGAGTAGTACCTACATACGAGGTGACGTTAAGAAAAATTTCGACACATATATACATTTTAACAAAAATAAGAGGTAAGTATTTTTTTAGAGATTTTAAATAAACTAAAATTTTATTAAAATCAAAATATAAAAATATATTTTTATTTATTATCTTTGTTTTATTAACCACTAAATTGAGTTTAAATACATCTACCAGTTTCGAAAAATACCATTTTCTTCTTCAGGATGTCATAACTAACTAAAACATATATTGTTTCTTTGACAGAATATATTTTTAAAAAAAAAAAAAAAATTTTAGTACCTAACTCAAATCATTACTTAATACAAATTTACTCGAATAATATTTAGGAAAAACATTTAGAATAGGACTCGTAGTTAAATTTAGTTGGTTGTTTATAATTTTTTGATTAGTTTTACACGCTTTATTTATCTCCAACGATTCCAAATTATTTAATTTGTGACCAACACCGTTTATATGCAAAATTGACAATCACAATTTTTTATCAAAACCATGACCCTTTTCTATCAAATGATAGCAAATTCTGAAAACCCACTTTTGTTCAAACATCTCAAATTTTAACCACAAAGATAATATTGCTAATTTTAAAAGTATATAAAAATATATTAAGCATAATCAGCAATACTTGTTATTATTGAGTAACAATTTAATATTAATGTCTGATTCGTTTCAACATTACACTAATTATCAAAGCTTTATTAATAATATGAATATTACAAGTTAATTTTAATCTCAAATTATGATCGAAATTTAATTACAGTCGTTCATAATCCAACTCTAGAAATTTATATGTTATTTATAAGGGATACTATTCGATATTCATTACGCACCGATTAATATTGGAAACCCCGTTAATATCTTGTAATCACTACATGTCGAAAGGAAATGTGTATTTTCTCTGGGGCTGGTATCAACACCCCATTGATTAGTTCTGAGAAGAGATGAATAATCCAACCCTTAATAAAAATAGAGCGCAGTAATTGGAGTCTAAGCCAAAGAGAATCAGCTGGATTTAGTAAAATTAATCGACAGATGCTACTGAAATGAAATGGATTATATCTGCGCAGCTATTGATATATCTTGTCAATCTTTTGCTTTTAATACCAACTGCCAATCAGTGATAAAGGGATTGTAATTAAGTTCATATAGTTCCTCTTTTTTAGCCTCTGTAGGTAACTGATTCGTCACATACTTGTTTAACTCAATTTATAAAGTAATATTATTTATTTATTTTTACATTTTAATATTGGGGTATATTTATGGTATACCCCAAAAAATTAATCTGATTTTAGAAGTAATCTGATGGTAGTTCTGTATCAAGAATTCAGTGAAGTGCAAATGTGCCCATTATTATGAAAGTGGTCAAAGTCAATATATTGAAAAATAATATTTTATTAATTATTTCGCATCATATTGTTTTAAATTATTATAATAGTAATAATTGTGAAAATTTTGAAGCGTTATATTCAGTGTATTATTACGACGTTCAACGGTATTCCGCTAGGGTTTATTTTGATAATAGAGTAAGTCATTTTATTACCTTAATTTATTTATTTACTTATAAGTTACACCAACATTTATATATCAAAATATATTATAAATCTTGTATACTAAATAAATTTTAAAACATTTTATTGTGTAAGATAAAACTACATAATTTTAAAGAGATGTAATTCAATGATAATTTGAAGGTGCCGAGTTATATAATCTAGAGTTACCCTAGCAACTTATAATTGTGATCTTGCATGTAATTTGGGATAATAATTAGGTGCTTAGGCGATAAAACTGATTGCAAGACTTGTTTTGTTCTAATTCACTAACTTACCATCATGCTATTGATATTGATGATACAGTGCCATACGTCCACTTTCATACATCTTCACGTGCGTGCTCTTTGGTTGTAAAAGCTTTCAACAAGTCCATCTACCAGTACTTGGTTTATATCACTTCACGTATTTTGCGGACACCCTCTGTTCCTATTGTCTACAATACTCACCTCGTATATTTGATATATTATTCTCTCCACATGACATGACGTCGTACGTTCCATATGATCAAACTATCTTAAAGATCGTTTTTATTCTGTCAATTATATTACAAACAGCTTTACATTCCATCCTAATTATATTAATTATTTAATTTATCGTACATACATTTTCTCCTGCATATATATTTAATTAATACAATGTATTTATAATACTCCTATATATCACGCAAGTTGTATTCTTGTAACTTTTTTAATTTAAAAACTTTGCAAAATTTTCTAAGATGCATATCTTGTTTTTGCGTGTTGGCCAGTTTCTAAGAGTTTCGGACAAGCTTTGATAAAAAATTACCGTGCGCATTTCTGACAATCATATTTGGTCGCTCATCATCTACTAAGCTAAATTTCTTGACCAAATTTGAATTAATCTATATTCCGCCTTCCTCAAAAATCAACTATCATTACGAACCATGTCGCATTTTTTGCATCTATATCCTTTCAAAAATAAAATACGCATCAATTGAACTTCAAAAAAGTAAAATATTTTGTATGTAAATATATAATTACTCAAATACAATCAAGTTCAACTTGATATGTGCATAAACACGCATTCGCTGTTCAACGTTTTAATTTAATTTTAAAGATAACTGGAAATTATTTTTCAACACGCCATATGACTAATTAACTTACTGTACCTGTACTGCTTTATCATATTTTTACATACAAGAGTTTTATATGAAACATATTTATGTGCACTCTCCTATATTTTTTCATGGAGTAAACTCAAAGCATTTTACAAAATCGGGTGATCGAAGTATCCATGCCAGCTTCCATTACCAAATCGGTTTTGATACAGCCTCCTGGTACTGATTCAGTGTGGAATTACAGCATCACGTCATTTTGTGACAAATGCAGTCCGATTGGACCGATAGGGAAAATTCTAAATACATTATGACTTTTTAGTTACTGTTTCTGAAATATATAAATAATTTATATTACTTAACCCCAACATACCGTGACAGAAAATGCCGGTACGCCGCCATAATGTAAATTTATGTTGCCGCGAGAAACGTGTGATTTTTAAGCATTTTAAATGATAAAATGCTTTTACTAGTTTTATTTTAATATTTTCCGGAGATGTTTCATATAAAGTAACATCATATAGATTTAAACAACTAAATTAAAATCAAACAAAGTATTTTATAAATTGGTTAGATTTTTGTAATTAATATTTTTTTCAGTCAATCTATTCTATCTACTTTTAATAAATGACAAAGACTACAGAATAGCTACAGATACAATAATGGCCGGGACTGAAATAAAGTATCTATATATTGTTTATATTTATGTGCATGTGTGAACTATTTTTAAAACATTTTTTTGCTTTTCTTTTCATAACATAAATAATATTTCATAACTTAAATGTTTTCTATTATATAATATGTATTATCTTTATGGCGAATCGGCTCTTCATAAGAAAAAAATTAAATTAAAATTATTATTATGAACTATACACGTTTAAAAAATCTTTTTTCTTTATATGTGTGACCTCATGAAGTTCATGACTGAACTCATTGTCAATAGAAATCTATCCCTGGTCATCGTCTATAGTCACTGTGTTTCAATCTGTTGAGCATTCACCCCCTGCAGGTCTGTCTTTATATTGTCCATCCATCTTTGTCAGAGTGTTCATCCCTTTTTCGAGATACTTTTGGGGGGCGTGTGCGTGTTACAAGACTCGTCTGCTTTCGCAACACACCCCCTACCCACCGTAATTTCTTTGTTTTCATTGTCGTATATTTCCAGCACCCCAAGTTCTATAACTTTTTCTATTATTTTGTTGAGTATTAAGATGCGCCCTAACATAAGAAATAAAATTTGGAATTAAAATTTTGCACAGGATATCAATTTAGATGTTCAGGCAATCTGCCTTCCTGCAGCAAGGTGGAAGATTAAACATAACATTCAATAGGACAATCCTTTGTGAGAGCATTGTATACTAAAAGTGCTTTTTTCGAAGTATAGAACTAAAAATTAAATAAAATACATTAAATCGTGGTATTGGCTTTATTGGAACGATAATTATATGACATTATTACTTAAATATGATTTCGTGCATTTGGGCGCCACGGCTGACTCGAATAAAGCGCAATCTGGAGGTCTAATATTTTCTCTGGTTTATCAGCGTAGACGAGCGACTTTACATATTCCCACAGAATAAAATCCAAAGGTGTTAAATTACACGATCTCAGAGGCTAATTCACAAGTCGATTAAGCGAAATTATGCGATCATCGAATGTTTTCTTCAATGAATTGATAGTGGCGCGCGCCGTGCGGCATGTTGCGCGGTCTTATTGAAACCACAGCTCTTCCACATCAATGCCCTTCAATTGGGGAACAAAAAAGTCAGTAATCGTAGATCTATCATTGACTGTGACGTTCTGGCCGGCAACATTTTTGAAGAAACAACAGCTTCTTCGGTGCGCACTGTACAACGTCTCCGCGGATGCGTATTATCAATTAGAGTATGCGTGGTGCGAAAATGATCCATGGTTATTAGAATTATTTGCTCGACTCGATTATGTCGACCATAAAATGGACATAGCGCAAGGTAAGTTTCGCGAACTGAACCACGATTTTCGCAATAAATTTGCACAATTTTCAAGCGTTGTTCTGGCAAAAGTCTATTCATGGTGAAATGGCAAACCAAACCGAGCACAAAGAAGCTGTGATCGTCAAAGTAGCTTGTTGGTGTAGTGGTTAAGATGCTGGCCTAGTGGTCGGTGGTTCGCGCCTCGTTCCAAGACTCAAGTAAGTTCTTCCTATTTTCATAGCACAAGCGTTTAACTTGGTTCGAAAATAGTAAGAATATTGTTGTGACATGTATTCCATGTACGTATGTCTAATTAAAAAAAAAAAAAAAAGTTATCAAATTGGCTGTCACTGAAAAAAGTGTTACCAATTCGATAAACAAAGCTCTAAATAAATATCCTTTATATTGATTCTACACAGTTATCGTAATACGAAACCGAACTCATTTTCTGTTTTCTTCAATTTTTGTTGGGCAAAATTATTTTTCCTGATATATTCTCCCTTAGATATTTAAACAGCTCAATTTGCTAAAACACTCATGGTCAACGGTAATAATTTCATTGCCGTCATCTGTGTTCTGCATATATATATATATGTTTTGGCAGCGCTGACATTCGATGTCTGGTGAGATTATCCAAACACATTTGAATAGTCGATGATTTTCTACTATTCTCCATATCGTGTTATAATATAATAATAAATGTATATTTTTTTGTGTGTACATTTTATATATACCATACTATATATTCTATTCGCATATTTCTCTAAATTATTGATTTTATATCTCTCAACATCTTCCTTGGGATGGCTTAAGGGTTTTCTTTTCCAAACTTCTAAGCATGCTCTTTATTTTGGTCGCGGCTACTCTACTTTCAAAACCGTCCGTCATTATAGACCTTGCGTATATTTGATTTGCTATCTGTTCTCATACGTTTATTATCCATATTACTTATTTTAAATAATGTAGCAGCTTTGTATATTTTCCCTATATGATATACCGAGTGGAACAGACCTGCTACACAATATTTTATGGATAGATACGTAACTAAAATACGATACAGAAATGTTAAAAAAAAAAAATTACAAATTCTGTACTATTATGGAAAGTATAAGATTTTTACAAAATCGTCTAAGGCTTTAAGTTTACATACTTTGAAATAATTATATGCGAAATTGACCCATAATTATTCTTTACCTTTGCTTCCGTCTTAAATCATCAAAAAAATTGTCATATATTATGAAATCAATAACACATACCAATAAACGAATTAATTGAATTATTACTTTTTAAAAAAACTTATTATCTCATCTCTGTCATGGTTGAAATTAATCACATGTATCTAAATTAAAAATTATTTATATATACACATATATCTACCCCTAAAATATGTGCACGTGGTGAGTTACTCTCAGTATAACGAATAATATATATGTATATTCGTTGCACGTACAACACTCCCGCTATCATATGTACAAGTCATCTGAAATTTCCCATTTTAAGAGGATGTAATAAAATACCGGTACGTTCATGTGACACAGAAACATTGTTCACGGCGAAACATACGACAGTGTCAATTTCGGTCGACCTCAAAGCAGGGGAGGCCTGCGCCGCCAACCAAGTAATTGTGTCCATTAATCGCCGAGAGCGCATCTTATTCGTGGGCAATTAGTCTCGGCGGCCGCCGGAACGGACTAACGGGAGGTATCAAATGTCCGGTTGGAAGGGAATTTTCATTTCATAATCCGCCAGCGGGGAAAAATTATATCATCAGGAGAACACATTCTTATTGTGAAGTTGTAATTATTCAGAACAGACGGTCTGTGATATTTTAAATATGAATTAAATATATTAATTAGAAAGATATACATATAAAATCAATTTTATCTAAAAATATAGATGGCTCTTTCAAATTTTCAAATAATGTAACGATGAAATATATTAATATCAAAAAGGTAACATATATAGCAAGTGAAACTTTGAATGAAATAGAGTTTTGTCTACAGCAGGAGCGTATACGAGCTTCTACGTCTAGGTCAAAGAAAATTTTGGAGGAAAGAGTGCTGCGTGTACAACAAGATCGACGTAGAAAGGAATAATCAAAAATTGTGAATCGACATTCAGATCCATAATTATGGGTATTTAAATTAAGTGGGACTGATGAATGTTGTATGTAAACATTGTCATGCAAAGAAATATAAATGCGAACCAGCGGGAATGTGTTTCTCCAATGGAAAAGCGATGCTGCCCCCTCTTAATGAGCCATTTCTAGCTTACAAAATAAGAGAAAAACTGTCTACATCTAATTTCGAAAAAAAAACTACCCCCATCTCACTAAATGAAGCCTCTTCACTCTGCGTAATGTTCTGACTACACTGGATACTTCAGATAGTTTGAATATAAATGAAAAAAATACGAAATGAAATTTTCGAATACACTTAAATCAGGCGCAGTGTATTTATCTTATTTTATATCGCCAAAAGGTGGAGAGTTAGATTTCTATATTTTCTTCAGGGTTCTAGAGTTCAATTGGACAAAATAATTTTGAATGGCGTTTCTGTTGAACGGGGAAAGTGATGAGGGGAAGGGAAGTGAGGGGATCGGGAGGCGACCGAAATGAGAGCGCGAGGGGAATGGGAGGAGAGCGAGAAGAGAGCGGGATGAGAGCGGGAGGGGAGCGGGTAAGGAGCAGGAGAGGAGGGAGGGGAGTGGATGGAGATCGGGAGGGGAGAGGGATGAGAGTGAAAAGCGAGAGGGAGGAGCAGGAGGTGAATGGGAGGCGAGAGGGAGGTGAAATAGAGAGGAGCGGGAGATGAGAGGAAAGGAATCGGGAGGGGAGGGGAAGTGAAAGAGATACACTCGGGAGGTGATACGGAGGCGAGAGGGAAGGTAATAGATGTGCAGGAGAGGAGTGGAAAGGGAGGAAAGCGGGAGGCGTAAAAAAAGTGAGACGGAAGGAAGTGAAAGAGTAGTGGGAGGGGAGTAGAGACTTGGTGAATATGTCCTGCATAGTATCCCAATCTCAAAAGTATTTATGAGTCCTAAACATAACGTAAATAAGAGGAAGATCACTCTCTACATGAGATTTAGAAAAACCAACAATTTTGAATTTTTGCATATTTGGAACGAATAAGAGGTTTCGAAAAAAATAACCCCATCTCCCTAAATGAAGCCTCTTCACTCTGCGTAAAGCCCTGGCAATACTGGGTACTTCAGCTAGTATAATATAATAGTCAGTTATGTGTTTACACTTTCTACAATATATTTAGAATCATGTTCCATATTCACATTTTGAGAAGTACAACAAAAAAAAATTATAAGTAAATATTAAGCATTTCTACGAGTAATCTGTTTTGTGTTGTAAACAAATATAAAATTTTTCTATGGGTGACATATTATCTGAATTATATATACATAATTATTAAACATTTCTGCATCTATTTTCTGTGTTATAAAAAAATATTTAGCATATACATATATATTAGTATATATGAGTGAACTATTGTATCTAAAATAAGAAATCACGATTATTTTTATGATATATTAAAGTTAACCTCTATATTTAATTTTATTTTGAATCTTCATATTATATTTTAGGAGGCAATGTGTAAGTTTGTATATTTAACATGTTAAATATTAATTCTATCTCTTGCAATAAAATATTTTAAATTTAACAGCTTTTTTGTATAGAATTTTTGTACAGTAGAGTTTATAACCTAAATTATTTTGAGGTGAATGTTTACTAATTTAAAACTCTGTATTACACTGAATACGTGGACGGAGGCTTAGATCATAAGGGTCAGTATACAGGGATGAAACTTTTGCCCAAAACTCGCTAAAAATACAGAGTTGAGCGCGGAACGAGTGTTCTTTCGTTATCTATTGTATTTTGTATGAAGAGTGTTCAAAGTTTTAATCGTCTCCCTGCACCCACCCTGCACGGAAAATATACAACCGTCACCACTACAAGAACAGAAGTGCCTTTTAGTCTAATTAAAGGTTTTTTCTGTGAGTGACCGATCAATAAGAAGAATATCACGGTATAAATCTTAGACTTAGAAAACAGGAAACGTGGCTAACTACTAACATGAAAATAGTCTGGTCAATTCAAATTATATAAATTATGAATTAAAAATCGAAAATCAATTTTATCAAAAAATATTGTTGTTGCGCCACCGGAATTCGAACCTGGAGCTCTTTCCTAACCGAGGAAGGTGCATTATCCAAATATGCTACAGCGACGATATTTTTAGCGACAAATTTTCGAACCTATATGTTACCTTTTTGATATTAATACATGTCGCTAAAAATATCATCCTCAAATATCACCTTCCCCGGTTTGGAAATATTTTTTAATATGAAATACGAAAAAAATGATTTTATATGTATATTTTTTTAATTAATAATATTTAATTCATATTTAAAATATCACAGACCTATGTTCTGAATAATTATAACTTCATAAAAAGAATGTGTTCTCCTAATCAAATTATATACTTAGAAAAATCACAAATTTGCCCCGATTCGTCAGAAACACAATCATTAGCAGAGACTCAAACATACCCTCACTCAAACGACATATACCTACACGATTTATCTTTAAAAATGTTATCTAAATTAATTTCCATCGCAAACCCTATCATCAACTCCCTCGGCCTGTATTAACCCTCATCCGAATTTTAATATAGAGATTGATTATTTTTAAATAAATATTTATAAAAAAATTTACAAAATTTAATTTAAAAAAAAAATTCAACACTTCCAACAAAAAAAAGATATAACATAATATAAAACAAATAAAATATTTTTTATTAAGACTTTACTCATTTTTTCTACTCATTATAAACAAAGTTAAAAAATATCTAAAATTTAAAAAAAAAACAAATTGCACCATGTTTCCCGTTCAATAGGGTCCCCCCAAAAAATCTTACGCCTTTGTTGTACCTTACAAAACGAAGACAAGAGGGCTCATCACTCCTCTTTAACAATCGAATCAGCAACGATCATAATATTAGTTTTTCATTTATGTTATACAACTGAAATAATGAATTAATTTCAATATTTCAAAACAGTAGATTTAACCTTTCGACCAGTTTGGATCACGTCTATAGCAGTATCTGAAAAGATTGGTCACACAATCTCCACCCACGCACATCGTGGGACCGGTCATTTTAACTAATCCGATATCTCGAGCGGAAGATAATTCTATTAAGCCCTGGTATGTACTAACTACCTTTACTCGTGCCATTCGGTACGCAAAGTTGATTTCATCCTAAATGAATAAATGTTATTTTTTTAAATTTTATTTTGGAACAAACAATTTATAAACAATTAAATTGTTTGATCATAACATATGACTTACTAAGCCTAAACCTCTACAAAGTAATAAATATTAATAGAGACTTTATATCGCACCTCATACTCGGGGCCGTTTTAGAATCGTCGTAGACCCTCGGCATTTTTGCATAAAATTGCATTCGTAGGCATCAATTTATGAAACAAAATTCGCGAACACTCTACTTATATATTTTTTAGTCGCAACACTGATTCAATGTATTGTTTTGGTTCTGCAATCTAGACTGCTGCTGCATTGGGATGTGTGTTATTCAATAACCATTATTTGATTTTGAATTTGTTATTGTAAAATACCTAAAATTTGTTAACGCAAAGAGTCTAAAAGTTATTACCATCTAACTTATTCTTAACTGTTTTTTATTATTTCAAAAGTATGGATGAAATGGCCTTGCTCATACTTGCTAACGACAGTTACTCTATCAGAATTATTGGAAGGACTATAAGAAATACTAAACGATTAAAAAAATATATCATTATTTGACATCGCAGTTATTTTATGTATTCACACAACACGTGTCGAATTATACTTTTATTACAACTATAGTACCGAGAGGTGTTGTCGCTCATATTGTCAGGTTTTAATGATAAGTAAGCTAATTATAGTTTGGTATCGGCCTATTGGGGTAGAGGGACGGAGCGTGGAAGGGGATGAGTTTTTCCGTCGTTATTAGAAATATAGAATAAAGGTATGAAGTATTAGAGAACGTGATGCTTATAAACTCATTATCTTAATATTAAGCTACGTTATAATTTATATTAACGAAAGGGACTGTTTTTTTTAAAACTATAATAATAACAAAAGTATAACTTAACGTGTAGGTATATAGTATAGTCTAAATTGTTGAAAATTTTTAAATAATTTTAATAAAATTTCCGAAACCATTGGACTCTGAATGAAAGTGGTGAAAGGTAATGGTAAATGACTGCTATTTTAAGATATATATATATATCTGTTTTCAATCAATACTTACATATATATATATAGGTAAGTATTGATTGAAAACAGACGATTTAAAATGTGGAAACCTGTGTATACCTGTATAGGTGGGACGACAAAATCTCTCTAATACAACTCGAACGGGTAGCATTTCCCCATTGCTGCAAAATAAGTCATGGAAATAAAACATGGATACCTATGAGTACAATAGGCATTATCAACAAATTAAATGTAGCCCAGCGAACCATGGAAAAGTCTCAGCTCGTGGTGACCTTACTGGGGATATAATAAGAATATAAAATTTTCCAGTAGGACTTAAGTATGTAGAATACGTACTGTGCCAAATAACAAAGTAATGTCAATAGGCTGGGTACTTTATTTTACAGTTGTAGCCCCATATTGGAAGCCAAATCATAGGTAGTCCCCGTTTTCTGGACCGATGGCCAGACAGATTTTAGGAAGCAGCTAGTTATCCAAAATGTAAGTGAACGTAAGAAGAAGAAAAGAAGATGAACATCAAGAAGCACAATAAAGTTAATATAGAAATACATATAAATATCCTTATAATTAATACATTTAATTAGTATTAAAAACATCACAGACCTATGTTCTGAATAATTACAACTTCACAATAAGAATGTGTTCTCTTTAATAATATATAATATGTCATGAACACATTTTTTTCATATGGAAATCATAAACTTATTGGAAAGATTTCATTTTGATGTAAGATGTTACCTATATGATTTTTTTATTTTTATAATTTACACCCTTACCGGTTCTGTGTAAATCCTCGCCACAACCCTCACTTACTCTACCCTGTCGCTATCCGCTAGTACCTACTTACTCACACTACAATAATTAATCAATCGAGCCAAAGCTCACCAAAATTAATTAATCTCACAATACAGGACGTAACAAAAATAGTTTTTTTTCTTTCTGAATATCATTAGGAATATATTTTTATAAATCAGAATACTCATTACAGGTTTATTGGCTGCACAGATTTATCATTGTGAGTTATTTAATATTCAAATCAAAGAGTAATAAACTTTAATTCATTTTATAGATAATTATAAAAATGTTTATACCCATATAATTATTTAAAATTTATGAGTATTAACAGTCAATTGTAAGTAATACTTTTAAAATAAAGTACCTTAGAGCTTTAACTACTATTTATAACTAAATTTTGTATCAATATCACAAAAGTTTGTTTCTAAAAAATATTTTAATTTATCTATCTATAATTGTGTATGTTTTATTAAAGCGGTTGGTTTATAAAGTCGGTTCTAACGGCTACGGTAATGGTGAGTATAGTTTTTTTACTATTTCATTTAGAAAATTCTTTTAAAAACAACAAAATATCATGTGTTTGTCTCATAATTACTGAATGTAATTTAAATCAATTATTTTAAACAAAAACAGTAAACGAATCAGTAAAGTAACCCATCATTGATAGATACCGCTCTAGGTACTCGAAATAAAGTACGTTTTGACTGATTTCAAAATATATTTACAGATGGAAAAAAAATGACATGTAGAAACTGACATGATTTTACAATAATCTGATTCAACTTTTAAAAATAGTTTTTCAGTTATTCTTTCGGGATATCTTTTCTAGTTGCAGATTAAAAATCCATGTATTGAATTTAAAACGTCTTACGCTAGTGAGTATTGTTTTTCAATCAATTATTTTATTTTATTATTTCGTATTGTAATATAATACTTTAAAAAACATTTTACAGATAAAGAATATTTATTTAAAGTCATTTTAAAAAAAATCAGAATCTCATAGTGATAACATATATGCTGTTTAAAAAAAAATATCAAATTTGGTAGATAGATAGCGATGGTGTAGTGGTACTCGAATCGAGTCCACATACTAACATATATATATATATATATATATATATAACGTGATCACTTAAGCCAGCCGAAGACCCCATACTTCCATATATTTTCCATTAAATATAATAAAACATAGCTGTCTCTATGAGATATCTGATATTTGTTTGAATAATTCCAATGGCAGTACACATATCATTATTTCTACGTAATATTATTATGATAAACGCACGGGACATGAATATTTTCTGACAGTTTATCTCAAATGTGAGAAATCTAACCATTTTGTTTTCGTCGCTCTCTAATAAGCTCATCTGTATATCTAAACTATTACGAAAAAATAACACATTTTAATATTATCAACAAATTAAATGTTGGTGTCTTCTTAAAATAAAATGAAATAGATATATAATATCTCATATTTAAAATTGGAAATGTTAAAAAACGCATATAGTCGTAATTGTAGTAACAAAATATAGTAGATATTCTTTAATATACGTTAAAATTGTTACATTTTTAAAAATTTATTTCAGCAAAAAAAATGTGGTTGACTAAATGTACTTACAATATATATATTAATGTATATAAATCGACATATGTTGTATTATTTTAAAGATCCATATTTTTTTATTTGCTTACTCAGGACATTCAAATAATAAAAATAAAGTTTGCTTATGAAACATTGTAAGACAACAAGAAGCATTTTTTATCATTGATGAAATTTCCTTTCCCGAAATCATAATCATAAAATAAAAATATTTATTTATCTTTGACATAACACTATTTTTAACGTAAAAATGACAATAAGAAATAATTTAATTTATTTGCATGCGTTATTTTGGCAAAATCTTTCTTTTGTCGCTTAACTAAAATACAAAAAGTTACATTCAAATAAACGAATAATACATACTCTAACAAAGTGATTTTCCAAGGTTCAAAGGAATTTATTTCATTACGTACTTGACACTTGACATGGTTAGGCAATATGTTTCTGACAATTGGAAGTTGGTCGTAAAACCGTATTTCCATTTCATATTACGGTCTATTTTAAGCAGTACAACCAACCGAATATCCAGAATATCAATTGACTTCCATTGTGGCAAAAATATATATATATATGTAAAGAATACTGAAAATTGGAAACTGTTTGATTGTTGTAAGCAATTAATAAATATTTTTATGTAGGTTTAAATAAAACTTGATGTAATTGGAAATTTTTTACATATATTTTGTATACGTTTTGGATGTATTATTCACTAAAATTCAATGTTTTCATGTGATTAGTTTGAGATCTCTCTAATTATTAATATATTTTTTCCTGTTAAGGATTTTAAGATTAAAGAAAGATAATCTTATTCGATATATTCAAATATCATATATCATACAATATATAATAGTACACACAAAAAAAGTAATTATCAAAATCATTCTGGATATGCAGTTATAACTACTGTTATATATATTATAAATACTGTAGAGGTATAATGTTTTTAGAAGGTTTCTTTATATATATAATATTACTTTATTACAGGTGTTGAGCAAACTTTTCAAAATGTGGAAACGCATTGAAAAGATTTATTAAATTTAACTGGGAAATTAACGATTCTCTTCCCTAAAAAGAGGGTTTTGAAAGGCTCGATTAAATTACATAAATTATTTTCATTCATTTACATTTATTTTTTTAACGGCTGCTACGCTTTTATATATATAATGTATTTTTGAATCAATAAATTAATATGTTACTCAGCAACAACTTAATTGCTCAGTGTTACAGAGAGAACAAAGACTATTTCCGTGTTATTTATTATTTCAGGTGCTAATTTTTTCAATCTTCATATGATTTTAATTGACTGATACTGATTGTAAAGATATACGTGAAGGTTATGTATTCAGGTTTCAAGATGTAAAAGTATTCACCGTTTTCTTCAGATTCATGACTTACGTATTTTTTACTTATGTGGCAAACGTAATATAAATAGGCCGTTATACAATACTCAAGAACTCGCGTTCATAGGTACGGTATAACATGGGAATTTGGTGGTAAGTAGACCGTGCAGGTGTTCTTTTTTAGCCGTCAAATGCGTCACATAATACAGTTTGTAGGTACATAGTGCACCAAGCATAAGTTTGTCTGTTGGTATAATCAGATAATATTATTATTCATGTTCGTAACAATATTCTTATTATAACTAATGTGGAAATAGTTGTGGATATATTATTTTATTACAAACTAATTTAAAAATATATTTATATTTTCCATCCCTACCGCTAGCTTTGTTCCTTTGATTTTTCTTGAATTTGTTAACTAAAACATAGAATAAATTTTGTTTAAGAACGCTTTAATTGACTTAGAAAATTCAAAAAGCTCATTACAAAGATAACTAAATAAATTAAAGTTTTTTTCCATGAAAATATATAAATTCAACAAGGTTAATGAAAATGTCAAAAGTTTTTATGAAGCAATAGACAAACAAAGGGAAGTAGCGAATTGAATGGCAAGAAAGTTTTAAAATGAAAGGCAGTTAACGTTTCATTTGAAAGTATATATTTTTACTGAATACTAAATGTTATATTATTTTTTTAAAATATCGGCAGTACCAACATAATAAAATATACAGTACGATAAAAATTTGGAATAGGTACATTTATATATCGTTGGTTAAGAGCGAAAAGTGGCATCCTCAAATTTTAACCAAATTGGGTTTTTAATGGCAGAGTGTTATTTTTAACCGATAATTTGAATATATTTGATTTTTAACACATTTTGGTTAACTGTAAAAGAGTATTTATAGTTCAATCATTATAACAGTGGCGCTATTATATATAAAAAAAATGTATTGTATTAATTAATTACAAAAAAATAACAAAAATTTAATCCTATGTAGATACTTATTTATATAAACGCAAAATTAAAGAAAAAGAAGAATTTTTTTTAATTTTGATTAATGTCGTTTCGCTCTTAATACCTTTCGTTTTGACATTTGTATTATTGATGTAATAAAAACTGCATGAATATTTTGTATCAACATCATCATCAATTTTGGTTTACTTTTAATTATTTATTTGTTAACATAATGAAAAAAATCTAATAGATTCAACATAAAAATAAAAATTTGGAAAACGCTAGAGAATACGCTAATGACAACAAATCAATGGCATAAGTCATCAATTAAATTGAATATTGGAGTTCTGTCATAACTTGATACCTAAAGCAGGCTTTTCAGCTCGCGTCAATAATTTCTGCTTAATAATAAAATCGTTTATTTAAACGTTATCTTTGCATTTTGTAAAGATAGAATACTGAACCAACCGATACAGATCAATCTTTATCTTAACTCCAGTATTTATAAATATATGAATTATTTATTATGAGCATACAGTTTCCGAGGTATGTTTATAGAACTCCATAATCACATATGTGAAAATAAAACACAATTTTTTTTATTTTACTCGTATAATTTACTTGAGACGCGTTTCGCCTTGTAAGGGCATTATAAATCTAATAATTTATCACAGCAACCTGTATTTATAACTATAATGGGGGACAGCTATACAATTTTATTTGCACGGGATGAAAAGGGATAACATTATTCATTGGAATTCTGAGGATTTCCATAAATTTTTATTATTTCTAATTATTCTAAATAACCATTCAGTTTCAACATTAATGATATTTCAATATCATGGGTAATTTGTAAAAAGGGGCAGCTATTAATTTTACAATCTAAGTAGACAGTACGGAAAGAGATACATTTTTGGTATTCTGGAATTAATATAATATCTGGGAAATAGTTATGTTTATATAAAAATTTATGTTATTTTTGCAACATATTTTCAATCTTATAACAAAAACTCTTTGGAATCAAATAACTGAATATTTGATTAAACTTATCCAAGCTTTGCTTCGAAAACAATACAATTTTATACTCCTGACAACACATGAGTTATGACCAAATTGTTATTTTAAACTCAAATACATCATATGTTTGCCAAGACAAAGTTTGAAAGCAGAGTTTGAATCAGGTGGTTTGGTAGACGAGCAAGATACGGGTGATTACTCCTGTGTCAAAGTAAACAAAACAAACTCATTTATAATTATTATTTGAATCTCACTTCTGTGTTTGTTGACACCATCTCGATATTAATAATTTATCTGATGGTAAAGTTTAGAACGATGTCCTCGGTAATGTAATTTGAATATATTGTACATTGAGATTCAAACATTGAGTTTGTCACGTGGGTTAACAGAGTCTTTCGATCTGTCACCTTTGGAAGACAATCTTCCTAACTATAAACATTATGCTTAAAGTTTGTAGCCAAAGTTTGAACATCATCCATGGAATATAATGTTGTTCTTAACTATCTTTATTAAACATTCTAAGCACCAAAGTTAATAAAATATTAACAGAAAAGCGTTATGTGAATTTTGGGCGGAGGAATTATTTTTGTTAATTATTTATTTTTAAAAAAATTAAGTAAATCTAGCGAAATTGGTAATGGTCTTAAAATTGAATAATACTAATATTATTAAAGAGAACACATTTTTATTGTAAAGTTGTAATTATTCAGAACATAGATCTGAAATATTTTAAATACTAATTAAATGTATTAATTAGATATATATACATATATAGTTAGACAATGCACCTTCCCCGGTTTGGAAAGAGATCCAGGTTCGAATCCCGGTGGCGTAATAATAATATTTTTCGATTAAATTGATTATATTTATATATCTTTCTAATTAATACAATTGCATCAACCTTTAATTAATTTAGTTATCTTTGTATGAAGCTTTTTTATATTTAAGTATTTTTAAAAAGTGGGCACATTTCAAAGGAGTTTGTTTATATTTCAAGGTAAACTAGTACATTTTAAGGTAGACTAGGATCATTTCAAGGGAAACCTTTCTTGAGATGTACATTTTGAAGTAGGTGAGGTACATTACATGATATGATGATGAGAATCAATAACGAATAGGTATATTTTAAATTCCACAGATACATTTTTACCAAAAAAAGGTTAGAGAAGTTGCGCTACTAAGCTATCACTACTATTAAGGGAAATAAATCAAAATTTGCAAATTTGAATTATTGCTACATCATCAATGTTACATGTTCCATCAACTGTGTAATGTGTATTTTAGGTTGTTTTTACAATAATTTATCGTAGGAAATTAAATAGTTCGATGACTTACAAAGCATGTAGTAAAAATCCAAGTGTGAAGAAACGTTTATAATCTATAATTTCTAAAAAAAATTTTTTTTTTTTAGATAATTCAATTTTTGATATTATTTCGTATAACCGTTTAAAAACTAGAAATATTTAATCATATTTCATTAGACTAGTCAAATTTGTTAAATAATTAATTGTATATTTAAAAAAATATATATTATTGATTAACTTTATAAAATCAATAAAAAATAAAATAAAAATTGTTGATTTGTATTAATTTTAAAGGAACAAAATGTTGCATACGAGCGTAGGCTGAAAATTTGCAACCCCAAAAAACAACCTAGCTGGTCTCAATTTATTACATTATCACTAAAATTTTAACCTTTAGTTCTAATTGAAAATTTCATTAACTTTTTACAACTGTTGTAGTATTTGTCATATTTGGAAAAATGTATAATATTCTAAATATTTATTTATCAAAGATTTACACCGAAATAAATCATTTAATAGATGTCGGAAATATTGTTGAAGTTAGCTCTATCATATGCAATCGTTACATATTGATCAGCCATGTTTAAATGCGGGCAGAATGTTAAAGGCGACCATCACAGTGAAAGACCATTAAACGTCAAAGTAGTCGTGAATTTTGTTTTACAGATAGATGAATAGCCGATAAGAAGACAACAGAAGACCTAAAAATCTATCGTGAATAAATGGAGTTCATTCTTTCATTCATTTACTTGGAATTGTATTTGTAGAAGGCCTCTTGATATAGGAACAAAAACGTACGCGTATTGATTTTTACGTTAGTTCAGGCCATTTCTTAACAATATTTGTGACTATCAATAATATCTGGATTCACCACTTCCAATCAGAGTCCACACAACAATCGAAAAGCAATTCACGGCTTCCGAAGAAGGTCGAGTTAATTTTGTCAGCTGGTAGGGTGATGACATCGGTTTTTTGAAATTACAAGACCATTGTCATAATAGACTACTCGAATGATGACAAAAACTAAATAGTGCATCGCTCGCCTTATAATACAATTGATAAGGTAAGAAATAGAGATGGAAAGTCTCGGAGTTCTAACAATGGACGTCATCTCTCACCAAGACAATGTGCCAGTTCGCATAGCTGCACTTGAAATGGCCGCGTTGTATGCCAATTGATGAGCCATCCACCTTATCCACCTGACAGCACCTCATTCATATTCTATTCATCAAACTTCCATCTCTTTCCTTACCTTAAGAAATTCTCGGAGGAAAATTTTTATTCGAACGACGGTGCATAGTAGCTGCGGAAAAGTATTTTGAAAATCTTAAGAAATTCTACTATCCACGATATCGGTTGTATGTCGGTTTTGAAGCACTATTGGGAAAAGTACACTCAGCTTCACGGAGACGTAAAAATGCACTCCATTATGTTTTGTAAGCCAAAGATTCATATTATTTTGTATTAATATAATAATATTGGACCAATAAAAATTGTATGATAACGGATGATATTAAGAAAACAATATTCAAGTACCTAGTTTAAGATAAAATCTATGTTTTGAAAAAATATAATTAATTTCAGCACGTTTATATTAGTTGTACTTATAATATAACGATAAATGTGTACTTATTTATATTTTTATTTCTCCACATACCATATATTGTAATAATATATGAAGTAATAAATAAATTAAATACCAGGACATCTATAATTTGTCCACCTTTATCTTTATCATTCTAAATGAAATTATTTTAATTATTAAGATACTTATATTATGAATAGTTCCATCTTCACATATAAAAATACGATTTCATAAAAAAATAATAATAACAATCGTCTGAAAAATTCTTACACAAAGAAACTTCTCAAAATTTTTCAAAGAATGTTTATCTGTGAATGTTTTCAGTTGTTAGAGAAGTTATAGTACAAAGCACAACTTCTAGAATTACTATACTATCGTTGCCCTGTGAATCCAAATTTGTTGACAATAAGATACCATCTAGCGACTACCGGATGCGCACAATACTGGTTTGTTTCCAAGATATTTGCTAACAAGGGAGATGTTTATCGTCTCTGAATAATGCAACCGAGAGAAAGCGAATTGAAGACAGATGCCGGCGGATAACATTTCATAGTTATATATTAGATTTTAAAATAAATTACTTTTTTAATTTTTGTCGTTAAAGGCAATCTGGGATGAAAATAAATAACGTCTTATTTATATTATGAGGCAATTTTTCATTGAAGTTTTATGCTGTTGGTGGTGTACAAAACAGACCAACAAAGAAAATGAAATATTATAGAAAAAATTCGAGAAAATATTTTATAAACACTAATATTTAATTTGATTGGAGAGATTTATGTATTTAATTACGAATGCTAATGACCCGTATCCATGGAATGAGACACGATGAGATAAATCTCAGAGATTTAGTTAAGATCAATCACAGTTTCATGTGCATACTCGTTTTGATATTTTGATATGAAGACATACTCAGAGATCAGTTTAAGATTGGTAGAAAGAAACAAAACCTTAAATCCGTGTACACGGTGTACGATTTGAGCGAGATTTGGCACGTGCACATAAATGTCGTATAATCATTGGTATCTACAACTACTTATTCTGAAAGTTAGACAAACAGATTAAATTACAAATATTTATTCCGTTGTAACTGCTGCTGGGGAAATTCAAATTCACCCGATTGCCGTACGGAACATTGCCGGTCAATGGACTGTTTGACAACGAACGTAAACTGAGCCACAAGTGAAGTGAATCTCTGAGACTTACATAACTGCAAAAGTTGAGAGTTATCTCTTATCTCATGGGAGACTATCTCGAGTTAAAAATCTCACTGCGAACACAAGCCAAAACAGTTACCTTCAGTCAAACAGTTGGATTTTTTAAATTAAAAGATTACATTGTATTTTAAACCATTTTTAACCGATTTCTAATAGAATTCTTTGAATCTGTAAACGTCTGAGAATTCATAAACAAGTCTATTCACGCTGTTCAATTTAATAAACAATTTTCAGCACCACATAATTACCAATTAATAATTTTGTCGCAGTTATATCATGCGATATCACCAAATGGTCAATGTTCACTTATTCCGTCTGTAGCTGCCTGCTTAGCTTAGCGAGTCCCAGTAGTACTTAATACTTAATGACTAATATTGTTTTTGTTTTTTTTACTGTATGTACTTTTTATTCGGCTTAATAAGACTGTTTTAGTCTTTAAATAATTTTAAAAAGTTACCACTGAGTAAAACATAGATTTTCTTTATTAGCCTATTAATAATGGTCCTATGTTATTATCAAATTAATATGAATAAATTAGATACTACTTGATTGTGTTTTACGAATTGGTTAAATGTAAAATGCATATTAAAGGTTCTAGATATGTGCAAATTGAAATAAAAAAAACACCTGACAATGTGTACCTACCTAAAGTGAGAAAAAAATAACAGTTTATAAGTGCCTTGTATAATTAATTCTAAATGTTATCTTTGTTAGCCTGTTTTTTCAAAATAAAAAATATATTTTTATGCAACTACGAATAGAATATAATTACACTGTAAATCATTCAAAGAAATGTACGTTATGGAGTATTTATTATTTTGATTTAAAATCAATCATCCAAAAAAACTTTACACTGTCTTCTAATGTCTTTTGATATGCAAATGTGTTGTTTGTGTTGTTGCCTGAACGCTGCGTGCTGAAGAATGTTTACTTGTTTATCCTCCCAGTGTACTATCCAATATACGTACCATCCAATATACGCTAAACTAAATAGGGGCAGACAGTCGAACAAAAGTATTGTACATGGAATAGGTTGATCGTATCAGTAATGTTTATGCAATACTATCTCATTAGCTCTCAGTTCAGACGCTTTTATTTTGATTATTAATTATTTTATTACATAATTAACTGTTTATATTTAGACTAAAACTAAAGTTTTTTAAATATTGAGTAAGATTATGATTATAAATATTATTTTAAAAGTGGAAGTATTTTTTTGTCTCGGAGTTAAATTACTTACCCCACGATTTTAATGCTTAGGGTCATGTGCAAAATACAGACGCCTTCGGATATAAATATGATATATTGAATGTAATCCGTTCCAAATTTTTCTCATTATACTCTCGCATACCAAAAAACATACAAAAATACAATCCCCCTATCTCACCCCTAGACATCTCATCCACCCTCTAGATCACGTTTTGAATCACAATTAAAAAGGCTTTTCTTTAAAATCCAATATACCATCCATATTTTTTTAAACTAAATCTAGATCTAAGAGAACGCCAAAGACGTACCGCTAGTAGGTACCTACTACAAAATTTCTTTTTCAGATTATAGTTCTGTGGTATTTTAATACAAATTAAATATTTTTAAGATTAGCAAAATCAACTTTGTGGTTAACATCCATTATTTTAAATTGTTAACTTTGTTTTAAAATAATGGATTCGAATTAAAACATATACCGGTCTCGAAAAATATCATTTTCTTCTTCAGGATGTCATTAACTAATCAAAATATTGTTCATATTATTTTTTGACGAAATCTATTTTTAAAAAACAATATATTTTTTTTTTTTTTAAATAGTAATAATAACAATAATTATTTAAAATAATAATTAATAAATTTATTAATAATAATTAATAACAATAATTATTAAAAAAACAAACTTAAATTTTTACTTGATGATACAAAATTACAAGAATAATTTTTAGGAAAAATTTTTAGAATGGGACGTGTGGTTAAATTTAGTTGATTGTTTATAATATTTTGATTAGTTTTATACGCTTTATTTACCTCCAACGATTTCAAATTATTTAATTTATGACCATCATCGTTTACATGCAAAATAGACAATCCAAAATTGATATCAAAAGTATGATCATTTTCTAACAAATGATTAGAAAATTCTGAAAATCCACTATTATTCAAACATCCTAAATGCTGTTTTATTCTTATATTAAAATTTCGACCTTTTAACATATTTTTTTGATTAATTAATGACATCCTGAAGAAGAAAATGATATTTTACAAAACCAGTATATGTATTTTAATTCATTAAGTGGTTGATTAAACTAATGTAGCAACAATTTTTTTTCTATAAATTGGTATTTTCTGTATATCTTTCTAGTTGATACATATTATTTGCATAAAATTAAAATTTCATTTTAACTAACCAAAATTAGCTTCACGGGTATTGCTTCTAGATCCTGCAAAACACGTAGGGTAAAGCAAGCAAAGAGTGCTCACTTAATTATTTTTATATTAATAAATTTCATAATGAAATAATCTACAAACAATTATTAGCATGTGAAACTACAATAAAATAATATTCACTAGTTTTGTAACAAATGGGTTATTATATAGTCCTAGTCTTGTAACAAATGGGTTATTTTGATTGATTTTTAGATCAAAATCACTAAATAATATAAAATGTATTTAAAAGTAATATATTCCAATTACGGTTTCTCTATTCTCCGACTTTTTTCATTCTCGGGATTCGATTCGCAGCTCTGGATCATTCCCGGGATCTCGGGTCTCGTGATATGTTAATATATATTTTTTTTAAATAAGAGTTTGTAAGACAAAAAAATTGGACGAAATTATTTTATCTACACTCTTCCAAAATTATTACGAATCCCAGGACTCGACATAAGCATTCCCGGGACTCGGTGTATTGAAAACCCCAGGAATCCATTCCTGAGTCAACCCGGGTTAGAGACCTTAATTCCAATACATTAGTTGAATTAGATGCTGAGTGGTAATGTACGTCATAGACAACCGATTAAGATTGCAGTGTTGCGAACTTTAACAATGCATTTGGAATAAATCCCGATACGTACTCTTTGCTTGCTTTATTCGATCTCCATTCCTATGCTCTCCTGTCCAAATCAACTTATCTTTTTTTCTAGCCTAATTTAATTATTCCTTATTACTTATGTTTTTTTCCCGATATTTGTCCGACTCGAAATTGATTTTTTTAGTAAGTACACAACAACACGGGGTACATGTTTTTCAATACTGCTCACATATAGTATTAAATTTTGATATTACATTTTTTTAACGAATCTTCTAGGTATCTGTCTGTACGTTTTGTTTACAAATTATTTGTTATAATTATTATTATTATTATAGTAAAAATATGAACAATGAATTGATTATAAAATAAATACTTGAAAATAAGTAGAGAATTTTAATGAACAATTTATGACGAAGACAATTATTTTTAAGAGAGCACCTCAAAGGTAAATTTTTTTTTTTTTAATCTCTGATGTAAATAAATTAAATTATATATTATTAAATAAATCATTTAGTTTAGATTATACGTGGATCGTGAGAGAAACTCTCGAGAAAATTTTAACCGCTGAATTATACATACTTATTTATTGTATAAGAATAATCTTAAAATATCATCTTATAATCATTTAAAATTTCCACAAACAATTTAAAAAATATATACATTAACATTTTTTATCAAAAAAATGAATGCTAACTAAACATTCAATGTTGGACCATCATTTATTATATAAATATAAATTATGAACAAGCAGGGTCATATGACAGACAATTCTTGTCTTCCAATCTTAAAAGTCAAGAGACTCATATGAGTTGAACGACAAAATTGATACTTAACAACACGGAATCTGCTTTGAGCATTGTCTTACACTAGAGCTACGCCCGGAGCGAAATCCTCGGTAAATACTTATATGGTTCTACGCCTCTATGCTGCTAGTGACGTCTGGGAATACGGTCACGTGACACCGTTCATTGCCGTCGATGCTTGTAAGAGAAAGACCTGTACGGAATTACTGTGGAGGTGTGTGCACCCTCGTATTATCGATGGGGGGCGATGTTTGTACTTAGCATACTGCATTGCCTTCGCATTTCTGTACTTAAGTTTTAAACAAATGGAATAGGTAGTAAATATTAAATTTTAATACAAATTAGAAGTATTGATTAGAAAGATATACATATAAAATCAATTTTATCGAAGAATATTATTGTTTATCACCGAGATTCGAATCTGGATCTCTTCCAATCTGAGGAATGTGCATTAATCGATTATGCTATACCAACACAGTGGATTGACGACAAATTTTCGTACTTATATATTACACTTTTCAAATTAATACATCTATCGTTCCATTATTTGAAAACCGTGTTCTTTATTACTTTATTTTTCGATAAAATTGATTTTATATGTATATCTTTCTAATTAATACATCTGATTTGTATTAACAATATCACAGACCTATATTCTGAATAATTACAATTTCACAATAAGAATGTGTTCTCTTTAATAATTATATTAAATTTATTTACAATACTACTATCAAATATGTTTTTCATGTGGAATAATAGATGAATAACGCACGTTCATATAGTGCGTTCCTGTTGGGGTAAAGCAAGTACAAAAACGATTTTAATTTATAAAAAAATGTGTGTGTAATGTAAAAAATGCTTTATTATAATAATTATTATTTGACAGCGTTAATAACTATTACTCTACGCATTTGTTTCAAGACGTGTAAAAAGTGCCATATTATTTGATATTTCTATTATAGCAAACAAAGAATGGTACCTAAATCAAAATTGTTATTCTCGGCTTGTGCTCGTGTGTGAGCCTTTTTGTATTCAGGAAGCATTCCTTACTAAAAGTTTCTTTGTTTTATTTAATAAATTACGACATATATTTCAACGTTTATTTTTGCCTAGAATACTTTATTTGCTTTCTTTAAAAATCCTAGCAAGTTATTAGATGTTTCCTTTTCATTGTTTGGTGTTGATTAAGGTCTCTCTTTGTTTTGATAAAAACTTTTCTTTTTACAATCTGCTGCCCTTATTAAATTACTGTAGCAACTTTTGTTATTTCGCCGTTGAAAAATTGAATTCTTTGAAGCCTCTCATGGAAATGAATAAGTGAGTTTTCAACATCTTAATTGAAATTATTAAACCGCCCTTTCTTTCATTAACAGAACAAACAGGATTTTTTTCATCTTTTCGCTTTACATAATTTTCTTAAAAATTATGAATTTATCGTCACTTGGTGTTTACATTTTTGTCTTTACGTAATTGTTTGACAAAAAAAACTCGGTACACGGCGTTCATTTGATCTCATGAAATGAAAAACAAATATATTTTAGAGACTGCAAAGAAAGCCTCAGGATATAATGTATCCACACAAATATTTTAAATTGCCTTTTTTAAAGTTATATTCATTTCGTAATGGTTATACCATTAAACTAATATTACTTTAGTAAACAAGATAAATGATATTTTTCTACAGTAAATATTATGGGCACCATACTAAAATATTATGGCTGAATAATTGGAAAATGACATCAGAAGACCGAATATTATGGAGGCGGAAGATTAGGCCATTAATATTATGGGTACTTTTAGGCAATTTAGAAATGAAAGAAAATTCAATGTATAATGAATATCTAAGTTAACAATTATTTCTTGTTCAATAAATGCATTTTTTTTTGTGGCAAAATTTTATATTAATACATAAAACATTGAACATGTTGAGTAATCAATAAACAGTGATATAAACAAAGTGTGTTTTTTTACTTTAATCTCTATTAATTTCTGTAGTCTTCAATATTTTTGTATCTTCTACATTTTCAACTATTATTAAAAACTTTTAATTTTTTGTTACAATTATCTTCTAGAATGTTTTTTTTAAATATTTATTATGGTGATATTTCAATCTATTGTTGCATATTAAAAAACCTTTACTCTTTATGATAAACTTGAGGGTTTGGTGGCATAATTTTTTTTTTAAGACAATATCATTTATTTATTACTCAAGCAGTCGTACAGGATAATCTGATTTATGTAAGCGTATAAAGACAGTGAAGGAAGGAAACATTAATTATATTAATATAGAGAAACAAGCTATGATTTTCCTGGTGTGCACGCGAATTTACCTCATCAACATCCATCTCGTCTCTCAGACACTCAAATTTATTATTATCTGGACACGTAATAATCTCAGAAATGTCTAAATATAACATCTCGGGTTTCCTTCATCATCGCAGTATTTTTGAACGAACTCTGATAAACATGTTGATGTCTCTGAAAAATATAAAAACTACATATAAGACTATTTAACCTATATTTATT
Organism: Eubasilissa splendida; assembly: GCA_031772225.1. Classification (NCBI taxonomy): domain Eukaryota; kingdom Metazoa; phylum Arthropoda; class Insecta; order Trichoptera; family Phryganeidae; genus Eubasilissa; species Eubasilissa splendida. Next base: position 20,504,253 of record CM062851.1, on the reverse strand, counting down.
ACCTAACTTATATTTATAACCTACATTATATATAAATATAATTAAAATAAAATATTTTAGCACTTATTACGTCACCATATTTATTGAATATTTGTTCACTTTTTTGTATCATCATCAGAACCATGCCACTGCATTTCCAAGAGGGTTTCGGTAGCCTCTGGATTATCTGTCACCACTTTTATAATACATACATATTTTTTGTTTTAATTAGTTTGTTTAGTTTTTTGTTCCAGAATATTTTAGAAACGTAACAAAAGAAAATGTAAGCAGTAAATGGCTCTCTACCCCACGCTAAATAAATAAATATACATATTGAAACAATTATTACAGATAACCCACAAGTACCTACCTTCGTTCCTCTACGTTCAGCGTCTTGGTCAGGCGTAGGTTCGTGAGTTTATTTACATTATTTTCATTCACTTCATTCATTCAATGTTACTCAATGTCACTCAATGTGTACTCGGTGTCATGGGACCCCATGTTTATCGTATCTCCTACGCAATGTCTGTCCTCGGATGCTTCCTCATGTGTCGGACCCAGAAAAGTCCAGGGATGCCTAGTTTTTTTGGACGATCCCCCACCAACACATTTGGTCCGTTGTTCTGGCCAACCTCCCGGCTTCTATCCATCAGCTTTTCCTCTCCAAAGTCTCAATTTTGTTGGCCTGGGTCGGTGTAGGCCTTTCCCGTCCCGTCCTGCTCAAAAGTGGCCGATAGCGTCCAGTTTCCCTCACTCGCCGCCAGGAAATCGATAGCTCACGTTCAATTGGTTTAGTAATGCCAAATTCACATGGCCACCGCACGCATTTTAATATTCTAATGCAGAGTCCATAGGGGTGTGATTTGTCACGTCATAGATACTCAGATTCTATTTTTAAACATTCAAAAACACGAGACTGATCACATAACTGGGACAACGTAGTACGAATTACGGAAAAATGTACGAATGCCGAGTCGAAAAAGTCGGGTTGCACGAGAAGAGAGTCAAACAAATGACTGATTTCCATTGTATATGTTGTGGATTGCACTAGTTGCTCTGCGTTATAGAATATACTAGGACGAGGTGTATGGTTCCACGTGTGTATATTGGTACAAATTCAGAACGACGAAATATCTCTAACTATGTAGAACTATGCGATGATTTACAATGAAGGTAAAGCTTATATAAAGATAGGTATGGGAATTTTAGGTCAAAAATTATGGACATAGTCGAAAGCTATCTTACTACACAACCCTTACCAAGCACGTGAGATGTTAGTTGAATTAGGAACCTATGCGTTTTGAAACTATTAAAAGTGAACTTCATTCCGGATGCGCGTTATTAACTTGCAATAGGTTGTGCTGAGATACACTACTAGGTTAGTTAATAAAGTAAATAATTACTCTGGCAATTGTATACGAATTATGTTAGGAAATTTGACTAAATTTGTTTGAAATTTTTTGATTTCTACATAAAACAAACATTTGTATCTACACGGTGTAACAAAACTGATAGATACACAGAAAATATGTATAACTTATATTAAAACAAAATTATGGAAATCTTTCAATTTAAGAGGTTTTTTTTTAATGTACTTCATATCTTTTCGATTACGTTATGGGCTATAAACTCTTTGATAATGATCACAGTAATAAAACATGCTAATTCATTTTTTAATACTGTTAATTTAATTACATTAACATTTTTAATGTAATTAATGAAAACACGTTTTCGGTATGTAGTAGAACGTAGTTCTGTGGTATTTTAAATGTTTCATTTTCCTTATTTGTTTAAGGCATTGCATTTAATATAATATTTATTTATTTATTTATCGCATTTAATATAATAATAATAAATTATTTATTTATAATTTATAAAATTTACATCTTCCAAACCGATACATATATATTCTCCTAAACCAAGGCTTAAATAATTAAATAAAAAAGATAATATTTATCGCAGACTTTAAATATTATAATCATCTATTAACTTCGTGACGCTATGTACCATAAATATAAAACTATATTTTTTTAAGTTAAATATATATAATAGGAATAATTTATCAGGTATTTTAATTTCTATGTTATATTTTAATGTTGTTTAATAAGACTGAAATTTTTCAAATCATTATTTCATGTTGGTGATATGATCATAACAATTATACTGGTATTCACGTGCCATATCTGAGATAAAAAAATATTAATATTGGACTACGTGTTTCTTAAATATTTTAATAAATTGCTTGTTTTCTTTGAAAATTATAGTTTACTTAAAAATAATTCGGCATATTTGACGTATACGGTTTTGTCGAAAAACACGATTCCATGAAAAAAATTATTTGGGTACAGAACTTTTAAAAGTTATTATACTTATAACGTTTTGAAATATTCACCATAATAGATTTTGACCAAGTCATTAACTTTTTAGTCAGGTAGATAACTACAGCCGCAAACAAAAAAGATTCTTCCAATTCTTCGGCCATATTATACGTCAAAGTGATAGCTCACAAAGTGAGATTATCCCGGGTACAACCAAAGAAGTCCTGAAAGAGTGCCACAGCGGTGGATTACTTATAGCTGGAGGAATAGCTGTGAGGACGACCCAGAACCTGGATCTGTGGACAGGCATCACTAGCCGAGTCTCGTCTGATGAAACCACTATATGTCCATACTGACATAAAGGAGGAAAGAATGTTTTAAAATGTTGGCATTTGACACGTTTTATGTACAGATAAAACCAATTTACACAAAACATAGACAAGATTATACGAATTAAAATTAGGGCACTAATTCTACCAGAAAACGCGCCTTTTCCAAAAATCTAATAAAATTTCGAAACTAAGAATATAAAATAAGAACTTTTGCAAAAATCTGAGAAGCACTCGTCAGATAAACCAACATTAAACATACATATCGAGTAACTTGTCGGTTGGTCTAGTGATTGAATCCAGGAGACCAGCAAGTAAGTTCAATTTTCATAGTACAAGGGTTTAGCTTAGTTTACGAAGGGTTCTTGGTTCGAATCGCGGTGGCAACAACATATTTTTTAGCCTAATTGATTTTATCGACATATCTTTTTTAATTGATACATTTAATTTGTATTAAAAATAACATTAAAGACAAGGTAGTGTTCTAAATTTATTTAAGATAAAACTAAACGCACCTACATATTTTATTTGGTAAACAGTTAATGATTATTCTTTGTTACATATTTTTTGCAATAGTTAGGTTTATTTTTTTCTTAAAATATGAATTTGGTACACACACCGATACTAAATATATGACTGATAGTCAAAAATGTATACAAACGAGCAAGTAAAATACTGCATAGTTATATAACATACAATGCTGTGGGTGATGATATATCCTCTCCGAGAATACAGCGTGATAGCGCGAATATATAAATCAAAAATATTAAAATTTTTACCTACGATATTATTTGCTTGTTGTGATTAAATTGAATAAATACACGGATAGCTTTATTATAATGTATTTCAGATAATCTAGTACCTTTATAGATGTTTAATATACGGAAATGTTATTTCATTCACCTGAGATCGTTAGACAAGAAAAACAAAAAAAATCTCCAGACAGATCATTAAGAATACGTCATTAAGCTTATTTCAGCTGAAAGAAGATCGCAGAAAGATGTTTAATGTGACCAAAGGGAAGAACAAGAAGATCTTCAATTTTTTGCTCAGAAGAAAGCCAGAGTTCAACTACTTATATCATTAGTAAATACATGGCATCATATGGAACTATTACGAGAATCCTTCATTTGACTTAAAAACGTTTACGTAAGGATTAACAATATATATATAATTTATATATTCATAATTGATCGAAAGTTGTAGTACAAATATACTTTAAAATTTATTTAAGTTCATAAAAAAATCTAATATTATGTTATTCTGTAAAGTGACATTAAATCAAATAAATCTATCATCTTTAATGAATAATTTAAAATAAAATACTGTTTTAATTGTCCGGTTTGTATAGTCGATTCGGAAGCCACATCCTACAAGATCCGAGTCCCGCTAACGACTACACACAGAGTTTTGTATTTTTATAGACAGTGAAAACCATTAGGCTTATTGAAAATAATTATTATTCTCGTAATACAGGGTGCGGCATAAGTCAATCAGGCAAAAATTCAATATCCAGTGTAGCAATAATGGTTTATTCAAAAATCAACAAAATTCCATAGAAATTGTTATACAAAATTCTTGGATCTAGATCATCCTCATTTACGTCTAGTAGTAATGTAAACGCCTATAAGGTTTCATGTGTAATACTCTCCGTAAACTTTATCATACATTTTTAGTATCCTAGAAGCTTTTGATCTTCGGAACAAATGCTTCTGCAATGATCTGCATATTGTCAACTGTAGTTACTGATTTTCTCAACTGTAGTTACAGCGTGGTTAGTTGACTGCAGCTCTCTTCGAATATTTAATTTAATTAGCAGATAGCATATCTACGTGGTGACAATTCGTAAAACATTATTTACATCTGGATAATTTCGATTACGTTGCAGTCACCTCTTTAAAATAATCAAACTGTGTTTAGTGAAAAGTTTTCTTTTCATTTTGTGTGATTTGGAATTCAACTTACAATAAAGCAATGTTAGCTGTCTTTTCTCACTACTCCTTAAAACAGTGTTTCCCCCATATGTTCGCAAATAATAATAAAACGTTTGTGACTTATGCCGCACACGCATATTTATAATTTTTAAACATGTAACTTTTGTAATCGTTTGATCCTAACGAGATTCCATGCGTAATGTACGTGGTTAATTTTCTTTACTATTTCTTAAAATGATTCTTTATTTTGTGATTTTTTCTTCCGTGTTATGATTTTCCACCTTAAATTTTACCGTTTTTTTATTTATATGTAAGTATTTTATCGTTATTCGGACAAATCTTCAAGCTTTCAAGTTTTGAACAATAATAAATATTTCTATGAATTCAAACGGGATGAAAAAAAAATATGGATAGGCCTGTGTTTTTAATATCCACTTCGTATATACATATTTATTCCCTGTGGGAGGAGAGCGTACTCTGTTGATGAACGGGAAATAATAAAATCTTAAATTATCTTAATTGCTTTTTTCAGAAAAGCAATTGATCATTCTTTGAATTTTGATAAATAAATAATTATTAATATTATTTTTTCACAAAGATATAATTTTCGGAAAGTGTAATAGGTTTGATATCAGACAAGGGAATCATCATTGATGGTAATTTTACAAACATATTTATTGTTTTATTTTTTTTTACAATTTATCTACGTATTAAATAAAAATTCTAATTTATACATAACAATTTAAATTTAAACTATTATGTTACATAAAATTTTAAGGGCCGTGTATTATAAATAGGGGCAACCTGACACTAAGACTTGGCACGACCAGGTAAACCTGATGAAGATGGTCCTGTTAGAAGCCACAATAATCGGCGAGCTTTTATGAGAAGATGAATGTGGATGAGGCGAGAATTGTGTGTCAGGACAGGAGTGTGGCACTATATTCTCTCTGGCCATCCTCGCGGGGAAATAGTGATGGTAAGTAAGTAAGCAACTTGAAGGTGACAGTTTTTCTGTATTGAGTTTTTTGGGCTATGTATGAATATAACGCGTGTATCCGAGCTCTCTAGCCGATGTTTAGAACCCCATCACAAAAACCATCATCAAGGTTGATGTTACTTATTTTACGATTTTAAAAAAAATTTCAGGTAGTATTTCTATTGAAATCTATTTGAAAACTTTCTGTAAACAGACGCTTTTAGATAGCATTTTTTGAATGCTGCCAAGACAAATGATTTTGTAAATAAAATCTCTCGATCGTAGTGGTATAAAAATCACATACTATGTAAGTATGTATAAAAATCACACACTATGTGTAGTGTAATTCATTTTTAATATAGTATGTTTTATTTTTAAAAAAAAACAGAATAAACGCAATGTGTTGACACTGTTTTACATAATGTCGTGCGAGAAAGTGATATCTAAACGTCACGCAACAATACTACACATTACTATACATATTATACCGATGATATACGAGCGGAAGCCTCACAATTAATTTATTGCTATTGTAATCAATTTAAAAGTCTGCACGAGGACAGTATTCCTGCACGAAACAAATCAGTTGAGATAATACATCATAAAGCAGTGACGCGCTATGTATGATAAAATATATGAATTGTGTTATTTAATTAATGTTAATTGCATACCACACAGAGCTGCATGATCTTGTCATATAAATAATTCAAGCTAAAAAATACTACCTATTAATTATAAAACAATTAAAATATTATTGATAAAACATTTTACAGTAGACTCTCGGGAAAATTTCTCCCAAAAAAATTGTTTTTTTTTACTACTTAGCGCCACGCGTCTGCTGCCCGCTTTGCTTCAGAAGTAAAAAGAAAAAGTACAGTCAAGATTATATATCATATATAGATATATATCATCGGTAGAGATCAAATTAAATGTTTATCAAGTTAATCTCGAAACTCCTAGCACTGCAGGTAATAAAAAAAATATCAAAAATATTCGTTAGATACCAAATTGGGTAAATGTTCACCAAAAATGGCACCTTAACCACCATAAAATACACCTTAACCATCTCCTGGGAATAAAATCATTATTCTAAATAATACTGAATGTGTAAATTTAAATAAACAAATGCGCAAGGTGATATTCCATAATAAAATAGTTTAGATACAATTTATTTAAAAATAATGAACGTTTGAATGACAGAAAATATGACAAAAAACAATCAGTCGTAAAATTACAGTGTAAAATAACGTGTAATTAACTTTATAGAAAAACAAAAGGCAGAGCCAACAACCAGATCCCATATTAACAATGCACCAAACTGTGGTTACACATATGGTAAAAAAAAACGACGACGATAATAATAATTTAGCAAAGGATAAAAAATGTCGTGACCTTAGAACTCATCTGGTGGATTATGCAAGTCGAATACAGCATCCCTAGTGAGACACGTACCATCACTTCGGTGCGTCTCCCCAGGTAGACAAAAAAAAGAAATACATAGTATTTCTAGAACGTGATAATTTTTTACGATACAATTAGGATTTGAAATACCAATATAAAATAATCAATAAAATTATGAATTTACCCTTTAAATATTTGAGCTTCGCTCCGTCAAATTTGCTCGCTTGCCGGCGACGGCCTTTACCTCAAGCAGTGCTTGCTTCCCAGAGGTCTTCAGCGTGCAATTAATGAGCGATTATTATAAAAGAGTTCGCGAATTTAAACCTCACGCAGCTACACCAGCCTGTAGCTGTAAGTTGAATGAGGTACCACACCGCTAGCGGCCCTTTTTCGACGCGCCGCGAACGTGGCAATCTACGCCACCGCGCGACCTTGCCGAGGGTAAAAATATTTAGCCGTAGTGATTACTTTAAAGATTTAGGAACACACGTCACGTTTTTTAACATTCTATAAATTGTAACGTGACAATATATGTATATATATACCTACTGTAAAATGTAACGATTTGGTGTCTTAATCGGTAATTTTTTTGAAAGACTAAAGTTCTCATGAGACTATGAATCTAAGGGAAAATAGTGTGAAACCATAGCATGTCAGTGTTTTATTATAAAACGTAAGTATTCCATAAAAATAAAATGTATTGTCAAAATTTCAGTTTCAGTTTTAAAATAATCATAACATTATAAATCCGTAACTTTGCTAGTAATATGCAAATATTATATTTATTAAATTTGTTAATAAATAAGTGTCGTTTTACTATTGAAATTCTAATTATATTTATTTAAAAAATATTACAATTGATTTAATCAATTGCTTATGTAGCAGCCATTATTAGATACTACTTGTTTCTATTTAGATGATCATTTATTAATTCCAATTTGACGAAGAAAAAGTATTTACAAATTATAATTTTCTGCATCAGAAAATATTTTAATCGAGTGCATTTTACAGTGACCTAAACAGGTAGAAATGTATTAGGGAAAGGTACAGAGAAAACGACGGGTGTGGATAACGATGCACGAAAATCATAATATTACGTAACGCTTTTGAATTCAAATAATATTACATGGCGAAAATGCACTTTTAAATCGTCAATTTGGAAGTTTAAATTTAATAGTTTTTATAGAATAGTACGTAAACTAAACTACCTTCTGTAGGTAAAATAAGTAGACCGCGCAAAGAGATCCGAAATAATAAATCCCTTACTTATAACTTACATTGAATTTGTGATGTCCAATCTATTGAGATAGGTTTTTATACAGTTTAAATGTTTTAACAAATAAAATATATTTTATTTCAGAAAACCAAAAATGGAAAGCTGTTTCTCCCTACTTGGAGTGAAGACAATGGAATGGATTTGAGAGTTCTACATACTTATGAATAACGTCTAAATATTAAAAATAATTTTTTAAACTTATTCATAATGAAGTGAAAATACATTGTGAGAAGAATTTTTTTTAAAACAAGTTACGAACATGAACCTTTTACAATAAACTTTCGTATTATAGTGAAATACTCTAAAAAATAAAATGAAGCCTGCTCATCTGATTATTTCGCTGGCCGGAGTCATTTCTCTCTCACTGACTGATGCTAAAATAGGTAAGAATGTTTTTGATAATTTGATATATATGTTTAGAATTAAATTGACTGTTGTTATTGTACTCAAAAAATTTATGTAAAGGGTATTTTGTTATTTCAATAAATTTTAGTTACTTTACGACAATATAAGGGGAATATAAATTAATTGTCTCTAAAGGTAGGCGTAAAGTTTAAAAATTTAATTATGTTTTTTAATTTATATAATACATGATGCAGTATGCAGTATAAGTAGCTTGTTGGTGTAGTGGTCAAGACGTTGGCCTAGTGATCTAGTGGTCGTGGGTACGCGCCTCGTTCCAGGACACCAGCAAGTTAGTCCTATTTTCATAGTACAAACGTTTTGCTTAGTTTGAAAATAGTAAGAATATTGATGTGACATGTATTCCGTGTACGCATCTTTATTTACAAAAAAAAATATGGAGAGTTTTATAAACCTAGTCATGTAAAATAATATCTTCTAAATGAGAGCTCGTTGAATGATGCTCTCCAAACTGCATCATTCAGCAACATATTACGAGAGATTTAACATCCTCTTTCTCCTGAACTTACCTTGACTACAAGATACCCTCAAAATGGCGGTGTTGTCCAGTTAGAGCTCCACAAGATAACTTGAGCAGGGTCGGACACGCTCACGGTGTAAATTGGTTCGTTATTAAAACATTATGATAGTGCCACCACTCCGAAGGTCACCAAAAGGATAAACTTAAATGAAAAAAATGGAAATGTAACTTAGAAGCCTCGTGGGCGATGTTTACTAGACGCACGCCGGACAGAAAGGTGAGGATTGATTCTAGTTTCGCGAAGTGCGCGGCGAGGTTTTTTATATGCCGGGCCGCCTTTTTCGCCAAAACGTACGAGTCTTTGCGGGCACGCTAAGCGACGTGTATTCTGGTTGACAAAATCTATATATGCAGAGGTTAATTTTTGGCCCGTCGCGGAAAGGGTTGGCACGTGCTCATACCAAAACGCGAGAGTGAATTTAATCATACACGATTATTACGAAGGGTCTTCGATGGACGTTAAGTTTTTGCGGAGCTCTATATACCAAACCGACATTTTTTATGTACTGACAGGCGAAACACCAACTGGCCGTTCGTATTTGTGTTGTTAGATATTCTAACAAACATATTGCTCGGATTTTTCCACGAATATTGCTTTTTAGCTCAAGAAAAAAATTGAGGCTTACTGACAAATACGTTTTTTAATACATCAACAAAAAAATATTTGGAGCTGTGAGATCAGAAAAACACACTGTTTAATGAAAATCAGAATTTAAAATGAATTTCTTTCAATATTTTATTGCCTTCAAAGATTTCTTTACGTTAACTAAAAAGTTTTTGTATATCTATTATGCAAGGTTATTCAATAAATGTGATAGATTTTCAAATAATTATAATAGCCATGTTTATTAATATTTTGACAGCTATTATTGTTATTTTGACTCGATATATAGTCTTCCATTTTATCATAGAGCGTTTTACATTGGAATAACGTTTACAAATTATTAAAACTTATTATCAAAAACTGAGACCATCGTTTTAACCTGTCAATTTGCCGCCTAGATCACGTGATATCTCTTCGTTAGAATATTTTATGTGAGGATATATTAAATAACTTGTTAACGTGATTAATTTGGTACCACTTTCGCAATCAAATATCTCCGCGACTTTTTTTAAATATACGCCTCGATTGATACAAAAATTTAAACGCTGACAATATAATATGCAATAATGTAAAAAAGTACTTCTTGTTTATACAAAGATTTAATTCTCGAAGTGTGAATACTTTCGCTGTTGCATAAATGTATCATAAATTATTTCCACAAAGAATGTCCCTCATCCCGCAAGTAATGCACCAAACTCCTCTCCTATATGTACACTTTATTTCATGACCATTCATTTACTAGTTTGCAGCTTTTGATTTTGGAAATAGTCATAAATCACAGGACGTTTAGTTGGGTGAACAGGTAGGCTAATTAAATTGGATAATCACTTTTTAGTCAGAAAGTCAATCTTCTTAATAGCTAGCTAACAATTGCCTCTATCAGCTTGATATTTATGGACGTATTAGTTCAAAGATGTTCAAATACATGTACTCACGTTATTTATTTATTTAGACTTTATTAACATACATATTTTTGTTGTAACATAGGTGAATATATTATAATATAACATGATAAACATAAGATACAATTATATTGTAATTAAATACTCGTAGTTTATTGTGTGGAATAGAGTAGACTTCACCTCTGATATATACAGCGTTGTCCTGGCTACTTTACTAGACTGAAGTTTGTGTTAAAGCAGCCATTTTTTTTCGTGCTGTTTTGACAAAGATTCGACAGAAATAAAAATAGAGATAAAAAAAAGATTTTTTTTTTCTTTTAAATAAAAATGTTAAATATGAATTAAATATATTAATTATAAAGATATACATATAAAATCAATTTTATCGAAAAATATTGTTGTTGCGCCACCGGGACACGAACCTGGATCTCTTTCCTAATATTTTTCGAAATATTCGAATATTCATATATAAAATATCACAGACCTATGTTCTGAATAATTACAACTTCACAATAAGAATGTGTTCTCCTAAAAAAATAAAAATGTAGTGGGAGTGCTGTTGAACTAGTGAATTATTAGCACTGTATAATGATTATATTAGAATGTTGGATAGCCTTGCTTCTGATTGCTCTCTACCAAATTGGATCATATATTGGGTCCATATTTGTGTAATCTTATTGGAGTTGAACGATTTCCAGTTGGTCTGAGTGTGTTGTACAGTTTCGGAGCTAAAAACACGTAGAATCTTTGATAAAATGTCGTTGCACTCGGAACTGGCATGTAGATGTTCGTTGTTTGTCTTGTGTTATGTCCATGATGTATTGCTTGAGGTGAGTTGTTAGCATGGAAAAATTGGACGAGTCTCAACATAAAGATTTATCTTATGTCTAGGGCATTGTACTCTTTAAATATGAGATCAGGTGGATATCTAAAGAAACGACCATTTATTACCTTAAGAATTGTCTCTTTTTGCTGACTTTAATATTGTTTTTGCTGCTCCTCCCCGAACTAAAATAGCATAATTAATTAAGGAGTAGTAGAGTGCAAAGTACACCGATCTTAAGAGTTTATAATCAATTATACATTGTATTCCTTTAAAAAAAAATTAGTTTTCTTAAGCGTTTAGCTAAGTTCGATATATGTTCTTTTCAGTTAAGATGATCATCGATTAGTACTTCCAGATGTCGAATAATTTTAACTCATGTCAATTTTTTACATTAGCATGAAAAAGCCGTGTTCTTGTTCGCAATCATGTACGATGGCTTTAATGTGGCGATGTTCTTTCGTTAATACAAAAACATACATAATCGGCTTAAAATAATCCAAACATCTATTCCCCGCACCCCTTGGTTCTCCAACAGGAAAGTCTCTAAAAGAACAGTATCAAATATCTCTAGAATGAGAATTGGGCATTGCCAGGTGGCCTCACATTTGTTCAGATTGAATATAATAGACTCCCCAATGTGTGAGTATAGTGCCGAGGAGGAAACCCTCAACCATGTCTTTTTTGCCTGTCCATTGCGGATCACAGGTTTTTTTTACAATAATCTTGTCAATGGTAATTTTCAACTCCCAGTTAACTTGTGTCATCTTCTTTCCCTTAACTCGCCACATTTAAGCTATATAATAGCAAATTTCTTGAACGTCAATGGTATTAACTTGTAACGCAATATTCCCTATTCTATAATATTGTTGTACTGCTTTCTATGAGATAATGTTTTAACTTGTTTAATAGCACAAATCACTCTTGAAGGTTGGATTGCCTGTTTAAAAGAAGAATAAGAAAAACATACATATTTTGATTTTTTTGTGTTAAGTGATGAGAGGTTCGTATCAAGCCATTTTATCGCCTTATTCAAACCATCCTGTGCACGAGTATTGACCTCTTCCCAAGACTTACCCTCAAAGCAAACGTTACATCGATACAATTAATACATCACAGGCGATACGGATGACTACGTGCCCATTCCGAGAACTAAATTGTCACACATCGTTGCTTAGTTTTGACAGTCAGTCATGTTTCGCCCGTTGAAACCAAATTATGTAAAATATGTTTCACACATCAGCACATCTAATAATCGGAAATAAAAAAATTCTGAATTACGATAGACGAGAAGATGAAGCACACGCTGATGCATTTGCATCGCTGAATTTGTGGATAATCCATGAAAAATAATAGTTTAGCTATTATGAAAGGATTTTCTTCATTTCAGCAGCAAGGAGATCGTCGTCTAATTACGTTCATCAATCACAGGACAATTTTCGATATAATTATTTCCTATTCTAAATGCAATTTACACATACCTTTAACACATCTATGGCATATCAGCTAACAATTCGCACGGAGTTTTTAAGGAACTCACATATCATGTAGATTATTCATTTGCTAAAAATTTTACCATCGAACGTCAAAAATAAAAATAAAATCGTCATTTTATGTATATTACATACATAGTGTTTTATACATAAAATTGTATAGTCTATATATTTTATAGTAGTAATATGTATCTACTATTAAAGATAGTATTTTATATTTTATACTGGCGCTGTAACACAATTGGTAGTGTACTTCCTCGGATTGGAAATAGAGATCCAGGTTCGAATCCCGGTAACAATATTTTTCGACAAAATTGATTTTATATGTATATATTTATAATTAATACATTAAATTAGTATATGAATCACATCTATTTCTTTTGTTATTTTACGTACTTTTTTTACAAAAAAATAAATACACAAATAGTAAAAACCTGGTTTCAGATGATCTAAAAGAAGCTAAATGTGATTATCTTAATGCCCACAAAAATTAATTTATACATATACTCTTGTAATACAATACCCAAACAATATAAATTTTGAAGAAAGGCTTAAAACCAGCAAGATACTCGCCTGCTAAGTATAATATTTATCCTAAACAATGTTACGTAGTATTTAATTTACGTGATTAACTGGACTTTTTTAATATATGAAATAATAGAGCTCTAAAAATCTTGTGATACCAGGATTTAAATTACAATTTTAACTTGTGAAGTAGTTAGAACGCCAACACTTGAAAAAAAAACTTTTTATTCCTTTAGCGATCTTCCAAATGAGTTTTATTTACATGACATAAACATTATGACTTATTTTTTTTATTAGTGTTTATATTTTAATTTTTTCACACGTTAATTATTTGGTTAAAAACTGAACGCTTGTCCTGTTTAGAAAAAATAATGACAGTAAATTTATTACACTGTCTAATTATTGAATATATCACATATATTTTTCACTGTCTGTTTTACATATTGGATATACTCGCACTTGTCATTCGTGTTTCACAAATTCCCAAAGTACGTAATTAATTTCTATCGTGAGAATATTTTAGTCTTCATACATTTTTAATTTCGCTTAGTACGTTTAAAACTGTCAGCGTTGAATAAAATACTGGCGTAATAAATGAGTTTTTACCATGTATCGGCCGCGAAATAATGAAAAATGAGTAATCCGTGATACATGATCCGTGACCCACATTCTCAGAGAAAGAATGGTATAAACTATTTGTAGATTTTAATGATTTTTAAATTTTCAAAGTTTATTAAAGAAAAGTCTAATATTTACTTCTAAAATAATAAAACATATGAAAGTAATAATGTAAGAAATTGAAATAGTAATAAAAGAAAGAAAACTCACATTTTTAAAATGTTATGTTATATTTATTTCAAAAACTTTAATTTTAAAAATTAAATGTAATAATTTATGGCTAATGAGGGCATTTAAACCATAGAAGGGATAATGGTTCGGGTGGTGAATTGTGGGTCCGTAATGTGAACTAAAGCGCAAGTTGTCCCCCAGCTTGCAAGACACATAAAAAAAAATTTCAAGAAGCAGGTAGAGGCACAAAACAAAGGAGCGAGATATGGAGAAAGAGAGAGAGTGAGTAGGGAGGGGAGGGACTGCCTCTCTGAAGCAAAACAACGCGCTCGATCCTCCGGATTGAAATGCACACAGAAGCGGACATCGTCGACTGAACTCTCCAATAAATTACTGTAATAATAAAACAATATTTTTAAAGTGTAGTTGTAATTTATTTTAGTTACCTAATAAGTATTATATTATATAATAAAGTGGCCCTGTACATCAAGTGTCGTACCAGTTAATTTGAAGCATTTAACTTCCAGTAAATTGTTTAGAAGGTTTTTTTATCAGAATTTTTTACTCTTCCAATTCATGTATTAATATAAAACACATATGATGTTTATTACAACAAGGTAGTTAGTAAAAGTGTCAAAGCGATCAGCACTGACGCACTAGTAGTAGATTAGGCGATAGTAATGAGCTCAAAATCGCGAACCGTGAGTCAATCACTGATATCTTTTAGTCATACTCACTGTCAGTGATTGAATATCTGAGAATATAGTGATTCGTGATTCAATATTTTTTGTAATTTGTATTCGCTGAAAATTTGACTCGAAAAATATATTAACATTTTTTTAAGCATTTAAATTAGATTTACATTTATTATTTATGTTAGAATATGTTTTTTACGCAAATGAGGTTTAAATAATATAAATAAATACGCTCAAAATAATGTTTTTTTTTATTTCGTGTATTGTGATATCGCGCGGCGCATGCGCATCAGTAATAAAACTGTAATCACAGTCACAGTTTTCAATCACTGTCACACTCACAGTCACACCAGTGAGTCGAGAGTAGAATTTTTTCTCATCACTATTAGGCGATCTAGCCGCATGTATAGTACTCAGAATATTGTAGACTCTAAGGAATTGGAAAAAAAAAAAATTGGTCGCTGGATGGCTAAAGAAGAAAAATAATTATTTGTTTTATCTTAACTTAACTGAAATAGTGTTACAAATAACGTGCATTTTAACATTTTTCAATTTCTTTAGTTTCAAGTTTGTATTATCAACATCATTTTTAAACTCAAAAAATCTGTATTATATTAAATATAAAAATTCTCCATCGATAAGTAATTTTCTAGCATACTAGAAATGAATTAAATGGTTGTGATTTTACCAAAAATCATGATAGTGTTTTAACTTTTACAATTTTTGTTGATTTTATTAGGTTTTAGGACAAAGCTACAGAAAGGAAGATAGATAGGTGCAAATGAATAATAAATACCCATAATCATAAACAATACAAAAATGTGAATTAGTTTGAAAGTAGACATTAAATTTCTGTCAGATAATGAACTAACAATAAGTTAGAGTTAATGGAAAAATTGTAACATTTATCACGAAAATTCTATTAAAAAAATACCAACCGTATGTATTGAGAATATTTTCTATAAAATGTAGTTTCCGACGGTGTCCTTAATAATACGTTCGTCAGAAACTTACTTCGTCAGAAGTTACTGAAAAACTAAGTAATCACGAACAAAATTATTTTCTAAAATCTTTTCGTTCCATCGTTAATCATGATAGAAATAGTGTATTATCAAAAGAAACATAATTGAGTTTCTATTTTTAGATTCATTTTTATGGCCACATAATTAAATTATTTTATTATTTAACTGTTTAATTGTACCTTTTACTATTTGTCGTTTATCTTAAATAATTATTTTTTCTTTTCTATCTTGATTTTACCAAACCATTTGATATAATAAATCAATCGTGTTAGTTTCTACAAAAAATTAATATTAATTGTAAATTAAATAAATTAAAAAAACTGTAAATTAGCTAAGAATAAAATATTTTGTTCACATTTTGACTGTACTTCGTAGAACAAAAATATTTTTTAGTATATTTTCTTATATTTCATCGTCAGGATTGTGTCACGTAGCTTTTGTAAATGTTGATATACAGGTTGTCTCAGAGACAGCACTCCAACATAGGATAGGAGGATGTCACTAGCAACCCGTCAACTAAGGTTATCCGAAATTCAATGGTTTAGAAGGTATTATATTATAGGAACCTTTGTGATTTTCAGCAAAAAGTTAAAATAACTTTTTAATAAAACGTGTTGACGTAAGTCGAGTACTCTATATGCATTCCGTCGTTCCAATAAACCTTAATATACCTCTCCCGTTCTGGCCAACTAATACTTAGGGATTTCGGCCGACGTGGGACAGATTGCATTTCAACACGGATATGTCAACACGTTTTTTTTTGTGGATTGAAAGTATCGCCGTGCGTAAAATCCGGACCATAAACAATCGCTTTTCTACATCATTCTGGAGTGCAGTGATATCTCCGTTCTTCACCACAAAAGTGCAAGTCAGCTGGATGTATAAATTGCCGTCCAACCCAGGATTGAGATCAAAGTAGGCCAGATCCATCTGCCACTATTCCTTGTTTGCTTCAATTCGGGTTGCGTCAACTAAACAGTAGTTTAAATCGATACGGTCTACGGGATCTATTCCCACCATATTATTGTCCTAGCGAACCGGAAGATCAAGACGTATAGGAAGTATGGCAGCTTATATAATAGCTGCATTATCACAGCATACGTGTGCTAAATTTCATCACGATAGGTTGAAACGTCACAGCGTATATATTTGTAACGACAAGTTTCAAAAGTTCGAATAACTTCTAAACAGTTGAATTTCGAATAACCCTATTTAACGCTAAATGGGTTGCTATAGACTACTGTCTTTTAGATACCCTGTATTCCCCAAAGGATTCCCAAAAATGGAAGAGCCAAAGGATCTACAATCTGTCGTATGATCAATTGCACCAATCGTCGTCGTAAAGCCGATAAAATCCTTTAATATTATTCGAATGATCGCGTGTTCGACCACTGTCGCAAACTTTGTCGCTGAATATTTTAGCGGAATATGCAAAGCGGTGTATCGATAAGTTATAATGTAAACGGGTTAGCATACGACTGTCAGTATAACCAACTATCGGTTAAGTAAAGTACAAATAATATTAGATGGAGTTAGTTACATATATACTCACAGGTACAGCTTAAAATCATTTAAAAAAATTAAAATGTAATATTAAGAGCTATTAACTAAAAGCGTCGCAAAAATTCTAGATTTTAAAATGATATCAACAAACGAACGAATTCGTAATAGTTAAACAGTCAGTTGGTTTAATCCAAAGGCCCGCAAACTTCTGAGATAAAAGAGCTAAATATAAATATTTTAAGGGTAATGAACGGCGTTCTATCCTCTTAACCGGCTAGTTAGTGGAGAACACAAGAACGGCGGGTTCTTCACCTCAGAAATGCGTACCCACCTTGGTTTGTCACACTCTGCCTTCATCCTAAACTGGGAAAATTTATTAAAAATACCTGGGAGAGATAAATAAAAAAAATGTTTTACGTTAACTAACGGAATTAAATAAAAAAAACACAAGTTAAATTAGAACAAATTATAATCAAAATTAAATAATCCTAATTTTGTTGGGGTTAAGCATGAGTTCGGCGTTTTTTAGGCCAGGCTGCTGACAACAAGATGGCACAACCTCCAAATTCATGCTTGTCCGTGTACATCTCATCGTAGTCGAGCATCTTCGTGACCCATCGTCGTAGTTATTTATCTCGGCATCCCAAGCCGACGCAACAAGAATTGTAGAATAATAATGTAATGAAAATGAATGTAAAATGAAGGGAAACAATCTCGTTCCCTGAATACATCATTTACCATGCGATTAGGTTAAAACAAATTACAGTAAATTGTGTACAAGTGATCAAATTATAATCAAAATATTTAAGTAATCGGTTACATGTAGGATTCTTGATAAATAGCTTCACTGGCCGCAGCAGCAAGCCGGGTATCTGACAGCTCCGAGCGAAAAATCAAATTAATCTCAACCATAGACTCCGACCGTTTTTATAACCTCGAAGCCCGCTCACATTACCAACATGAGGGCGTTATTTGTTATCGTTAAAGTGATTGACATTAAAAATAATGATGGGGCGATTTTGTCACAATATGTATAGTACAATGATCTATAAGTTTATAAAAAGCATTTGGCAAGTATATTTTTACAATTAAATTATATGAAAGTTACCTCGGAATAAGAACGGCTTTTAATTGTTTAATGAAAAATACTTAATTAACTAAAATAATTAAATGCACAAATATCAATAAAGGTACACTTTATTTTTTATAAAAACAATTTATAAAACAACATTTATAAATTCAAAAAATCATGCAAAAGCAATTGGTATTTTTTTAATTTTAGGTAGAACTCCAAATCTTTATTAGTTATACAGCTTTTCAATTTTCAGTTTATAAATGATTGATCGGGGAAATATGTTGAATCGAATATTTTTTATAAATCTTTTTTTTTTAATGAGTTTAGGACTCTGTTGAGGTTAAATAGGTACAATTACGTTTCAAGTCCAACTTTCAAAAGTTATACTGTACAGGAGCCGCGATTTGTCGACCCTTGGTCTAATCGATCGTACGATATGTAGCATGAATAAGCCATTTTAGGTACAAAATTTCTTGAGTACCAATAAATATAATTGTGTTAATTATACGTGCTTAATAAATATACAAAGCATAACTCCTGCACGATTTTACTTGACTAATAATATTAACCAGCAGCAAAAAGCAATCGGCTATCGCCGATTGCTTTATACTGCTTTTCAGTTAATGCTTTCTGTATTGCTCACTCTGGAATTGTATAAACGGTATTTGAAATTTATATATATCCACTTAAAAACATTTTTGAAAAATACGTACAAAACATTAATATGTCACAATTGACTATGCTACCATAAATAAGAGAAAAAACTGCGACCATTGACTGCGACTCTATAACCACGAAGCTGATGAGATGACAGTATGCTTTTCATATCTGTGACAGATGACAGATGCTCAATATATTTGCCAGGCGTAATACGATTTCCCGGATACATATTTATGTTCTGTTATTGAATATATAAAAGAGAAAACATTTAAGTAATCTTAACCTATAAATATTAAAAACACGTTCGTTTTTGTTGTATTCGCGTCTCGCAGATTTAGCTATTTAATCAAGCACTATACAACCATAATGATACTACCGAAGCCGCTACAACTAGAAACTCATAGATATAGATAGGAAAGCGTAATATTATTGAGGATGCTAGTTACGTATGTATAATAGATTTTTTGAACTTTATTATATAATTAAAATTAATCAAGTTCGTTCGCTCTAACAACCTCGTATTCCATGACACAGATATATTATATTTTCTCAGAGTATTCATTATGGTATATTTGTGAGCTTAATTCTTCCTTCATTAATTCACGAACGTAAGTTTCGAAATAAAATTTATAATTATTATTATTATTTTTAT
The DNA here is from genome assembly GCA_031772225.1 of Eubasilissa splendida. Classification (NCBI taxonomy): domain Eukaryota; kingdom Metazoa; phylum Arthropoda; class Insecta; order Trichoptera; family Phryganeidae; genus Eubasilissa; species Eubasilissa splendida. The sequence continues at coordinate 20,484,351 of CM062851.1, read as the reverse complement.
ATAACTATATCAGATTCGCAATATTTCGAGTATTATGCGTTATTACGTCGCATGTATCTGACCTTTTTATCGGCCTTTCTTACGTTTTCAGTTCAACCACTAAAGTACATGATATATTTTAAGATTAGCTAAAGATCGAGACCTAGCGCTAAGATTACAATAAGGTTGTACGCGGGACAGGCGCTCGCTACATAATCACGAGAGGGTTGAAAAGCACGAGCGAGCGTGCAAGCTGGTGAATCTACCTTGAAATCTAGAAAATCTACCTTAGCTCAGTTACTTTCTTGTTTCCATTTTGTTTTGAACCAACCGACGGTTCTACAATAACTAACACAATATGCACAACTTTGTTAAATGATTCTCGAGACATGTGTGATGTGTTCAGCTTAATAACTATAACATAACTATTTCCTACAATCGTGCAAACATTACCAATATAATAATAACAAAAATGTCTCTCTTGCCGTATTGTCTCTTATATTGTAAAATTATATTGCTGTCCTTTTCCACATATTGCCCATGACATTAAAATATCATTAGTGGTGAGGACTGAATGATTACAATAATTAAAAGCATTCAAAATGTACGGAAATTCTCAGAATTACAATGAATAATGTTGTCCCTTTTTATCTCATTCAAATAAAACTGTATAGCTGTTCTCCCATTATAGTTATAAACATGAGTTGTTGAGTTAAATTGATAATGCCCTTAATGCGTCTCAAGTAAATTAAACGAGTAAAATTAAAAAACAAGTTAAATATGAATTAAATATATTAATTAGAAAGATATGCAAATAAAATCAATTTTATCGAAAAATATTGTTTCTTGCGCCATCGGGATTCGAACCTGGATCTCTTTCCTAACCGGGGAAGGTGCATTATCCAACTATGCTACAGCGACAATATTTTTAGTGACAATTTTCGAACCTATATGCTACCTTTTTTTAAATATTAATACATTTAATCGTTCCATTATTTGAAAGAGCCATCTACCTTATTTTTACAGAATAAACAACTTCACAATAAGAATGTGTTCTCCTAATAATAAAAAAACAAGTGTTTTATTTTAACATATGTATAATATTACTGCACAATACAAATAAAAGCTATCAAATACTTTTTCCGTCTCTCAATATATCCTACCTCAATACAGATATTCTCTATAGAGCATTTTAACTCTAACGAATCAATTAAAATTCATTAATTCTTCTTTTGTATCACCACTCACCCTTACATTTGTAAATAATTCGTGGTCACGTAATCTGTTCTTTGATTGAGCAATCTCATTAGCCAAAAATATAAAATTCAATACAGAACGACCCACGATAGTATGTAAAAAGTTGAGATAATTTTTTATAATAAAATGCAAACACAATTTCAGAAAAGAGCGTGGATATTTTCAAAATATATATTTTTATTAGTTCCATTTCTAAAGATAATAATGTACTGAATTAAAAATATATTAATTGCGTAGAGAATTAAAACAGTTCTGTGTTTTAATTTAATTTTTCTGTTCGTAGTACCTACAGTGAAATCTCGATCGATCGTTCTTCGAATCATCGTTTTCCCGCGTGTGTCGCTTATTTATTTTAGTACCGAATTAATTTCATACAAAACACGCAAAAATAGATCGCATCGATCATTCCTATACGCATCATTTTACCGCATTAATCGTTAAATTACGCGGTATATTTCGATACACTGGCTAGTTTTATAATTACCTGCATAACGGCAGAATGACGTTAAAAAGCGAATCCTGCCACGGTAGTAAAGGGTCGAAAGAGAGAATCTCCGTTTTGCGTCAATAGTGATAGAACTATCATATACGGGCCAATGGTCATTGACAAATCGCCGAAGCTTAAGTATTTTAAGAGTACAAAAATTTTACCTGTAAAATATTATGTAAAATATTATGTAAAATAAAAAGGCATGGATGACTAGGAACATTTTTAATTTGTTTTTACGGGACCTTGACACAAAAATGCGTATAAAAAAACGAAATATTCTATTGTTTATAGATAACTGTGCAGTTCGTTCAAGTGATTCTTGAATCGAAGGAGATAGCAGAAGAAGTTGAAGATAACAATGAAGAGAATCCCTCGCCAATATCTTTATTTTCAGAAGCATATACGGCCTTCGAAAAATTTAACTCTTTTTTTTATGCACATTCAATAACTGAATGTGCGAAAAAAATTTCATTTGCAATACTGTTTTCTTACGGCTATAACTCAACAGCCAAAAAACAAATGATGATGAAGGATTATGTATGACACAAAATTTAATTATTTTTTTTGTTTCAGTGCAGCATTCTAATTTTAATTGTTATTAATATTAAAAACATCCATTGCGTGTGAAATATATATATTTTTTAAGAATATGATGTATGAATGTAACTTTTTTCTATATTCCCGCGTTCATTGTTTATTTTAGATGGTCCTTTCAAAAACGATAGAGGTTTCACTGTAACTATATGTTTATGCTGAAGTTAACTAGAGATATTTTTTATATGATGATTTGATATTTATTAAACAGTTATAAGTAATTAAACTGTATGTATTGAGCATATACGTTTAAATACAAATGAACAAATAAATAATTTAAAAAGTGGACGTTCTTTTGAAATACATTTTAAGTTGAATTCTAAAATTATACACTTATCTGTGGGCTGAATAATATTATTTTACTTAAAGCTAGAATAGTTGCATCAAAAGTGTTGAAATAAATAGTACTAAATACCAAAACAAATCCATAGATATCATAAAAACATAACATTTGTAAATGCATGAAACTGTTTTATAATTGATCTGTTATACTTGGTAGACATTTGAATCTATTATAGCACGTGAACATGTATGAGACTTATCTCGGAGATTTGTCTCGAAAGACGCCTAAAGAACAATACAACGTTGAGTACGGAGCGTGTTACGTTGTACTGTCTTCTACATTTTTTACGCAGAGTAGAATAATGCAATTGATATATGGCGAAATTTAGCGAAAAACGATTTAAGCGAGAAATGAATGTTTTATCTCTGTACATGTACCATTAAGGTGATTATATGGTATATCAGAGATTTAATCTCAAGGCAAAAGATTCATCGCTAATTTTAATATGGTTTGCCTCAATTTTATTAAAATTCGAAGTTCTTTAAATAATTACAGACCTTATCAAAAGCAAATATGCTTATAAACTAAACGTTTTTTTTTCATTTCTAATTATATCTAAAAAGAAAAAAAGCGTCGTTTTATATGAAGCATCTATTAACCAACCATAAATTATTTCTATCGTTTGTAAATACAATTTAAAATAAGCCTTGAATTCGTAGTTACAAATACAATTTAAATTAACCTAACTTATTTATTGGCCCTACTATCTAAGAATACTATTATCATCTATCTAAAATTCCTTAGATTATTATGTATGTTGTTCAAAAGCTTGCGTTATTTATTCCCTGCTTAGCTTTGTTTATAGGGATATGCCATTTTCTTATTTTACTTACATACCTTTGTTATTTAATTTTGTGGTATTTTTTGTGAACCTTTAGGGGTTAGGAAGATTCTGCTATTGTGGCGGCATTGTCAAACTTAAGGTAGGAAATATTTTATATAAGTTCAACAACCGTAAATATAAGGGCATGGTCATATACATCATAAGAAGTAAATAAAAGGTACGTATCTCGGTTTACCTCAAAGTTTATTTCTCCGAAAATTTCGATGTAACTTTAATATTCACACAGCGGGAAGGTACAATTATTAATTAATTGCGGTTCGTAACTATGTGGTGAGATCAGCTACCCGGCACGACTCCACAAACCATGAGAGAGAGTTAATTTCGTCATCTGCAGCACGTCGCCCGGCCGCGTTCGACCCCTCCACTCGCCTTTTGGACTTTTGGCAACAGAACACCAAGCTCGCTCATCTGTCCTCCGCGTCCCGTTCTATCCAGCTTCGATGGCCTATGGATAGATGGTACTAGCAGTCCGTCATAAACCTTGATATATTTTTAATGTTTGAAGCGAAATATAAAGTTTATTCTAGTGTTAATAGCTATATATCATGATTATGTACTTTCCGTCCCATTTTACCCAAAATAAATCAAAAAATCTTCAACAAAAATCAAGTATTTAACGAATTAGTGCATTACAATTTTATAATTATTAAAAAACGATCATATTAAATAAATCAATTTAAATAATATACAGAAATAAATTATCTATCGAAATAATATTTTGGTTTCCACTGGGATAAGAACGGTTGCGATAAGATGCGTTACCATTTTGTCACGTCAACTATTTATGTTTTCAACAAAATTAAATCTTATATTTTGAAGTCTTTAAGTTGCAATGAATCTCAAAAACGTCCGAGTAGTAGATGCTAGGAGATTTAATAAATCTTATTTTTAAATAAATTTGTGTGTCTGTGGTATGTAGCAAGACTATTTGCTTCCTTCGCATTTGCCGACAGTTCATTAAACAATTTAAAATATTTATAGTATAAACATTTAGTGATGCTGCCAGATTTGTTTGTGGAAGTCGAAAATCCAACCATTAAATTAAAATTCACCAACTTCTTGTAGGATATGTGTGGATCTCAAAATTATATTTTGGATAACCTTTGATACAACTTATTTAGGAAAAAAAAAGTATTTTAAATTTTATATTTAACATAACACAAATTACAAAGTTTCGTTATTTACTTTCATTTATGTATATTACAATACTTGTCATATTACATGTACCAACAGTCATCTTTGATGTACAGTCTATTATGAAAATAGTGGGTGGTAAAATGCCAGGTTTAGTTCTAAGATAACATTATTTGGACGATTTTAAGTTTGAAGGTTTCTGTGATTCTGGGAAAGAACCAGATTATATCGAAACTTGTGTTAAGTATGCAGAAAGTGAGAGTCAGATAAGCGTTGCTTGTATTGTGTCTAATTAGTGTTTGATTAATGGATTTCGACAAAGTTTATAATTGAAATATCTCAAAACTCGCAAAATGAGAGTTAACACATTATTACGCCAACCCCTTCAATTGTTATCTCCCACGCTGTGCCCTAATTCCGAGGTAATAAATTAAAAATAATGGATTTTGCTTTTCAGTGAAGCTTGATGAGATTATACACCTACCTAATACTGTTTTCGGCATGAATCAAATAAAGCATAATGTTTAAGGTCAAACATTGAAATATTACAAACGTTAAATCATCCGTAGGTAAAGGTATTCTATTTCCGGGAAACTACGCGGAAAAAACTTTATTCACTCTGTTTATTTCCGTAACACTTTATCTAAAATACGTTTTATACGGGCTTTTTGAAATATTATGCACATCAAAAGCGGGTGCTTGCGCCGTGCTCCCATTTGATGTAACCCGATGAACTAGTGAAAAATGCACGGCACTTTGTCATTACCCAACCCCCTTCCAATAAACCTTTCCCTGATTTGGGCCCTTCCTTTCATCCCTCACGATTCTTTCACTGGCAACTTTTTAAGACCCTCGCGGAATTTAGGTCGCAATGAGAGATCGATATGACTGTTCCACGCACGCTTCCTGCCTATCACAGCAAGATATGTGCAAGTATTCCACGGAATTTATATTCATCGATTAATTCCATTACTTTTTTTCAACTACAATTAAAACGCACGTAAGTCAAATCGGACATCCATAAAAGCGTTGTTAGTCAAAAAAGTAAATTTTACGAGTGAGAAAAAACAAAAATGAACTATTTTATTAGCATAGTTATTTGTATTCATCTTTAAATATTGGTAAATAGTGAACTGATATACTGGTCAACGGAATTCATAAATATGTATTATTATATAAGAATCGCAAATTTTACTATTTACTGCGCGAAATTGTGAACAAGCGGTCTCATTGAAAAGGTACACTAGCCGAGCCGATGGTGGAGAAAGGATGACCGAACTTTAATACAGTTTGCATGGGGCATAGAGAATACTTGTGTATTTCCAAATAAAACGTAAATCATAAAAATTTGATTTACTGCGCCACTAATTTGATTTACTATCGGATATGCGAAATACAGTTTAAAAACCAGCTCTAATTTATGTAAATGAATGGAATAATATTTGTTAATACATTGAAATAAACTAGCATGATAAACATTTTGTTTGTAAATTTGAATGTCTTTTTATATCAGAGTGCTAAGAATCCACGAACCCTTGTTAGAATGTGAAATTACCCAAAACAATATTTTGTTCAAGGATACAAAAGCACTTAGCCGAAGTAAGGGACGGACGGTTATAAAAACTCGGTATTGTTAGACGCAGGTGTAACGACGCAGCGAAGGTATAGCAATAAAGAGATGCGGCGCACGTAACAAGAGTCACGTAGGCAAATGCACCTTGAGGGATGCATCACCATAGGCGACCAGTCTTCTGATATTCTCCGCCGTGAGAAGTGGCTACGCCAAAGGCGAGATTTTATTTTCAATTAGAAAATAAAATCAATATCCTCTCTAAAGGAATCAAGTGAGCGCTTCATAGATTGTAATTCCGGGGAAAATTTAAACTGTGCGCCTCGAGTTTAAGCTTAGTCTGTGATGTTCTCTGCGTTTAATCTTAAATGTGAAAGTATCAAAAAGGGTCCCGCTGGATCTATAAAAAGTTGATAAATATAATCGATGTAGCGAGAACAGACTGTCGCTATAGCATAAGAATATCGCGTCCAGAGTATCGGTTTGCTTAGATAATTGGGCATCGTCTTGTCATCAACTACAAGCCTGAACTCCGTCACCCTACGCTGGCGCCACAAGGAGCTGACCACACTTCACGTCCAGGATCTAGGACCATCCTAAGAGGTAAACCCTTACGTGAGGGACCTGAATAATCTACATCAGTCAATCGTCAACATAGATAATTTGGCAGAGAAATTAATGCTGGCATGATGAACACAAATATTTAATGGTCATTTAATTGTAATTATTTTTGTTATAAATTTTCTTATATAAAAATATTCTTTGATTTCATAACCATTTGACTTATCAATATTTTAAAAAAAGAACCAGTTAGGCTAAATGCCTCCCCCCTGAACATGAAGCCGAGGCAGAAAGAAGAAATTACCTAACACCCTATAAATATATTATTTTTATTTCCACATTGAGAATTACATTGTTAATTAGCAATCGCTCATCGGAATTTATTTTTACTTTATTTTGATCACCAAAATTTGCGCTAAATGATTTAAATTCTGTTAATTTCACTGTTTAAAATTAGCACCAACCGTGTGTCTCAAAATATTGAGAACTAAATAAGATAAAGATTATATTTTGACGTGAAAAAAATGTTTGCTCCATGAAATACGGTCCACTCGGCAAATTTTTAATAATTTAGTTTTGGTTATAATGACATCTGTAAATGACATAAATCAAAACATTCCTTTATGTGTTTTTATCACCTGAATGAAATTGCTACATCCGTGTTTACCACATCGTCAAACCGTGCGGTTATATATTTCAAAGATTCCAAAGCTTCGTATTATATATATATATACATCTTTTCGAAATGTTCTCAGCCAATGCTTAAGACATGTCTAGACAACCCAAAATTAATCGTCACGGGACCGATTTCACAGAAATAAATGACCCAGAAAAATCTATTAAGCGGCCGATCAAGTAAGAAACAATGCTGATCTCCGGGCTTAACCGACCTCCTCAGGTAATTCAAAGTTGATTGGATATTAGTAAACATTAATAAAGAAGATATTTTAGTGAAAATCTATGATAGTGTATCCTAAATTAAGCGCCATAACGTCGCATGGAATTACATCAATGAAGGTGAATAAAAAAATTTTTTTTTTTTTAAATAAAATATGTTTTTTGGGTCCCCAAGTAAAATTTGTCTTGAAAACAAAGTTAGAAATAGCGCTTCAGAAAATTTTGTACCTTTTTTATGTTCTCTTATTTTATTTTATTTACCCTGTATTTTATTCTTTCACCTTTCCTGGTACCTCTCGTATACTAAGCGAGTGCTCTGCTATGTACCTACCATGCCTACTCTCCTAGTTAACTTGGTGCCAAATTGTCGTACAGGAATTTATTCATCCTGCTATTATGTTTTTGTTGATGAACGAATGAATTGATGTATATTATATTTTTGACATGCTTTATTATTTTTTAATTCTTTACATCAATTTTAATACAGATATTCATATATATTAAAAAAAAAAAATAATAATAGTAAAAAAATAAAATAGTTTTAAGTATCCCTACCTGTCACGTGGAAAACTAAGATTTAGTTTATCGGGAAGACTTTTTTTTCCCTTTTCTTTATTTTAATTTATCAAAAACAATGACGCACCAGGCGGCGAAAGTCGAACCCGATAAAATAGCGATCACTTTATAGTTACATGTTTCGTTAAGTGATTAAAAAATTATTATTATTAATTGCTGAAATAACACGTAAGTGCCCGAGAATGTTATTAAAAATGTATTTTTTTTAATATAACCCTTTGTGCCACTACCATATTCTGTACATTATTGTAATAAACGAAGTAATTGATAAATAAAAATTAAATTAAAAAATTGGTTTAATTTTTTAGTTATTCACCTATATGCGTATACATTTAATTTCAAAAATATTTTATTTAATTCATGGACCAATATGACCTGTCAAACACATAACTTGTCATTTGAGTTGAGCGATCGACGAACTACGAGTTAAAAGTTGTTCAGAAAAGTTTTTGCTTTTTTTCACTTATGTAGATGGGCGCAAATCAGTTGGTTTTTTTTGCTCAGTTTATATTGATGAATTGGGATCTATATTCATCTGATATATGTATGCAATATATTTAGTGTTAATATGTACCTGGAAGTTCGTTCAGGCATATATTTTGAAAATATATCTACGACGGTTTGCCACTAACTCTTCTATCATTTGAAAATTTAGTCTATAGTGTGCGCACTGCCAGACAGAACTGTCGTACGTCAGAAAGTCGTCGGTGAGGCTCGTACTTAGAGTGAAGATTAAACAAACTCTAAGTGAATGAATATTCGATAGAATTAAGAAAGGATCACTGAGGTTAGAGCTTATGAAACTTATAAGTGAGGAAAGTATGGTAAAGAAAATATATGAGTGTTGAAGGAAACACGTACAAGGACGTCCACGATAGACTTGTCACGATTAAATAAACCAGATATCAGAGGATGGCTCTATTAGAAGCATCAACAAATAACAAGCATCTTCAATTGACAACCATCGTCAATAAATGAACGTGCATTAGAAGATATTTAAAAGTTAAAAATCGTGTCGATACTAAGGCGATTTATGACAATATATGTGACATAGGTATATTGTCAAATCATTTTTATGCCACAGGATTGTTTTATTGAATACGATTTGAGTTTTTTTAATTTCTAGAACAATTATGAGTATCATATAAAAAATCGAACATTTCAAACATATATTTTTGTTTTAGTTTAACCAAGGAGTTAAGGCATGAATTGTATACTATTACTTGAAACTACCATAAATTGCTACCAAAGAATATAACGAATACTTCTGATGTTTATTGCCAACAATTCAGCCGCTTTGAGGCCGCAATTCAAGTAAGCAAACGGAAAGATGGTATCAATTGATTTTTTAGCATAGTAATGCCCGTTCGCATACTACTTATACTATTAAAGCTGCTATTGAAGAGCTCGCTTAAGAGGTTATTTCATATTAGTCCAATTCTCGCCCGTTTTCCATCCAAAAATCTTCAAGGAATCTTATTTAATGACGACGCTGCTCCTCAAAAATGCCTTGACGACTTCTTCATCTCCAATTCGTCAGATTGCTTCAGATGTGAAATCAAAAATCGGAACGTTGGGTGAACAATGCAGTTGGTGTACAATAACTTATAAATAATAGCCTATCTCAACATAGAATCATTCTGTTGTTGGGCATTGCCAATTGTTGATATAGTATCGTAAAAAGAGATGAAGAAAAAAATCAAAAAACTTTTAACATTATGATTTTTTGATTTTAATATTTTAATAAATGAAATCAATTTGTTCAAATAATAATTAAACCATAAAAGTATATGTTTCTGGTATGTATGTATTGATAAAATATATTTGTTTGACTACTAAGGCTTAGCTACATAGATTACTATAATTTATATAAAATTAAATTTTCACTTTCATAAAATAACAAAATGTGCTAATATTATTAACCATTAACAAGTTTAATACTTGCAACTGAATAAAATTACGATGAGTATCACTTTGCAGCGATGGACTGGTCCCTAACCCGACATATCAGCTAAATACATAAATTATTTTTTTACGTCTTTCGTAACATACTTAATAATTTATTTTCATTATTTTCTAATACCGTTCCTTGCTGTGGTGTATTAAAAAAAATATATGAATGCAGATTAGCGCTGGAATACTACCAAAAGTATCGATAGTATACCCGAGTATGACAAACGTATAACCCAGTATATATGTCTGCCATACTCGTTTGTATATGTCGGCCACGTATGTATACGTGTGTCAAAGCTGCCACAAATCTTCTAGAAACGTAGATTTATTTTGTTCCTTGATTTATTAAACCTCCCAGTTACCCCTTTGCGTGTGTTTGGTATTGTACGTAGCACCACACACAGGAATGTTTCGTTATGTTACAGTTTGTATTGGATTACTTGAGACACGTGTCTCATAAAACGACAATTTGACGATGACATTAACTCACGTGCTGTCGCCTTACATTAAGTTTTTCTACCAAAATTAGTTTACGAGGGGAGTACGACGAACCTTGACACAAATTTTTAACATTTTATTGCTGTGCATTATTTACTAATAATTATTTTTGAATATTTGGATAGGGTAGGTTTTAAAATTAACGATATAGATGTCTCACAGAGACGAGGCTATTATTTTTACATGGAAAGTATGGAAGTATTGGGCATTACAAGGCTTACGACCTGTCATCGGTTACCATACTCATGCTACCACATCTATCAAATTTTTGAAAGTTGAATATATGTTATCATGTTGAAACATTTCAATTATTTATAACCAACTATGCTGTCGCCATCTATAGATTTTTTTAAAAATTTGATATACCTTCTCGTGTAACAGTATAGATGTCGCTGAAGCTGAGACTTTTTTTTATAACTTGAGTCGTAAGCCCTGCAATGCTCAAGACTTCCATACATCCCGGATAAATAAAATAATAGCTTCGTCTCTGTGAGACATCTATATATTGATGACAATCCATCAGGGGATAAATCCCAGTAATTGGTTCCTACAAAGATTTGGACATACTCAAAAATATTTTTAAAATAACATTTTACATCAACATTTAAGTTTCTAACCAATATTTATTGATAGAAGAACACATTATTATTGTGAAGTTGTAATAAGAATATGTTCTCCTAATAATAAAGTTGTATCAATGTGTCCAAAATTTAATAAAAATGAATTGATAATTCTGGCGTCTGCTATCAGTTTACTCAAAGGTATTTGAGATTCTGTAAAAATAAGGTAGATGGCTCTTTCAAATAATGGAACGATTAAATGTATTAATATCAAAAAGGTAACATATAGGTTCGAAAATTGTCGCTGTAGCATAGTTGGATAATGCATCTTCCCCGGTTAGGAAAGAGATCCAGGTTCGAATCCCGGTGGCGCAGCAACAATATTGTTCGATAAAATTGATTTTCTATGTATATCTTTCTAATTAATATATTTAATTCATATTTAAAATATTTATTGAGCCGTAAATACCTAACTTTTACAACAAAATGTCAAATCGCCCGTTAATTTACTCAATAAAAAAACCTGTGTTTAAGTCGTCTGAGATTATAGATCTGGGTATATTATTCGACCAAAAACATACTTTCGCAAGTCACATACAACCAATACTAACAAAAGTATGAACACTTTCGGCTTTCAATTCAGAAGAATGATAAGGCTTATATTCCATACGAGCAATTAAACATCTATTCGTACCACTATAAAATCTATAATTATACACGTGTGAAAACAAAAATATATTTGTTAACTTTGTTTTATTAACCACTTATTGAGTTTAAACACATACACCGGTTTCGAAAAATACTATTTTCTTCTTCAGGATGTCAATGCTAATTTCAAAAGTACTTGTTTTTTAGTTCAACTCGTTTAATTTCCATGAGACGCGTTTCGCCTTATGATGGCATTATCAATCTAACCATTTTAAATTCAACAACTTGTATTTATATGAAATCTACTGAAAAGGCAGAGCTATATAATTTTAAGTAGATACTTAAGATAATAATGGGAATTTTGGATTTTTATATTTTGGCACGATTCTAATGCGAAACGCTTCTCATGGAAATTAAACGGTTAGAACTAAAAAACAAATTTTTATATGTGTGATTATGATTTTCTACAAACTTACTTCTAAAACAATACAAATATACTATTTAAAAAGTGCAACGTAAATTTTTAAACATTTTATTACTCGTACAATTAAAAATATTAATTATATCTTACATCTTAACGAGTAAAAACTCCATTCGCTCATCCAGACAATTAATAAATTAATGGAAATTAAATCAATTAACTATTAATATACACAAAAAAAAAATATTTATTTAAAAAAATATTTAATTTATCCCATTAGCGGCTAAAACATATTTTTGTAAATCTTTCTATTTGTTTAATTTAATTTGTAATAAATAAATATTAATAATAATAAATAATTTGTAATAAATTGCAAACTTTACGACAAAAAGATCTTTTGTATAAATACCTAATATATTGTTATTACAAATGTTCCTTCAATTAATCAATTTGCGAGTATCTAGTATGCAAATACAGCACCGCCTATTTTATTGTTGCAATTCTGATATAAATTATCACAAACATTCCACTGTCCCTCCAAAGTGTCTATTGGCTCATTTTACTTTCGTAATAATCATATTTGACACGAATTTGCGAAATTGCAAGAGGGCTTGGGCTTTCAAAATCAAATTTGTTTTGAGATATTAACAATTCTGTGAAAATAATTATCATATTTAATTTTTTCCGCAATTTATTATTACGTTTCATCTTGGTTACCTTAATGTATTCAGGTGTTTCACAATGGAGACCACTCACCTCGGATTCTGTGGCTAGTTCTGTTGGTAAACACCTGAGTCAGGGTGGGTTCTCACGGAAGAATAGGTTCGTTGGCAAATTGTATCATTGCAATGGAAGGGTTTTGCACACATTAAATGAAACGTGGTCAAGAGTATACACGAATTTATTATTATCTGAATATGGTAATTAGATCAAGAATCCTGACAAATTTAATTATAGATAGTGGGGAATAAAGAAAGGTGAGTACGTCGTGTCACTATTTGATCCATCAGATTAATCAATAGAGGGCTGTAGCGTACCTTGGTTTGGACCTTCTCCAAACGATGATCGACTTCGGCGGCAACTCAGAATGAGGTTAATTTGACAGCTGTGGCGCGAACACGCGTGGCGGCGGTTTGTCAAAATTATACCATCGGGACTCACGCGCTTTTACACTATGCACTTTCCTTTGTTAATGCTGGAGCGAAATTTCCAACCTCGACACTAGACACTGCGTATTTCGAACTCCAGGCGGTCGCGTTCGAATGGCAAACTCGGTTGCTTGATCGTAGACGCTTCTGGAAAGTTCTATCGCGAACGCTGTATTTTGCAAGTAATTCGGGAGACGGCCGTACACTCGCGTGCATTTACTACTTATCGGATTCTGTCGTGCCTATTCTCTCCAAAGTAATCATTGATGTAGATTCGACATCGACACGCCCGATCGGATTATAATAATTGGAAAAACGACCCTTCAGAGATAGTTCGAGCTCCTTCCTTCTTCGAGCTACTTTCTGACTAACTCGCCTCCCGGCTCGTCCTCGTTCGGGTTTGCGGCTCGAGCCGAGCGTTGCCGAGGTCTTCCGAAGCCCGAGTCGGCGAGTTCAAGACAGCCTCCCGAGGGGTGTTGGATGTATCTACTGCGTTTTTAGCAAACCAGCGCGCGGCCCAGAGCCGTGACTTTATATGCAACATAACATTGTATGTAAGCTTATCTTTTTTTATTTTAAATACTTTTTCCTTTTACTTTATTATTAATGGTACTGCATAGCGTATAAATAATAAACAAATTAATTAAATTAAATATACTATACGAGCGTGTTGAAATCACAGACGTACAAAATTACATGTCAAAATCATAGACGTACAAGAAAGTAATATTTTTAACATGTTGATTACGATATTATACGAATACAGAAAAATGGTATAAAAGATATAGTAATATTAATACACTGTTAAGTAACATTTGAATTCTAGACGGTGATCATAAACAGTGAAATTTAAAAAATATAATGTGTAAAAAGTAAACATTTTTATCAGTTTTCTGATACTCAAAATTCACACACCATTTAAAATGATTGTATATTATATTCCTAGAAAAAAGTTAAAAATTATCACAATGTTAATTGTTCATAAATAAAAATTTTTTTTAAATAAATCCATGACATATATATATGTTTTTTAAATTCTTTAGTGATTAGTGTGAATGCTCCAAGACTAAAGGTTACTTTCATCATTTCGAAACAGTTATGAAATGTGATGGTACCTGTGTGATGGTTTTATGTGTAATGAACTTAGATTTTTTCAGTGAGCCAAGTTAATCAGATGAAGACGAGCGAATAATGTCAAGGGAGACTTGCAACAGGTCGGCGAACACCCGGCATACCGGACCACAACGTCTCTGTCGAGGGATGGACAATCAGTAGTGACTGAGATAATACACTTCCGAGTCCTATGAAGCAGCTAAAGAAAAATAAAAAAATAAAAAAGATTTATATCGACTCTACCGTGGTTTAATTGTTTATGAAGAAATCTTTCAAAATACATAATGCAATCGACGCATGTTGTTTGTTCATCCTAACACGTCAAATTTGACAATTTCGGAGGAATATTGTCCACTTTTATGTATAATATATATACACTTTTCCTATTATCAAGTGTCCAATCTCCGTACGCGCAACTTTAGTAAGTATATTTATGCTGACTAAAATTACCTAAAATGAACGAATGAGCTTAAACGGCTGTCGTAAAGTGACGCAACACCACGTACATACAAGAATGGAAAAATTCCGCAAACTTTATCATGGCGCTGAAAGAATCGTGCGAGAAGGAAATACTTTCAACATGAAGGAACATTTTACAAATAAATTTTGCCAAGCATATTTAATAATTGTGTTTTTTACTTATTTCTTTATAAAAAAAATTAATACCTGCTATTGTACCTACAAGTTTGTACCTGTTACCTGTCATTATTTATATAAATCATTAAGAGTTGATAAAATTTAATCAAATATTATTTGTACGTTCGAATAATTGATATAACTGTTTTATTAATATACGGTTTATTCATATATTTTGAACACCAAACGTGTCACATAAATTAGATATATTACTATATTCTTACTTTTAATTTCTACTCTCATTATTTGATATTGTGTATCTACACATATTATTTAATAAATCTGTGAAAAATTTATATGGTCTTATTTGTGCTTAGATGTGTGTAATTAGATTAAAAAATAGTCATAATAAAATATTAATTAGAAAATAAATAATAATAAAAAAATAAAAAATAAATTTTTGTGAAAAATATCGAAAAGTAACCAAGGAAAGAAAAAGTAAAAGATAAAATTATTTTAATGGAAACACATGTTTGTTCTGAAGTTACAATTTTGGAACAAAGTTCTGTAGTGTTTTAACATGTGTAATAGATTATCCTACATAATCAATCGTTTATGTAGGTACTATTAACGATATTTAAGGAGAACACATTAATATTGTGAAGTTGGAGTTTTTCAGAACATTATTAGTTCTGTGATATTTTAAATACAAATTAAATATATCAATTAGAAAGATATACAGGTAAAATCAATTTAACGAAAAAATATTTTGTTGCCATCAGGAAACAGGAACCCTTCCTATCCTGGAAAGTGAGCTGACCATTACACCATGTCAATATAGTAAATTAACGACAAATTTTCGAAACTATATATTTCACTTTCAAGTAATGGTCACCAACATGATCGCTAACGTTATTTGAGTGGACGTACGATAAAACAAGAAGAATAATATGTTTTGTGATGTTTAGGATAATGAATGCTTATTTTGTGTATAATTTATATAAATAGAGAAACTTTAGATCAAAATACTATTTTAATGCATGTGGCAATATTGGTAACTGCACTTTTGTTTTTTTTTTGAACAATTAAGTGGATTTCGATAAAAATGCTACCCATTGCAGAAAGTCCCATGATGCATTTTATTAAATCAATTATTTTTCGTAGACACGATAACTCCCGTAGGTTTTATCTGATTTTAATTAAGCATTTCTCAATTTAGCATATTTTTCGGCTAAGGTCGTTAGCTAGAAATGGCAGCTGCTTAGACACTTACAAAGTTCATAATTTTATTCATATTAGCACCAAAGAAAAAAATAAAAACATTTCTCATATATCTTCCTGTTCATTATTCAGTTCAAAAAAATAATAATATTAAATAAATAGGAAATTGAGTTTAATAGTAATGAATAATATACAATTAATGAGTACTTTTTTAATATAAATTCGCAACTTTTTGTACATAAGCTTATTGGTTAAAACGCTGACCTAGTGATTTAGTAGTCGAGGATTTGCACCTCACTCTAGGACACCAGCAAATTAGTTCTATTTTCATAGTACAAGCATTTAGCTTAGTTTAAAAATAGTAAGAATATTGATATGACATTTTGTTACGGTGCGATCTGACTCCGGCGTATCGCTAGGCTGTCTGTGAGTGTATGTGTGTATGATATCGAAATGGCAAGCTCCGATGGATGGAAATGGTATCATGCAGTAGGAATACTTGTTTTCAACACAATTGTCACAGTTTTACAAGATACGCCCGATAAACATGATCGCACAATTAGAGTTCTAAATTTTTTTCACGTCTCATTGTTCTTTCCACAGAGTGAGGAAACTTTAAGTTACGAATTAAAAATATCGTTATGTTTGGTTACGAGTTTGAGGAATCATTGCATTGATACATGACTTCCACGGGGTGATGTGAAAATTTATCTCGCCTTTTCAAGAGGTTTCCAAGAAACGCCATCCTGCGCCGCTCTCAGTGAGATTGCCGTCTCGTTCAGCCGCCGCCCATTAGCAATCTCCCCCCCAATCCTGGCTGAGAGTTTCTAACAACACGTGGGTGGACCAAGGGCCAATAATTATCTTGTTCCACCGTGGTTGAGTAAATCCTAGTTTTTCCATCTTGGTCGCCGTCATTGCCCAGCAAAGCGCACCGCACGCGCTCCACGCCACCTGGCCCTCCGTGGGGAAGTCCTCTCCGGCCAACCAACAATTCCCAATCGCTATTCGTATTCATCCAGTCCTCTAGCCAATTAATGACTGCGTCTGCTTAAGGTCGGTAAAACAGGTCGCTGTCAACGCTGCCGCGAGAATTTAAACGTGACAATGTATTTCGATACGCATCTCCATTTTTTAAAAAATGGATCCAAACAGACTAAATTCACCTGATTCTTGTAGCCTGTACCGAAAGGATTTTGTTCGTATTTCTTAGCAATTGTTCTATTAAGTGGCGTCTAATAAACTATTATAATGTCGTCGTGATTTCATACCTATTGTTCCGTATTCGTGAAACACATTTCTGGCGCGCTTTGCGAATCGGTCGCGACCATATTATTGACACCTTTCCACGTTCAAATTCCTACCCATCCTTTTTTCCCAACTGTGTGAATAGTGACCTTGACGTCAGCAGATGTTAACGCGACGCGATACTTGTTCAGTTGCGGCACCGCAATATCGGTGTGGATTTTGTTTAACTCCGGTGTATCAGCACTATTATATTGTGATTCTGTGATTTGTGTGCAGTGATACATTGTGATAGCCGCGAGTGACGTGATTGATATCGCCGTCTTCACTTGGAAGTGGAGATTTGCCCGCCCGCGTGCTGTTTGTGTGATCCCGGCTGCGACTGCGGGAGTACCGGAGGCGTCATACGCGAGGTGAGGCGAGAAGTCCTTCAGATTCCCGATTCCCCGAGATCCACTGGTCTTTCGACTGGATTCCGTATCCCATCATCGATCCTTATCCCAGTTAATCCAAGTCCATTCCCTTTCTTCCTTCCTTTACCGCTCCCTCCTTCGGCGATTCCGATTTACGACCGGAATCGTCGTATTTCCAATCCGCGGGACGCGTGACTCGGTGATCGTGCAATTTTCGTTACAGTAGATCCTATTTGGAGCGGATCTACGTTTTCTTTTCACCTACTACTAAAACCATATAGATGGCTTTCAAATAATGGAACGATAGATGTATTCATTTGAAAAGTGTAACATATAGGTTCGAAAATTTGTCGTCAATCCACTGTGTTGATATAGCATAATCGTATAATGCACGTTCCCCGCATTGGAAAAAATCCAGGTTCGGATCCCGGTAGCAACAACAACATTTTTCGATAAAATTGATTTTATATGTATATCTTTCTAATTAATACATTTAATTTGTATTTAAAACCATTTCAATATCAATTAGTATTGTATACTCTTTTTATAATCACGGATGATAAATCTGTCACTCAACCATCGCAATATTACCCACCATACTTGTGACGGTAGATATATATTACAATTTTTAGAGATTAAAAATAAATCTATAGCCAACACCTGCTTCATATATTATTATTATTACATGCCTTCATCTATATATATTTCAATACAAATAAAACGTATAATTTGAAACGATATACAGGAAAATTATATCTATCGAAACAATATTTTTGTTGGTACCAGAATCATTTTTTATCCGGGAAAATATTTATTCGATAAATTGAATTTTCCGGTATATCTTTCTAATTGATACATTTAATTTAAATTAAAATACCACAGAACTATGTTCTGAAAAACTGCAAATTCACAATAATAATGTGTTCTCCTTAATATATATATTTCAACTATGAAAAATGTATAACATATGTATACAAAAATTGCAATAAATGTTCTTGTATCTGCGTATAAATAGGCAGTAAGTTATAGTAACTTCGTGTGAAAATTAGGTAACAGCATGATTATGAGTGGTAATGACGTATTTTAAATTCAGATTATAAAGTAATTCAAATAGGTTAAATGTCAAAATATCAGTTCAGAGTAAATATTTTCAAAGAATGAAAATGTCGACGTAGGAACGATGACCTAAACGGGATACCTGACCTTTTTTTGCCTCATTTACTTAGATTCTGCGAGAGACCCTTCCATATTCAGGAAACTATGAATAATAAATTCCCAAAGTCGGCTAAGATTGACCCACGGCACATAATATTATACAGGGGAGGATCGTAAAGTTCAAAAGGTCCAGGGACAGTACATAATTAATCTAAAACCAGATGAATAACGCACATTCATATCGTGTACAAAGTGTTGGTTAGCTTTGAAAAGAGTAGCCAAAATTCATTAATTTAATAACCTCCATCTCAAACAAGCCCCTAAATTATTTAATAAAGACTGTATTACAGTCTCGAGCAAGGTGAATAATAATTTACAAAGGGATCATTGAAAAAAAGTCGTGAAGGGCGTTTTTCTTTTTGATGCAGTTCGGGACTTGTCTTATTTCACGCACATTTTGTATAAGAAATTTTATATTCTACAATCGATGCTGATTCTAGCGAATTATGGAGATATTAAATAAAAATGTCATAAGATTTTCAGTTCACACCTTGGACGCGTCCAAAGGTACGAACGTTGAGTTGTCCAAAGTTACAATAAGCACACAAAATTTAAATATCATTTTCATATCAAATTTGAGGTTAGAAATATACAAATGTAACAATTGAATCAAATAAGCTTATACCTGGTTTACCAATATACAATAAATTTAAATAAGAAAATCAGTAAATATTAATTAAAAATACTTCATCAAAATAGTTAAAAAAACTTACTTATCTTACAATTATTTTACAAGTGTGTAAAATAAAAATACTATTAACAATATTATATATTTAACAAATGATGAAAATAGAATACGCGTATATTTTTAGCGAGTTTTATGTTGAATATTGCCGGAGATATTAATGTTGTTCAAAGGTAAAGCCTTCCAAAGGTAGGTCATTTGTCCCTACGGTTTTTTCTAGTGTGTGTTTCACGTTGTTAGAATTAATTAAAGTGAACTACAAGGTATAAAAATGATAGATATGCAAGTGAGAAAGAGATGCCTCACCACTTACCTAGGACTTTTCTATGAACGAAAGCTCCCATATCGGTCCATCTCATTCGCTGCCAGGTTTCCATTGGTTTAATGCTACACGGCAACCATGCCCCGCCGCCATGTTATAAGTGTGGATAATAGGGCGGCGATATACGGCTACCAGATAAAGTACACCCCTCACTGTCAAATAAACTATTTATTATCTTACAATATACCATATACATATTTGTATGGGATAGCGATTCAAATTTACCACTGTTCCGCGACATCTGCATCAACCTAGCCGGCAGCACAGTGCTGCCTCCACAGTCTGGCTCGGTCGCTCACCGACAACACATCTCCCGTCCCGGTGACCCGCCACGGCGCTCGGGAGTCGGTGGGGCCGACACCGAATACCGCCGACTCGCTTCTCTACTCTTCGCAGTTCTCACTTCTCTATATTTATTTTTTTACACGCTTACCTTCTGTAAGCTCTATTCTATCCTATATCACAGTAAACATCTCTACACCAAATCGCATATTCCATTTCATTCTAACCACCTGCACCCACATACTCAATCAATAAATTGTTTGAAAACAAAAGGAATCGCTATTCTTGGTCTCACAAGATTATTCCGAAGCAGACACAATCCAGGAGGGCCGGGAAGTCCTTTATAGTAATAGTCCTTTCCGGGGGATAAAACAAAACAAAACGAAAAGTATAGAGGTAGACTCGACTCGCAGATTGAGCACCACTGCTGGCAGACATCATCCAAGTAGAAACACACCGGAAAATCCTACTAGAAAACCAATTAGATAAGACATAGACACCCACACTCTAATGAAGACCCGGAACACATCCAGATTCCTACCAGTTCCCTTACAGTCCTTCAAGAATTTTTTAAGAAAAATTTATAAGAAAAATTGACACAAATCAACATAAGTACGAACATCATATAAGCGGAATAGATAGACTGATACTGCCATTCAGGAAGAAGGCTAAATCTCAAAAATCGATGATGTACAGTGCGATGAAGATTTTTAATGAAATGCCAGAAAACATAAGAAAGGAGAAGAAACTACATAGATTCAAAATATGAAAGATATGTTGTAGTTCCTTTTCGAGAAACAATTTTAAACTTGTTTATATTAGAGCACATATGTAGGCACTATACTATGCATACTTATGTATGCACTATATTAAGTATAAATATATATAGGTATGTAAGAATATTATTTGTAAGATAAATTGCGAGTAGCTGATCTCAGGAACGAGAGCGTATAGAGATATAGAAATCTGTAAATACTGCCATCTAAGCCGAGCGTGAGAAAAAAATCTGGCCGTGTCGCCTTGCCGAGCGGTGGTGCGCTCCGCCAGCGCGTTATTCTCTCTAATCGGCTTAGCCGATTACTTTTGCTAGGCAGTAGCCACTATGCGGCTTCGGCTAGTGCCGATTGATTTTGCTAGCTAATGTAATAGTCGTTTCGCGGCCGATGTTGATCTCTACGCAGCCACAGCCGTTCGTTTCCGTAAAACTTATTTTTCATTGTTGAAAATATAATTTGTACACCGAAACAATTGAAGTGGTCTACAACAGCATGATAGTTAATTCAGACAAATGGCCAATTAGATATATTGTTAAAATTACTTTATTAAGTGAGTAACTAATGCTTAAAGTGCAGACCTAGTTATCTGGTGGTCAGGGGTTCGAGTGTCATTCTAGAAGACCAGCAAGTTAATACTATTTACATACAATTCCCGCAATGCACGTACCTCCTGTCGACAAATTATAATTATCATCGATTAGTAGCGATAATAATTATTATCAATAAGTACCTACGAAAAATGTGTCTTAAATAAATATTATGTTGTTTTCTGATAGATGACAGATATTGAAATATTTGCCAGTAAAAATATTTTAAAACTGTATATGTTAAGTAACTTTCTTGGCTATTATATGATCAAACAAATAAAAGATATCTCATAGAGACGAAGCTTCTTTTTATTAATGGAAAAATATGGAAGTATGGGTAATTACAGGGCTTACGACCTTTTTCAGGCTAGTTTAAGTGATCACTTTATACAAATATAACGTTCACCATTCTCACCCATTAATCAATCTCAATATCTATCAAATTTTTGAAAGTTGTATAAATGTTAATATGTGCCAGCCGAAGACAGGTTGTAAGCCCTGTAATTACCCATACTTCCATATTTTTCCATTAAATGTAATAAAACAAAAATAGCTTTGTCTCTATGAGATATCTATTATTTGTTTAGATATTTTAACGTTTGTAGGTTGTTGAGTGTTAACACGTCACGTGAAACGAGTGAATGATGAGAGGATGGTGAGATAGGTATACGACGCGAGTGTTGATAGTGTCATAAATAGAGGACGCTTTCAAACGATCTAACATGACCAGGTAAACCAGGTTATATATAAGTCATTGGTCAACAATTGACCAGCATGTGATAGTTGTACGAATGTGGATGGGATGAAAGTTGTGTGAGGATAAAAGAGTGTGGAATATTCTCTTCACCTCCATGAAGAAACTGCGTAAATTATTTAGTCAGTGTTGACTCAGTTACATGAATTATTAGAACCTGTAACCGAGTTGAAAACAATTAACTACTTGCCATACTCGCTGAAAATTGCGTTTCGCATCCATTGTATACATTTTTATTGTCGTTAGTTTCTTTAGAAATCAGCTAGATGATAGTACAGATTAAATATTGATTTACAATATTTCCGTATTGTGTAATGGATGTTACTGATTAAGATCTCCGGTAAATGTCGCTGTTCAAAGCTGATAAATAAATTACCTAGCGACGGATTATTTTAAACGACGAAAATTTTTAAAGTGAATATGATTACTCGTCATTTTCACATTGCAGTTCAAAACGGTTTTACACGATATCATATTCATTTAAGATTTTTTTTTTACCTGTCCATATTATTTTAATTATTTATGTTCACTATATACTTCATGTTTATGATTTTAATAACATTCCGACGATAATATTATCAATTAAAGATAGTTCTATGTTTACATATGTATATAGCATGTATCATTTTACGAATATTTTGTGTTTTCTTACGCAAATAAAAGCAAAGTATTGTGCATTATTAAAGCAATATAATATAGGATTACTACATTGAAACTACAGCATCCCTGGCCGCGAAATTACCATAATAGCCGCGCACAGGGCCTAGCACCTATCGCTGATTGTTTTTCTGCTACTACTCTATAATTTACTAGCAACATTTACTGACTGTAGTTCGATAACTCTAGAAAGTTATAGATAACAGTGATATCATCTAAAAAATATTTACGTATCTGTAAAGGGGAGTATTAATATACAAAAGGAGCAATGAGAAAAAGCAGTTTTATTTATTTTACAATTAATTTTTGTTTTTCCAATAACTAAAACCATGCTGTGATTGCTTTCGTTGTAATTATTACATGTAAATAATAAAGTAAATATATTCTTACTATTTTTCAAACTAGCTAAACTATTATGCCACAAATTATGAAACTATCTTGATGGTCCACAAGGATAAAGATTAAAAAAAGTACATCTATCCGTTATTACTGCGATTAAAGTGTATGTG
This sequence comes from Eubasilissa splendida, assembly GCA_031772225.1. Lineage (NCBI taxonomy): Eukaryota > Metazoa > Arthropoda > Insecta > Trichoptera > Phryganeidae > Eubasilissa > Eubasilissa splendida. The sequence goes on along the minus strand of CM062851.1, from coordinate 20,460,523 downwards.
TGCTCTAAATAAATGTATTTCTTTAAAATGTGATTTTTAAAAGTTTGCCTGTATGCGTTGGACATCTATTTAGTCAACATCCTTAAGCAGTCTGTCGAGAGGGTAAGCCGTGAGAATATTTCAGTATAACTAAATATATCAATATTTATATCTTTAAAAGTCTCATCGCATATCCCCCACTGCTACTGTAATAAACGTATAAACTAGTAAAATTTTCAGGCGGTCGCTCTTTGTAATATAATTTTGTTGCTAAAACCACACATAATATTATTTCTCTGAAACATTTTCACAGCGATAAATTCAATGACGTCTTCCTTTCGTTGGCACGCAAATTCGCGCCTTACTAAAGAAAAAATGTTTATATAATAATATGCACACGTATTTTTTTTTAAGAATAGTATACTTAATGTACATATCATATTATTTGCAATTTTATTCATACTTAAAAATATCTTATTATATAGTTAAAATTGTGAGAACAATAACACATAAACTTATAAAATCTTATATGCGATATATCAGGAAATAAAAGAAATGAATAGTACGTTCAATTTGGTAAAGTCGAGTTAAATTACTAACATTAATTGCTAGAAGTCTGTTGCTTAACATTTAGTTGCTTAGCAAAAAATAAACCAAAGAGAATAGTGATTTATAATTAGAAATTCCAAAACGTGAATTATGAATCGTGAATGTTCACATTAAATTTTTAATTTTTTTGACCAAATAATATAAAAATGAAAAAAATATGTGGATTTTATTATAGTACATAATAGGCATAAAAAAATAATTTAATTTGAATTATTGATATTGAGACTTAATTACGAATAACTGATAAAATTTAAACCTCATTTCTGTTATTTTTTTTACATTCTTAGATTTCATTTTATTATTATTACTTTTTTCTTTATTTACTAAAATTGTTATGTAAAATATGGTATAATTTAAACCCGAAAATAACTGGTATACGTCCTATCTCAACAATGGATCGACACGACAGATCTTAGAAAATAATCCCAAAGCTCGAAGGCGTTACTACCAGTTGTAAGTAATTAGAAGTGGAAAACTCTAACTGTACTAAATATTTTTATTTCATATTGTTACATTGTTTGATGTCAGGTTAGACATGACGTCTTTTGCAAAGATTTTTCCGATTACTTGTTGTTTCTGTGGAAATACAATGTATCAATTATTACAGTTAAAAGCTGTAAGTTCTATCCGGTAAAGTCATAGCAAGTACATTTTTTCTAAATGTATCGCCTAATCCTAAACCCCCTATATTTCTTGTAGATTCTTTCGTTAGCAATATGCAGAACACTTTGTTTCCCGCAAAAGCCACCTAAATTAATTGGTATTGCATGTTCAAAATCAGGGTTTGTTCCAAAATACCTCAAAGCAGACAATGTGTAAGTTACTATTCCATCTAAAATTAAATCAGCTAATCACAACGCTTGTTGATGATTACGTGATCTTAAATCTAGTATGGCTGCCAGAACAAAATATTTTATACAGCAGAAAAACAATTTAACAGAATTGTATCTTTAAAAAATGTTGATGTAAAAACTAACATTTAGTGTATTTGCTTTCAAAATATACGGTTTCATCCATAATTTCAAAATACGTAAAGTCGTTTTAAGGGGTTTTGGAATTAGGTGCTACTTATTTTCATCGACTGAGTGGATACACTATATATCCAAACATTAATTTTCTAAAACACCTGTGGTGATTGAGACACACCTGCATTTTGTATTATTTATAATAATTTTGTGCTATTTATAATATTTTTGTTTTTAAATATCCATCGCCATTCGTTCTGCTTGCTTAAGCCATCAAAATGTAATTTTTTCGTTACACTTCGACTTTTTAATTTCGACTCCACAATGTGTCCTCATATTAATTATATCACCTAAATAATTACATTATTATCATCATATTCATCAATCCTCTGCTACTTGATCCATCCTTTGTTATTTACCCTAGAACTTTACTATGAAATGAAAGTTTGGCCACAATCACTCCCAATTTGATGTAACATATTTTCTTACGTATAGAACATCCTTAAAAATACCAGTCGGTTAATGGTTTTTCTGATTTAAATGTTTATAAATTATACATAATTTTGTCACACAAAAACTTGACCAAAATATGTAGGAAAACCCACTTTACTCCATTTTATTCGTCGCTGTTTTGATCGCAGTAATCATAAACGCAACCACGGCACTACTGATCAGGCCGCGATAATCGGATCATTACCATAGCTGAAGAAATACATACATTGAACCCACTTTCAGTCGCCGTATTTCCTAAAATAATTACGTAATTACAGAAAAAACGCGATTTACAAGCAATATAAGTATGTGGTTACTCCTGTCACGTCATCGAACACATTGTTTCTTATTTTTAGTATTTATCATAGTGGTGTGTGAGAGAACGCATATAAAGTGTGACATAATCATGAAAGAAAATTCAAATAAAATTAAATAAACGTATTTGAATAAAAGCTTGATAAAATATCCTTCTAAGCTCTGGCAAAATACACTTGAGTGGTTTAAAATAGGACTAGACTCACAAATGGTCACCGAAAGGGAAGAACTGATTAAGCTAATTAAAACTTTAGCAACACTAAACTACCTTCTTTAAATTTATTTATATTTATTCACTGGAAATATTTATTTAACTAGGTGATTGTTAATTTTTTTAAAGAAATCCATTACAAAATATAAATCAATTTTCTATTTGCTGTCTGTTGGAAGTGCTTTTTAAAGACCCTCAATCAGTTGCCTGCCTGGTATAAACATAAATTCAATTCGCCGTATGGACAAAACCGTCTAAAAAATCTATAAAATTAAAAAACGTAAAACTAAATTAAAAATCATTTAAATAATAATTAAATGTATTAATTAGAAAGATATACATATAAAATCAATTTTATCGAAAAATATTGTTGTTGCACTACCGAGATTAGAACCTGGATCTCTTTCCAAACCGGGGACGATGCATTATCTAACTATGCTACAACGACAGTACTTTTGACGACAAATTTTCGAACCTATGTCACACTTTTTCAAATTAATACAATTATCGTTCCATTATTTGAAAGCCATCTATTTTGTTTTTACGGAATTTCAACTTTGAGTAAACCGATAGCAGACGCCAGAATTAACAATTCGTTTTTATTAAATTTTGGACACATTGACACAACTTATATATTATTATGGCGAATACATTCTTATTATGAAGTTGTAATTATTCAAAACATAGGTCTGTGATATTTTAAATACCAATTAAATATTTTAATTAGAAAGATGTACATATAAAATCAATTTAATCGAAAAATATTGTTGTTGCACTACCGGACCTGGATCACGTGTGTTGTGAATAATTATAACTTCACAATAATAATGTATTCTCCTTAATAATAAAAATCATTTAAATATATAGCGGGGAAGGTCATTTATTGGACGTATATTTAAATACTTTGTCAGTTAAACGGTTAATAAATAAAGTAAAATTAAATTTATGTACGAATAAAAAGTACCTATAAAAATAAAGAAAGAGAAGAATATTATAACATGTTTCAATAATACATAGTACATCGTAAATAAATAAAATAAAAAAAATGTAGTTTTATTATTTTTTTGTGCAACCGATGATCAGTTCAGCATCAATAACTAATAGCTGATGAATTAATGTTCAAAAATATTTTTTCGATAACTTCTGCATTAATTACAAATTGCGACAAAAAGTGAAAACATATATATATATAGTATTTAGTCCCAGGATTATTATTTTTTTTATTTGCGCAAAAGAATGATGAGTGATTTAATATTTTTTTAACACAAAAATATATAGCGAAATAATCCGCAGGGTGGCTATTTTACAAAGTTGCGTTGAGGCGATCCGTCGCTACGATAGGACGGTATCGGCCACGGGATCGCGCGTAGGGCGGACCGGCCCTCGAGTGTTGGCAGGCGTAATAATAGGCGGGGTGATTTACGGCCGGCCAATACAATTGTCGTGATTTCCCCGCTATTTTCTGAAGGAATGTCGAGAATGATCCGACGGGAATGGCCAAACCATTCAGCAAATGGACAGTTAGTCGAACATTCGACGAACCGTTTAGTCGAATATTCGACGAACCGATTAAATTTTGCAGAAATATGTCTGAGTATGTGGACGCTTACTCTGTTTTATAGTATAGTAGTTAAAGTTTCGCAGACTAAACAGGCATGGTGTCCACTTTACCTTTTGGTATTATCTAGTAAACTTCTGAAATGCTTAGCGTTCTATTAGCCAGCTACTCGGCACACCAGAAAATCTGTTAATATTTTCAACAGATTTTCAATTCGAGACAATCTTTGAGATACGTATTTTGCGTCACATACGTCTCATAGATGCACCTACCGTATTGCGCCTCACTATACGCTCATCGTACTATTATACATTCATAATTACCTTACAAATTCTCTGTAAACATTACTTTGATCACCTCGAATGGGTTTCTCTTAGCATTTATTTGGTTGGTATTCATGCTAAACAACAATACGAACTTATTAACCCTTCCCAAACCATACAGTAACACAGGTCTACTATCATAATTAAACCTGTAATATTTAAGTAAATACATGCAACAAAAAATTCATATTTTAGATAATCTTAAAGAAAATATTAGCGCTTAGGAATGACTAGTAAAAAACCAATTATGAAAAGGAATCGTACAAAAACAATTAGTTTTTCCATTCAATCCGTTATAAAACTAATACGTTGGTAAAAATAGAATTTGTGATATGAAAGACAGAGATCACACACTATTTTCACAGTGAAAAGAACAACAAACATACAAATATAATTGTCTCTTTCTCACTAATTAAATGAAGAGAGATAAGAAAGAAGGACACATTGTATACGACTTAATGAAACTTCTAAATTATGTTATTAATATTTTTTTCAAAATTGAATGCTTAATATTTAAAATAAATTCGTGCCATTAAAGCCATTTAAGCTAATAAAAACATATTTTATAACTGTTATTTACGGTAACACGAGTTGACAGCATGGCTGCGTTCGGGTATTTTATATCATGGTATGGTAAAGGTTAATACAAGTTCATGAATAACAGAATACTGGTAAAAATATGGTGTGTCAACCGAATCATGTTGGAACTGGATTCAACACGATAAACTGGATTTGCGTCGCAAAATCACAAGTCCTAATCCAATGTTCTATTAAAAGTATTCACAGTTATAATTTTCGAAGACCTCCAAGTTCCTGCAAAGCAGGGTAGCCGACAAATTAATGCCATGATCCTTTTGAAGATTTATTTTCAAGAAACTCTTCAAAGGATAGTAGCTGCCAAGTTTCTTATTTCTAATATTCAGAATAGATAATTTTTTTAAATTTCTTAATATAAAAATAATACGTTTAAATAAAGGTAATTGTTTTACTTGACGTGGTGTGTTCCAAAGCAATTACCTGTACAGTTTTTACAAGTTGTATATTATTAAAGTAAAATAAAAAATTATAAAAAAGACTTTTAGCTATATTATAGTTGGAGACAAAAGTGTGTAGGTAGCTAGATTAACACAAATGATAAATTGCTTTCATTTTATTTTCTACTCACATCAATCAACCACTTTTATTATTTTTGGTTTAAATACATTAATCACTTTCGACCCTTTGATATCTAGTGGCAATTTATTAAATATTCGCGGTGCACAAAATAAAAGAGATCGTTGACCAAATTGTTTATAACTCTGATTACCCATTTTTAAGCCTTAATAGCGGATTCATTAAAGTAAAAGCTGCACCGCCCCATGCATATATTGTGTAACTGATGAAACTGTGGCAATGTGAATAGTAAACCATTTTTAATAGTGTAATGTTCATGAAGCTGCGTAAAATTTTGAAAATTTAAATTTAATTTTCTCACTTTGGAGGTTCCTCTATCGATATGAGGAGCCCATCGTAAATTTTCATCAATTGTTAATCCGAGATAAATTTTCTCACTCGTTTTTCCAATTATGCCACAGTTACATATTTTATCTGTGTCTAAAATGCATGTTTGTATTTTAATAATTTTTGGGATGAAATGGTTTTCTTGTTTTTTTTAACGAAAAAAAAAAATATAATAAAAATAAGTTTTTTTTTAGATAAGTGTTAGTAGCAGTCACTAATTCTAACATTTTAAATGTTTCAGCCCACGTGTCACCATTTATAATGATTGCAATATCATCAGTATAACTATTTATAAACCTGTTCTCTAAAGTTTAAAAAAAAAAATCTTTAATGTATACTATGAAGAGTGTTAGACTGAGTGTGCTTCCTTGAGGCACTCCATATTTAATTTACATTGGATCACTGCGAGTGCCATCAATTTGTACAGTTTTTTTCCTATTTTCAATATTATTTCTGAATCAATTCAAGCAACTGCCAGTGACATCAATGTTATTGAGTTATTTATAACCAAAGAAAGTGATATAGTATCTAAAGCCTTTGATAAGTCTAAAAAGATGCCTAGTGCTTTGCGTCCCTTATCCATCTTTATGGTAGTCTGTTCAACTAGGTTTGCAATATTATTTCAGTTTCCATATTGGCTCTAAAACCATGTTGATTTTCAAATAAAATTTTATTAGTTTCAAGATATTCCATGAGTTTCTTTTTTACTACTTTTTCCAGCAGTTTTGCAAAACAGCTAAGTAGAGAAATCGGTATGTAGTTGATTATCTTTGCATTATATCCACTCTTGTAAATAGGTTAATAACTGTTTCTTTTAAATATGATGGTACTATTCCTGTTTTCAGGCTAATTTTAAATATATGTAGCAGAGGTTTCAAAACAAAGTCTTTGATTTCTTTCACTGTGAAATTAGATATCGTATCGTGTCCCACTGCGCAGTTTGCATATAGAGATGACATTAGAATAAACAATTCACTTGAAGAAATTTGGTAAAAATTAAAACTATGTAGTATGTGTACGTTGTATTTTTTCTAAGTTTTTGGATTTAAGAACGATTTCTACTATCATCAGTAATGAGTTTAGGATTTTCTTTAACAGACAGCAATTTGTCCTGGACTTCAATAGTGACTATAGTCGAATAATTGTGTTTATTTTTATGCGTGGGGTTATTGATGATCTGCCATATTTTTTTGGAATCCATTTTGGCTTCTATGATTTTTATCTCGTAATAAACCTCTTTTGTGATTTAATTAAAAATATACACTTATTTCTAGACTTTTTGTATGCATTTATAACTTTCCTAGTAACTTAGTAACTTTATAACTTAACATTATGCATTTATAACTTTGTAATTGTAATTAGCATTGTATGCATTTATAACTTAGTAACTTAGTAACTTTATACTTAACGTAGTTTAACTTTCATGCGCATTTTGTTTCGTTTGTGGATACTGGAGTTATCCAATCTTTAAGATGATTACATCTATGGCGTGTATTATGATGTACATAATTAAATATAGTGTTGTTTATTTATTTATTTAACTCTTAACATAGTGCATACATAAGCACTCCTATATATGCTCTAATATAAACAGGATTAAAATATTTAATTTTTAAAAACTTATCTTTTACATATTTGGTCAGTTTCATTTTAAATTTATTCAATTTTTTCTCATATACATAATCGATTTCTGAGATTTGGCCTTCTTCCTGAATGACAATCTCAGTCTCCTCCTGTACGATGCTTTGTAAGATGTGTTTAGTGTATGGGTAAACTTCTTCATAGCCTCATTTGTATCATGTGTTGTTAAATAAGATGTCCAAGGCTCACTTCTTAAATCATCTTTTAGTTTGTTGTAGTTGATTATTTTCTTTAGATGACTAGTTGGACCAGGAATACAATTTAAGGTTTTTGATTTATTATCTTTGCTTTTTTGATTTATAAGTGTTAGATAATGATCAGTAATTGTGGAATGTAAAACAAATGTCTCAAAAGATTTTTTAGTCTTGATGAATATGTGATCTATACAGATTTTGAAAGAGGTGGTATCTCTAATATCGGTGTTGATGCTGGAGACAAAGCCAAATGATGCTAACATAGGTAGGTAGTCGTTTGCGTGTGGATGTGTATATTGTCAATGATATTTATGTTGAAGTCACTGGCAATGACCTATTCATTTATACTTTTCGACGTTTCAAGGATTGTAGAAATAGATGCCGAAAAAGGTTTAATGTTGTAATCGGACTGAGATCTATAGAAAATGAATTAAATATATTAATTAGAAAGATACATATAAAATCAATTTTATCGAAAAATATTGTTGTTGCGCCATCGGGATTCCAAACCGTGTATAATTGTAAGGATATATGATATATGGGATATGTTTTAGATGACGGTTGTGTGCGGACATCGAATCTTGCTGTCAGATCGAACGTCGTGTACACTCATTTGAGTTTTTGTCTCTTTATATCAATCTTAAGCTGATCTCTGAGTTTATCTCCAAATCAAAATCTAAACATGGGTACATAGTATTGAAATGATCTCATTTTACTTTTTGATAATATCTCACTGTGTCTCATTTCATGGACTTGTGGCGGCATTGAATGCAATTTACATCGATAACTGAGAGCTTCCTGGGAATGTTAAAAGTTTTGGAAAAAATTATGGCAAGACTGTCTGAATGATCGAGTGGGAAAATAAAAAATGTGAATGAAGTATTGTGCGTGTGACCAACGAAATACTACTATTAGAGATAGATATACGGTATTTTAGAGAATAAATTATGAAATTTCAACTAGTTTTTTTTCGTTTTAAATTTTTGTGTTATGATGTTGTACATGTTTTTATTTAAAAATCACCTCAAAAATATTAGACACAATTTTTTACGCATGCGCATTTAACGATAAGGCACGTCATAATTTTATTCGTCGTTCGTGGAGACTAACACATATTTTGAGTTGAGATGAGTTGATATCTCAGCGTTGCTGAAGACAGTACGAATATTGATATGACATGTACTCCAGATACGCTAATGTGTATATATATTTTTTAATATTTGATGTGTCTTCAAATTCAAAATCAATAAAATATATGTAACTAAGTATGGGTGCAGTGAAAATTCTATAAAAACTACGAAATTCCTAGTACTATGAAATAGAGAATCGATTAGTATTTATGTAAGATGAAGCTTAGATGTAAAAAATGTGATCTGTGTGTCAGAATAGGAATGTAGTTTGATGGTGTGTACAAACATAAAGATACAATCTATCTCCATAAAGTATTTTCTCATTGCAAATTATTATTATCAACGACCATCATTTAAAGTTTAAATATAAATAGGTATTCCAATGTTCGTGCGTGTTGCAATCGTATCGTAGGTGGCAGTAAACATTGGACCAGGAAAAGAAACTCACGGAACTTCGCCTTTCCAGAGTTTTCCAATCACCTCCGGACGCAGTGGACCATATTAAATTATCACACTATTTCGCCAAATGTTGAACACAATAGACTCAGGAAGTCTCCGACACAAAGACTCAGGAAGTATCCGAGATTGATAACAGCGTTTTTACTGTTATGATTCAGGGTCGCCGATCGACTGACCGGCCGCTAGTAGCGGTGGGGTGGGGGTGAAGGTCTGGTGGGAGACACAGGACATTAGTTTGTTCAAGACATATAACTTATAAGTATAAGTCCTAAACTGTGCGTATTTTGCTTATGCAATATGTTTAATTTTTCAATGCTGACATCTATGTACTGAGTATAAAAAGCGGCTATTTTAAACGACCAAAGATCATTATAATTTGGTTTGGCCAATCTACTGTAGAGCTTTACCGGGCCGCAGTTAACAAAATAATGATAGCCAACATGTTGGCCTACGTCCATTGAACGTATGGGGCACAAAAAAAAGAAGAAATAATATTTTTTTTGTTGTAATCAGACACAGTGACTGGAATATGATGAAAAATCTATGATATTGAACAAACTAATAATGTAGGATATGTGATGTTAAGACCAATAATATTTTATAGATCAGTTATTATAGATACAGCATGATTATGAAAACGTGAAAACCGTTTGATTCTTCTATATTGCGATTGTAATCATTCAACCGTTTGCGATCGTACGATATACCCTTAAGTTGGCCCACTGACTATATTATAAGTAGGCGCAACCCGACTGCTTTTATAAATTTATTAACTTATTAATTTATTTTTAATTTAAAATTATCTTTTTTTAATATTTCACTAAACTTTGTGAATAGTAACAAATAAATAATGTACAATAATAAAGATCTTTTAAATATCTACGGTTAAAATATGATATAATGAGGAGAGCGCTAGACGGATGGGAAGGAGGTGTTTCAATAGGCAGCAAAAAGTTTTCAAAAAATTAAGGATGAAATAGCAGAATTAATAAATAAATAATAAATAGCCCTTAAGATTGAGGAAGATATAAATAAAAACCAAATTTAAAAAATGTGTTTAATTTCCTAGTTATACATAATATTCACCCTATATTAATAAATCGAGCAAATACTACATTGGTTAAAAATTACGTAGCAATTTTATATCAAATAATTATTTTTGCAAATGAAGAGCAGAATTATACGAATAAGAAAAGTATTCATCATAACGACTTATTAAGTTTGATTGCTCTGTGTCCTGAGCAGCTCGCCAATCCGAAACAAAAATTAATTAACTAACTAAGTTGAATAAGTGATTGAATAAAGCTTAGGAAACTGCCAGTCTGTATTTAATTACTGTTATTTTGGCAAACTTTGTGTCGTCAGCAATAAATTTATGCCCACGGAGCGGATCAATACCGCTTCCTTTGTACGCCTCTGGAAAATGTATTGTCTTAATAAACCACGAATTGTTTATACAAGTTGACACGTATTGTGTTTCGCAGGAAGGCGAATATGTACACTAAGGAGGGAAACATTTATGAGTTTGTGTTTTTAATTTAAAAGTCTGTTATTTAAGAATCTCACTTCAAAACTACTCATTCACAAATACGTCAATGATATATAATATATTTACGAACAATTTATTATTTCGCATTGATCTTTTGAATATGTGTGGTATATTTAAAGTAAATGTATTTTACAGACGCTCTACGAGAATTTTTTTTTGCATTATATAAAACGCGATCACTTTGTATGAAACCATGAATTTTATTAAACGCCAACCGGTTTTGCTCAGCTCAAGCTTCGTCAGGGCGTATTTAAAACAAACTATAAATACAAAAATAATACACTTATATATACATAAAGAGGAAGATATAATATAAATTTACATACGAAAGAAAGAGACCGAATATATATACATGTATGGAAAAGAGGGAGACAAACAATATACAATAGACAGAACATCAAGAGAGGAGAAAGTATAATGTTGATGAATTGATTTAAAAGGAAACATACCTAATATAGGGCTAATGAATACATTAATTTGGTTATTAAGAATTGCACTACCACTATTCATTACTTTTTTTATCTCAAGGGTCTCTTAATTTTTCAACTAGAGGCTAAACCCGTTTTTGTTGAGAATATTGACCCCTGTGCTATTATTAAATGAATGGTCATTTTCAATAATGTGGTTGGAAAATTGAGAGAAACCATTACTGTTTAAACATTTAATTTTAAATACGTCATGACTAAGCTTGAGCTAAGCAAAACCGGTTGGCGTTGAACAAAATTCGTGGTTTTATACAAAGTGATTGTGTTTTATTTAATTCAATATGTCAAACCACAAAGTGATTGCTTTCTACGAAAAAAAAAATCTTTTACATTTCGTAAAATGTCGATCGTTAGGTTAAGTAATATAAAATTTGAATTTGCAAGTTTCTACAACTAAATTAAGGGTTTTTGTATAAGATAAATTAAAAGTTATCTTCGAAATATTTGTTCAATATCTACTTTAAAACCCAATTAATTTTTTACTCATTTTTAACGTTTGTAATGAAAATTATGATAAAAATTGGATAAGTTTATTAAATTTGTTCACAAAATTATAGTATCGTTTTTTTTTACTTTTATTTATTCCATTTTAATAAAAATATCGACGAAAAATGGTAGAAGCAAGAGAACATCTTTACTTTGAATTTTTTATAAAAAGAAGCCAATTTTAACTTCATCGTTTTCTTAACACGCCTAAAGATGTATTTCTTCCCTTGTTCAATGAAAATTATTTCACCTTCGAGGCATTATTATAAAGTATCATTTAAATTCACATTAAAGTCTAATAAATTTTTATATACCATGGAAGTCTACACATATTTTTTCACCAGAGAGACACGTAGGCTAGAAATTGCCTTGTAGCGTTATCGGCTGGGTTCGGAAAACCTGCTTTACCTCTGAGGAAGAAGGTAATTTATATATCTGAGATCCTGGATAAGAAAAGAGAAAAGAAAATAACTTGTCCCGAGGGAGGAAACTTTAGGAAGAAATAAAATCGACCCTAAGTTTGAAGGACAATTTGTTGTGAAAATAAACGACGTGCCGTCCGTAGGCCACCGAGGCTGCGGCAATTTTTTCTTTGGCATACTTTATTTTATATAACTTAACTTTCGTTAACAGAATAAAAATAACAGATAAATTTCTGTTTATCTTTCATCCTCAAACATTATTTTAAGTTTTTCCTACTCGCAATTTAGAAATCGTTACCTTTTTTAAATCTCCACATAAAATACAATTCCTCGATGTTGAAACTTGCAGTTAAAAAAATTTATTTGATTATAACAGATTAGTTAAAACTTGCTGTCAAGATTGGTCTTATTAAATGTGATTACATGCGGATAATAATTTTGAATTGATAATTCGCAAATGGTGATGAAATTATTGTTTCCAATTTTTATCTTAGTTTTATCTTTGGTGTAAACAATATTCATATATCACATTCGCGTTAGAAATATTAAATAAACTAAAGAAACGTTGAACCATTTCGTTTGGATTTTATTTAGTTCAGTCGTTACTAGGATTTGAAATATAAGAAATTAATTGGGATAATTAAATATATTTGCGGACGCCGGGTTAGTGTATTTGGATAAGGAATCGAGTTTGAGTGTGAAAATAGATTATTTTCGCATGACGACTTCATTAGGGCGGGGAAATAATGTTTGGAGAAAATCAATCAATCTAGGATATATAATGAGAATCTTGATTTATTAGTTCCTCGCAAGTAATCCAATTCACGCGGCTCCCTCCAAACCCGATCTATCTAATCCAATGACATGCATGATCTTGCGATCGGAATAACCTAGGCCAGGGGTCGGCAGACTTTCTAGTAAAAAGAGCCAAATATTAAGTTAACAGAATCTCAAAATGTCCATAGAGCCGCAACATAAATTTTCACTGTGGCTTTATAAATTTTAAAGACGTAAAAAAACTAGGTAAAATTAGGACTTTTATTTAAAACTCAAAGTCACATTACTGTCGTGGGCCACTTAGAAGAATATAATATATGAGAGTTATAAGCTTCAGTAGCTCAGTGCTCTACTACACCCAGCGCAACAAAAATAGCCGCATCTATTGAAAATGTAATTTTGACAGTTTTGTTCACTTTATCAGCTAAACGTTATATTGTATGTAAATAAGGAAACAAATTACATACATTAGTTTCAATAAATATACATTTTATTGCATAATAACAGCATCACGCATTTAATGATTGAAAACTATATTTATTATGAAAAACTTCCATAAATATTTTTTCTAACTAAATCAGTCATTCTTAATTCAAAGTTATTTCTATATCGATATATTATTTAATTTTTACATTAACATTTTAAATGAAACTAAATTAGATGGATTTTGAAGCGAATTTATTATTTTAAACATCAAATCAATATTTTGTTTGACCCCTCGTTGGAACGGATTACACTCTGAATACGTATCGGCATTGATTTATAAAGATTTTGTATGTTTTTTCATATCAAATGCATTCTACAATATTTTTTAATTCTTTAATAGTTTTGGGCGAATCTTTGCAGATATTTTTACTCATTATGGACTATAAATTTTCAATAATATTTAAATCGGAACTGTTTTTTGGCCATAAAAGTGATTTCAATCCCAAAAAAATTCTTTGAACTGTGATACCTGTGAAAAAATTAAAAGGAATTTAGTGTTGAGAATGTTCACCAAGTAAAGAAAACAAATAAATGTTAAAGATTCATGAAGATTAACTTATAGAGCGCGCACGTTAGCAAGGAGTAGAATCGTCCTGAAATACTGGATCATCAATTTTTTTAATAAAATTTTTAAGTATTGGCAAAACACTTTCAAAAATTTTATTTTTGTATTTTTCAGCATTCACTGATCCTTCTAGCATAATAAGTTTGCCAACACGAAGTGATGTGATGCATTTCCACACCATGACATATGGAGAATGATTCACTGTGGGTGCGATGCATTCATCGCTGTACCTCTCTCCGGATCTCCGACGCACTGTCTGCAAACCATGTGGACTAATTAAGTTAAATTTTGTTTCATCAGAAAAAACAACCCTCTCTCATCACTCACAGACCATTTTTTTTTCTTTGACCCATTTCAGTCGTTATTTATTTATTTCCTTATTCAATAGAGATTTTTTTGCGGGTCTTCTTGCTCGTAAACCTATATCGTTGAGCCTATTTTGAATAGTTCTCACACTAACACTAGCACTAGTGATGTCTTGGAGTTCCACTGAAGTAGAAGTAAAACGATTTTTCAAAGAAAGCCGTTTCGAAATGTGATCATCTCCATTCAAAGTACTGCGCTTTAAGCCAGTTCCCACTTTCCGATCTAAAGTCCCACTTTCCTGGAATTTTCGGAGAAATCTTCTTACCAATGACTCATTACAATGAATTTGCCTTGCTATAGCACAATTAGAAAAGTTTTGTTTTGATAACTCGGCTATCATTATTTTTATTGCTCACTTATTTAAAGTCTCGTAGACATTGCGATTCGGTAAAACTAATAACATACTAATAAAATGACCACTTACTGCAAAAACGGGTACTACAGTGAAGAAATGTAGGATTTTTCAGCTACCTGATAAGCGAATTACCGCTTTCTCCCTTTACCTACTTTGAGTTTTATTGACGCTTCATGGAAATTTTTGTACCTAATTAGGGGGTGCTGCTATTTTTGTTGCACTGAGTGTACTTGCACAACAAGAAAACCTAAATATTTAAACACTTTTTGTACTTTGTAAAGTTTACTAGAACGCTGGCCTTGCATCGCTTTCGAAAGTGTTGCTATGTCCGGCAAGTAACAACGTGTTTAATTATAGGCATGAGCGTAAATTATCGTTAGTTAATTTTCTTTTTAGCTTATTTTTTACTTGTTTCATGAAAGATAATGTTAGTTCGGACAAATATGTAGAACCGAAAACTGTGAAAATATCAAATGCTGGTTCTTTTATTGTGTCATATGTTGCAGGCAAACTAGTCCATGTATCAAATATGATTGTATATGAAAATATGACCTGGAATTGAAGAATCGTAAATGCCCATGAAAAAAGCCGTAGTCTGCCGGTTATACATATCTCTTTTTCCCTCTCTATTCATCCATATATGTCTTCCATATCCGATAGTTCTTTTACTGGAAGTATTAATTAGGAAAAACCTGATCTGAAAGAGGAATTATTGTTTTGTTCAATTTCGAAATAAGCCCATGATTCAACTTAATCTCAGTATTTTATATATATTTATCGCGTGTGATTCACTGTTACGTAATTATTTCCACAACATGTAGCGCCTGATTACAAAACCTCCTAAAACGACTTTGTGTTTTAGAGTATTGGATGAAAATATATATTTTGAAAGCAAATGTACAAAATATTTGTTTATACATCAGCACTTTTTAAAGAGACAATTCTGTAATGTATTTTTTTTTTCTTTATAAACATATCGATCTAGCAGCCATACTGGATTTGAAATCACGTGATCATCAACAAGCGTTGTGATTGGCCAATTTTATTTTAGGTGTGAATAGCAACTTATACTCTGTCTGCTTTGGGGTATTTTGGAACTAACCCTGATTTTAAATATGCAATATCAATATATTTAAGTGGCTTTTGTGAGAAACAATGCGTTCTGCATGTAGCTGACAAAAATATCTACAAAACTGCATATTTAACTCTAAGTATCCCAAATCCGCTTTAGGGGGTTTTAAAATTAGGCGCTACACATAAGGAAACGGGCTTCACGATTCCTACAATTCAATTTCACTGCGCATATAAAATTTAATTTTAAAACATCTCATTCCGAATATTTAAAACATTACGCACATAACGGTATATATGATTTATAATCATCTTTCCCCGATCTTCACCTAGCCATGAATAAGTCCGTGAAAAAATATCGTTTTAAAACTTATGAACGCTGTAAATCGTTAAAATGCACAATTTTCTTCGGCACGCACCCTTTCAGCAAAAATGCCACATGCAGCTATAATGTATGTGTACGCTGCGATGAAGTAGCCATTTTGCATTTCAAATGTATTGGTAAATTAACCTGAAATGTTGAGTATATGCAGCGACGCTAAGCACTATTTTTAGTTCAGACCTAAGACCCAAGGTGCAAGCAGCTCTGCGTAAATAATTTATCGATTATACCTACCGACCGCGCGATGATTTATTGAGGGTACATTTTATTGCCGATTAATTTGTCTACGCGTCTCATTAGTGCGCTACTAGTGTTATTTCTAATAAATCTGTGATTTTTGATCTCGGGAATATTATATAAATCCTTGTGCATTCGCCGACTGACTCCATTCAACTCTGTTCATGGATGATTTTACAAACAGGTAAACAGTATTTAAATTCGCGAAATAACATTCTATGCAACTAGTTTTTAACGCGAACTCGAGGCATCATTTTAACCAACTTGTCTTTTTGCAAATCCAGGACGTCATTTTAATCAACTTGCCTTTCACGTGAACTTGGGGTATTATTGTAACTAACTTGTCTTCCATGCGAACTCGAGGCATCATTTTAACCATCTTATCTTTCACGCAATCCTGGGGCACTATTTTAACCAACTTGTCTTTTTGCGAATCCAGGACGTCATATTAATCAACTTGCCTTTCGCGTGAATTTGGGGTATCATTGTAACTAACTTGTCCTCCATGCAAACTTGAGGCATCATTTTAATCAACTTGTCTTTCACACAAACCTGGGACATCATTTCAACCAACTTGTCGTTCACGCGGGCTCGAGACATGACTGCATCTCAAATTAAATTAGTTGCCAACCGGATGCCAGGTTATCCCAATATCTTTATTCTGGCATGATGGCAAGATTACATTAATTTGAATAGCTTATTAAGGAGAACACATTCTTATTGTGAAGTTGCAGCTGAAGCTGCAGATAATTTCTGGTTTGATTTTATTTATTAAGACAGTCAAGTATTTTAATCGGTGAGTATATGAAATTTCTGTTTAGATGAATTTTCTAATTATAATTATACCTAATGAACCAATATTTAATTACTAATTTAATGTATTAATTATAAATATATACATATAAAATCAATTTTGTCGAAAAATATTAATTTTGGTGTCTGCAGTCGGTTTACTCAAAGGTATTTGAGATTCCGTAAAAACAATGTTTTTCAAATAATGGAACGATAGATGTATTAATTTGAAAAAGTGTAACATATTGGTTCGAAAATTTGTCATGAAAAATACTGGAGCTATAACACAATTGGTAGTGTACTTCCCTGGATTGAAAATAGAGATCCAGGTTCGAATTCCGGTAGCTCAAAAACAATATTTTTCGACAAAATTGATTTTATATGTATATATTTATAATTAATACATTAAATTAGTACTTTTAATAGCTTATAACTGTATTGATTTCATATTTCTTTTTCTACCCTAATTTTATTATTTTTTTAATTAAAAAAATAGATTAGGCAAAACGTTTTCTTTTTGTGAAGTTGCATTTACACAACATAAAATAAAATTAAAATAACAAGAAAAAAAAGCAATATAAAATGGATTTCTTTTAAAAATGGAATAATAAATGTATCAATTTGAAATATTACATAATATAAGTTTATCGATAACGTATTCAGTTGCTGTAGTAAAATCGGAGAACGCGTATCCCCGATAGAAAGAGGTGCAGGTTTAAATCCCGGTAGCAACTAAATACTTTTTCGATAGACAGATTTTTCCTATATATCTCTCTAATTGATTAATTTTAATTTGTATTAAAAAAATAGAGACGTCACGTCAATATTCTTAGTATTTTCAAACTAAGGTAAATGCTTGCGCTATAAAAATATGACTTAACTTGCATCTCCTGGAATGAGACTTAAACCCTCGATCACTAAGTGATTGTCTTAATCATTAGACCAACAAGCACGTCAAAATACCTGAGGTATACGAATTTTTACTGTTTTTTTTGTTGTTTGAGATATGCGATATTATTATCAAATTTTCTACATCGTCTGCAATAAATGTATTTAAGCAATTCATAATCTCATGCTCACACAAATACTACAAAAAAAAATCAGTTCCGCTTCAAGGTCCCCACAATGACGGAGTTTCATTTTCTATGATAATGGTAACATTGAAGGTAATTATTTGTTTTATAAAATTATATATACAGTAAATTTATATCAAATATTTTATCACACTTATTTTATTTGATAAAATTGATCATCATTGTTAATCAAGTCGGATAAAAAGTAGTTTTCTTTATTCTGAAATCAAAGTGAAAATTATTTTTGAGCAATAAGATTTTACTTGAAAGCTTTAAACAAATCTGATTCTCTGTATTCGTATGAACGTGTCTTCTAAATGCGCGCATCTTATATCCTTCCCACTCCTAAACTTGCTACCCCAAATTCAGATCTTTTGTATTCATACGGAGCCGCTAGAATAGGGGCGCACTTAACCCATACAAGAGGTAGGTGTGATAAAGGAAATCCTTTTGTCGCTTGTTTCATTAGACACCCATTTCAAGCCATCTTTGGTAATTTTTGAATACATATTTTCGATATTCTCGAAAATAATATTTACACGAGTTAATTTGTCAGTTTACAATTTTTTAATTTTAAATAGTATTGATATAAAACATTCATTTGTTCGCGCCACTCTCATACTTTATGATATTAATTATTAAAATATTTTTCAATAAAGTTATTATAGATTCTGTAAATTATAAACATAAAAAAAATAATACATTTCATCATCATAAAATTATATACATATGATAGAATTTCATTCTGATTTTACACGCGGGTTAGAATATAAAAGTAATTTAAAAATGTTAATGACCTGAAATGCAGAGCAGCTAGCTATCTAAATAAATACAATATTATGCTTTTATTCGTAACATATCCAGATTAATATCGTACCTTTATTACATTGCGGTAAATATTATATAAGTAGGTACCGTGACAAATTGTATGTAAAATGTTGGTATGTACCTAAAAGTAGCATGTCGTTTGAGGTTAGGTTATTTCTTTTCGTCAATTTTATGTCATGCACTGACAAAACGAAAAAGTTTTATTGATATTTTTATTACTTTTTTGTTACGAACTTTCGTCATATCGAAAGTTTGGCCCATATAACCGGTTATAAAAATAACATTTACGGAACGTAATAAGAAACCTCATGTGTTGAACGTATACTTTTAAAATATTATATTTACTTTTTCATTAATATATATGAGTACCGTACACACATAACGTTGTACTGAACAGAGGCAAGCAGATTTCGCTTTTTTTATAGTATTTTAGTCAACTGTTTTGGTAGTTCTAATATTTCCTCTACCAAATTCTAAAACCGTATTTTTATATTTATCCAATTAGTTAAATACATTTTTCTTCGTTGTACGTAATATATCTATACATTATTTACATATACATATATTATTTTCTTTCTCAATAATTATCTCACGTTTCATCTGTTCAATTGACTTTTTATTGTTTGTAATATTTATTTTTCATTTCACATCCGAATTGTCACGTTGACAGTTGCAATTTATAAATTTGGATAACGCACACGCGCAGCGTTTCACAAACTTTAAAAGTACATAAATATATAATTTTAGGATTTGTGTTTCAGTTATAAGTTAAAAAAAGTTTCGCGTTAATTATTTACATGCGTTTCGACACCATTGAAAATAACGATAGAAATGTTTATCAATTTTCAGTTTAGTATTATAAAACGAATTTCATTCATATATTAATTAATTATTTATTTAATTAACGAAATCTAGTAGTCCAAAGTCACCACGTACGTACCTTGACGTTTTGTACGTTGTTTTATTTATAATCGTATTTTGTTATATAGTCTCGCCGCCATGATTCTATCGGCAGGACTTGATGGATATCATTAAAATTAAATCATTTAGTTTATGCCTTGGCTAATTATATACTACGCCACTGTTGCTAATAAAAAAATGAACTAAATAATTCAAGTTTTATTAAATACCAAAGTTAAAAATTACTCGCATCCGATAGGATCAAACGTACAATCCTAGAGAAAAATCTAAGGATCTTTATCTGTTATCTGCCCGCTGTTACTTGATATATACAGGGTGTAACAGACGTTGTTCATAATATTTTATGGGTGGATACCTGACTAAATTACGAGTCAAAAATGTTCAAAAAAATTTTGCCTAATCTCAATCATGTCAGAGATATTAGCATTTAAAAAAATCATAGCTATGCAATTGTTTCGAAATGAATTGAAATGTTTTATTGATTCTAAATTATACATTGACTGCAAAATAATTAAAGTAATCGAATTTGGAGCGGTCCGATTATTTTTTGTTAGATGATTTAGGGCCTGAAGCAAAGATATAGATTAATAATGGAAACATTTTGAAAATATTTATCTCGAAGTACGTAGACTTTAAGCTTAACTTGAATTTGTAAATGATTTCTAACAATAATATTTTCCGTAACGGTGCAGAATTTTCACATATTCCTTGAACATGTTCGACTCGTAATTTAGTTAGGTATCCACCCATAAAATATTTTTGACTAGGACTGTTACACCTATATATAAAACGAAATAACAATTACTTTTTATTAATTTTTAACCTGTTTAAGAAACATATGAAAAAATATATACATTAACCGAATCTAACCTAACATAACCTAACCATATGAACTACTGGACTCATGTGAGGGTATAGATTATTAATTATTTTTAATATTACTAGAACCAAAGATAACTGTGTAAAGTGAATCAGAAGACAGTGGATGAGAGATATAGGCGGACGCATAAGAAGAAAGGTCATAATCATATTTCTAATCAAGCACTTTTACCCCTAAGTAACTTACTTACATTAATAGAAATAAATACATAAAAAAATATATATTTCTAACACAGATTATTCTTAAAAGCAAAAAAAATCTAAATAAACCTGTTATATTAGTTAATTATTAGCAGCGATACTATATTTTTACAAAACCATGACTTCGTTATAAACAGTGCAATTATTTCAAATCGGTTAAAACTAAAACATAGCTATTAAAAAAAACAATAACGTAGTTTATTTACAGTGCTTTCAAACAAACAACGCTTTATAAAACGTGTTAATATTACAAACCGTTATGTATTCAAAGACCATACGACAATAATGTGCTGCAGAACAAAGTCGTACGAAGCCATACAACATTACCCTGTGTTAAAACAAGCTTCAGAACACAGTTTTTTTTTATAGTAAATGAATGCATTTAACTTATACGGAATATTTTTTTTTAATTCAGAAAACATGAAAACAGGAAAATCGGTCCATCTCTGTGAATTATTTTCATCATATATAAATACTCGTATAGTAACTATAAATAATGTTTTACGTTTGGGTAGTAGTAATTTAATTCAATAGCAAAATTTTAACCAATACTGTAAATTTATTTTTGATTTTATATAATTTGTATGATTTTAAATATATCTAATAAAAAAAGGTTTAGTTATTGTTAACTGAATAAATTTTAATGTGTTAACCTTTGTTTTAATAAATCAAGATATTTAAGTCACCGCCTGACCAAAGTTGTGGAATTAATTAAACCGAGAAAGGACCCAGATTTTGCGCCCTTATTGATACGAAGGGTGGAGAGAGATAGTTTTTGTCACCTTACCTAATTCCTACATTGGTTTGGGGTGACTTAGCACCCTTTAATCTCCGTTATTCTATTTAACGTAGGTATTATTAAAGATAGTTTTTTTTCGTACATTTAGAAAAATATATATATATATAAATTTACTTTTTATTACATTATAACAAAGCACCACTAATACTGCTATGACCTACCATCAATTTTATCATTTATTGATTTTTTTTTATTTTGAATAACTATACACATATTTCAAATGTAATCAAAATAAAATGTATAATGTAATCAAAATAAAAAGTTAATACGGAAAAACAGGTAATATCACCCTTTTTTATACCGCCCGTTGTACGTAGGTTACATTGATCAGATGTTACGTAACAAGAAAAGTTGATCTTTCGATGTACTATTCGATCTTGGGGTAAGACTTGATGTTAAAACTTTATTTCTTTTGCAAGGATACTCCGAGAATAGACCGTTTCATAGCTCTTTTGGCTACCTTGAACTTACGAATGAGGCCTGTTGCAAGTTTTCAACTTAAGCAATCGCAAACTGGGCACCTCAACGGAAAGAATGGCAAACGTTGGATTTAAAAAAAGTATAAGAATGGAGGAGACCCATTTCTTGAAGCAAAAGAAGAATAGAGGCTCTGTAATATTTAAAAAAATAGTTGAAATATAATAAATACGAAGTGGGAAATAACATGATAATATTTATAAATACAGAAAAAATATGAATTGTAAATAATAGAAAAGGTAACATTAATAATGAAAAAATCGTAACCTTCTTTACAATGTGCTAAAAAACGTCAATACAAATAAATATGTACAGAAAATGTTTTTTGAGTCAAAAACAAGGATTACGAAGATAAAATATGTACAAAATAAATAAACAAATTGTTAAAAATAATTAGATATAAACCGTTAAATTTGCACGATATTATTTAATTTTTTGATGGTTGTAAACTAACTTACTAATTTTCCATCACGCCGTTTTGCCGCGGGGGTAGGCAGAGAGGATAGAGTGCCAAACTCTTCCGTCCTAACACACAGTTCTCGCCTAATCCACATTCATACATCTTCTCATACAAGCTCGCCGATTATTGAGGCTTCTAAGAGGACCAACCTCCAGTACCTGGTCGTGCTAAGTTTTCCGTGGACGTTCTCTATTTCTGGTACCATCAACACTTGCGTTATATATCATTCTTACCATTCTCTCCTCATTCATCCATTCCATATGACCAAACCGTCTTAGTGATTCTTTCTCAATCTTACTCACAATACTAAGATCAGCTTTACATTCGTTCCTTATTTCTTCATTCTTTACTCTCTCATAAATGGATCTGCCACACATGCACCTAAGCAATCTCAAGCTGTTTTTAAAGTGCTTCATATTCGTATAAACAAACGATTTAATTCATATATAGTATTTTCTTTCACGTTTTAGGGCTTCAGCTACTATCTAAAAACTATGTATTGTATTAAAAAATACAATCATTTTATAATAAAATTATTTTATCGGTCTAGAGAATGCGTATTTTTTGTAGGTTGGATTCGGTTCGGTTGAACTCGAGTCGGCGATAAGACACATAAAAAATCAATAAAAATAATCATTCATGTTTTCAAGTCATTTGGTACATTGAACATAATTTGGTTTAGTATAATTATAAATTAATCGAGATGACCTATTTTTGAATTGAAAATAACAAGATATTACGTTTTTCTTTTATAAAACTATACACGAGCGATATTAAAAATAATCTATTACAGTGGCGATAACAAATTATCGACTAAAATATATCTAGTCAAGTCAGCTGGCTAGCAATTAGGCAGACCACCAAGATTGTATGATTTTCCGATCCTCCTAAAATAAAATAAAATATATGCCTAACAATTTTCACTTTTTTTAAAGCGCTGTTTCGTGAAAACTATTCATAAACATTTTCAAGTATTCCATTTGTCCGTTTTATTACACTCTTTCTTATATTGAATATAACTTTACAGAAGTAGGTACTTATCCCTTTTTCATTTTCGTAAAGTTATTTTTTGTATGAAAATAAAATAAAATGTTGAAAGGGGTTGAAAGGGTTTACCTTTATCTCTAACAGCCTTGTACAGTTCGAAAAGGGGTTGTCGTTTCTCCGACACAAACAAAAGTAGAAAATTTTGCAATCGATCGTTGGACCACTGTTAAATTTGTCCCGAGAATTTTTTATGCGTTACACAAAATAAAGCCATCACCACACTCGGGTATACAGCAAAATCTTTCATTTTTGCCGGAGCTTACCTGCATATTATATATGTGCCCATTATTGTGAAAGTGATCTAAGTCAATAAAATGAAAACAAATAGTTTATCACTTATTTCGCATCACATTGTTTTAAATTAATATAGTATAGGGTGTCCAGCGGAAAAATTTCAATACAAATTGTAATTGCTCATAAACCATCAGGGTGATGGAAGTGGGAGGGGTATTGTTCGACGCGCGTGATTTGCGGATTTAGTCGCAATGAGTTACTGGTCGGGAGCGCATCGCGCGTTTGCGGTTGAGCAATATTTAAAGTGCGGTTCATGCGCGTTGCTCTTTTTGTACTCACTTTAATATTCGACGAGTAGGTGATGGGCCGAGCATGCAACTTATCTAGTGTTATGCTCAAAAGTTCAGACAACAAGAGACAATGGTTAACCAAACTCCTCCGGGACCATCAACGTCAGCAGCGACGCCAAAACATAAGGCTCAAATTCGACGTGAAATTATGCACAATCCGCGTAAATCGATAAGGAAGATTGCAGCTTGTACTGGAATAAAAAATCAACAGTGCATGTTATTTTGAAAAAGAAACTACAGTTTCACCCATACAAACTGCAAATCGCGCAGTTTCTCAATGAAAATGACTATTCTTTACGTGAAACATTAGCGAGAACGATGCTCGAATGTTTTGGAATAGCGCGAACGCTTGGAAACATTTTTTACTGACGAAGCACATTTTCATATCGATGGCTATGTTAATAAACAGAACATGAAATACTGGTGCCCTGACAATCCAAGGGAACACTATCAAAAATGTGTGCATTGTCTAAAAACGATCGTGTAGTGTGCAATTTCTGCTCGAGAGATAATTGACTCTTATTTTTTTAACTATTGAGAGACAGTCACTGCTGACGTGTATTGCCGAATGATCGACAAGATTTTGGTACCGCAACTGCAACTGTTTCCTGGATTCAACAACAGAACACAATTTCAGCAAGACAGGGTGGGGACACTCCACACACAGCTAGAGTTTCAATGGAGAAGCTGAGGGGAATTTCTCTCAATAAATCAATCAGCAAGTACGGAGACATACCCTAGGCATCTTGGTCACTGGATCTCATACCGTATGACTTTTTTTGTGGAGATACCTTAAGTCGAGAGTTTACAGTAACAATCCTTGAACAATTCAGGCCCTACAAGAAAATATCCGCCGTGAAGTTACTGCTATTGAACCAACGCTTTGCTATCGCGTGTTCACAAATTTAAGAGTCCGATTGCAAGAGTGTTTTGAGAGAAATGGACGGCATTTAGACGATATTGTTTATAAAACGTAAAATCATCATTAAGCTCCATTTGGTATAAATAAAATATGAGAATAACATTGTAGTTTTTTTATTTATTTAATATTAATCTTGAAAATATTCTGATGGACAACCTTTATGATGCAAATTGTAACAATTGTGAATACTTTGAAGCGTTATATTCAGTGTAACAATACATTCAACGGTATTCCGCTAGTATTTATTTTAATAATTGAATAAGTCAGTTCATCCCTAAATTTTTTATTTTCTTATAAGCTACATGAAACATTTATATCTCGAAATAAATTATAAATCTATTAGACTAAATAAATGTAGATATATTGTGTCGTGTAATATAAACATATTTTTGAATTAATTCAAACGCAAACCTTTAAATATCTCGAAACGAAAAACCAAGACTTAGACCACTTTAATAATAATGGGCACATATATGAGACCCCTTGCAACAACACTGTATATCTGTTTTAACAAGTGTTTATAGATGGACGGTACGTCGGGCATTACGGATGATAATACGATGTTGTTTTTGATAAGATTACTTATATTTTTGCTTTGATATGGTTGTTTAATATACCATTTGACGCCGAAGAAAATATACAACGTAGTGGCATTCATAACTCAGATCTGCCCAAAACAGTATACAGTATACCTGGAGTGGTCTAGTATGTTAGTATTTTAAATTTCAGACAACCTATAAACCTAAAAATATTATTTTATCATCACATAAATATGTATTTATTAAAAAAAAATAAGATTCATTGCAAATAAAAAGTTTATGACTTTTTATTGGAAAATCTAAAGTCAAATTCATCTTAAATTTAAATGCAGCGGTGTAACTACGCCAATGCGGTGCATTGGGACCCACATTAGATAGGGCCCCAAATGGTTTGTGCCTTATAATACATTTAATATCGATCATTTTACGAGTATTGATCTAGCATATGTGAGAAAGTAGTTATAAAATTAAAAATTATTTCTCACAGTAGTACCCCGGTAATAAGTCGAGTTATTTACCAGACTAACACTGCCAATAACAAAAAATCACCATAAAGCAAAACACGGATTTTTTTAGTTCAAAACACACTTTTCTTATTTGAACTGAAAGCGTGAATATTATAGGAGACAAGACCGATAATGTTATTGCTATGTAATGGACAAAAACCACATGATAATTAATATTCTTATATTTTATATATTGATTATACAAATAGGCATTTTTTCCATTTTTGTATTGGGACTTAATTTTTTTAGTTACGCCACTGTTTAAATTGTTAATATGATGTAATGTTGACGTATTATTTTAAGCAAGATAAATATTCAGGTTCGTGTTTCGATGGTAACCAAATATTTTATCGATAGACTGATTTTTCTGCACGTCCTTATAAGTAATTTGTCTAAGTTGTTTAAAAAATATTATCATAACAGTCATTTCATTCAATTATTTATAATGAAAATAAAATGAAACATTAGCAAGCAGTGCTGAAATCCCGCGTGCCGGATTTGTCACTGCTTTCTTTCGTCGGATGGCATTTCTTTCAGTTTATCAGAACGCGAAAGTTACAACCACACCGTCAAACTATCTGAGCTTCGGCCCACCCACTCTTCTGTGCTCTTATGGATCACTGAACAAAACTTTATTTGTGGGGCGATGCTGGTTCCAAGAATGAAAAACAATACCCGGGTGTAGGATTGTTAACGCAAAGTGCAAAAACAAATAATGCATAATTAATTTTATAAACAATGTTTCAAATTATTTATGTAGAGCCTTAAACAAGTAATTTCGCCTTAATTTATTCCATTATACAAAATGGTATTATTGGATAGAAGAGATTGTTTAACTTTAACCTTTAAATTGTGCGTAGATTTTTAATAAAGGTTAATTTTAAGAGATTTAGACACGAATATATATACGCTGTTTCATTCATTACGTAGCTTCTATAATATTTATGAAAATGTGCCTCCATGGAAAGATTGTAAAAGTTACCATGAAAAAAATTTCACGATTTTTATTTAATACAAATAAGAAAACAAATCTTTTTACAAATGTAAAAATTTTGTGTAATAGTTAACGTTACGATTTAGAACTTGCAAAGTCATTGACAAGTTTTTAGACGTTCATTTTTTCAGCTTCTATACTAAGATTTGCAAACGACGAAAGAGGTTTTTGCTTGATGGTATTTCTAAGAAAATTCTTTACTCACAGAATATAAGTTCAAAACTTGTCGAAAATATATTTGATTGCTATAGCGAAATATTGAATGCACTTTGCCGTATAGGAAGTGGTCCAGGTTCGTATCCCGGTAACAACAAAATATCTTTTCGATAAATATATTTTTTCTGTAAATCTTTCTTGGTTGATTCATTTAATTAATATTATGGTATTTTACAATAACTAAATTGGGTAACAATGTTTAACTATTTTACTTTTTAGAAATTTAACGAAAATCAGCAAATTCAACTTGAGTTACACATAAAGCTCGAATTAATTTTTTTTTTTGCATGCACCAAAATTAATTTAGTCTATTCAATCACCTAGCTAAAATATCGATTTCAAAAGTTTTATAGTGCACAGATATTTTGAGCTTCAATGCACCGCATAGGATGCATTCGTGTAGTTACGCCACTATACTTACGTAACAAATTAATCGTACCAAATAATGATGTCATCTATAAAACGTATCATTAGTACAATTTAACAAAATAAATTGATCGAACCGAAAATAACCGTTATGCAAAAACCTTAAACTCTTTAATGTAATCCAATCTCATCCTGAAGATGATTGCAAAAAGACGCGGAGAATTTTTGTATCATACCCTCTGGCACAATAAATTTGAATAGAACGAAAGATAGAAGGAATTAGAAGAGAAGCGCCGAGGAAAACCTTCATGAGTCAGTTGCTGGAGAACAGCGCATGCAAAAGATTCCGGATAATGTACAACCTCGCCCAAAGCGAAAACGGCAAATAATAATAGCTTTAATAAGAAGAAGAAAATAGTTCTACAACCTTACACGTTCTACAATTTTTTTTTTAATTTATAAGGTTAATCCGGTAATTTTTTTCAATGACTTTTATAGAATTAATAATCCACATATTTAAACATTTTACAGGGGCTATAACTAAATAAAAATCTATGTAAAAAATAAAATACCTTCACTTTCAATATTAGTTTTGGGTACACATTTGTGTTGTAAATTTACTTTTTCAGAACATAGTTCTGTGGTATTTTAATACAAATTAAATGAATCAACTATTGTAGAAAGATATACAGAAAAAATCTGCTTATCGAAAAAATATTTTATTGTAAAATATTTTATACGAATCTGGACCTCTTCCTATGCGGCGAAGCGCATTCAACATTTCGCTATAGCAATCGAATACATTTTCGATAAATTTTGATCTTTAATTCTATAATTATTTACATCTATTATTCAATTTTTAAAAAATCATCAACTTTATGTGGCAGAGAATCTAAAATACCTTTGAGTAAAGCAATCCCGAGGGCAACTAAATATTTTTTCGATATATCATTTTTTTCTCTGTATCTTTCCATTATTGTGAAAGTGATCTAATTCAATAAAATGAAAACAAATAGTTTATCACTTATTTCGCATCATTTAATTTGTATTAAATTACATATATATTCATGTCATATGTCTATCGTTTCTATCATATCTTGCGTAGTCCATTATCATTATTCGTGAACATGCAACTCTGTGATGTGATGTGAAATGTAATGTATGAAGTGTGTGTTACCTGGGATTCGGATTAAGTTTTAATGTTATGTAAGGGTTCAGGCGGAAGGGATACTTTTTTCCAGGCAGGGGGCGGTTTTCCGATGGATAGGGGGGGGTTGCTGTATTTTCCAAAAGCGCAACAGAATAAAATATGGAATGAAATGGCATTCAAAGTAATATAAATTTATATCAAGGGGGTGGTGGCCAAATGAAGGAGGAGAATTCTTACATTTTGAGCAGGATCCTAAAAGGAAATTGTGCAAAATGTTAATATTCAACAATATATACATTTTGAACGGTGTCTATAATATTTTCAGACCCTCAAAAGTAACGATGTATCCAATATGTAGTCCAGGTAGAGGAAGGGTGAGATTTTAAGGGGAGTTATTTCATTTACATCTTACAAAGGGGGTAAGGGTAACGGTGCTTTAATTTTGCATAGAATTATAAAGGGTAACTATGCAATATTTGATTTAGATCGGTCAGATTGTACGATTTTTAGATAATAGACAGACAGGAATTAATTTTTAAATACATATGGATACACACATTAATCGATATAATATTTTTCTTTTTTATCTTTGTTTTATTAACCACTAAAATGAGTTTAAATACATCTACCGGTTTCGAAAAATACCATTTTCTTCTTCAGGATGTCATAACTAACTAAAACATATATTGTTTCTTTGACAGAATCTATTTTTAAAAAAAATTTTTTTTTTTTTAGTACCTAACTCAAATCATTACTTAATACAAATTTACTCGAATAATTTTTAGGAAAAAATTTTAGAATGGGACTCGTAAAATATGAATCTTAACCACAAAGATAACATTGCTAATTTTAAAAGTATAATCGATATAAGTTTATTTTAATTGTACCTTGATATCATCCGATTGATAACGCGATATGGTGTCATCAACAATTATATTAGTGAATTTTTTTATACGTATTCTACAATTTTATAAATATTCAGTGAGTTTTTGTTCTAATATTAACATTCTGTAGTACCTAAACACTTTTCTGACTACTAGTAGTTCGAAAACGTGTTTTCTGAAGTTGAACTATCTGACGGAGTAAAGAATGAAGAAATGAGTAAATAATGTAAAACCGATCTTAGTATAGCGAGTAAGATTAAAAAAGGATCCCTTAGGTGGTTTGGTCATATGGAACGGATGAATGAGGAGAGAATAGTAACAAATATATATAACGCAAATGTTGATGGCACCAGAAATAAAATACGTCCTCGGAAGACTTGGCACGACCAAGAAAGCCAGATATTAGAATATGATCCTGTTAGAAGCCACAATAATCATCGAGCCTGTATGGAAATATGTATGAATATAGATGAGGCGAAAATTGTGTATCATGACAAAAGAGTATGGTGTTAAGTAAGAAACAGTCTAAAAAAGGAGTTTTGTGTATCTATTCCGCTAACTATTTATTATAAGTTCGGTGACAACATCTACGAAGATAATTCTAGAATAATGATTAATAAAATTGATTGATGATTAATATATTATAGTTAATGATTAACAGAATTGACAAAATAAATTCACAATATATGTATTATTAAAAAATAACTTTCACTTTATCTTCCGTGTTATTTGGAATACCCCTTAAATATATAACCAAAAAAATCATAAAATATTTTCTCCTCTAATTGAATTGTACCAATTCCTTAATATCTATTAAAAAGGCCAAAATTATTATATTAAAAAGTAGAATCATGAATTTACCCAAAAACTTTATATTATATTAATTGAACCACATATTTTTTCAATATCCATGATTATCTAGTCCCTTAAGTGGCTCTTCAGTCGGAAAAGTTTCCAAGTTTATACATTATTAAAGAGTTTCTAGAAAAATCCCGAAAGCGCCACGCATTATCCAACTTGGGCCATCCAAAGTTACGGTAGTTCAGAGAAACATCTCAGGGTAATTTTTATACCCCGTTTTACCGTAGGGCGCAATACTAACTCGATAAGTGAATACATACGGGATGGTGTAACGTGGATGGGCGTGTGAAGACTAGTATGTAAATTAAAAACTTTAGGTATTGTATACAAGTCTATGTATCTTACCGTATTAAACTAACCTCGCATCGTACAAAAGTACTGTCGCAAAGGAAATAGAATTTTAAATCAGGCTTGATAAGAATCGTACGGAAGCGTATGGTGAGTTGGAACCAGTGTGGCACCTGATAGGCCAGAACTAATCCAGTACCTGCTGGCGTCACCGGTGGGCCGATCTGCTTGCATCAGTGGAGCACTCTGCTTCTGCCACTTCTGAGCCAATCAACAGCGTTTCACTCCGGCCTCTGTATTTGCAATCCATAGCACAAATATTGCCCGCTTAATTATTGTAATAGTAATTCAACAAACTAAGTGCTTCATATGTAAGTAAAATTATTTCAATTACTCTCGCCATTATCTGAAAATCTACCTTTTCCTGTCATGTAAGCGAATACCTAAATATATGAATACGAATGATAAGTTCAGTTTGAAGTCGGCTTATTATTCCACATAACATATATTATATATAATACTTTTAAAATTAGCAAAATTAACTTTGTGATTAAAATTCATATTTTTATTTGTTAACTTTAATTTATTAACCACTTATTGAGTTTAAATACATCTATCGGTTTCGAAAAATACCATTTTCTTCTTCAGGATGTCAATACTAACTAAAAACATAAATTATTGTTTCTTTACCAGACTATATTTTTTAAAAACCAACAATTATTTAAAAAATAAATTTAGTACCTAACTCAAATTGTTACTTAATAATACAAATTTACTCGAATAATTTTTAGGAAAAATTTTTAGAATGGGAACTCGTAGTTAAATTTAGTTGGCTGTTAATAATTTTTTAATTAGTTTTACAATCTTTATTTATCTCTAACGATTTAAAATTATTTAATTTGTGACCAACACCGTTTATATGCAAAATTGATAGTCTCAATTTTTTATCAAAACCGTGACCATTTTCTATCAAATGATTAGAAAATTTTAAAAACCCACTATTGTTCAAATATCTCAAATGCTCCTTTACTCTTATATTTAAATTTCTATCCGTTTTACCGATATAAAATGCAGCACAAACCTTGCTACTAAGTTTATAGACACCAGAATTGTTAAATTTATCATCTTTGTCTTTAGAATTTATGAGTAAATTTCCTATATTATTATTTGTTTAAAATGCCGGTCTATTGTTTCGTGGTAGGAGTTTAGATATCTATTAGGAAAACACATTCTTATTGTGAAGTTGTATCATTGTGTCCAAAATTAAAAAAAAAAGAATTAATAATTCTGGCGAGATTACTCAAAAGTATTTGAGATTCCGTAAAAATAAGGTAGATGGCTCTTTCAAATAATGAAACGATTAAATGTATTAATATTCAAAAGGTAACGTAAAGGTTCGAAAGTTTGTCGCTAAAAATATCGTCGCTGTAAATATCGTCGGTTTGGAAAGAGATCCAGGTTCGAATCCCGGTGGCGCAACAACAATATTTTTTAATAAAATTGATTTTATATGTATATCTTTCTAATTAATAGGTTTAATTCATATTTAGATATTTAATTCGAAAAGTTATTTATGTATAAAATCCTACGCCAATAATCATTATTATCATTATGTTTTATCTGTGATTTATATAAAATATTAATATTACTTGTGATATGATACATAGATGTATGTGACAATAATGTATGCTTAATTTTTAAATTGTCACCCAGATAATACTTCTTCTTCTTTTAAACAGGCAATCCACCCTTCAAGAGAGATTTGTGCCATTAAACAAGTTAAAGCAGTACAACGATATTATAGAACAGAGAATATTGCGTTACAAGTTAATACCATTGACGTTCAAGAAATTTGCTATTATATAGCTTAAATGTGGCGAGTTAAGGGAAAGAAGATGACACAAGTTAACCGGGAGTTGAAAATTACCATTGACAAGATTATTGTAAAAAAAACCTGTGATCCGCAATGGACAGGCATAATGACATGGTCAAGGGTTTCCTCCTCGGCACCACACTCACACATTGAGGAGTCTATTATGTTCAATCTGAACAAATGTGAGGCCACTTGGCAATGCCCGATTCTCATTCTAGAGATATTTGATACTGTTTTTTTAGAGACTTTCCTGTTGGAGAACCAAGGGGTGCGGGGAATAGATCTTTGGATTATTTTAAGCCGATTACCCTTGTGATTGTTTGGATCCATCCATTGTGCAGACCAGATAGAATTCGTACGTTTTTTTACCATATTAAGTCTGTCATACATCGGGATATGGAATTGATGTGGAAAAACTCCGGAAAGAGTAGCCTTCTTGCCCAGATAATACAGTATAGTCTAAAAATATATTTTGTGAACATAATATCCACTTCATCTCAGATATTACTTTTATTGGCTAGATATCTAGAAAGATTTAAGTGCAAAAGACAGTATATTATAATATTTTGTGTTTGACTTAATTGATAAATATTCCGTGCATATTTAATTTTTCAAGACTAATCAAATAATCATATAACAGATCCATTCGATGTCCCAATAATTATACGCAAAACAACTGCGCACCGACATTAGCGCGCAACACAATAGTAAACGAAGAGTTAATCATCAACAATGGAACATATTTTATAAAAAAAACTGGTGGAAAAATGCCGAATTTGATCAATAGAAAGGAAGTTATTTTTTTCCATGTCAATATACACCCTCATTTTGCAATAATGACAGATCCGAATATTAAAGAGATGAAATAAGATGTTCTTTTATTCCGGTTATATTCACAAAGCATTACAGTTACAGATTATCAACTTTTGAGGTTTGTGAAACACTCATTGAGTAACAAAAAATTTAATAATGTCGAGGGAGCGAAAAAATATTTTTTTGCATATTTTAATTCAAAACCATTTAGAAAATGGGATCAAAAAACTGAAAAATAGGTAAAAGATGAAATCAAATTATAAAATAATATTCGTTATGAAAATGAAAACATCCATTTTAAAATTGATTAAAAAAAACTGGCTTTCTTTCCGAACGATCTTTTTTTCTGATTTTTTCATGTAATGAGAATGTTTTACATTTAAAATACTTTTTAAAATGAAATATATGAGAATAAATGTCCTCATTTACTTTTCTACTGCGCGCTATTGTCAGCGCGCATTTGTGTGCGCGCTGTTGTCGAGGTTGTACTGCGCGCTTTAGCCTTGCACGCAGGTGTTGATTGTCGGCGCGCAATTGTCGGGGTGCCGATCTATTCTTTGTTGTTTTCTGCAATAAATATAAGTTCATAGACAATTTTAAATGAATTGATTTTAATAGACTTCTATCGACGCGGTTATTCAATTTTTTTACCATATTAAAGTTGCCGTGTGATAATCGTACTATTATCAGCTTTAAAATTAATTAAAATGTATGTATTACTACCGATATTAATATTACTGCCATACAATTTTCATTTCTATTCTACAATATAGCTATGCGTTTCCATTCAAAATGTTTATGGTTTTAATTTTAAAATTTTCATTAATTTATTCATTCTGTGTTTTACGTTTGTGAAAACTTTGTGTAAAGATTTATTCTGAATTATTATTATGCTTTCCATATATTTTATTTTATTACTGGCTAATAAATCTAGAAAATAATTAAACTGTATAATATTAATTACCTACACTACAACATCTTTAAAAACACTTAAATAATATTAATATGTATGATTTTCGTGTTATTTCTCATCGGGTAACGAACAAACTTAAATAGTACCTAACAAACAAATATTATTTAAATACCTAACATTTTTTCCTTTTTGTTGAGTAAAATAACTTCTACTGTAAAAAAACTGGTAAAATAAATATTCAAATAATTAAAAACGAGCTTATTGCGTAATTTAGCCCTGCCTCGGCACAACCCATCGAGCCAGTCACTAAATAATGTTTGTGAAATGGGATAAGGGTGAATCCTTTAACATCGCTGTTTACCTGTAAGTACGAAGCGTTATTTGAGTTTTATAAATCCTGAATATTATCCAGTATCATGGCTTACCTACTCGAGATACTAAACTAAATTATGGCTTATCAAACAAAAAATATTTATTAAATTATTTTCAGGTTACCATGGCAATTCAGTATTTTATTTGTAGTGTTTTTAAAACTATTCCGTTCTAATTTTGCCGGTTTTTTTTAATAACAATCTTTAGAAAGTTATAGGTAATCGGTGACAGAAAGAACAAAATGTATTTTAGGTTTAAGTGAGACACTGACAAATTGATCATTTTAATTAAACATGATAATTGTGTAGAGAGCTCCACTATCATCATCTAAAAACTGTACAGCAAAGGTAAATGCACCTAGTAAGACGATACTTACATGGCAACTCCCACCAGCCATAAAGACGTAAGGTACCGACTGCGTATAATAATACAAAAGTGGCAACAGCACTCTGACGGGCCTAGTTTGGAGAATTATTTTACCTTTCTACGTACACTCGAACGGTAGCTCTACCATTGAGCCATTTAACTGAAATATATTCAATACATTCGTCAGTACTTTATAATCTTGTAACCTGCCGCCTGTCATTCATCCATCCACATATATTTCAACACAAATACGAACAACATACAACACTTCGCGACACAAAAGAACATGAAGGTTTTTGGGTGAATATTGTAGCATCATGTTAACCGTATACATCTTCAAACTTTCTGACCTGAGATCAACATGCACTCACACAATCATTTATAATCTTTAACCTCCAAAATTGTATTTTTACGTTATTTATTAGAAATATACATTATAGTATAGCGAGCAGTTCTCAGAAATATTGCCTCCCGTCTAAAAGAATGTCAGCAAAATAACGGATCACATTTAGAGAACATAATTTTTAAGAAATAAATTTTCAGGGACTGTACTTAAATGTAAAATAAATATTTTTTTATTAAACAAATACATTATTTTATTTCAAAATTTTTATTTTTTACTTATATTTTATATAATTTCATATTTTGTGTAATTGGAATCAACCAAGAAGAATGAAAAGAAGCTGAATTTGTAAGGTGGTGTACAGCTAACTGTATTGAGTTCTATTATTTAATAAAGAATTTATTTTTGTTTTTGATAATAAAATATTTTATTTTACGTTTAAATTACCATTTTTGTTAGTTATTGTATTATAAATGTATCTCAGCGCTGTATATTTAATTCAACTATGTACTTAAAATCAATTATAATTTAAAAATAATCAGTATAACCGAATTTTTTAAATATCAATATCGACATGTGAATTTTAGCGGTTAAAATAATATCATGTTAAATAAAGCAACAAAAAAACTGCTATAAACGCTGTTCCCAATTTTTTGCCTATTAAATTTAATCTGTTGAGCAAGTATCCCAAAAATCTGCCGTAAATGCTGCTTCCAATCGTTCTAAGCGAATTAGTAACCCTTTTCTTTACTGCGGGCGATGGCTTTAAAGCCTGATTTTTATTTAAATTCTTGTCACATGTATAATATAATGAAGAAAAAGAGAATTTTCACTCAGGATAATACGGTGATCTCCCAGT
Source organism: Eubasilissa splendida (assembly GCA_031772225.1). Lineage (NCBI taxonomy): Eukaryota > Metazoa > Arthropoda > Insecta > Trichoptera > Phryganeidae > Eubasilissa > Eubasilissa splendida. The sequence goes on along the minus strand of CM062851.1, from coordinate 20,423,640 downwards.
GATACATTGATCTTTAAAGGTTAGTAAAGGGGCATATGTACTAGATGCGTCATTCTAATCCGGGAGTGAAACACATGCGATGATGATTCATAAAATGCTTTTCGCTGAATCGAGCCGAATCTCCATGAGAAATCTTATCCATGGACACGGACTTAAGCCAAATCTGCCTTCCAAGAAATCCACTATCATTGCTATCATTAACGGATGTTTCCATTAGGTTGCTACTCGAACTTGTGTACAACTACCCTGAAGAGAGATTTAAATATCTAGCTGAATCATTGTCTAAGATCTAAGCCATGAGATTTTCATTCTAGCAGGACTTCGTCGCCTATTAACTTCTTCATGTATGTAGGTGCAGTATCTCATGATATACCTACCTACCAAAAGTACCTACGAGTGATTTCAATATCTTTCTTCATTGTCCTTAGTACGGTACATTTCTTACTTTCAAGTGCCGGTATCATTCCTCGCTTGCTTCAAATTTATTTGACAAGTGCGACAAGTGACAAGTGTCGAACACAATTAACCGAATGACTAATTCATGAATAAAATATAATGAGTTATCTATATAAAGCATTATCTCACGTATGTTTTCGATGCCGGTGCTGCTCTGGGGTCGCATATGGGACTCTACCGTACTGTAGTCTGTATAAAGTCCTGTGCATTGATGAAAAAGGCTGGAAAATAGCGGAGAACTACAGTTGTCTCGGACCACCCTTGTCATTGAACCAAGTCTTCCATTATTCCAAGAGTGCATGTGAGTGGTAGGTAATGTGCAATGCCACCTATATCTTAAACAATCTCACGCATAGGCCTCTGCCGTGGCCAATCCAAGAAACCATGGAAGACGTCATCCTCGTAACGTGGGACCGCCGAAAAAGAAGACAATTTTTTGCGGTCCAGCTTATTTTTAGCGTGCGTCTGTAGAACCATATTATAAAATATTCAACACTGCTTCAGTGAGGTTCCAAATTTCTACAGCATATTGTACGATTAATAAAAGATAACGCTGTACCAATCTCATTCGAAATACTACCTCAAGATCGTGACAAAAAACATTTTTCATTTTAATGAATAAAAATTCTACCGATATTTGTTTAGTGAGGATTTAAAAAAATATTAGCATATCATTGAAATATATTTTTAAAGAACACATATGTATAATAAGTATGATTAAAATAAAATATAAGGACTATTAAAATAATATGTAAACTTCTTTCGATATAAACTTCGACTGATTAAAAGCTCAAAGTGTTCCACAAGTAATGAAATCTAACCAAACTCTAGTAAGCCTTTGGGATGGCTACCTACCATTAAAGGCTTTGCAAAAGTTGGACAGTCCAATTATTAAAGCAGACTTTCAGTACCTTACTTCTAGGAATCATGGTGTGCTGACCTTGACAAAAAAATGTTACCCTCTTCATATTTAACCAATCCCTAATCCTGTGCAATATTCATTCAAAGCCTTTCTATCTCTAGTAAGGGATGCTCATACGGCATAAATATATTATTCGCATTTATTCAGAAGCGTGCTGAATAATTCCTAAACCCCGTTTATAGCCGGCGGGAGTGGGGGATAAGGAAGGCAGAAGTGGTGCAATAGCATCCCCATGGCAGAGGCGTGAAATAATTCTAGACAATAATGTGCATTCTGCAGTGGAATAGGTGTGCAGCCGCACGCTGCTGGCTCAGGCCCAAAAATACCGCATCGCAATTTTTAATGATACTCCCCTGTTTGTGCAATTCCTCAGGGTAAAGCAGGTTTCAGTTCAAATTATTTTCACATCAGAGATATTAGTTTTCAATCAGTAATGTTGTGGAGAAAAGTTTGTAAACTACGATGAAATTGACGGCTGGGACGACGAGGTCCCAGTTTAGTGATTACCAGTTTGGCGAATGCTTCGGTAAATGAACCTTTATGTATTAACAAAAATTACTCCAATTTATAAAAATAATTCAAGAAATCGAATCGAAATCAAAAAAATCAAGATCGAGGGTTCGCGCCTCGTTCCAGAACACGAGCAAGTTAGTCCTATTTTCATGGTTCGTTTAGCTTAGTTTGAAAATAGTAAGAATATTGATGTGACATGTACTACTCCGTGTACGCATCTCTATTTTTTTTTTTTTTAAATAAAATTAAATAAATATGCTTATATTTTATATAGTTAAATGTACACCATAAAAACACGAATTACAATAGTTAACACCAAAATCCTTCTGTGTAAAAAATATTACTTTAAGTATTTTATATGGTGCTAAATACGAATCAACGATCCAAAATTTTAATTTTTGAAAAAATCTATTGTTTGTTGGCAAAATACGATTTTTAACAGATATGTTTAGAAATAGAACTTCATTTTTTTCTAAATATATAATTTAGTATACGGTCCTTAAACATTTTCATAAACTAACTCATGTTGTTAAAATTTAGAAGTTTCACTTCTTCGACGTCGCCAGCACACTTACCGTGTTTACATTGAAGTAACACAGTTGGCGTTGAATATTAAATGAATTTAAAAAGGAAATCATTAAAAGAATTATAAATACAATTTTAAAAGTGAGGTATGTGAGACAAAATCAGTTAAAATATACCCATTCATAAACGATGGAAGTATGTCTCATAAGAATTCGTCTTCTATATCTATCAGTGAATTATTTATTATAATGTATTGTATATTAGCAATACTACAGCATCATTTCTTGTTTTCTATTTATATTGATGTACCTACTAACTTAGTAAAACACAGCATGTACATACATGACATATATATCGAAATTTTAACATAAGACGAAAGGAGCATTTGAGATGTTTGAATAATAATGGTTTTTCAGAATTTTCCAATAATTTGTTAGAAAATGATCATACTTTTCATAAAAATTTGGTGTAAAACTAACAAAAATATTATAAACAACCAAATAAATTTAACCACAAGTCCCATTCTAAAAAATTTTCCTAAAAATTATTCTAATAATTTTGTATTATCAAATAACAATTTAAGTTAAGTACTAAATTAATTTTTAAATTATTATTGTTTTTTAAAAAATATATATTTTTGAAAAATAGATTCTGTTAAAGAAACAATATAACATATGTTTTTGATTAGTTGATGACATCCTAAAGAAGAAAATGATATTCTTCGAAACCTGTAGATGTATTTAATTAATTAAGTAGGTAGTTAACAATAAAACAAAGTTAAAAATCTAATAAATGGATTTTAACCACATAGTTAATTTTGAAAATCTTAAAAATAAAAATATTATTCTTTAATTTCATTTACATCTCGGTATCCAGTTCATGTGATAATGAAGGCTTATTTCTTTGCAGGCTTCTTCTGGCACGTAACAGACTTGCACTACGACGCGCTGTTTTCAACACAAGGCGACACAAGACGAAGTGAGTACCTATAATTCCTTTGTTACAGACTCCCATACAACCTTGTTTTCTCCTTTACTCCCCTAAACTCGACCACTCTTCTTTGTTTCCCGCGAGTTTTTCCACCCTAAGCGATGTATTTAACACTCGCTTTTGAGAAGTCGGTACTCTAGAGATAAAAGAAAAATTTACTACTCTCTTAGCGAAGAAGAGATTATTTAATTTGTAGACTTTGACCATTGCAAAAATATACAATATTTTTTCCTATATAACTTTACCTAAAAATATAATCACTGTTTAAAAACTAGTCACAGTATTTGCCACCCGAATATTATATATATATTTTTACGTCGTTATTGATGCGCTAAGCGTCGTTGATGCATTGCAACATGAGTTATTATTGACTTTGACGATAGTATAGAAATGATGTTGATTTTTACAGTCTGATATTATCTGTACCTAATATAGAGGACCATATCAATATGACGATAAAGATTTTCATTTCATCTCTGAATCACGAAAGCTCGTGTGACTCCTCGATCATGTTTATTCTATTACACAACAATGCCTATTTTTATGTTTTTAAAAGAAATTCCAAGAAAATCAAGGAACATCCGAAGTATTATATTTAATTCTAGAGGGTTTTCAATGATAGCTAAGCATCATAAAGATCGCTGCCGAAGTTGAATATTCATAAACTTAAATATTGTATTTTTCAACTCAAATCTATTAAAATGAAATTTTGTAGTGATTCAATATTTTAATTAAATATTGAATTTATTAAATACTTAAATAATGATAATATTTAATTTATTCAATAAGTAATTTATTTAATCATGACATCAAAAATAATTATCCCATATTGTAATAATTGATGTCGTCTAGTATAATATAAAAATTCTAGATAATTCATTAATGCAAATTAAATGTATTAATTAGAAAGATATAGATATATAAAATCAATTTTATTGAAAAATATTGTTGTTGCTACCGGTATTCAAACCTGGATCTCCTCCTATCCGGGGAACGTGCATTAACCGATTATGCTATACCAACATAGTGCATTGACGACAAATTTTCGAACATATATGTTACACTATTTAAATTGATACATCTACCGTTTCATTATTTGAAAGCCATCGTCTTTATTTTTTAAATTTTATCTTTCTAATTAATGTATTTAATTTGTATTTAAAAAAATATCACAGACCGTCTGTTCTGAATAATTATAACTTCACAGTAAGAGTGTGTTCTCTATAATAATTTATTAATGTTTTGAATTCCCTTTACAGATAATCTTCAAGCTTGTACATCATATTTAGAAACAGTTTAGAGATATTTAATCGGTAATATGTTGAGCAGTGCTATGTAACGCAATGTTTAACCCACTAATCGCTATTGTTGCAGACACAAAGCCGAATGTTATTATTATTGCACGCGATGGCAATATTGGCATAGTCAAATACAATAGTAATTGGCAAAAGCCATTTACCAATTAGGTTGGAATTCAAGAGGGAGAATTATTATTTGATTAACGGTAATAATAAATACACAAAATTTACTATAGTTGATATTTATTCGATTGTTATTAATTATGAGCTGAAATCAACAAATATTTATACGATATTGAAAAATGTAGGTTTACTGTACTGTATTGCTCCTGATTGTGATAGTGATTCTATGTAACAGATCAGTCAAAAGTTTTTACATTTTTCACGATTCTTACGAAAAATTATATGAAGAATGCATATTCTTTATTTACATTAGTTTAGTACGGGAATCTGACGTCCCTTCTTTGAGAGTTTTATTTATTGTCAGATATTTTTAGGTTACATAAATGCATCTTTTTTATATAACATATAATTATATAATATATAATTACATTTAAAACATTACGTATAAAAATTGCAACACAGATCAACTCAACATCTTTCAACGAGTCTACGAAATTGTTGTTCAATCACTATAAATTAATTACGATAATTACTCGTAGATCTTATCAGAAAATTTAGGCCACCGAAGACACCGATTTGTGTCTAATTAACTAACTAACTAAACATCACGACGTTTCTCCGTAGAGGTAGGTAGAGAAGATAGAATGTCACACAACATCCTGACACAACATTCTTGCCTCGTTCATTTACAAACATCTTCTCATGCAGTCTCTTCAGTTGTTGAATCTTTTTAAAATACCATTTTGCAAATTTTGGTTTATCTGATCAAGCCAGGCCTTTTGCGGATGCCCTCTTTCTACACTAGTCTCATACATTTTCTTCTTTACCACCCTCTTCTTGTTCGTCTGTTCCACATGACGAAACCATCTCAGCGATCCTTTCTTTATTCTACCTAGCACCCTATAAACAAATTCATATTCGTTGTTAATTTTCTTTTTTACTCTACCGTACATAGGTTTTCTACACGTATGCCTAAGTGACCACATTTCAACTTTTATTATTGAGTGATATATTTATTAGCCACCCAGAACTCGATGGGATCCGAAAGGATCGAGATGTTATCAAGGTCGACGACGACGATCAAATAATGGATGGATCTCCTTGAGGCGGCCAAAGCTTACCCTTGTTGTGTAGCGTCACGATGGATGGATTGGATATAGTGAGCATTTATTGATCGTACGTTATATATTTCCCATTTCCTTGTTTAATATTAAAATACACATAAAAAATTACCGCATTTAAATTTTAATCATATGTGAGTAAACACTATATATATATATATAATAGAGAATATTTAATTTATTTTTGCGTGAGTTTACTCCGAGGAATATAGATACTTCACAACTCCAAAGGAAAAAGATAACTTTGACTCGGTATATTCCAACCTTTATACCATTGCGTACCAAGGTAATTCTACAGATGAATGCAGGATGAAATCTTCACAGAAGAAATAAAGAATGTAGAGAACGCTTTTCTTAATCCTCTTCCAGTAGAAATATTCTTAAAATGTTAATCTTTAAATCCTCAAAGAGCAAAGTTTTTCATTTAATTTTTAAACATTACGAAAAAATATTTTTTTTGTCGAATTATTTTATTTAAATTCATGAGTTTAAAAAAAAACTCGCATTATTTATGAAATCAACATCTTAGTAAATTACGAAGATATTATTCAAATAAATACGTAACCCAGTCTAACGTAGACTTTATAAAATATTTTGAAAATAAATATGCTATTAATATGTTTCACATGATCTATATAAACAACATATCAGTAAATATGCCTTTTTTGATTCTGAAAATAAATCAAACCGAATACAATTGAATATATTGTTGTATTACGTATGTAGGTATATATATTGTTATAAGATTATTAATTTATTATTAAGGAGAACACATTCTTATTGTGAAGTTGTAATTATTCAGAACATAGGTCCGGATTGGAAAAAGAAATCCAGATTCGAATCCCGATAGCGCAACAACAATTTATTATTTTATTGATATGCGACACCAAAATGAATACTTTCTTCTAAGAATATTACACTCGCATTCTGTAAAAAAAAAGTAATATGTGACCGACGCAAGTCACCGATCACAATGGTGGTGATAGAATCGGAACGGGATGGTATATGAGAAGGAAATGAGTAGATAGGTAGTTGGAAGGAGTAGGGAATGGAATAGAAAATGGAAATAGGATATAGGAAATAGACAATTATGGGGGAATCCTTCGATAATTAGCTAACCAAGGTGGACTACGGGATTAGGATGACAGCTTGACTCACCTGGTGATGACGCCGTCCCTGACTTCTCCTGAAGTTCACCCAAACTGGAAATGCACGACAGGCGACTTTGATGAATTCACCGTACACTATGATTTACACAAACACTGTTGCGTACGTCTCACACTAAACAGTTAATCATACTGATCACAATAAATCCAAATCTTGACGAGTTTAATCTCAATACAAATGGACCAACCAGCCGAGCTTGTAGATGAAAAGGTACGTCTATAGGATCCAAACGAATGATCACAACGAGGGCAACAATTCAACTCAAAATCTCACGTCATCACGTCATCAATCTCACAATTATGAATTTCACAAATACAAAACAAACCAGTCGAGCTGAGGGAACGATGTGTACGAAATTGGAAGTGGACAGGTGAGGGAACACAACTAAAACCGGTTACAATAATTCTACATATTTAAAAATAATAATTCGTTTGAAGTCTTGGAATATATTATTCACCAATCAAAAACAAAATAGATACGAATACGGAACATAATATATTTAAAATATTTGAAGAAATAACCGTGATAAGACTATTTAAAAAAATAATCATTAATTATTGTATAGTCTTTTATTTTTGATACCAGTTGGTTTCCTCCTAATATCTTGAATAAATTGAATTCTGTACTAACAAATTATTAAATATATATATCTAATAATATTCCAACTTTCTTCTGTGTCCAGCTAATGGAAATTTTAAAGAAAACTGATACATAACATTGAAATATCAATTTCCTTAAACACATATGTAGTAGAAAACAATGTATTAGACATATGACCTTTTTGTTCTAGAGGTACATTTTTCAAATAGAAAATAAACAAGGCCATTACTATTATTATAAATTTGAAAATTGGAGTTTTGTAATGCTGAGATATTCGATAGGTAGACAATAATTAAAATTATGACCTATATACAGGGTGAATATTTTGCTTTGTCGCCATTTTGGTTTGGCAAATATTTATCAGTTTGTATTTAATATTCGTAGAGAGTAGTTGATTACAATTAATTATGGAGTATCTAACGCCTCAAAAACGTTCTAAAGTTATTAAAATTTTATTACAATAAGCTACAATTTAGTACAAGTTATATCACTAGTATAGTCAAACTATTCAGCCAATGAACCGCAGATAAAAGAGACGCGCGCACTCCTGCGCGCCGTATTTATAGCCACACATACCCGTACCGGCGGTGCGGCTCACATACACACACACACCATCCCACCATTACAAGGACATCACAAATAATACAATTCTGTAACCATTAATAGTGATCGCTATAGTAATATGTTGGAAAACTTATTTTTGGCCGAATTAGGTCGATTGGGCCTGTAACACAAGTGGTTTCAACAGAACAGTACCACATCAAACACAGCCCGAGCTACGCTTAAAATATTGTAAGAAATTTTTCCGCTTCTGAGACATCGAGTTGCGGGCGTAAAGATGCGGCTGGAGCTCAGCACCAACTCTCTGGTGCAAGCGTCGCTCTCACTGACCAGAGAATGGCAACGCCTATAGAATAGCTACATATACAACAATGGCTGTAACTGAAGTAGTTATATATGTAACATTTATATTTTGTGTGTATATATGTGTGAACTTTTTAATTTTTATTAACTTTTTTTTTATGTATTAATATTTTCCTTGGTTTTCTTTTTCTTTTTCATAGCATTATATTTGTTTCATAACTTTAATGTATAACATAATATGTATTATCTCTATGGCGAATCGTGTTAAACAAATATCGTCTGACATCCTCAATCACCTGATATAACGACTTTCGACTATTTTCTGTGAGGGTACTAGTGAGAAAGATCTACGCTATTAATCCAACAATAATTCCTATGCCACAGGACAATATTCTAAATAAAATTGCTGAAATAACATGTGAGGTGTCGGAGTACGTTATGCAAAATATGGTTAAAAGAGCACGCATTTGTGCCGCTGCTAGAGCGGCCACTTGGCCGATGTCAAATTCCATACATAATTGTAATAAACCAAATAAAAACTAAATTTAAAAAATATGTTTCATTTCTTAGTTATAATCCTAATAAAAACAACATCGGCCTGGATCATAATATTCACTCTGTACCTATTTCGCGCTCTAGGGTTTTAAATTCTAGATAAAAAAATAAAGTAAGTGATTAAATGTATGTATTATATGTACTCGTAGTATGTTATGTTGCTAAGGGCCTTTTCAGGTCCAGGCTGACCGCACAACCGTCCTCCATGCCTCCGTCTCGAGCTGTGGTCTCCCGACAGAGAAATTGTAAGGAAAATGGTTAAATACATTTTTTTAGTTAACTTATTTATTTTATTGTGATATCCTCCACTGAAAAAATAAAAATTATAATAATTAAAAAGCATCAATCTTTTCAATATATTAATAAAGTGAATAGAATGTTGAATCTAATTTAAATGTTTACTTACGTAATATTATTACATGTTTTCTACGTAGGTACTTTTTTATTATTATGTAGTGGATTTGTTAATAAATATATCTACGTGTTATTTCAAACATCATTCCAGATTATGAAAAAAATTCTCTCGGTTGTATTAAATATAATACAATAATCTTTTAAACGTGGATTTATTCAATTTTGCCGGCAGGCTAAACTTAACTTAGTGATAACAATCAGGTTCGGGCACAAGTGGCAATACAATTAAGGAAAGGTAAAACCCAGAAGGAAACTCGGAATGAATCGGAAATGGGTGACCCTAAGGCAGTACAAAGGAAACAATACAAAGGTAACAGAAAACAGCCCTCACCTAAGGGGGTGAAGAAAATCAGGGTACGGGGAATCCTTCAATAATTTCAGATAATCGAGCCATCGTTTTTTATAGCACTGCTGAAATAGATTTGACAACCATTACACTAAGTCTACCCTCGTTTAAATGAATTCTGCCTTTCTGTGATTGTTGTGTATGTTGTCTTTCGAACTCTCGAGAAGTTAAATTTGGAAACATTATTATTGCATTATATGATTTAACCAAAATTAATAATATTTTTTTTTAAATTGTTACCACAAATAATAATTTTCTCTTCGCAGTTAATTTATTTAATCCATTCGTGCATTCATAATCACCATTGTCTCTGAAATCCCCCTCTTAAATCCACAGAAATTAAATATTCTTGAGTATTTGTTATTTAATTAAAATTCATTGATCTTTGAATAATACGTGTTACTTTTGGTGAAGCCTTTTTTGTCTATTCATTTCTAGAATTAATCTTAAATTCAGCCATTAATACTAATATCACATTGTAAGCTTCAAAATTATTTTTTAATTAATTTTAATGGGACATTACAATAAAAACACAAGCGTCTTACTTGAGCGTGAGATAGGGGGGTTGATTTAAACTAGTAATGTGTTTTTAAAGTTTGTAGTCCTCGACAAATATATTGTTAAATTACGTTAAGAACCGAGCTTTTCAATCTCAGAACTTAATCTCACGAACTATTTGCGGGCCCTCATGATACGCCGTGCGGTTTTTGGTTTTCAGAGCACGCTCACTCAATTATACGCACTCACGAACACACACGCACACACACGGTCACATTCATTGTATTCGTACAAACAGCGAGCGACTGAAAGTACTGCCAACTTCTAGGCCTTGATCGTACGCTAGCGCTAAAGTACCGTTTTAATATGGTGATGTGTGTCTTGAAAATAAGACATGATTTTGACAAATAGGTTTATTCTTGTATGACATTTACATTTTAGACAAGAAAGAAATTTCGAGTATAAATGTTAGTTTTATGTTATGTAGCAGCGAGGAAAGAGAGGGGAGATTTGACCTATATAAATCCTGCTTTATCAGAATTTAATGAAGTACTTGTACTATTAAACAATCTACCGTTGGTTCCCATGTTATTACAATCACTTTGAAATTACCTCGTTGTATCAGTATAAAATTAATAGACAGGATTATTGAATTGTTTTTGTTTTATTTTTATGAAACATTATCATAAATATAATTTAAATGATTATTTAGCTATAACGATATGTTGCAGCTATTTTAAATTGATACATATATTATTCTGTTTTTTTAAAAGCCTTTTATAATGTAGTATAGGTTAATATAATTTGAGTATTATACGCTGGGAGATACCAGAGACTTTTCCAATTTATTATATTAAATTTTTGGTAAAACTTTAATACAAATTATATGTATTTTAATTAGAACTCACTATTATTGTGAAGTTGTAGTATTTTCATAATATAGTTCTGTGATATTTTAATAGATATTAAATGCATCAATTAGAAAAATATTAGAGAAATTAATATTTTCATTGTTAACTTTTATTTATACGTTAAACAAAAAATGTGCATTATTTCAAGTATTGTTAGATTATTGGAATACAGAACTAGGGAACAAAACTATGATGAAATTATTTCCTATGAATATGATAAATTTAAAGAAAATATATATACTATTAGTCTAATCATTTAGTGATGATCTTATTTTAGTCAATATTTTTCCACATCCCGAAAAAACCCGTTCGGATTCGACGCTGACAGATGGTATTGATTTTAAATCCTCGTAGTATTTTTCTAGATTTATTCCACGCTGTGATCCGAAATTGAAATTTGCCAGCTCCTTTTTAATAATTTTTGATATGTCTTTGGCTGTTCTTGATTTTGAAGTGATTTTTTAATTAAACCCACGATGGATAGCAATCAAATCTTTTGAAATTAGACGAACGGTACTTTGACGATATACTGCCAATGAAAAAAAGATTATCCGATGGTTGAAAAAGGTGGTTGGAGTAATGCCGAAGAACAGATAATGTGAAACAAAAATTCAAAAACATAATACTTTCATAAAATCTGCCGGCACAATAATTCCGTTATTACGGTGCCTAGAAAAATTCTAGATTCCCGGGATTCCGGGATTGAAAGCCCTACTTGCGACATATATTTTTCATACCATTATCTCGTTCATCCGTTCCATATAACCAAACCACCAAAGTGATCCTTTTTTAATATAAGAAAGCTTGGCTATTTTTTTAGGGAAATCAGAGAAGTACTCGATACATCTCTGAGAAAAATTGTATACTTAGCACTGTGCCATTCGCTAATTAACTACGCGATTGTCAGTTGGGGTGGTACAGGATTTTAGACTCCGTCAGTAAAGCCCAAAAAATAGTTTTGAGAGGTATTCATAAGGAGCCTTTTCACTATCCTTCAATCAAACTCTTAGAATGTCACGTCTTATACATACGTCAAATGTATATACTTGGTACACTAAAAAACTTTTACAAACATAAACAATATCACCAACAAATTACGCACCCTCACTTAACAAGGACAAAGGCCAACTGTCACTATCTCGTGCCAAAATTAAATAAAACTTTTTCACAAAGATTTCATCTGTTTCTAGCACCAAAAATATACAATAGTCTAAATGTAAACGTGAAAAATTGCAACCATAATCTTGCAAGAAAAGTCCAGTTCTGCCTCCACGAAATGGGGAGAAATTACGCCCAAAAAATTTTAAAAGTCCAAACTTGAGATTAAAACTGCTACAATAGTACCTATTACCAGTACCTAATATCGAAATATATATCTTACTTTTCTGAAATGTTAATCCGATTATAACAGTGTAACACACTGCACCACTATGAATCAAAATAAATAATTATTATTATTAATCGTACTCACTATTCTAAGATCAGCTATACATTCTCTACTTATGTTTTCATTCTTCTCTCTCTCATAAATGGATCTACTACATATACGCTTAAGAGATCTCATTTCTACTGCATTCAGTCTACTTTCATACCTCTTCTGCCATATCCAGGCCTCACTTCCATACGTCAGTGTCAGTATGAGGACTTCATTGTATACCCCTAGCCTTGCCTTGGATGACATGTCCCCATTATATATTATTCCAATCAAAATGCCATTCAATTTATTATCTGCAGTCACCGTCCTTTCGATATCTTCTTCAGCCTTTCTGTTTTTACCAAACATACTTCCCAAATACACAGTCAAGACTTGTTGCAAACATTCATTACCTTCATGTACTTTGCACGTTGTCATACTTTCCTCCTTTTTGAATACCATCACTTTTGACTTATTGACATTCATAATAAAGTCGATTTACTTGCATATTGCCTTTACAACCAGCAACACCGCCGATGCATATATCCGGATGCAAATTAGAATCACTGAACGGCTATATAATCTTTCCAAGTATCGACCAGTTGACAACAATAATATATGCGGGAAGCCGCCCAGCAAACCGACCTTTTAGTGTCAGTTATCCTGTCGGCCGGCTTTCTGACCAGACCACCGACCAGCAGACGCTTCACATCCTTACTGTGTCTATTTACCTTTAATTGTGCAACTATCTTTATTAAACGACTCGTGCATCATTCTTGAATAAACGACATCAACTGTAAGTTACTTATTATTTGTTCCACCTGTTATAATCATATATACACACACACATACACTCCGTGATGTCTTCAGCATCTGAATATAGTGGACAACCAGTAGATATAGACCCCTGTCATCCACTTTTAAATCCTTCTGATGATCACATACATTTTGACATAATCCACGCTTTCTTTCACAACAACATAATTGCTATAATGTACGGCTAACACATATATTGGTGACACATATATTGCTGATCTCTATACATACATCGTACCTTCTACTCACTGGACTTAGTAAAATAGATATTCCTGAATTATTATCTAAACTATTGTCTTAGTAGTCCAATTATAAAACCGAGTTAGGGAAATTTATATGAATATAAGTTTAAATGTTTTGGGCAAACCCAAAAAGGTATTAATTGATTTCTATTTAAATATATATCATATTTAATATTTCCGTTATCTAGATATAATTAGCTCAAAACCTAATGTACGCATATTGATCTGAACAAAAAAATAAAATAACACCAATATTTTTTATACCTTGTATCTAGAATGTACAAGTACATACATTATTTTTACGTTATAATCCAAACAAAGTTATTCTTCCTAATTTGTTAACATTAAACCAAACAGCGTGTTAATCATATGTGTCCGTTGATAAGATTTTCGACTTAAGACAGTTTCCGAGACAAGGATTATGCTATCATGAGATTTTTTGGAGACAACATTCAGCTTTTGTAGTCCATCGTGTATACACCAAGTTTTAAAGATTCACTATCTCACGTCTCACTTGTTGTACGTCAAACATCAAATGTCAGTACAATATCCATCGATGTTCTCTTCGTCAATTGGATGAATTAAAATGGGATGAATGTTTGTAATTTAATGCTTTTCTTTGTCTAATTTTCAGGATAAATAGTTATAAGTATCTATGGTTCTAGGTGATATTGTTGCACAAGTATCGAGTTTCGCTATCAAATTGAACATCATGTACATGGGTATGAGTTTTTGTTTTTGTCCGTCTATCTAAAACTAATCTCTGAGTAAATCTCCATATCAATATTTCAACATGGACTGACATTCATCTCAATTAATTTATCCTAACATTCAACTCAATAAATTGAGAATTATCATATTATGTATCTTTTCATAGCCTTTGTTGATGGAAAGAGACACGTATTTCAAATATCTCAAGTGTTTTATAAAAAAATCACATATATTTTTTTAAAATGTAGTTAAAGACTGTACTTTGAAAAATGAGATGAAAATGAATTGGTCGGCTGAAAAAATACAATGTCTTAAATGTACTCTAATGATAGTTGAATTTGATTTGGGCAGATCTAATGCCATTACTTACCTCCGAGATAAGCGTCTTGCTGCCAATTCAAAAAAGTTATACTTTATATATAAATTCCAACAATAAAACTAATTTTATTCTGAATATGAACAATCATAAAAAGCAGTTAAATTGCGCTGAATAAATTTGTGAAATTTTCATCCACGTAGTTTTATGACGTTTGGTTAGAAAGACGTAGAAAATCGATTCTCAGTCTGACACCCTCGCTCTTAACGGTGGAATGTCGTTCAATATTCACGGCTCGGCGATATTAAGCCCGGAAAAGGAATATCTTCCGATTGGATACAGGAATAGCCGTGTATCGACTATCAATAAGGATAAATTATAGATGTGGGTGGGCGCAGTAACATTCAAACGTAAAATAAAAGGTACTGAAAATGGAAAAATATTTTTCATTATGGTAATTGGCATAGTTTCAATACTACAAAGAAATTACACACAATATCTGTTTTGATACCGTCCGAATACTGTTATTTTAAATTTTAAGAGACAGATAAATAATTTTCATAAATTAAACGTACTATAAAAACTGGACGATGTTCTAGGTTTACAACATAATTATTTTTACAAAAGATATTGAAAATAATCCTTAACGTATCAAAAAAAAAAAGAATTTCGTAAAAAAATATCAACATAAAATAACTTAGATAAAATAAAAGACGACCTCATAAAATAACTAGAAATTATTTTGCTTTTTACCAATTATTTACGTGTTTAAGAAAAAATACGAAACTCCTGAACTTGTATTCCTTATTGGGAAACTACAAGATCTGAAAGACTATTGCGCGATAAGTCATGGGCCTGAAAGAACCTTAGAGCCAACATTAATAGTTCCTGTGCAAATATGTACCTTCCCCAGATCAGAAAAGAGATCCAAGTCCGAATCTCGGTAGCACAACAACAATATTTTTCGATAAAATTGATTATATATGTATATCTTTATAATTAATACATTTAATTAGTATTTAATAACACATTTGCGACATTTTATGAATAAGTTAAAAAATTATATTCTGATGTGTACTGAACAAGTATACCGTATATAAAAATCTTGGATATTAAATATTTTAAAATCCAGAAAATACTTTTCCCACGCAATATTGAATGCTACCCGAGTTTAGCCGTGGCTCGCTCCGCGATTCGGAAAATAAACGTTTTACCCGAATAAATGTTTAAATTGATACAATCATGTATTGACAGGCCAGACTCCATGCAATATTGCTTTTCCATGTAAGCTACTTACAGAGTACTAACTAACTAGCTTTAGCTTATACTTGTTTTTAGGATGCTTAAAACATTTGAGAAATTATAAACCTTCACCGTCACGGATAAAATTTTAATATGGAACCTTAAAGTTTTTCAGGGAAGTACTTAAATAGAAAGGTTATCGATTTACTCATTCTATTTTTAAGTCAAGGCATAAAAACATTCTGTGAAAAGAAAAATAAATGTTTTTTCCTTTAAAATGGTGGGATATAAGGAGGATTAGCAAGGTGGACAGGGAGCTTTGCTCTGGTTTGAAGAAATAGGTTGGAGATTTGACTATTCATATAACTTTACTAAGTCTACACTAAAAAATCCGAAATGTTTATCTGCTATATGGTGCAATTTTTCACATTATTCGCAACCCACAAAAACGTTATTATTATTCTAATTAAATATAATTCTGTTGAAATTCCTAATATTATTGTATTGTAAGAGTACTATTTTGTACCTTAGGAGTAAATAGGGTTATTATCACCATTATTAATAGTAGTTAGTAGTAACAGTACTATTTTGTATCTCAAGTTTACAGGAGTTAAAGGGATTTTTATTACCATTACCAATAGTAATAGAAACAGTACTATTTTTTACCTCAAGTTGTTAGGAATAAAGAGGGTTATTATTACCATTACTGATATTAGTAGTAACAGTACTATTTTATACCTTAAGTGCACTGGATTATAGAGGGTTATTATTACCATTGCCGATTTTAATAGTAACTGTACTAGTTTGTACCTCAAGTTTACTGTAGAAATGAGTATTATTATTACCATTACCGATAGTAGTAGTAACAGTATTATTTTTTACCTGAACATTACTAGAGTAAAGCAATAATTCGAATAATAATTTAAAACATGATATTACGTACGCAGAAGTATCATTGTAACTAATAATTGAATGCTCTTTAGATGAATTTTTTTACGAAAATTGCGCTATAAAAATTATTCACTATTACTTTTTAATTAAAATTGCATATAAACAAAAATATACTATTCGATAAACTCAATTAATGATTTATTTTAATTACTGCCTACTTAACATCATTGACTTTTAAGTCAGTATCTAAATCTTATCTGACTTTTGTCTGTACAGCTTGACACTGATAGATTAAATACATAATGAGAGGTGGTTAATAGAGTGAAGAGTTCACTAGTTTATTCCTAGATTGAAGAGTTAACTAGTTTATTTGTAGAATGAACGAAATGAAATCCGATATAAGAATTTGATCGATGAAAATTATTTCACTAGTCTATGCCAAAAACCCACAAGTGATTTATGTTATATTAAAGAATTTTTATTTTTATAAGTTATAGTTAAGATTTTGTAGAAAATATGAGTTAATTTAATAAATTCTGAAAACTGTTTTTATATTTTATATACATTTATTCTAAAATCTAAAATGTTATAATTTATTTTAAATAATGTCGAATTTATCATAATAAATATCATATTTATATTTTTTTTAAATATAAATACATTTTAAATACATATCGCACAATCCAGAACAAATTATCGCAAATCAAAACAAGTCATTGTTGGAAAAAATTAAAATTTTTTAGTTTCATTAACCTAACTTTTATCGTACGACCTTAATTATTACTTTTTTGATCGATAGTAACTTGATACACTAATGAACGAGGAATCACTATTAGTGTTGTTTACTGCGAAGAATGATGAACAAGTGGTCCCTTTGAAAATAGACAATAGCAGATGCTTGCGGAAAAGGGGTGGACTAACTCTAATACGGTTTTCATAAGTATTAGAGAATTATATTTACTTCACTATTCCGAAATAAAACATAATTCAGAAAAAAATTAAGTAAATACAAATTTTAGATTTTAGTGATAAAATTAAAACGTCAATTTAAATAATATGTCATCTTTTTTATGGCTACAAATTATTACCATTATTAAAAAAAAAATCACAACGAAATTTTTACAGCCTAATGACGCGTGTGAATAAGATTCCTTTCGGAGATTCTTCTTAATAGCGCGTAAAAGACAGTACAGCGATGATCACAAAACAAGCTATGAATCATCTCCGCATGTATTTTGTACAATGAATTCATACCGATATTTTTCGACTCTCAGGTATCAAAGTGATCCCTGGACACACTCCATTTTAGTACCAAATTTATATTCTCATTAAAATTGCTTCGAATTTCACAATATTTCATGGTGAAATATTTTTTTTCCGAATTACTGATCTGAAATAATGAATGGTTAAAAAATTTATTCCAGACTGCTGGAGAACAGACACCAGGGGCAGCTCAGGGTATCATAGACCCCGCGGCAGGTACGGAGACTACGCCTGTGACAGTCCGTGGGCTCTAATTGAATCCGCGGGACATGCCATGAGGCTGCGTCAGGGAGACTCCGTAGAGTTCGTTTTGTGGACGGGGTGAGTTTTCAATCAATCTTTCTTTACTTCTTGATTATTTTCACTTAGAAGACACACCGATGTGGAAACTTAATTGAGTGTTATTTCACAGAGACTGAAAGAAATTATTGTATTGTGCAGAGAGTCTTTTTAAAAATATTTGTGTTTAGTAGTTAGCAATAACAATAATATAGTAAAAGTTTAATAATAAAAATATGGCTTGAATACAGTTCAAAAATTCTTTCAAATACATGTTTTGCTATTCATAGTTATTTATTCAGTCCAGGTTCCTGGCATGTAAGTAAGCACTGGGATTATCAGAGTTTTTCTGAACATCATGTATCATGTTCGACTTCAGCTATTTTTCTAGGCAGAAGTAGCAACGATTAAGTTTAGTATTATCCATTATTTACTTTTGATTTATTACGGGTTTTCTGAATCAAATGATTTCATCGTATGGGATAAATATCTCATTAAAATGAATTCAAAGATCCTCCCGTCAAAAAAATTTCAAAACTTTATATATTTTGAATTTTAGGGTACTGAATACTTATGTATACATGCTCCAAAAGTTTCCATCACAGATAGTTTTTGAGTTAAACTTGTTGTTTTGGTGAAAAAAATACGTTTTTTATCAAAAATTAAGATATTCTTAAATATAGATATTTTTTATTTCTGAAACTTTTTCTTTAGATACTAATTAATGTTCGTAAAATTGATAATCCCATATAAGTCCATAGAAGTTCATAAGCCTCAAGTCAATAACCTCATAGAAGTAAATATAATCACTCGCCCGTATAGCAAGCGCGCCTGGCGCATTTCCGTTCACTTTCATGCCCACATTAGTCGTAGATAGTAGATTAAATGATCTGATTCGTGATTTGGAGCTTCCGAAAATAAAAACGGATATTATTCAGAAGTGGAACATTCTAAAAAAGAGTTAATTCATCGCATTTTCGAAGGAATTTTAAATCCATAATAATATTACCCTTCACCATCTATATCTATGACTTTCTGGATATGGCGACTTCGGTAGTGTCATTTGTAGCTATAAAGTGCTTGCTTAAACGGCTAGGTCTGTGAGACGCGAGCAGAGCGAAAACGTACGTGTTTTTAATATCTCTAGGTTAAAATTACTTAAATGTTTTGTATTTTTTATATTCAATAACAGTACGTGAATATATATTCAATTTGAAATTTAGTATATATTGTCTTTAAACTTAATTTATCAATTGACATCTTTCATCTATTCTTATCTATGCTGTCTATGGTAAAGGAGAAATTTTACTTACTATATAAATTGTCTAGTCACGATTCTTATTTATCATCTAGATATCATTTTTGTTCATTTTGACAGCTTACTTTCAAAGGTTAAATTATTTTAATTACATAGACATTTAATTTACGTATGGTTTGTTTTGGGGAGAGCTCTATCATTAAAATATTAATTCTAATAGCAGGCACTATTGACGGCAAAGTGTCCAGAACAGCCGCCCGCAGGGCCTAGCAGTAAGAAATCGGCTATGGCCGATTGCTTATCTGCTAGCTTATATTGAATGGATGATGATTTAGTTTCTTAGAAAAAAAAAACACATTAATTTTAAAAATTTAAACTTCCATAAAATCTAGAATGGTGGAGACTCTTTGTTGACTTCTTGAAGTTCAGTTTAATAGCTCTTGTAGTAGAATGATAGAAATAAATGGATGAGGAAGAAATAAACACATGAAGCTGTTACTATATAATACACTATACAACGAGCATAAGTGGAATGCGTGCTAATCTGAAAGTTGTAGCAGCGCTCGTAGGTCTTCAGGGAAAACTAAATTTATTTAGTTTTGCTGCTTGCTCATAATTACAAGACAATATGATTAAATATCACTGAAATGAAAACGACGAAATATGTAATAGTAAAACAAATATTTTTATTAATCCGTATAACAAAATATGTACATTTTTATTTTTTTACTATCCTTGATTTTTCACTTTATCGATAAATAAATTACATTTTATCATTGTTAACCAGTCAGGAACTGATATTTTCATCTTTCAATATATTATTTGAGATTTATTAACATAAACATTTAAAGTGATTCATATAAGTTGAATCGTAATTGATAGTGCATTTGTCAAATAATGTTTATTTTACAAAACTTGAATCTATGCTTATTTTATACGACAGTTGCCCATAATTCTGAAATTGTTTAATAATACTTTTATAAAATTCTATAGATTTTATGTTAAATAGCAAGTATTTATTTATAAATCTAAATCTTTAATAAGACCACTTTGTAAATAGTGAAATAAGTTATATTCCGAAGAAGCAAGGTCCGGCAAATAAAGACGGTACAATAAAACTTCCCAGTTCAGGTCAGTATTTTTTATTCGTATCATAAAGTCTCCACTTGACTGTACAGTCTTGTCCTGTATAGGCGTCAAGTCGTCCATCCAATCCAATTTGCTTATTTAACCGATACAATGAAGCGCTATTACGTCACTTTTTTGATGAATTTATTTTCAATGTTTTTAAAGACTTATCATGAATTATTACCTATTTTCACTTTAAATTTATCTTCATTAACCTCAAACATGAACCCTGAGTCTAAACATGGAACGGAAAAAAAACACTCCTGGAGCATGTTGACTGAGAAGTGATGTTGACCACGGACTGCGAGACGAATGAATATCTGTTTTCTTTAGATACTCTTTAGTTAAAGGAAAAAATTTCTTTCGCACTTTTGGAGTGTTGCTAGAAAAGATAAATACAGTCTGGAGACTGGACTGGGAGAGAATCTCTATTTATATCTAAACTTTTAAAATCACGGAAAAAAGTATATTTTTTATATCCTTACCTTGTCGAAAATAAATATCATAATGTGGCAAATAGGCTATTTTTCGTCACTCATATTCAGGTTAGTTTTTAAAAGAAATACTACTAATTAAACGGTAAAAGATCTGCTATTAAACGAAATTTAGTCTTACATACGTAAAAGTTAAAAGTAAACCAAGTTAGCGCCGCGGGCCACTGTCTAAAATTGTGACTCGACCAATATTTTTCAAGTTCTAGTGTTAGTCTCATAGAAATAATAGCACAGAAAGCAAAAAAAAGAACATCATGACTGAAAAATAATGATTAAATATCAGTATACCCAGTGGTCACTGAAAAATTGACATTTTATGCTATAAACGTTATAAAAGTTATATTTTCGAATCGTTCATTATGCTTTTTATTTTACAAAATAATGAAATATTTTTGTTGTACCTCTAACACGCACCTCGTTTGATATGCAAATTATTTTCGGATTATATTGAGCGCGAGATTTTTCACCGAGCATTTTGTATATTTTTTCATGCAATATGGAATGGTTTCCATTTTCCACAAAAAGTTCTACCGCAAACTGATGAACGCCATTATTTTCTATAGTTTTGGAAACGCGTAGTAAAGTAGTCAAGACAGAAAAAATGCAAATTCTTGTGAAAACTTATTCCGCCGGGGGGGAGGAAATAATGTAATACTGGCGCTTTAAGTACAAACCTGGGAAGAAACATCAAAAAATGTAAGGCTTTCTTTCTTTAAGGCTTTCCGTAATATTTTTGTGTTTTCTTGTCCATTAGGGCCACGGATAATACATCTTTCAAAAGAGAAAGAAAATGAAATGCTACTTGTATAAAAATATATTAACGTCTGCTGTCAGCTTTGAGTCTCTTTTTAAAACAGAATTCAACTTTCTTTGCTGAAATTTCAGACACGAATTATTGTATGTTTTTCTCATATTCCGCCGACTTTTAAAATAATATTTTTTGTCACCATCAACAATGCGGTGTTTTTGTCGGTCGATGACCAGAAAATGAGAAATTGAGTGTCAGCGTCAAATACAAGTTAATTAAAAAATACTTCATGATTGCTCGCCCCGGCCTGGACGACAGGTTGCGGTTTCACGTTTCCATAGGTCGTAAATTTTATCCAAAGATCATACAAATTTATTGCTGTAGAATTTGTACAATACTTTTTTTTTTCTCCTTAACCAGATCAAAATCATGTTTACAAAAATAGTATTTACAGAATTGTCATTAAAATTTAATTATAAATATAGACAAACATCCATATTGGTAAGTTTAGCTTACATACGTGACCTATTAAATCTATTGAAATCTGTGGTCATATTATCGAAAGATCAACAAAGTTATTAAAAATGAATGCTTGGATTGCAATGGCAGTTTCTCCCGGATTATTTTACCGTCGGTCAGTTTTTAAGTAACCGATTGACCGATTTTTCACATCAGTCCCATTTATGTTAACATAATATAAACATATATATATATCTATGTAATAAGAAAATCTGGTTAGGCACTAACCCCAAAAATAATACGTGTGATAGAGTTTTTTAGTTTTTCCGTTTTTTTTTAGTTTTTTAGGATTTTTTTAAACAACATTGTGAATCAGGCTACAACTATGAAATGTCTGCCCAGAAAACTCGTTATATTGTATCTTATTTAATAAATATATGCATACGAGTAAATGTAGATAAACTTTTTAACAGAGTTTGGTTTCAAAGTTCACTCATCATAATCGAAAAACCTTCATTGAAATCTACCTTCCGGAATAATATTGTGTGAAATGTTTACAAAATTATGTCAAGCTTTAAGTCTACGTACTTTAAAATAAATATTCTAACTAAATCATCTAACAAAAATAGTCTGGCCGTTCTAAATTTGATGACCTTTAATTTTTTGTATTCAATATGAAATTTGTTATCAATAACATTTAAATTATTTGAAATAATCGCATAAATACAATTTTGTTTAAATGCTTATATCTCTGTCATGATTGAAATTAGACACAAATTTCTTAAACATTTTCAACTCCTAATTTAGTCAGGTCTCCACCTATGAAATATTATGGACTACCCCTGTTACACCTTGTAATGTATGTAAAATAATATACTCATCCCGGCTATGAAAAGGTTCAAACTCATTATTTAAACAATTAATATATTTTTTTTGTAAACATTTTAATTGCTATAATCATTAATGAATTGAAGTATGTTGTGATTATTAAGAGTGCTACAAAGCGAGATAATAATGGCATACTTCCTAAATACTAATAATGAATGGATAAATTTAAAGTTTTTATTTTGTATTTTTATGTTGACTTTTTAATTTAGATGTACAACAAAAGATAAGAGAAAACGATTGCTGAAAGCAAACAATTTAAATATTTCAAAGCAATCTAAACGAAAAGAATACACGAACTACCTGAGTTAAATAAGATAGACGCTCGTTCTCTTTATCAGATTTTCAGGTGGAATTGAAGGGTGATATTTAGAATGTCTACAACCTATTTGTATTCGGCGGTATTCTTGGAAAATGTTACAATCGACTGAGGAGTGATTTACGTATGATTCTACGATGGTAATTATCGCAAACGTGAACGTAATCAAATTACAGAACCACAATTTTGTGGGTTGGTCTAGGGGCGGGTTTTGATTTCGACGGTCTGTTTAGGTACACGAATCCCCGGAGAATTCTCCGGCGTTATTGGCCGAATGGTTGTGCTGACATAAGGGGTATTAATTATCCACAATGATAGGCTTCGAAGGTACGACAACGTCTTTGAAGTTTACCGTATTCCGGGAGGCTTGAATGATTTTCGGTGACTTTCCTTGAGTAGAAACATTGTATTGAAACGCTTCATATAACTTATTATATGATATTGCTTGTATAGTTAATACGCACGTTTATTTAGCAAATATAAACACATTTAGTTTAGGGTAATATTAGAAGCCTGATTAATTATTATAAATAATTTCAATTCCTCGTGTTTTAAAAATCTTTTTTAAAATACATAAGAGAGCTGCACTTTAATTAAAGGATGATGATTGTCATGTAATACTCACATTTTTTTATTTCGTTATTAGATAGATATACAACAATTAATATGGGTCCCTATCAAAATACTGAAAGTCAAAATTCAGAAAAAGTATCACCCGCAATTTCTCTTAGTACAACCGAATATTAGGTCAGGAAAAATTAGATTTTTATTACATTTCAGGTTATCGGGATATTATTATGTTGAGCTATACAACTCTTACCCAAGTAAGGGATGTAATAATTTATAACAAAACATTTTTTTAAATTTGAATTATTATATTGAACGTTTTTACTGTTTTAATTCATTTGTTGATTCATTTCAAATTCGCCTTTTAAGATTATGTGTAATTATTATTTTATAGACTAGCCATCTATATATAAAAATGCGAAATTTTTTGCCTCAGTACTGGAATGGCTTAGTGAGTCTGGCATTATGAATGCAACTGTGTAAGGCAATTTATGTTTAAATAAATAAATAATTTATTACTGTCAAATGAGTATAGTGTTTAGCTTTGTTTTCATATCCATAAAACTACAAAAGATATAATTAAAAGACATACATATAATGTTTTCCTATATAATATATAACTTATGGTTAAGTAGTTAATTGAAATTTAAGCACACATTCACAGATTTTCATGGCACTTCAGAAATTTATGTGTCGAGTTTTTGAGGCTATTCTGGCGTCTCTATCTAACCTCTCTGGCTGATATTATCTCTGATGATGGACTCTGCAAATTGAATCCAAAACTTCGACCAGCGAGATCGGATACACATGGTAGAATGGCTCAGAAAATACACTTTCGATAATAATTCCATCAATCAGGGCATCACGTGCATAAAGTACGTGCTTTGGATAGTCAAGATGGTGTGATATATTGGATTCCAAAGCCATATAAAAGAAAATGATTAGTTTCTGTAAGCTAGTAGAAGTTGTTGCAATTAAAGTTTTAATATAATGTAATTTTTGACGTTGCTAACAAAACAAATAAAGTATGCAGCACTCGTATATCAAATTAAATATTTATTTATAAAATGATATATTTACAACTGAATTAAAGTCTGTCTTTACCCTTTTACCAAAGAAAACCAAACATTGTATAGATACTCTTCAAACCCTTGAGCTAAATATAGGCTCCCTCTTTATTCTCCCTAACCACCTTATATCCTGCCCTTAATATAAACATGTATTATATTGAATGCCATTCAAATTTTGTTTAGTTGCCCTCTAGGACCCTGAGTAAAATATTTTCACCCTTTTTCACCTAGCCATACCCTTTATTCGCTCTGGCCACCCCACATTCTGCCCAATTTATAAATGTACATTATATTCGTTTATATTGTATTCATGCCCTTATCAGCTTTTACAAAATTTATTATAAAATAACATGTACAGAAACATGAGTAGCTTGAAAGATATATAAAACAGAAATTGAAAGAATTGATTTAAAACAGAAGAAAAAATGGAAAATTAAGAAAAAAAAACGATAAAAATTTTGGTTTAACACAGAATGGCTGAGTACTAAAATCAATTATACCTTTGACTCACAACAGCATCAAAAACACCACTCTTATATTTAAACGTTGAACATCGTAATATATCTACAAGACCAAAATCGTTCTCAAGCCTTTGAAGTCATTGTTTGGGTGCATTTCTATAAAAAATTATATATGATACATTTACATGGAACAGTGCCGACGACCTAGTACTCCGCGCGGGAACGTGGTATACAATCAGTCCAGTTAAATTAAGAGTGTCGAGCATGCCATTTACTATTTTAAATAAAAATAATGAATCGCTTCAAGTTCTACTACAAGAAAATTTAGTTGAATTGAGAGTGCTCATTAGAAAATCATAATTCATTTGTTCGACGGGTATACACAGTTTGAAGTTAATAAACCGCCATCCGTTCCAAACTTTGCATTGTAACTCTTTAGGACCTTTCGCAAAATAAAGTCACCCTCCCCCTGACCACCTTACGCCTTTCTATGATGAAAATGTGAATTATATTAAACGCTATTAAGTTTTCTTTAGTTGCACTCTAGAGCCCTGAGTTAAATATAGTCACCCCATTCCCCCCTCCTGCTGCCCTGGGTCAAAATATGCATATATTGTTAATATTTAGAACCAGAGAAAAGGCAAAGGCTTCCTCTTTTATTATAACTAAATCTGAATTACAATCAACACTTCACACTGATTGCTAGTAGTTTACATATGTTAAAAAATAACTTTAAGTGGTTTAAATATAGATAAAAATATAAAATAAAATCCATTATTATTATTTTATTAGAGAATAGTATCTACTTCTGCATATTATGAAATAAAGATGCTTTTTCTTAACAAGATACAAAACTAAAAATGATCTTAGTTTTCACGACAGTTCAAAATCCCCTATAGAGTTTTTTGGGCTGTTCCGCTTTGCATCGCTTTCCATGGGATCTGAAATGGGGCTAGAAAAGTTGGAGACACATGACAGAATGTTTTCGAAAATTCTTCATAGCTGGTAAATATAATTTTTATTTTCTACCTCCTTTACCGCTTTTCCAGTTAACAAATGAAATAGATGATTTAAGAGGGAAAAAAATGGTACATGAGCAAATATTATTCACGCAGACATTACTAATAAAAATAAAAACCTTGCTTAATATTTTAGAATGCAGATACAATGCTCAATTAAACAAAAATAAATCGTTATGAATAAAAAGGCGCCAGAACAGTAATACTAACGTTCTATTGAAATACGAAATCCAGGAAACGCCTTGCAAAATTTAATATTTTAAACATCTGATACCATAACTCATGTTTACATTATCGAACAGATCCTAACGAACAGGAAATCTGAATTGATTTACGAACTTATTTACCTGAAATATTCAAGGATGGAACTAAATTCAACTCAACCAATATATAAATCATAAAGCTATGTTACGCGATATCAATTATTTATAATATTAACTATATAAAACTTCATTAAAAGTAGTTTTTTTAACGAACATAATTGAAATGTGTACAAACACAGAATGTAAAATAAGTATTAATACTACGAGTATATACAGTTTGTCGAATCTTCAACCATTTAGGCGCAAGGTGAGCATCTTGTCGCTGAATAAAATATATACCTCATATCAGTAATATGTATCTATGTATGTGCTGTTTCTCCATATGGGTAGGCAGTGAGGATAACATGCCATATTTTTCCATTTCTGGCACACAATATTCGCTTTATCCTTGTTTATGTATTTTCACATACGTTGATTTTTTTAGGCGGGTTATCTAATAATCCCAGGTATCGCTGACGTCCTCTATTTTTAGTCATATATCTTTATTAGTAATATTTGAATATGTCCAAGAACACACAATTACTGAATTTTTACCTACAAAGGCACTGTTATTAATCAAATATTAGATATCTCATAGAAACAAAACAAAGATCACTTAAGCCAGCCGAAGACAGGTCGTAGCCCATAAAATATAATAAATAAATAGCTTTGTCTCTATGAGTTATCTGACATATCTTTATCTTAATACTTGCGTACTGCGCGCACTCGTGAAAATGTGTTTAATTTTTACCCAAAAGCTTTTTTCACACATACGTCACGTACCCCACTCCATCTACAAATGCTTTATATACACCGTAAACTTGTATATAAAGCGTTTTTTATCAGAATTTTTGACCCTTCCAATTCATGTATCAATATAAAACACATATGATGTTTATTACTATAAGGTAGTTAGTAAAAGTGTCAAAACGATCAACGCTGATGCACTTGTAGTAGTAGATTAGGCGGTCTAGCCGCATGTAGAGTACTCAGAGGATCGTAGACTAATTGGAAAAAAAAAAACTTGTATTCGTCACCATTTTTTCTCATTTAATTTATTAGAACACACACAGCTTGCCAACGGAGGTCAGCAAACTCAAAGCTTTGTAGCTTTTGCACCCTTAGCCCCGAGACCCTTTGCTTTTATAAACAGACACAAGGTTCCGTGTGCTTTCATAATTAGTCTACTCAAATCGTTTTTATCGTTCACATTTATCTCAGTGAACATCTCGGTGGATTTCTTACTAACATTTCTTGGAAATATTGCATCCATCTGTCTTTTATTTCATATTTTTTCATTAGCATTTCTCTTATCTCGATTTAACTGCATGTATCCTGCTACTTCGGTGTCACGTAGGGATTTCTTGAAAATGAATGAAGGATTTCAGAAAAAAAAATCTCTGAAGTTCTCAGACATCTTCACACGTTTCATTCTTTCGCATCAGATTTCACTATTTTTTTATATTAATTGTTTAATCTGTTTTGCTAACAACGGAAAACATATTTTCTTGTTTATTATTATTATTAATAGTTATGTGTTATAGTTTGTTTTATAAATAAAACAAAAGCAATGAACCAAATGTAAATACATATTTTTTAAGGCTGACATTATTAATTTTTCCCAGACACCACAGTTTTTAACTAAAATATTATATTATTTTACAATTTATTATGTATGTACCTATGTATATTTTTTACAATTTAACTCATAGAAAAACCGAAAAATTTGCCTCGAAATATTCATATTAATATAAAATACTTAAGTCTTGCAGCCAGACTCGGCAACTTTTCGAGATGTTAAGAAAAAAAAAACATTGACGTAAATATTTGTTGAATTCTTACATAAAACATCCTGTACCGCGTCTCCCATTACGTTTTAAAGAAAATGTCCATAAATTTTGTCCGCGGTTTATTTATTGGCTCGCAAACAGGGTGTGATTATTCATTGATTTAAAGTTGAGAACCAAAGTGGACGTGAACAGTTTTAACTTTGCCTTGTTATGAAGTCGTTTTATGTTTGCGCTAAAGCTCGTTCCCACTGATTAAATATAACTTTCAAGACCTAAAATCTTATATTAACATTTTGCAAAGCAATAGAATATATTTATTTAATTCTTACATAAGATGTACAAAAGTTTTATTTTTGGTAAATAAAATATTACCTGCGCTATTTTGAGATACATATGTTAGATTTAAATATTCTTACTGTATGCATTTAAATACAATCTGGATATAGCTGTAAAATGAAAGTAGTGTACATTAGGTCATTTAGGTATATGTTGCAAATACATTTATGATGGAGTAATTATTGAATATATTTTGTGATTTAAAATCTGATAGTATTAGGTTGATGCATGCATATACGCCGTCTTTTTTCGCGATGTTTTATTTTTTGAATTTTACGTTTAATTCACATTTGTCATAATATAATTCTTTAATAGGGTTATAAAATAAAGTGCGCATCTAAAACCATACACGTATACGCCACATTATGCTGTACCATTTCGAGAAAGTATGGAAAGCTGCTGAGTCATTTCGCGATCTCAACGATCCTTTCTGTAAAGGAACGATTAGCGATAAGGCATGCGAAGAGGGTTTGTTTGCTTTAAAGCTGGTGATACCTGCTTTAAAGACAAGTCGGGAAAGGGCCGATCTTCGGATTTTGATGACCAGGCCCTTCTGGCAGGTGGAAGAGGGCGAAAGTTTCACCACTAGGACACTGACTGAGAACTTCAACATCGATCAGTCCACGATTATGGTGAATGATAAATGTACATAATGTGTTTTTAGTTTATTTTCGTTTTTAATTATGATACAATATATTTTTTAAAATAATAATTGTGCATCGACTTGATAGTTTAGTGATGAAATGAATGAGTATAAAGATTTAGAACCCACGGTTTATGAGACCATCCACACAAAACATCCGTGAAAGACCTGGCGTGATCTGGCAAAGAGCGGATTCAAATTAGTTCTTGTCAATCGACGAGCATACATCAGAAATAGTTCGAATAAGGAAGTGGCAAGATTTGTATATTGAGACAAAAGAGTGTGGCATTATTTACGACACCTACCCTCTGTCTCCACATGTCTATGTTACAATTTTTATAAATAATGTGATTTAAAAATATGCATTTAATTCTTGATTGTATTTTTTTCCTAGCACTGCATTAACAGTATATTGAATACTGAGTAATTTGTCATTATATTTAAATACTCTGTTATAATGATATGATATAAAACTTCTATCTGTTTTAATATGAGTTATCAAATTTATATCAATTAAATATTACGTGATAAAATTCTACTAGCATTCACGCGCGGCATACAAACATACTAACGAAATGCATAATAATTTTTGATGGTACAGCATAAAGACACGAATTTAATATGATGTAATATTTTATTCAATCAATGAAATATTCAAGATATTCACAAACAGGTTAACTCTATTACTTTATTGTGATAAAAATATTGCAAATGTTTAAAGAGTTTCTTGAATGCCATGTTGCAGTGACATTTATGCACTGGCAATTATTTTATGCATGTCGTGGGTTGATTAGTAGCGGAATCGGATACCAGTTCCGCGTTGTGATACGTAATCAGAATTAATTTTCATATCGCAGAAAACCACACGACTTTCGAAGGCTAATCATGATCTGCCGGGTGATTTATAATCAGCCCTTATTCATATTATTTACGGATCAAACTTCTTCTTAGATTCTAGATCTAGATTTTGTGCGTTAAGATATTTTCTTCGATTGGATTGGAACGGCAGATTATAGCACGTACAAGATATTTGTTTAAACCATTCACCATAGAGATAGGCAGATAGAACAAAACTCCTATCTATTGCGATTTCATACATTTGCTCTCTAAAAATTATCCATAAAAAGTATATGTAAATAGTTCACTCGCATTAAAAAAAGTATTATTAGATTTTATGTTCCAGGATATTTAATTTATTGTCTTTTTATGATGTGTTTTATTTGTGATGAAGTAAAACCGCTAATAAGCAGTACTGATGACTAAGATGTTTAGTCGAAAGGCACGTCGCTCAGTGAGAACTGGTTTTAACTGTTGAATAAACATTATTTTTATTTTTAATGGGCATAAAAAAAGAAGTGTAAATACGTCGTAACTTCACGGGAGGCTTTGCTTAATGTTCCCAACGCACGGAAGGGGGCATTAAGTTTTATAAACTAAACACGACCATCGGCGCTGACTTCCGGGAAATGGCGTTCCATTGCCCAGCGGAAATGAATAGAAATTTTTCACCATTAGATATGTGGCACTAATTCATTAATTGGGAATGCTCTATGGCTACGTGTTTCGGGTTATTGTAGTAGAAAATGCTGTTCAGGTATTGTTATTCAGGTCGATAAATAAATTTATTTGCTAGCCTTGGTTTTAATGTCAATTTTTTTTCACAAAATGATTTAAATTAAGCAATGCGTACAAAATAAATAATGTTTTTTTAATTGCATGCATAGTTTTTCTTGTTCATAAATAATAAGTTAATACTGACCTGAATGTTTATTTGTTATCTCTATATATTACCAATGAAAAATTTGACGTAATATTTAAATTTATTTATTCTTAATATAGTGCATGTACAGAGTATAACAGACCTAGTCCACATTATTTTATGGGTGGTTACCTGACTAAATTACGAGTCGAAAATGTTCAAGAAATATGTGCAAAATCTCCACTGTTACGGAAAATATTATTGTTTGATTTTTTATAAAATCATGTTAAGTTTGAAGTATACGTGCTTCGAAATAAATATAAGCGAAGTTGTTTAGTTATTAATCTTTAGTTCAGGCCCTAAATAGTATAGCCGCTCGAAACTCTATAATCTTTCATTTTTTGAATATATAATTTGGAATCAAAAAAATATTTCAATTAATCGATTATTTTTCTTGAACACATTCCTTGAACATTTTCGACTTGTAAATTAGTCAGATATCCATCCATAAAGTATTGTGGACTAGGTCTGTTATATTCTGTATATGCTGTAATATAAACAAATAATAAATATAATATCTAATATAGTCAAAATGTTCATTTTTTACTAAAATTTATCTTGCACATATTTACTTAGTTTCATTTTGAATATATGTAGTTTCTCCTCCTTTCTTATATCTGGCATTTCGATCATCGATTCTGAGATTTAGCTTTCTTCCTGGATGGCAATCTCAGTCTATCTTTTCCTCATGTATAATGTGCTCATGTTGATTTACATCAATTTTTCTTATTATTACCTAATACCTAATAGAATATTACCAAAATTAGGCGGCTTTGCCATCTAACAAATATGTAAAATTTAGAAAAATGTAGGTGTATAAATAGTTTTCCATAAAAATGCTTTCATATACATTTTTTTGTATATATAATATCAAAATATAATATATTATATTAAAAAAATTGGCCCAGTTCAACAAAATATACATACTACGTATTTACAAAATGTCATTCAAAAGTAATTATTTTCTCAATGACTTTTTGTTGCTTTAATTAATAAAGCAAGGTATCCAAAAAAGTCATTATCGATGTATTATTTTTATAAATTACCAACAAATTTTACAAAAATAAATTATTATAATTGTTTCTTGGAATATCCTTAAACGAAGGCCGTCAAAATTTAATTACTAGGCAGTTAGTAAAAAAATATATTCTTAACGAAAATTAATCGTGCAAAAGTTTTTTATAATTGAAAGTGATAATTTGCGAAAAATTCAATTAAAAAACTTTAAAAGAAACAGCTTCTAAGTACATAACTAAATAAAATCTGACTTAGATTGATGAACGATAATGGCCCAGGGATGACTGTGCGATAAACGTTACTTAGAACTGGAGAACGTTTCAATTATTGGAAAAAAGGTCCCGTGCAGAAGGACCTTTTGGTGGAAATAAAACTTTTTCCATCTTTTGCGGGCGGCAGCCCACGAGAAATTTTCTGGTAGGAGAAAAAACATTTTTCCACCAACTTTTTGAAACAAATCTCAAACAAAACGTGATCTACTTTCAGGGAGAATTTATTTTATACCGAGAAATGTAATAATTTTAAAGTACGGAGTTGTTTTATAAGAATGTATGGGAAAGCACAAAACAACTGGAATTTTCACCCACGATTTCGTATTTCATTGTCCTCTCGGTCCATATTCACCTAATTTCACACCATATATTAATCATGATCCATGTAAGTAATTATTTATAACTCTCTAACTATTAATTTATTTTATTATTATTATACACACTCTATTCAAGCATTCAATAATAGAAAATTTCATCAGAAGTGCAATACACAAAGAAAAAAATTACATAATGTCAGCATGTTTTTTCATAATCAAAATTAAAAATAAATATAAAATGTGAAGTAAAGCAGTTTATTCATCACCATTGAGTTGTAACACAACAAATTGTAATAATTTAGTACTATAAAGAATTAAATTTACATCGAAAATGTCGACTACCTCCGCATATTCATTCTCCAAAGAATAATGCATTCTGGGTACTGTGGAGTTAGATAACGTATGAGTTCTGACATTCCCACTATAATAGAACAATGAATTGTGTCTCAATGACCTCGATGGTATGTGAAAGTCAAGCAGACCAACAATTTGGGGGTAGTCTATCAAACCATTGATGATCCTGTATAGAAATATAAGGTCAGTCATCGTACGTCTCACTGATAATTTTAACAATTTCAGACGCCTAGTATTAGTATTTATATAATTGCCCATGTGTTTTTACTATAATGCATTATTTTTTTTTTTTAAATGCGCGTACACACTTTTTATAACACTTTTTTTTCTACAGTTTAACCTTAGCGAAAGCATAAATAAATACAAACATTAAAAAAATAAATAATGGTAAAACAGAGAATGGCTTTATCGTGCTC
This sequence comes from Eubasilissa splendida, assembly GCA_031772225.1. NCBI lineage: Eukaryota > Metazoa > Arthropoda > Insecta > Trichoptera > Phryganeidae > Eubasilissa > Eubasilissa splendida. Next base: position 20,389,549 of record CM062851.1, on the reverse strand, counting down.
ATTAATTACGCTACTGATTGAATATAGCATCAAAAATATTATACGTGTGCATATTTGTGCATTGTGCCAAATAAAATAACAACAAAACTGAATTTGTCACCCAGTATGTGAAGTCTTTATATTGGGAAGTTAACATAATAATATGTTTTTAAAATTCCAATTTTGAACTACCGAGTACTTCGAGTAATATCATGGTACAAAATTAATCAGTTAAGTCAAGGAAATTTCTTGCTTGCCATTTACTGTATTATACATTTAATCGCTTATTTTTATATTTATTCAGTTATTTTACTAATAGGTACTCAATTTAATAATATTAAAAGCCAAAAAAAGTATTTTGTATAGAAAAACTACAATATTGTATTATTTTGGAGAGACCTTGTATGTTAGTTGCGAACGACTTTACCACAACTACCAAATGAATAAAGATACAAAATTAGTTAAATAATAGGTGACTTCGAACTATAATTAACTCGACTATGGAAGATTTATATATCCTGTGAAAAAGTAAGTGCGCGATCCAACTAGAAGAGACGCCAGTTGCATATTTATATATATACATACAATACATATAAGAGTAAAGAGTTAATAATTCTTCGGCAGATAATAATAATATTTTAAATTTTGGCGATTTGTGTACAATATTATTAGTTTTATTAGAAAACAGTATTTTGTGAACTCTCGAGTAATAAAGATCTTGATTTATGGGGGCGGCCTTGGCATGAACATGATATTTCGATTTTAATAAAATTGAGGCAAAGCAGCCAAAATGCTTTGACCTTTTGAAAGATCTGATCGGGGTATCGAAAAATCAGGTGTTTAAAAATTAATTATTTTTGAACAAAAATTGCCCTTGTTTAAAAAAATCCGGCATTAGTGGCTGTCTTTCAATAAATAAAAGGTCATCAAATAACAAGTCAATATCATGAATTATATTAACTCTTTTACGTCAATACGAAATTGTGGGTAAGAGACGTAAATCCTTGAATACAAAATTGTTTATTTCCACATTTTTAAATTTTATTTTCTCGTCATTATGATATGCTTTATCTGTTATTACTTATGTTTAAAATCACTCTGTATAACTAACATAGTATGTCAGAGTAAGGTTTGAAACTTTAAAATTATTAATATTCAAGACTATATTGTACGTTAAGATTTCATCGTTGATAACATAGTTCAGACTTAGCCAGTGTTGTATGCGGCGTGTTACTTAGCACTAAGCTTATTTATTTCTGGATCTGAGGAATTTTCGTCATTTTATTTGCATGATAATTCCCAATTTGCGGTAATGATTTAAATGAATGTGCCTATAGCACGGCTGGATTAACAGAACAAGTACGTCCCATTACTAACCGAGTTGTAATCTAACGTAATTCCCTTCAATATGAACACACGCAGAGTCAAGACTTCAGCCCTAACACCCATTGCTGGTGGTTATACAACATGAAATACATGTGAGACAACCAGTGGTAAATTCGGCAATATCGATAATGATGCCGTTTGACGGACTGTGCATAATACTGAGAAATAAAAGTAACATTTTTGACTCATTAGTGATGGTGAATAGAAATTTAAAAAAAAAACTTTTGTATGTTTTATATAATTGTTTTAATCCTGAGTTTTTTTTGGATCTCGAAGAGTTCAATCATGTTAAGAGCAGTTTATTTTTAAATTTAAAAATTATACTGTGAGGGTTAAGGACGGCGTTCTTCCCTCTCACCGGTTAGTCAGTGGAGAATACAAGAACCGCGGGTTATTCACCTCAGAAATGCATACCAACCTTGGTTTGTCACTTTCTGTCATCATCCTAAACTAGGAAAATTTATTAAAAATACCTGGGGAGATAAATGAAAAGATGTTATTCGTCATCACATGGAACCTAATTAAAAAAAGAACACAATTAAATTTAGAGCAGAATACAATTCAAATTAACAATCCTAATTTCGTTGGGTTGGGGTCTAGTCCAACGTTCTTCAATGCGGGCTGGTGACAACAGGATTAAAATTTTACGAAAGATGACACAACCTCCAATCCATGCTCAACAGTGCATATTCCGTCGTAAGATACCATCCCCATGACATATCGTCGTAGTTGATTCCCAGCATCCAGGGCGACGCAATAGGATTTGCATACAGAAATGTAAAAAAATAAAATGTAATGTAGACCGAAGAAGTAAACCGAAGGGAAACGTCTCGTTTCCTGTAAATATTATTTACCATGCGATTAGATTAACAAATTAAAGTAAATTATGCACTAGTAATTGAATAATATAAAAGTATTTATCCATCGGTTAGATGTTGGATGCTCACATCTTGGATTCGCTAACCGCAGCAGTGAACCGCGTAATTTGACAGCTCTGAGCGATAAATTGAAAAAGAACCATAGTGGTGACCATTTTTATAACCTTTAAAACAGATCGCTTTACCAACCTGAAGGCGTTATACGTGATTATGAGGTACTTGGCATTAAAACTATTAACGGGGTAATTTCGAACGTGACATCAGTTTGTAATGTCACAATACATAGACATATTTCCTTCTTATTTATTACTTTCAATTTTCATTCCTTCATTTCTTTTTTTATATTTACTGATTGCTTGTGTATCTCCTCATTATTGAGTAACTGTGTAAAATTTTTGCCTGAGCATGGGCTAAGCCCAGTGAGGCAGATATTAAAATAATTATATGTAAGGTAAGTCGGGGTAAGTGCATTTTTGGAGAAAGTGTATGTACGTCTTTTAATTACATTAGAAATTAAATTTCAGTGCCGCAATCTATTAAAAAATGTTATAAATCTATTCTTGAAGAGCCAGTCTAGAGATAGTGCAAATCCAAACATGAATTTGCGTGTAATACCATTTTAAATTATGATAGTTATTTGATGCCAACTTACGAACTGTGTAAACCTTTTCTATCTGTCATATATCTCGATGATATTTTGTGTAAGGATGCTGATATTAAGTAAATACCTTTATTTTGAGATGTAGTTTATGATGTAAGTATATAGTAGTACTGTGATTATTTCCGCAGATTGCGATTTATAAGAACAGATACATTTACCCCATAAATTTTCCACCTTGAAAGAAGTGTACCTACTCAGTGGTTGGTATGGTACCTCATACATTTTTGTATGTAAACTTTCTCAATTAGTGATGTGTAGACAGTTCCATTATTTACTTTTTAAATTATCTAATTTCAAAAACCATCACTATGATACGTCGCACTTCCCTAGTCTAAGCAATTTTACTAGATTTTTTTTGGAACTCAAAATATTTTACTCGTCATTAAGGACCAAAATAACTAATTATTAATATTGCCATTAAGCAGATCAGTAAAGACATTTTTATTATTTTAACAATTTGTCGGAAATAATATAACTAAATTCTCGTACCCCAAATTTAGGGTATTTGCATCTACTCATCCAAGTTTTATAAAATGCTATAAATATCAGCTATCCTCAAAGGTTACATACATTTCGATTTTTAAAGACTTAAATTAGGAATCGGTCCATGATCATTTTATTAATGTTTCAAGGTCATAGCATAATCTTATGAAGTTTGAGAACAGTTCAAAGTTATGTCGCACTTATCCCGATTCACTTTACGTATAACATTTTAATTAAAGAAAATTAAATTAAATAAAAGGTACATTCATGCATCAAGTCCATGCATCGTCACTGGAAACCATATCCTGTCATATCTTCGAAGCACGAAGAAAAACTCGCATTAGTAAGAAACTGGTCAATCACTAACAGACAGAATGTCATTTTTAAGACCGATTTCAACTGATAGGCTGAGTACTGACAGATTGAGTTTGATATGAATACCATAAAACACACAGAAAACTGCGTGTAACTCTTCATTTCCAGAACCATATCATGTAACTTTTCGAATCAGTATCGATTTTGCAACTGGCCTTGACGTTAAGCTATATAACACTAATCTAGTTAAATTTTAGCAATTCTTACAATAATAACGTAAATAATAAATAATATTTATTTTCATGATTACTCTTAATCACCCAGTGAACCCAATGAGTGATGATGCATTCTTGTGCTCCTGCATAAATATATATACCTACCATATTAATTTTGGTAAAATCTATATCGATCAAGTTTTCGTACACCAGATATGAAATTCATAAACAGATATTAATAATTATGTAACAGATATTATATTAATGTGTCCAAAAATAAAAATGATAATTCTGGCGTCTGCAGTTGGTTTACTCAAAGGTATTTGAAATTCCGTAAAAAAAATGTAGATGGCTTTCAAATAATGGAACGACAGATGTATTAATTTAAAAAAGTGTAATATATAGGTTCAAAAATTTGTCATGAAAAATACTGGCGCTATAACACAGTTGGTAGTGTACTTCCCCGGATTAGAAATAAAGATCCAGATTCGAATCCCGGTAGCGCAAAAAAAAAACAATATTTTTCGACAAAGTTGATTTTATATGTATATATTTATAATTAATACATTAAATTAGTATTTAAAGATATTAATAATGTACCTATCTTTCTTAGACAGCATTAACTATGGTAATCCAGTGTAAATCGATGTTTTTATTTAAGAACTTGAGGTCCAACTAGATTACATATTATTTTTAACTACAATTCCTATATTTATGATTTTTTCTCCATAAGTATCATTTAATTAGTTGACTTTTCTTAAACAAAGCAAACAATTTATGATGGATATTAGGGCTGTTTAGCTACTATTTATGTATTTGATTTGATATCTTATTTCTTATTTTATTATTAAAGATAGTGTCACTAATGTGTTTTATAAAATACAGCTGTGTTTTCATTTTTAAATTGGCTTAACATCATCGAAAATTTGCTAATTATACTACATACATACACAATTAAGATCAGGTACACTTATTGAAATAAAAAAATATTTATTTTCTAAACATATATATGCCGAATTATAAACAATAATTAATATGAACATTCAGTATACCAAAGTTTTAAAATAATATCCCCAATATTATTTTCGTCAACATCAAACGATCATAACTGTTAAATCTGCACACAGGAATATTTCTAGAATAAAATAAAATTTAATTCCCAGCGTAGGAACGCTATACAAATTTTCATCTGTTTTATTCAATATTCGTTTCGATATATTTTTTCTTTAATCAACAATAAACATTATGTTATATTTGTAATGTTTTCACTCCAATCAAGTAAAATTACTGAAATAAATAAAAATCCTAACGAAGTTGTAGGACGCTTCACATTCGAATGGCTTCAGCCCCTAACCATTGTTCCACTGCCGTTGACAGTTTGTATGAATGCTTACACAATACAAAAATATATTTATTATGTGAATATTTCACAAGGGCAGTACAATATGAAACATCGTTAGCAGGTAATTTCGTTGGATATTTATTACACTCACCTTTCCAGAACCTAGTGGAATATCTCTCTACGCTTTCTAATTAATACTAACAAAACCTAAATGTCCCATGATTTGTCTGCGTTAGAAATCTAAGTGGTTTAATATAATTTGACGCTCTCTTTAAGGTATTTTCCGATTTTAATAGCATCATAATTTCCAAACATTAGGCGAAATTATTTGCCGAAAAGCTTTCGTATTATTTACAGGCTTTGAAGTTAATTTGATATTGCCCGTCATCAAATAGTTATGGCTAATCGGACAGTATAATGCGCGTATAATAAGCGGCGTTATAAAGGACCCGAAGCATGAAACAGAGAGATTATTAATAAAATTATCTACAAAATTTTTATAAAAGAAACATTTCAACCCAGGTATGTTTTCATTTTTAAATGCTGTAAAATGATTAAATTCATAAATTGGCAAGTATTCACAATATTCCTGAATTGTAACAATTTACAGAAATACTATATTCCTTAACATGTTCTACTATGTGAAATTCCATAAACACTTGGAACTATCCAAATATTATTCAAAGATTCAAAGGAAATTTATATTAACAGGATCACTGATATCTCTTTAATTTAAAACTTAAAACCGTCTAGGTATTTTTATTAATATTGTAATAGGTAATAGTAAACTGAAGGAGTATTTTACTCGTTAAGGGCGTGCTTTCATTTATTTTCTCAGTTCATCATCAATGACGCAATAGCGCAGTGTGGAAGCTGTTCTCTGCAGATTAGATCTTCTAATAGGTTTTGCATAAACACTGTCCCATCTCAGCCGTACTACAGGGTGAATATTATGCTCCAGGCTGATTTTATTTGGCCGTCATTTTTTTTTGGAAGACATTTGTCAGTTTGCACTTGGTAGTCGTAGAGAGTAGTTGATTATAATTTATTATTGATTATCTAACTCCTCAACAACGTGTTAAAGTCATTAAAACATTTTATCTAAATAATAATGGCAATGCTGTAACTATTAATAGAGATCGCTATCGTCACACGATGAAAAACTTATTGGTGGCCAAATTGGTTCAATTAGACCTGCAACACAAGTGATTTCAACAGGACGGTACCACCTCACACACAACCCGAGCTACGTTTGAAATTTTTCAAGAAATTTTTCAAGGCTGCATAATATCAAAAAGTGGTGATATCAACTGACCTCCTTATTTAACGGCTCCCTGTTATTTTCTGTACAATTTTGATGATACAAGACAATACTCGAAATAAAATTGCTGAAATAACACGCGAAGTGTACGAGAATGTCATGAAAAGTATGGTTAAAAGAGCACACATTTGTGCCGTTACTAAAGGCGGCCACTTGGTCGATGTCATATTCTATACATAATTGTAATAAACCAAGTAATCGGATTAATAAAAACTAAAATATTTTTTTTGTTTTATTTCATAATTATTTAAAACTAACATCAACCTGAATAACCAATATAATATTCACCTGTATCTTGTTTACTTGGACAATGTGAGGCTCACCAAGTTCTGCGTACATTTGTAGATGTAGTATATATAAATATTTTTCATAGTATCTAAGTTCAATAACCAGCTGTGAATTATCATCAATCTTACTGAGTATCCAGCATTCAGATCTACACGTGAGAACAGGCCTTAGGGGTGTTTTGTAAACCGGGATCTTAGTTTTCCGGGTGGGTTTTTAGATGCTCTCGGATGCCAGCGTAATATTTAATGGCTGCCGGTAGTCTTTTAATAATAAAACACAAAATGTACATTAAATATAAAAATAAAGTAAGTATAACATAAAATTTTTAAGATACAATTTGATCAAATCACTCTGACTGTATGTGTGAATGTTGACGCAAGTCGAATGTTACCTCTGTGATATCCTTCGTTCCAATTATTCCATCACGAAGTATACCTGTCCCTGTCGGAGACCCTTCGCTTACCCTGGACCGTTTATAAGGAGAACTCCTATATGGTCCTACTCATTCACCGCCTGGTTGACATTTTTTTTAATGCTAATAGGCATCTGTACAACTTCGTCTCACACAGTGATGAGACGGAGCCGAACAGCTGCCGTCTCAAAAACCCTCACAGTCCTATATTTATTAAGATTTACATTACAATTGATTACATTAATGAAATTAAATAAACAAATAAATGGAATGAAACAGTGTATAAATATTTCAGATATAAACATGAATAAGTGGAGAAAATACAATCCAAAGTAAGCAATATAATAATATAAGATTGCAAATGTCAACAGTGTCAGGGTACTTTGGTTAGGGAGCCGAGGGAGAGAAGGAACACGCTCCCGAGAAAGGGAAAAGACAAAACAAAATAAAAACGATCTTACCAGTCTTCGGAGCACCACTGCTGGCAGTTCACATCCCAGTGACAAGAGACAAGCAGAGACAACAAAAATAATATTAAATAAATATACAAGTAGTAAGAAAATATTTTATAAAAATTATAAAATAAAGATCAAAGTAAAAAATGATAATAATAAATCAAAGAAACTACTAAAATATTATATAAATAAATACTAGAACATACTAAAACTCTAAGCATCTCGGTTAGAACCCCTTAACCTAGCACCTGGGCGCATTCGGCGGACGACCAGGGGGGTAAAAATTCGAGTACCTTAAGGATCAACACGCATGGTTCCACCGAGATAAATTATCGTTGTGCCTTAACGTTATACGGACCGGGAAACTATATTTGCCAGCTTCTGATCCCCTCTGAAGTATAGCGAAACCTTATTCCTTTAGTGCGAGTCGAGGAGAGTGCATGTTGGCATTCACCTCATGATATCGAGATCAAGGTAAGACCAGATTCCTTCTGTCTATATACCTTTCTTCATTCAAATCGAATTGCGTCAAACAAATAATAACCGGCAGAGATATAGTCCACCATTAGATCTATTTCCCACCAGTAATATTGTATTCATTGTGTAGGTATAATGTTTTTCGTAAGCTTGTATCATGTCACTGTACTGTGGTAAAGTAAATTGTTCCACAGCCAAATAACATTTTCTCGAAAGGATCTACTGAATGATATGGAGTAGTGAATAATGGGTTATTTTTTAAGCAACTTAAGTGTATGTGGCCACACATGCTTAAGTTATATGACAATATTAATATCAGATCTAAGCTCATAATATCGCAAGGTGTAGCCAAAAAATAATGTGTAAAAAGAAGAAAAGAAAATAGTGTGTACTGAAGCTGATAGAGGCATTACCGTGGATTTCCATAACTTGAGTGCTTATTAGTTTTAAAACTAAACCATGTTAATGTCAAAAATTGATTAATATAAAATAATATTCTGGTCCCACATACTCCTAAACATTAAAAAAAATATTAAACTAAAACTCAATAGGAACATTAAAAGATTTCGCTCATTAGAAGAATAAAATAATATACCGGACGCCACATCGTCACCAAATTTTATAGTGTTTTTGACTTTATGACGGAACTTTCTAGTGACTAGGTCGATTACTGTTAATTATCAAAAATGGTAAGGATACCATTTACTTACCATATTAAACATTACCCGGATCGGATCGGCTGCGTCGTCATCGAAATGTTTACTATTCACAGACTTTCTATTGATTCCCATGTTTCATGTGTATGTACATTCTTATAATACAGATAAATAATTGTATCTCAAAAATTCAATATGAATAATGATTTGATATATTTATAGAGACGCCATATCCCGCGCCGTCTGGAAGTCTGATGAATCGTTGAGACTCCCGCTGCTGCGCAACTTGACCGACCTGCTGAGCAGGACCTTCAGCTCGCAGTTCGTGTTCCCAGTGTTGGGGCACGAGGAGCCCGACACCTTTATGGACCTCAAGGAGCTGTGGCAACACTGGCTGCCCACAGAGGCACTGCAGACCTTCGAAGTCGGTAAGGAGAACTGCAAATATGTTTACTAGATTATGTTCCCACCAATTTTAATACGAAAACAGATTTATTCAATTTTATCAAAATATTATAAGATAGAATTTCAAAACTACTATTATAAATTCTTTACAATTTGAAGCAATTTATGGCAGTATCGGGGATTTTGAAATACCAAAAACTCCCTTGCGATAGAATTTTTTTACAAGATACATACTTTTTATAACTCCAAACCAGCATTATTAGTATTTGCGAATTGTATTTACTTACATGCATATGAGTCTCACCTAACTTTATTTATACTGCAGACTATATTTACTCGTATGGTTTAAAGCATCAACACTGTCATAGAAGTTCGAATGTGGAACACAATTGATCGGCATTACTCTAAGAATATACGTACGTGCATAGACGAAAAGAATTAAAACATAATATAAAAACAAAATTCTCCTAAGAATACTTACGGATTACTGTAATAATTACCAATGGCGCGACTACACAATGCTCAGCTTATTGAGGAAGGCACCCTACAACCAAATGTCTCAATGTATTCAAGTCAAGATGGCTAAACTGCCCAATATTGTCAGATATGATAACTTCAGAGTACTCCTTAAGGTTTATAAGGAAACGCTATGGATGGACAATATTCTAAAGAATGCAACGAGGGTAGAAATTCCATGCAGAGAAACCTAAAGAACCTTAAAGGCCCTTAGAACCAACTATGTACATGTTTACATTACGTACAGAGCTTTATTATAATATTTATTTTATCTTCGTGTGGTCATTATTACTTAAATTGTTATTTAAATACATTATTTCGACTACGATAGACCTATTAGATCGTGTAATTTGTTTTTCAGAATTATTAAAAAATTTCTGTCATTTTTTTTATTTGAATAGATCATTGCAAAGAAAATAAGATTTATATGTAATCTCATTAAAAAGTAAAAATTATAATAATTTATTAATTATTTGGCGTTCTATAGTATTAATCAAGTGTTTAGATATATATAAAATATTATTTTGTTACACACAATAAAATGGAAATAAGTAATAAGAAAAAGAGGAAATAAATAGTTTTATATTTTAATAATTTTATGTTATTTTACATATTATATGACAAACGCTCGAGAATAAAGCTTATTTTGACTTTTCTGAAATTTGAAAATACAAAACATTTTGTTCTTATGTAAGAAAACCAACCAAGAATTTTTATCTCCTTTTTAACAATCTCGTCCAAAAACTACCATAAGCTGACTGATCTTCTTCTGAGTCTTGAGTTGAAAGAATAGGAATCTATTTCTTGATTTGGTGTTACTTATAAAAAATTCGGTCGCCAGCGAGTCTGGTAAAATTTAATAAAAGCGTTATAATAAAACTTAAGCACCTGAAATGTTTAAAATATATAGTTGAGCCATTAAAAGGTATATTGTTTCATATTTTAAAACGTATATAACTATTAGGAACTTGTTTTTATTATTTTTTATTACTAGTTTTGACTATTAATTTCTAATTGATCATTTTTATTTTCAAAACATACATAACTAGCGATAGATACAGATTTTTTAAATAATTTTAAATAAGGGATGGGGCGGAAGGAGTAGCGAAGTGTCTTTGTTTTGCGCAGGCCCTAAATAATAAAAATGTATGCAAGATTTGATCCAGGGGAGGGGAGGTTATATGTATTGTAGTTTTTCCTCGGATATGTCTTGAGAAATTACTATAAAACAATATAAAATTTAAAATAATATTATAATGTATATTTTTGAATATTTCAATGTAATAGACAAAACATAAACTAATTGTAATTGTAGTCAAGAGATGAGTAAAAATATGATGAATGTGGACAGATTCCTATATTCAGTTAATTTCCAGATTTAATCTTAATTAAACATATTAAAAGATTTCAAAATGATCCTACGCAATTATACTTTCAGCATTATCAAAAAAATATTATTTAACTTCAAATAATTTAATTTTTCGAGGCAAAAATCTATCATAAAAAAACACAAATATTTTACAGTTTTTGCAGAAGATTTTAAAACTTGATTGATTTTATGGCTATCAAAATGGCTACCCGGGTAGTATGGCCGCTTCACATTAAACACAGTTATTAATATTCAATTTCTTATCGATTGAACCTATTTCTAGTTGACTTCGAATACAAATTTATAACATAAAGACGAAAATTCTATACTGCGCCACGCCTTCAATTTCATAAAAATGTAATAACGTCTCTGGCTCACGTACGTATTTGTGCGCACAGCAACAGTAAGACGATCAAAGATTCTCGGGACTCTTTAAAATAGCATGTGAAGTAAATTTAACTTTTAAGGAATTTGAAAAAATGTCACACATATCAAACGATATATTTATTTTTAATATAAAATTAAATTAATCAACATGAAAGATATACAGAAAATATCTAATAATTAAGTTGCTACCAGGATTCGAACCTGGACCTTTTTCTATACGGGGAAACATGTTATCCAGTTTCGCCTTATCAACTAATCGTCAAAGATCTACAAATAATTACGATATACACAACTATTTTTATATTTTCATAAGATTAAGAAACAATTTAAGTAAAAATATTTTTAAAAAGGTATATTTTACTATTGTTTACTCACTACTCCAGTATGAAATAATTGGGTGGAGAGAAGTATACAATAACATAATGAACTCGGTAAAAATAATACAGAGAACAATCATCAAAGTAATATTAAAAAAAGATCAACTTTTTCAACACAAACACTTTTTGCAAAATTCCCAGTTCCCGAAATAGAAAACATTTACAAAAATCTCAATTAACCAATTACCTAATGAAAATAACATTGTAAAATTTTAAGCAAACACATCATTATGGTTTAAAAATAACTTTAAAATCCCTAAATGTAACACCAAACACTATCAGCAAAATTTTATATATTTAGGTATAAAAAATTTCAATAGCCTCCCTACACAAATTAAAGAAATAAAATATTTAATAGAGCTTACAAAGAAATTAAATGAACACTTCAGAAGCAGATAATTATAAAATAAATTACATTATAGAACACTTCAGAAGCACACAAATGGACAATAAATAATTATAGACTACAAATGTATAACTCTCTATTTAAAATTATTACAGTGTAACTCCCTCTCCAAGTACAAGAACTAGTCTCTTTTTTGGATAGGTAAGCGAATAAAATCATGTAATTTTAATAATGTACAATACTTAATTAATAACTCATTTTATAAAAAAATTCTAAAAATTAAAAAAAAAAAAATCTTCAGTCAGCACTGGTGTATAACTGAACTATTCCATAAAATTTAAACGACATCTATTACGGGGTGTAGGCGGAGTCTTGGTAACAATGGAAAGGTGATTAAGAGGTGGGAAAGTGATCATATCCCCACCTCTGAAATTTACGCCAATCCTGACGAAGATTTGTTAGTATCGAAAACGGTTGATGTAAAAACAACGCAGTAATTTAAACAAAGCTAAATATAAAAACAATTTTAAATTACGTCTAACTACAAAGTTAACACTATAAACATCAACAATAGGTATATGCATATAACTTAAATACCTGTATTACTGTTTAGCTTTATGAATCGCTGCCTATAAGTTAAAATATCATAATTTAAGAACATTATCATATATTTCTCTTATTATTAAAAAATGTGTGACCTTTATTGAAAATAAAAATTCTTTAATATTTCATGATCTTCATTTTGCGAATAATAAATAGCACACAAGTGCGTGTTGTCAGTAGGTACATTGAAATAATCTGCACATAACTATGTATTTTGAGAAATAAAGTGAAATTAAATATTTTAAATATGAATTAAATATATTAATTAGAAAGATAATACATATAAAATCAATTTAATCGAAAAATATTATTGTTGCGCCACCGAGATTCGAACCTGGATCTCTTTCCTAACCGGGGAAGGTGCTTTATCCAATTAAGCTACAGCGACAATATTTTTAACGACAATTTTCGACCCTATATGTTACCTTTTTTGATATTAATACATTTAATCGTTCCATCATTTGACAGAGCCATCTACCTTATTTTTACAGAATCTCAAATACCTTTGAGTAAACTGATAGCAGACGCCAGAATTATCAATTCATTTTTATTAAATTTTGGACACATTGATACAACTTTATTATTTGGGAGAACACATTCTTATTGTGAAGTTGTAATTATTCAGAACATAGGTCTGTGATATTTTAAATATGAATTAAATATATTAATTAGAAAGATATACATATAAAATCAATTTTATTAAAAAATATTGTTGTTGCGCCACCAGGATTCGAACCTGGATCTCTTTCCTAACCGGGGAAGGTGCTCTCCTAAAAAATTAAAAAATAAAATATTTATCAGACAGAATATTACGGTTTATTAAAATCTGAATAATATAACAATAATTATGAAAGGAATGTTAACAAGATACATATTTTATTTTGAATTATTTCGCAGATATTCTATTATAGTTACGAACCGTTTATTTCAAAGTCAGTACTTCCCAAAATATGCAATAAATCAAATAATTCACAAATTTTCTAAAACATACTTATAATCAAATTATAAGTCTATTTATATCATAGTGCGTTAATTTAAATAATAAACTTTTTTAATACATAGTATGAAAACATTACTATGTAATAATAAATATACCTATTTAATTCTTAATAAGAAAACAGAGGTATTATATTTCGTCGTTAATTCTAAATTACGCTGATTACATAGAAAAGGCCGATGAATCAGAAATACGGCTAAACCAATACATAAACATACGATAGCAATACAACTAAACACAAATAAAATCAATAAAACTTTACTTATGTAAAAATGTTTGGTCTGACAAATAAATGTAAGCTTCATTACATTTTTTCTGTCAACCAATGTAGAGTAGATGCGTTATACGGAATACTGAATTTTGTCATTAAGCTATATAAATACAAATTAAATGTATTAATTAGAAAGATATACATATAAAATCAATTTAATCGAAAAATATTGTTGTTGCTACCGGGATTCGAACCTGGATCTCTCCCAATCCGGGGAACGTGCATTAACTGATTATGCTATACCAATATAGTGCATTGACGACAATTTTTCGAACCTGTATGTTACACTTTTCAAATTAATACATCTATCGTTCCAATATTTGAAAGTCATCTTTTTTTCATGTGATACGTATTTTGTGTGCGCATCTCTATTTTATTTAAAAATGAATACATTTAATTTGTATTTAAACATCACAAACTTGTGTTCTGAATAACTATAACTTTACAATAAGAATGTGTTCTCCTTAATTTGCTAGATACAATAGATATATAGTTTTTTTAAACCATAAGCTAGCTGACTAGATACAGAACCTGGGTATTATTTTTGAATCCCATTTTTGTTTTCACATAATCATCAAAGCTCAAAAAATTTGCACTACCAATATTTAAAAATATTTTTTTCGATAAATAAATATTATGCTTGCGCTACAAATTAAATACTTAATTTGTATTTTCCTGGAGCGAACCTCGAACTCCCAACTACTTAGCTAGTGTCTTACAAGTTAAACAACAGACACAGACTGGCATAAACACATTGAAGAAAAACTTTTCAGTATCTGCCTGAGGTAAAAACGATGATATAGTTGAATTTTTTAAATCAACATTATAGGTGTATTAAATTATATTTTTATTTAAAGTAATTAATTTTTTTTAATGATATTTCGGTTGATTGAATCTTTGATTATTATTTATTTTAAAAACACATTATTTCAATATAACTCCACCTAATAATTCCACTCTGTATTCATCGCATTCTATTAACGGAAATATTTAAACGAAATGAACAGACAGGATCTGATGAAATCTCTTCGACTTTTCCTTTAGCGCGTTCCTCCGATATATAAGATGGCGTATTCACCGACTGAACTTCTCTCAAAGTGATCTCATATCAAACATTTCCATGCAAATGTTTGCAATCAAAGAGCTCTAAAACACATTAAGATACGAAACCATTTAATGTCGTGAAAAGTTTCTCGGAAAGATGCAAGTCATATTCCGTTAGATTCACTTTGAAGGCTATGTAAAACTACATCTTTACAATATAAGCTTTAACATAATTCTCTCTTAAACTGTATTTATGTTTATGTATATTTCTTGTGTATTTAACCGTAAATTATTAAGTATTTAAGAGGATCCCAAGATTATGGCTAAAATTTATTTTTGGCTTCCTTCGAAATATTTAATGAAGAATTCCTTAATAATCACGAAAGATTTGCAAATAAGAAATTTATAAATTCAGTTCAATATATCCAGTGAAAATAATTTGTATATATTCCTATTACGCCAATGATGATTAGTAAGTTAGATTAGCTGAATTAAAAAAAAATATATATTTACATATGTCACACCTTTTATTTTTAATAGTATCTAATGCATTATTTTACATTAATGAATCAAGTCCAAGTCTTTTTTTAGGCAAATTTTAAGTAAAACTGCTTTATTCGAGTAATAATTAGAGTTAATTTCATTTAAATGCGAATTTGGTGCATTTGTGAGTTTTTTGTTGTAAAGTTATTTTTAGAAACGGAATGACTTTATTTAATATATTTCAAAATTATACTTTTATTAGAAATGTACGAAAATTATCATCTTTGTGCGTACCGTGAACTGAAAATGGTGTATTTTTTAAGTAGGTACCTTTTTATTAAAAAAAATTATAACAAAATATTGAAAATATCGCACAATATATTTGTGTTTTGTAACTGCAATTAATCCTGGAGGTTCAAAATATCGAAAAACAAACTGATATGGTATGATTCCATTTTCATTATAGTGGTACGATCAAGAATCTCTAAACCAAGTAAATATCATGGAAACGGGAAATATTGATTAAGAAAATAAAAATTATCTTTATTTAATTAATCTATTTGTACATAAAATTATATTTATATTATTATAAAAATTATATAAAAAATATTTGCATAATAAAATTGTAAATCAATTAGATTCTAAAAGAGAGACATCATATGATGGGTTAACCTCTAGTGATATATAATAATGTTATGATCTTTTATTTATATGTATCAAGCTAGAATATTTGTACACAAAATTGTTAGTAGTATTAAAAAATGTGACACCTATTAAATACGTCTATATTTTACTATCATACAAATATACACAATGCTCTAGGAAGTTCTGTAAAGATCAATTGAAAATATAAAAAAATATATTTAAATTAAATAATGTTAGTTCAGTAAACAACACAACTAATGCACACAAAATATATCCATCAGCGAAAAGTACCTACGCACAATCGAACAGTAGTTAAAAAAAACGATACCACGCTATAAAAATATAATAATTGCGAAATTACACAGATGCATTAAAGAAAATATTAATTAAAAACGTCAATTCTAAATTAGTTACGGAAAAATTGACACTTTTAATGGTCGAATGTCCATTAAACGTTAATAAACAGTAAAAATTTAATTCGTTGATCATCTTTCAAGTCAAAATAAATAGTTTCACTGGTATCAAAAATTATTTTAAAAACTGAGTTGTCAAAAAGTGTACATTTTCAATATAATAAAGTTATTCCATGTAATATCGTAAACATACGTTAATAAAATAATTTTCTTTTCCTTTGGGAGTTAATGTACAGTATTCCCACGGCTGTTCATTGGCCACTAATCACCTCAATCTCCTGAAATAACCCAACATTATTTTATTATTATTGAACCTCTGACTGCACGTTAGTAAAATCTGCTTCATTTGACCTTACTTCACTTCTTTTGTAACCAATGATTTGGTCTGAAAAAGTTTTAATCGTGAATTTATATTTATTATTATTATTATTATTGAGGCAAAAATGATCTTTACAAGTGGAATTTATTTCGTCTTATTTGTTCGGAATTATATTTAAGATACATTAACTGCTGACTGTGAAAACTTACGAAGTGAAAGTGAAAACTTATATTTTTTTTTTGAATAAGCCAAAAATTCTTAATTTTATAGCGTAGTTGATTATTTATATTTAAATATTTAATTAATCTGATAAACCCAAGAAATTTATTGATTTTTTTCATTTGGTTTAGCCATACATACTCTTAGGGATAATGGTTATTATGTAATGCGTTTCCTGATTCATTTTAAATTACGATATATGAAACGTTGATTTAAGGTTTTATATATTTAATATTAATTATTTTAAACTCACGAAGTTAACGCCGACTGGTTTCGAAAAGTCTAATTCTTCGTTAAAGTAGAATAAAAGTTAATAAATCCCTATAGATTATCAAGGTTATCAATTAAAATATTTTATATTTATTATTAAAATTGCAACAAATTTACTGCCTCAATATTACAAATACATACTGTAGTATTTTAATTTCATTATAATGCGATGCGTGACCATCCAATATTAAAAATTTACCTTCATTTTTTGTTGGTAGGAAGTGGTTTAGTAAGGTTAGTTAGGTACATTTCATAAATAATTCATAATTTTCGTAAGCATATTTATGATTCAGATAAAATTCGTAGCCAGGAGGTACTCCTACGAATTTGGTATCTTGTAAATGCTTTTAACAAGGAATATTGGATACAATAACCTTCCCTCTACATTCGAGCACGATGCGATAGCTTTCACTAACTTTTTTTGGCTTTCATATTATTTAATTTTCACTGAAAACTTTTAGAAATAATACTAATGTCTAATACAAAGGATTTCGTCTTTATTTAAATATACATATATATGACTCAAAAAACTAACAATCTTGCTTGATGATGGATACAAATAATTATTTATTATTTATACTATTTTTTTAAAATATGTGTTATGTTGATACACATATTATACGAAATTTTTTTACATCCCAGAATTACCATTTATTCAATAATTATTTTTCAAATACATATTATTTTGAACAAAGTATTGAATGGAATAATAAATTGGATCGCTTTATTCACCTGCATTTTAAAACTTCGAATTTTAATAGGTGTCTTTGAAATATCCTCCATTTTCTAATTTCGTGATCCAGAACCATTACTTCAAAATTAAATCTAAATAATACAATGCCCTCAAACTTAAATAAATAACTTTTTTTACTGAATACTGCAATTTGTTTAATATAATTCTATGCTATAAATCAGTACAAAAAAAATATGTTTCCACATAATTTTCAAATAAATAAATTCACAAAAGTTTTACTTAAAATATAGGTACGCCTTTCTTATTCTGCTACTGGAAAGATTATAATTATAACCTGTCATGTCATTTAAGGTGTTTTCTTTTTAAATCACTGTTTTTTTATGGTTACATCTGAAGTTATGAATAGTGGAAGAAGAGTATCCTCTCACTTAAAAATAAAGAACCTCGAGATAAATAAATGTATTTTAATTTTCTCCGCGCACATGTTGCAAGGCAGATGAAATAATTTTGTATCAGTGCCTCTTGTTAGTAAGAAAAATGTGAATGTACTTTCAAGCTGTATCTATTATTGGTCGATTATAACTACTATTACAACTTTATATACCTAATATGTTTTGAACAATTTTATTCTTCATAATTACACTATATGTTTAATTATGAAAAGCATAACTTTTTATTTAACCTTTACCATACCGTGATATAAAATTCCCAAATGCAGCCATGCTGTCAACTCGTGTTACCGTAGGAAATTTATAACATTTTAAATGTGAAGAAAGCTCTTATTAGTTTAAATGGATTTAAAAATTTTAATCCTAATAACTTACTCTAAATATTGAGCATAAATTACAAAAATGAGATCAATATCCTAATATAATTCGAAGCATTCATCAAGTCCTATACAATATTACCTTTTTTCTTATCTCTCTTCATTAAATTAGTGAGAAAGAGAGATCATATATTCGTATGTTTGTTATTATTTTTATTGTGAAACTAATGTACCATCTCTATTTGTCTTATTACAAATGGTATTTTTCCCAGAAAATTAATTGTACAATTAACTGAATTGAAAAATAATTATTTTTGTAAGATTCGCTTTACACAACTGTTTTTTCACTAGTCAGTTCTAAGCAAAAACATTTTATTAAGAAGAACACATTCTTATTGTGAAGTTGTAATTATATGATGGAACGACAGATGTATTAATTTGAAAAAGTGTAACATATAGATTCGAAAATTTGTCATGAAAAATACTGGCGCTATAACACAATTGGTAGTGTACTTCCCCGGATTGGAAATAAAGACCCAGATTCGAATACCGGTAGCGCAAAAACAATATTTTTCGACAAAACTGATTTTATAAGTATATATTTATAATTAATACATTATATTAGTACATAAACATTTTCCTTATAATTAACTAAAATATTAATTTTATGTTGCATATATTAACTGAAATATTACAATATTAATTGGGGCGGTAGACCTGTATTACTGCATGATTTTTTAAGGGTTAAAAAAAATCGATGGATTCAAATATTATACAACAAGGGCTCATTTTGATAACAAATCTCATTCACAAAATGTAGGTATTATTTTTTTTTTTGAATATTTTATGAATTATTGTTAGGGATTGACTTTTATCATTGTAGATCCCCAAAACTACTTATTTATATAAAAGTTTTGAAATGGGTTATTTTAGGAGTGACCCTCAAATTAATACTTGTCATTTCTGTCTGCTTCTATATAAAATGAGATTATTTAGTAGTGTAAATAAGAAATGTTTAATTTGAATGTTCAAAAAGATAAAATTTTTATACAGAACTATATCTATACATAAATACTAACCAAATAATGTTATTTATTGTGAAATAAAAGTAGTATTTGATCGTGAATATTCGCTGGGACTATATTATCACGGGACACCTAAGAGACCGCGACATGAAGGCGTGTAAGATAATATTTCAAATTAAGAAAATGTTGTTTTTATGAAAAAACCCTTTTAAAGAATATATTTTAATTGAAAAAAAAACTCACTAAATTATTAAATTTATTTTTCATATTTATACATAAACTACAAATACTAACCATATATTTAAATTTATCTTAGCTAGCTAATTTGTATTAATGCGGCTTGATTATTTTTTCCAGTAGTAGTAAAGTACCGAATTATATCTTCGTAGAACATAAAACCTGTTCTTAGATAATCTAAAAATAAAATTAAAATATGCTGTCTTTAAGATTATTCACTGTCATGAAACTTGCGCATTATTTTGACAGGGGTTTTGGTCATATGATTATACTCAGATAAGCATTATTAAACCGAGTCATCTTTTGATATGTAGCCACATGCCTTTTTTTTTTTGCAAACGCGGGTATTCCTTCGGCCATCAGCATTTTTATCCTTTCCTTACATTTCAGATGAAATAAATCGTGCCTTGGCGTAAGATGGATTGTGTTTATTTTTAAAGTATGCTTATAAAAGCGTAATATAATTTTGGGGTAGTTACTTAGTTATTATTCCGCCGAAATGTAGGTGAATAAAACGAATTTAGACAGTTGTATTGAATTTATGAAAACGGTTAAAACGGTTTACCACTCGCAAAGAAAACACGGAATCCCACTTATTCTAATGACGTGATGCTTTCCATCCTACATAAATATTTCTTCCCCCTACAATAAACATTATTTACCCTTCAAGCACTTACCTCAGCATGAGATTCTCATGCCTCTGGTGAATGCGTATAACACAGATAAAAAATTAATCCACAAATTTTAAAAATATTAAAATAAAACTACACTGTTTATTTCCACTTTGATTATTACATAAAAATATGGAGATTACACATTTTTAAAATACAGTAAATATTTTGTAAAACAATAAAATAATTATTTTACGCTTAAAAAAAGGTTATACAATATCATTACTACTAGGGAGTCTATGAAATATTAATGGTGCGATATACTGTTAATAGTAATTTTCACAGTTAAATACATTTAAAGCTGTCAAAATGGATACTCTGATACATATAGTCTCCTTTCATTATGTTAATCACTGCCCGTCTTTGAAGGAACCGGAAGTAAGCTCTCCCTATTTTTCAGCGTAACATTTTATTTGCTCTATTTGACTGATATTATTAATTTATTTGGGTTATTGACGGTCAGTGCAGAAGTCTGATTGCCACATATTATAATTTTACAGGATTATTAAAAACTTTTTTCTAAAATATCATACCTTTTTAGGATAAGAAAAAATGTATTATTAATAATAATAGGAAATATCTAAAATATTAGCATAAATTGAAATGAACTAAGTGATAAATATTTACTTTAATTATATTATACTAAAACAGAATAATAAAAGTTCAGATACTATTATGTAATAGAGCACTATTTTTTTATTTACATACATATTAAAACGACGTGTACCATTATTATAGACTGGTCATGTATGTATGTTAAAATTTTACCAAGCAAATCAACAAAATATGACGACTCCAAAGCACTCCGAAAGAACGCCAGCGGGAGTTCGGCCACTGGGATAGACCTAAAAATGAGATGGGTGAACAATGCTCGAAGCGATACGGCAAAACTACAAATTCTTTGTTGAGAGTTGTTGTAAAGAGGCCTATAGGATGATTGTACGGTTAGACATGGACCCTAAAGACCCTTATAACTCTAATCATAATACAAATCAACGAAAATAGATATTGAATTTATACCAATTTCAGTTTAGTCAACAAACTAAATACATATTCATAAATAACATACATATATATAAATAAATAATGCGAAATCAGATAATTTTAAAATAAATGGTTTCTTTACTATCTCAGATATTTTATATTTTTTTACCATATTTAATTTCACGAGTGTGAAGCTCAAAACAATTTTTATTTTATTTTTATCTGCCACCATCTTGGATCTGGGCTCAATTTTCTTCGCAGCGACAGGCAAAAACGGGGCTTTGCAGAGGTTTTGAAAAAAATATATTGTTCTTCTCCCATAAAAGATAAAAGGTTTTGGTTTTCACTTAAATAAAGAAGACACAATAGGATTATAGAAAATGTATAGAAATGACTTAAATGACCTTGAAATATGCCCAATTTGGTAGCATAATTCCCTTTTTTGATAACCTTTTAAGGTAACTGGGGGTTGGAACGACATGTTTTTTTTTTGTTATAACTTTGGCTAGAAAAGTTATTATCTATGAAGAATTAAAGTTTGAGTTTGGAACCCTTCCTGCCTTTTTTAGCATTAATGTTTCAAAATTTAAATTTTTTGCTGATATCAAGGTTAATATCTCAAATGGGAAGAGCAGATAAAAAATTTTACCCAAGAATACGTGCATCGGTATTTAACAAAACCTGTTTTATTTTGTGGTTTAAGCTGGTTTAGATGTTACAGTTTTCATACATTTGTAAGTTACAGTTACATGGTTTTACTGGGTTTTTTATTGATTGATAATATAAAAATGTCAGACATCCACTAACCTGAACAGTTGATCGATCTCTCAGACATAATCCGGACTGCTGGTTGTGCTGGCTGGTCTATCAAATCTGCTGATAAATGCTGATTTTCCTAATCTTTTAATCTTGTATGTTCTCCGTCGGTCTCCAAAAATTCCTCGCGTCCTTTCTAGAACATTTTTGTGGACCAGCCCTGATGACGGTTATACAAATATATAATATTATAACACTCTATTAGAGGGTTCTAGGACACTAACCCCCTGGACATATACCCTCCGGACAATAACCCCCCATCAAAACCCCCCTGGACATTAACCCCCCGTACAAATAACCCCCCGACAATTAACCCCCCGTGTAAATAATACAGATATTTCGTGACGCTCTATTATACTTAATAAAGCATATAATAACGCCATTACCGAAGTTTAGCTGTATTATATATACATACGTATCTGGCCTAAAGAGAGCCAAATAATATATTTTTATTTTTTTTAAACTCTTTATAACAATTTTGCTCGCGCCGGTCACTGGTACAAAATACATAATACGTATCTAACCTAACCTAACCTAAACTTACATTAATTTAATTTAAAAAAAATTAATTATATATTATTTTCAGACTATCCATGATGGAATTTGTAAAATCAAAAAAAGGAAAAGAGAAAGTGATTTTTGAAGGTTATATGTATATTAAACAGAAAAAATTAACAAATAGTGTTGTGTCAAGTTATTAATAGTCCATTATCCGTTCCCTTGAATATAATAATAATAATAATGTGTTTATTCCAGCGTGATCAGGTTTATTTTTTAACCCGATTCGATATAGAGATAATATATATTATGTTATACATTAAAGTTATGAAATAAATATAATACTATGAAAAAGAAAAAGAAAAAGAAAACCAAGGAAAATATTAATAATTTTAAAAAAAAGTTAATAAAAAGTAAAAAGTTCACACAAAATATAAATATAACTACTTCAGTCACGGCCAATGTTGTATATGTAGCTATTCTGTAAGCGTTGCCATTCTCTGGTCAGGGAACCAGCTGAGAGCGCCACTTACACCAGAGAGTTGGTGCTGGGCTCCAGCCGCATCTTTACGCCCGCAACTCGATGTCTCAGAAGCGGAACGAATCCATATATACGGCCTTCGGTAAACATTGTAGATGCGCTGCCATAAGCCGCCAATCCAAACCGTATTCTGTATGAGTTGTTGTACTGAATTCGGAGACGATTATACGTCACTTGCTTGTATTTCGACCAGAGCTCGCAGATATACATGCTGGTGAAGAACGATTTAAACAGGATGCTCTTCACCTCCTTACTGCATCGGTAGAAACGCCGTGACAGCATATTTGCACGAACGCTCAACTGTCTCCTCTGTCGTTCTATATCATCATCGTCTTGTCCATCTTCATTGAATATATGGCCAAGATATTTGACCTTATTTTTAACGCTCAATTTCGTCCCGTCCAGCCACACGGGAGGGATCTTATCTGGCCCTTTTCCATATTTAAACGCCACTATGACCGATTTGCTGGTATTGTATGAAATATTATGTTCACTAGCATATGTTTCATATAAGTGATATCGATATTCCAGATCATTACAAAGTTACACATGATGGCCAAAATT
Organism: Eubasilissa splendida; assembly: GCA_031772225.1. Classification (NCBI taxonomy): domain Eukaryota; kingdom Metazoa; phylum Arthropoda; class Insecta; order Trichoptera; family Phryganeidae; genus Eubasilissa; species Eubasilissa splendida. The sequence goes on along the minus strand of CM062851.1, from coordinate 20,365,221 downwards.
TCTTTCTGAATGATTCCGGCCGAGAGAATAACAATCGAATATTAATCTTTGGAACACGTGACAGTCTCAGACTGTTGGAAACGACGTCGCATTGATTTTTGGATGGGACTTTCAAAACTGCTCCTGCGTTATTTTTTCAATTATGTACGATTCGTACACTTATTCATGGACGAGTCATTCCGTGTGCTAGTTTTATTAATATTTTAAAGATTGTGTATTTTGCTGAGTGAAATAAATTAGTATTGATATTGCCCATTTGTATTAAACACCATTTTATTAAAATACTGACCCTTTATTATAAATACTAACAACCTATATAAAACACTTATCGTTATACGTGGCGGGGGTTAATTGTCAGGGGGTTTTTTGCACGGAGGATTAATTGTCAGGAGGTTAATTGTCAGGGGATTATTTGCACGGGGGGTTAATATTCAGGAAGGTTTTGACTGGGGGTTATTGTCCGGGAGGTATATGTCCAGGGGGTATTTGTCCTGATACCCTATTAGAGATGCATGTTAATATTGTATGTTATTAATATTAATTTGATATTAAATATATTTATAATCGTGCTATGCTGTAGAAAGATATAAATAAATAAATAATGTTAAAAAATAATTATTATTTAAATAAAATAGATGAACTTGTTGTTTTCTTTCAATTCACTCTTGCAACCAAACAAAATATTTAATAGCGGGCTGCACATAGACGGAATAAAACTGGAAAGTGTATTCCTTGAGATGCCGATAAAATGAAAACTGGGACCCTTCTATGGAAATTAAATTTTGTATCGGGTAAGCCTGAGCAGCATTGTTGCAAATAAAAGATTTCACTAAGTATATACAAATTTTAATTTGCGATTAAGGATTATACGATGCTACGTGTCTCCTATATATTGATACGGAATGTAATCATATCCACTCACTGAAACAATGCTAGAGCGTCTTGAAGTATTTGTGATGTATGGACGACTTCTAAAAATAAGCTACACGTGTAAGCAGCTACTCTATATATCATAAGCTCATGACAATGTGATGATTCGGATGCGAATGGAAAAATGTCATGTCAATGATGTGCATCACATCATTCATGGAAACGTTTCTACTAGATGTAGTCCTGGGAGGTGGTAGGAATTATAATAGGACAGAACAATAAGAACTCAAGGATGACCAATCAGAACGCACGACTTACCTGAATTTTCTTACTGTATTCGCACTCTCCTGAACTTCAAGATACTTCTTCGATCATCCACATACATCCACACGCGCACGCCGACCGGCGAACTGGTCCTGTCATAAATACCGAACAGACGTCTTCACTAAAAAATTAAGACAATGGTGCGGGAAGTTCACAATCTAACTATTTGCAAACTGCTGATCTTAATTTAAAAAAATACATTTTTGTTATGAAGTTGCATTTTCGAATAGGAAGAGATCCAAATACAAATGGTAGAAACAAAATATTTTTTTGATTGATATAATGTATATATATCTTTCTAGTTAATTCATTTAATTTGTATAAAATAATGATCGTCAACATAAATCCTTACAAATGTTTTTTTGATTTACTGTATTGTATAATATTGCATATTAAAAACAATATATAAATAAAAATATTTTCAAAATACTAGAACAATGAAAATGACATATTTATTTACGATACTTTGCGTAGGAGGGGTTGTATATTAACATGGTACCCTGTTAGGTAATTTCTTATTTCTGCCTCGGCTTCATGTTCAGGGAGGAGGCATCTAGCCTAATTGGTTCTTTTTTAAATATTGACAAGTCAAATGGTTATGAAATAAAATAATATTTTTATATAAGAAAATTTATAATCTATATTTTAAGATACTTGCATGTGTTGAAAGTGGAAAATGAGCAATTTACTTTAATACTTATAAATAAGGGTATTCAAAAATAATTACAATTAAATGAACATTAAATATTTGTGCTCATCATGCCAGCATTAATTTCTCTGCCAAATTATCTATATTGACGCTTGTCTGATGTTGATTATTCAGGTCCCTCACGAAAGGGATTACCTCTTAGGATGGTCCTGGATCCTAGACGTGAAGTGTGGTCAGCTCCTTGTTGTGCCAGCGTTAAGTGACGGAGTTCAGGCTTGTAGTTGATGACGAGATGATGCCCAATTATCTAGGCAAACCGGGACTCTGGACGCAATATTCTGATGCTATAGCGACAGTCTGTTCTCGCTACACCGATTATATTCATCAACTTTTTGATACTTTCTCATTTACGATTAAACGCAAAGAACATCACAGTCTAAGCTTAAACTCGAGGCGCACAGTTTAAACTTTCCCCGGAATTACAATTTATGAAGCGCTTACTTAATACTTTTAGAGACGATATTGATTTTATTTTCGAATTGAAAATGAAATCTCGCCTTAGACGGAGCCACTTCTCACGGCGGAGAATATCAGAGGACCGGTCGCCTATGGTGATGCATCCCTCAAGGCGCATTTGCCTACGTGACTCTAGTCATGTTTGCCGGATTACCGCCGCTGTACCCAAGCTGTGTCGGTCTACCTGCGTCTAACAATACCGAGTTTTTATGACCGTCCGTCCCTTACTTTGGCTAAGTGCTTTTGTAGCCTTGAACAAAATATTGTTTTGGGTAATTTTGCATTTTAACAACCCCTTATATTAACAATATATAAGCTACACTCTGATTCCATTTTATCTCTGTGAGATCGCATTCAAACTGCATTTATTTTACTATTTTCCTAAGCTTATACTTCACTTTTTGAATGATGACAGTTCTGAGCTTCTGATTTACATATTTTAAAATAACGAGAGGAAGGGTTTACTTACATAAAGGCCGAATTACAAGTTGTTCCACTCAACTACGTATTACGAATATAATTTCGAATTTTATCAACTACATAAAAAATTATTACGCTACAGGCTTACTAAGATCTTTTTACCCTATACATAATTATTTTAAATATCAGAAATAATATCCTTTAGATTAATAAACATTTTTTTAAATACTCTTCAACTGATTAAAACCAGGATAAAAGAGTAATTCACAATTACTACTCGTTGTGTCATATTATTATCCTATTATGTCACATGAAATACATTACGTACCGTAAATATATATCTGGAATCGGGACCAATTATTATGTGTGTATAGAGAAAGCGCAAAGAAGGCCTTATTCAACAATATATATATATATGTGTTAACAAAAGGTTAAGATGTAGGAATGTGAGATATAGGAGGCGAGAATTGTGTCAGAACAGAACAGTGTGACGCTCTATTCTCTCTGCCTACCCCCGCGGAGAAACTGCGTTTTGATTCAAATGCTTACAATTTATTACATTTTCATGTAAAATATTGGCATAAATATTATATTACACAATGTTGCATATCCCCGATTATCCGAGGTAATGTAGACAAAGCTTACCTCAGATCAAAAACTATGAGATTTATATAACATAATACGTAAGTCATTGTTATTTCTGGTAAGAAAAAACAAAAACATCTTATTTCTTTAAAATATCTTTATGGTATTTGGTTTCATGATCATTCATAAAAATTCGTTCTACTCGAATGTTACAGAGACTTACATAATCGAGATTCTACTGAATATAATCGTCAATATCAGCCGCTGCAAGATGAAGCCATCCCCAAGTATTCAACTGCTTACTTACTTACCATCACGCAGTTTCCCCGCAGGGGTAGGCAGAGTGGATACAGCGGCACACTTTTCTGTCCTGATACACAATTCTCACTTCATCCATATTTATACATCTTCCCATACAAGCTCGCCAACTTCAACAAGACCAACTTCCAGTATCTGGTTTACCTGGTCATGCCAAGTTTTTCGCGGATGCCCTCTATTTCTGGTGCTATCAACACTTGCATCATATATTTTTCTTACCATTCTTTCCTCTTTCATCAGTTCCATATGACCAAACCACCTAAGTGATCCTTTCTTAATCTTACTCACAATGCTAAGATCAGCTTTACATTCTTTCCTTATTTCTCCATTCTTTTCTCTGTTGTAAATTGATTTGACACATATACGCCTAAGTGATCTCATTTCCACAGCATTCAGTCTACTTTCGTTCCTCTTCTGTCAGCTCCAGACCTCACTTCCATACATCAGTGACGGTACCAGGACTCCATTGTGAACCGCTAGTCTTGCCTCAGTTCATTGCCCACTCATTCAATGCGCCGTTCATTTTATTGTCTGCAGTCACCCTCCTTTCGATATCTTTCTCAGTCTTTCCGTTTCTATCAAACTCATTTCCCAAATACGCAAACTCATTTACTTGTTCTAAACATTCGTTACCTACAAGTATTTTTCACGTTTTCTTACTTTCCTATTCTCGATTACTATTACTATCGACTTGTTGACATTCATAATAAGGTCGCTTTACTTGCATACAACTGTATTCAAGTGTACAAACATGTATTATTTTCCTTTTTTAACCGGAATATTATTTTGTACAAAAATGAATTAATATAGTGTAACAGTATTTAATAAGACTCCGGCAATGTCTTATAATCAATAAAAGGACAATCTTTTGAATTTCTATCTTCTTAATTTTCTTACTCGTGATTCAGTATGAAACAAAAAATAAATGCACCAAATTGTATACATATTTGTATACTTCTTACCTATAGACATTCATAATCTTTTAACTTTCCAAGAAAATGTAGATATCCATATATAATATTATATGTCTAATGTAATAAAATTAGGATTATAATGAAGAAGCATAATATTATATCATCTTCATATTTCACACAATCAAAGCTACGACTTTGACTGATAACTTTGCGGGTAAGAGCTTACGAAAAATCTTGTAATTTGAGCTGTCGTCTCTCAGCCGAAGATGCGAGAAGGTAGTCTAAAACGTGTCACCGTAATGCATTTTGTGTCAGGAAAGGTCATAAATCATTCAGCAACTCTAGACCACGACGTCTTTTGCTGATAACGCTTGACTTTTCTTTATCCAAAACCTGTTCTTGTAATGTCATCGAGTTTACAAGATACGAAGCCTTCTCGCTCCAAATTATCCTCACACCATTTAATTCTGTCGACGTCAGTGCGAATAGCAAAAAATCTCAATAAACCAGCACAGATTAAGGGTATTTATATTCATCAATCTTACAGATCGCTTATAATACGATTTTTTAAAAGTCAATTTTTTTAAAAGCATAATTGCGTTATAATTTGGTGATTAATTGACAGATTTTTTATGTCTGAATAATTTATACATTAATTTTATAAGTTTAAACCTTTCCTCAATAAAACTTGAATTTATAAGTCGACACAAATTGATATTTTGTTTCCACCAAAATATTATATTAAATAAATACAGTAACTTACAAGAATTACTATAGTTATGTGTAGTCAGTCATACATAATTTTCTATACCATTTTTTACGTTAAATTTACCAATTTACTTAAATTCGTGTTCTTTATTTTACTTTTATTATTATCTTTATATTATAATATTGTGTGGTATTCAATTAGGAAAATGCGGTGTATGATCTAAATATACTTATTCAATACTTTTACGTTTATGATAGACAGGTACTTATATTTACCAAGGCATTGTTAAATATCGAATACGTTACAAGCAATTTTATTTTTATTTTATTTTTGATATTTTTTAAATGTGTATTTTTCAGTTTTAATTCAAAACAACGCGCCTTATTACTTCGGTTGACAGCACTGGGTTTCTTGGTTGATAATAATGTTAATGTGTGTGCATGAGTATTGCCGCCTCTTGTCGGAATCTGAAAATATGGTAACGAAGGCGTGATTCTCATTCTTCGACCAGTCCAGCAGTTCTAAAACCACCAGTGCGCGCTTCAGCCAGCCGAAATCTAAAGACAGTAAAGTTAACAGGTTAGTGCAGTCCATGTATCATATGTGTACTTATTATTAATCGGAAACCTGGGAACCAGCGATCGAAAGCGTTGACATAAACAATAGATATGAAAGTATTTTTTAATATAATAAATATGAATAATTAATTATATTTTATACATATTAATTTTATTTTTATATTATTTTTGATATTTTTTAAATAAGTATATTTCAATCTTATTTCATAACATATATATGAAAATATTTTTTGAATATAATACATATTAATAATTAATTTTAGATTTTTTATTGGATTAATTATATTTGATATGGACTTCAAGACAGATTTATTATTTACACGGTTTGTATAAAACGCTGAATTAAAAATGAAACCGACGAAAATTTGTTAAATTAGGGATTCTTCGAAATTCGTATGTTGTTAATTACGCTTAAAAGTGAATGTGTTTCGTTTTATTTTTTCAAATATTATATAATTTGTCATTTATTAAGTAGTTTCAATATTATTGCGTAAATTGCAGTAAAACCGATGTTTATTTCATTACAAATATCTTCATATATTTTTCAATACTTCAAATGGAGATTCGTAAAGAAAGTCTCAAATATCAACAAAAAAAGACATCGTAATGTTTTGAAACACACTAATTTTATATAATCAAATACATAGATCGTTGTCAAAATGGGATGCTGTATGTCTTTGTTTCTAGTTTTAAATACTACTTGATATTTCAAGAGTAGGAAGCGAATCCCTCCCACTAATCTGCCGTGTATGTCTGACCTTTCTGGCCGACTTTTCGGATCCCATTGCAGGGTTCATGATCAAAGCTGATGTGTACGTTCTTCCACCTCTAAAATGAACCTAATTCATTAATACTAAGCATTTGTATTATAATTTACTGAATTTTATTTTATTTGTGCACTGTTTTTCAAATAGTTTTTAGCTATGGACATTATTTTAGTCAATTTTCCAGATTCCCATGAAACGTGCTAAGATAATCGTTTGAATATTTCATGGATCCAATTTTATAGGCTTTATAAGGCGGCCGTTTTAATAAGGCAATTTAATTTACCAGGTTCCTGGAAAGCATTTCATTGTTTGCCTTTGTGATATCTTCAAATATTGGATATTACATCAAGTTCTTCTAAATATTTATGTTGTATTTTTTAGATGTTAAATTATGTTCTTAATTTAAGAAATATTTATAGCACTTTTGTATTCCTGCAGAAAGATGCTGATTATTAGGTACATTAAATCAATAATTCTATAATAATAATAATTCTTCTTCAGATATAATCCGTTAATGTTCATATTAGCTATTCGTACTTTATGTACAGCTGCCTAGAAGATATTCTAAGACCCTCTAAGGTTTTTAAGCCACCAGGTTCTCCTTTAAATCTCCGATGCAGTACCCCATAAATCTCGAGTGTCTCAAGACATGCACAAAATTCATTTGTTTTCATATCTTTAAGGTATTACTGATTTTCTTGTCTTTTTTCAATCTTATTAGTACAGTATCATTTCTTAGTCAATCGATCTAACTTATTTAACTTCTAGAATTTTATAAAATAATCTATCATAGTTATGTTCTTAGAGCATATCGATAAATTCAACAATTCGACAATCCACATAAATAGTCCTATATTTTAGTTGTTATTTAGGAGAAATAATCACAGAATTCCGATTACTTGACTTTAAACATTACAAATCTAGAATATTTTTGTAAGAAATTCTGAATCAAGATCACAATTACTGAAGAATCACAACAATATCAGAAAGAGTATAAACGAATATTTGAACGTACAAGTCAGACAATAAATAATATAAGCGTAGCCTGAAAGCTAAGAGTTGTCTCCAAAGAATCTCGTAGGAGCGTAATCTTTGCCTCAGAGGTTGCCTCGAGTCGAAAATTTCATAAAAATCTCATACGTGGACGCAGGCCATATTAGTAGCGTAATCGACAGGATTGAGGTAGAGTCACAAATGAGAAATCATATAGAACGCGCGCGTGAAGAAATTATGATAATAAAATGTACTATGAAGTTTTTGAATAATGAGTGTGCGTGTGTATGAAATTGGATGATGATATGGTTTATCATAACAGAACGATGTGGCAATCTATGTTATCTTCCTCTCCCTACGGGGAGTAGTATGATGTTAAATTAGTTAGTTAGATTCAAATCGATACTATAATGATGTATTTCTGTAATGAGATTTCTGCATATCTTTTGTTTTTATTCTTAAGGGTTGTGCCTCAATTATTTGAACAGTTTATTCTTCAAGAACAATAATTAGGAGGAGCGAAGCACCCCTAATGCCTCAACTAGTTTCACCCTTTGTCACGAGGAATTCGAAGGGGGTTTGTTAGGATGTGTACACAGCGTCAGTCATTTTACTTGAGGTTATTTACACAAGGGAAGGAATTTGCCAAGTACCGGAGCAACATTCAGCTCAGACGGTAGGACCGAACTATCTACATAGCTTGACTCGGGCGGTCAAATGTAGTTTGCATATTTTCGCATAAAAGCCTTCAGAAGTCTACCGTAGATAATGGTTTGACTAGCGGGTTGCCTTTTATGTAGATGAGATTCGGTCACAGAAAATTTAATGCTGAAGCCAGGTCAGGGAAACGATAAGTCGTAAATCGAACCTATTCATACATTTATCTCCATTTAAAGTTTTATTTTAATGGCACTTTAATTAAATTACAGAGAAAAATAAATATTATTGAGTCAGAAGTATTTACTCATTTATTAATGAAATTCGCTCTGCGAGTTATTTAAAAAGTACATATAATTTATGTTAATTTGCAAAATTCAATAATTACAATAATTAAATATTTTAGAATAGTATATTTTGGCTGAAAGTTAAAAAACGTATACATTATATACATTTTGATTACATTAGATTATTTTTCTATTTATGATCATTCATTATACAAAATAAAAGCATAAATTCTAACGGATAACAACTGAAATATATTTAAGTAAAACAAAATGTACCCTTGACCATTACTTTGACTATTATTTTTTAATAAATATTATCAAAAATCCCTTGGGATAGACTACAAAGAAGATCTCCACTCGACCAACCCATAGCCCATCCAGGGTTTTCCTGTCAATAATGATGTTAATATTAAAGGTTTGATAAATTGTGTTTTTTCAGGAGGATACTACACGATAGAGCAATCTCACAGTAAGCTACGGATTATAGCTCTTAATACAAACCTGATGGTCGGAGGGAAGGACAAATTAAGGTCTGACGATAAGGAGACGATTCTGATGATGAAGCAGTGGGAGTGGCTTGAAAAGATGCTGGTGAAGTCGAAGCAGAATGGTGAAATGGTGAGCTATTTTTAATTTTATCTTTAACTGCACATCAAAATCCACAATATTTATCTACCAAAAAATGTAAGGCGATCTTTAAATCCGCAATTTCGATCTGTTGGTATTTAAACATTTGTATTTATTTATTTTAAAAGAACTAGCTCTAGCTAGAGAACTAAACTACAAAAAGCTAGATCTAGGCTAGCCTAGGCTAGAGATATTGACAAAACATAAATGATGATTTTTATATTTTGCGAATACAGACTGTATTAATTTTATAGAACTCCATTGTTAATCAATACATTGAATCAAAGATCGGTTAACTTGACAAACAAAATTTATTAAATTTATTACAAATTATATCATTATTTATAATTAACCAATACAATAAATCAAGCACGATTTTTTGGTTATATATTTAATGTTTTCTAAATAATTGAATGACTAGGCCATTATCAACTTATATATTATCTTATATAACAAAATCAGTTAATAATAGCCTAGATAGCCGAAACGACCATTCAATTATTTGGAAAAATAAATACTGAACCAAAAAGTCATGCTTGGTTAATTGTGTTGATTAATTATAAATAATAATACAATTTTAAACAAATGTAATAAATGCTGTTTGTCAAGTTAATCGATCTTTTAAATACATTTTTTAAATATTTTTTTTTACTAAAAATCACTTATACGAATGTTGTACGAGTAGCTTGTTGGTGTAGTGATCAAGTGGTCAGTGGTTCACTCCTCGTTCCAGGACTCCAGCAAGTTAATCCTATTTTCATAGCACAAGCGTTTAGCTTAGTTTGAAAATAGTAAAAATATTGATGTGACATGTATTCCGTTTACGCATCTCGATTTTTAAAAAAAATGTTACGCGAATATACAATAAATGTTTTTTTTTCCCAAAATTTATTCGGTACTACATATGAATCGAATATTAATTAATTCCAACAAAGCAAAATATTTCCATACATCGTATTTCGTTTATAATAAATGCTATATTAAAAAGATGAAATAATAAAACACCAACTTATCTACCAAATAATTTACTCTTCTTAATATCCAAAGGTTTTATCATTTTATATTCTACTTTTACAAAACAAACAAAAATGTCAATTTAATAAATTTCTCACATTAGTTTACATTTTAACATTAATTTGTATTTCTATTGAGCGTCACATATAAAATAAATAATTCAAGTTTATTAAACCCTTACAAAACTCAATATCTGTGACCGCTATCATAATCCCTGGACATCATGATTAACAGCTGATTCAAACCCTCGGGCAGATGTTCGACTCTTGTACATCACTTTTTGTATAATTTATTCATCATTGTCTCTGTCCCCACTTTTTCTTTCTTTTCACTTGTTTTTGGGATTATCTGCTGGAACTGATAGAGTCTTAACTAACTTAATTATTTATTTTATTATTCATACATATCTTCTGGGTTGACCATATTACCATTGAAGATGTACCAAGACGCATGAATAAGTCGAGAAAATAAATAACAACTATCAAGCGAAGAAAAGCATTCTCCGCAATGATGCGCTGTGATCTCTTACAATTCATTATGCAGAGGAAGATGGAAGAGAGCAGAGGCGTAAGTAGAATGAGGTTATCTTGGCTGCGTAATTTCAGAAAGTGGCTCAATGTTCAAAATGGTAGAGATCTTATACATGTTGCACAGGATAAACCAACATACTGTTATATGGTCGCCAACCTTCGATAGAAGACGGCACAATAAGAATAAATTTATACGTAGGTATATTATATATATAAGTGTACATATATATATATGTACACTTTTGCCATAACACACCTTCAAGGTTGTCATACTGCGCATGCGTGCTTAGAGTTTGTTCAACTGCAGTCACGTGTGCGAAATTTGATCCCGATCGCGTCGTATGCCTTTCGGCTATCACAGTATAAACATGTCCGCTCCGTTAACAATTTACACCGAGGAGGAACAACGAGCGGTGATCCGATTTATCTGGTCGGAGGGTGTGAAAGGGGCTAAATTCATCGTTTACTTTTATCACAATACGGGGTCAGTGCTTTATCACGTAAAAGTGATTTTTTATGGATCGAGAAGTTCAAAAGTGGCCAGACGAGTATGACGCACGAAGAGGGAGCAGGACGCCAACACGGACGACAAGATTCAGCAAGCTCGAGATACGGTTCCAGCGAACAGGCGAGTTACCATCAGTGAGGTATCGTCTTCAAATCATCCACAACGAGCTTGGCTTCCATAAAGTCTGTGTAAATAAATTGTAGAATGAAAAATGTAGATAATTTTTGACTTGCCTCGTGTGTATAAGTATTTGTGTATATATTCAGATCGAAATATAAATGTGACTTTTACACTACGAATCACAGTAATTCTTTAGAAAAATATGCCAATCTATGTTTTAAATTGTAATGCTAGATATATAATACATTGAATTTTTTTTATATATATGAAAAACGTACGAGGTGCGTTTTTTTAAGTAAGTGCGGGATTTTTTTTTAAAGAAACAAAAAATCATTTTTACAACACTTTACTTTCTTCGGGCGCTACACACCTTAAACTACTTCTCAACATAGTCGCCACCATTAATTAAGACACTTGTCATAACGGGGAACCAACTGTTGTCTACTTTCGTCATAGAATAACGCCGTCTGGGATGAAAACTATGTCGGTACTCCGTCTTTGAGTTAATCATCGTCATCAAAACGCTTGCCACCAAGCAACCGCTTCAGAAGAAGGAAAATATGGAAATCACTTGGCGCCAAATCAGGACAAATGTTAACTGGTTTCATGTTTTGTGCATTCAAGAAACCAATCACGAGCCGTATCTCACAGTCGGCGGGCTGATCTATTATATTGAACATTTCAACCGCTCACTGCAAGATGGCCACACTGTGTGAATATCTCTAATGTTGCATGTGGTGAGTCAACAGATGAAGGAAACCATCACGCATGCGCAAAATCGCAACCGCAGTGCTACACCGGGAATATTCGTATTTAAAAAACGCGCCTCGTATAAAGGTGATCTGTGGAAAACTATGTTGTCGTGTAAGTACTTCAAAATACTTTTTAGTATAGAAAATTAAAATAATGAATAGATTTAAAGCCTTTTAAATTGAGTTAATGAATGGACGAGTAAAATAAAGCTTCTCTGTAAAATATGAATTCTAAATCCAAAATGTGAAATATTGTTTTTGTATTATCTCATTTAGATAAGTAATTAATAAATTAATAATAATATTGTATAACTTGTGAAACGTCACATAACTACCTCCATTATTCACATGTTAAAAATAATAATTATAATGAAATATTCCGTGGTAGAATTACACGCAAAAATTAATTATGAATGTGGATTATGTTAACACAAACAAAACCGCATATCTTTGGTTTTTGTGAATAGTAAATTCTACTCATAGTTAAAATGTATGGTCTATGTTCATACTGTTACTGCTTATTAGATATTATAATAAATCGAAAATTCATATTTATTCCTAATTTTTAATATTCTAACAAAACCACATTTTAAAAATATCAACTATCTGTATTTATTCAATTATTTTACTCATTCATATGATTTTGAACCGTTAACAACTTCAATAACTTTATTTTTTACTCCGTTTCTTTCATATGCTCTTACTTTAATGTTCTTTACTTCTTACATGATTACATTTTTTACTTTGTTCTTTTTGCTTATTCTCTACTTGTCTCCTTTTTGATTTTTATGTTTTTTTACTATTTAATTTGTTTCAATAGTCCTACCTTACTACCTACTTACGCAAAAGTCAGTTTTCAGGAATATTTAAAATAATAATAAATACCTAATGGAACCTATCTCAGAACAGGTACTTGATGTGTATCTCGCGAAATAGGAAGCGGCTAACAGGCTTGTATATAAATGAAATGTAATATTTAATACTCATGGTGCTTGCTCGTGTATTAATTATATAAAAAATGTTTATATTGACGCAAGCTTCAAATTTACCGGTACTAAAATCAAACATGTTTAAATTTTCGTAACAATTTGATGTGAAAATTCAAACACCGGACAAGTACTTTTCACCCGCGTTAATGCAGAACTTATGAAAGAAATCAAATGCGTACATGCTTCTGTTTGTAGTAACGATTTTATAACGTCGGAAATAATTTTCCGCTGTAAATGGTTGGAAATTTATTACGATCGATAAATTTCAATATCACAGCTGGAATAAGAACCGGAAAATGTTGTAGGAAACTGAGTAAGTGAACATTTATACCGTGGGTCACGTAACCGTGGGTAAAGTGTAAGGGTTTATTTACGCTTGGGTACGTTTATTTTCGTAATGTGATGAGATACGTGTTTTGAATATTACACAAAATCGGTTACATGCTATTTTTTTAATGAGAATGTGTTTGAACTAAACCATTTTGTTAAGGTTAGAATAAATGCACATTATAATAAATATTTATATAGTTACTTTCGAGACACTAAATTAATTAAGAATCAGATTTTAAAGAAAAATTAGACAATTAAAAAATAATATATATATTTAATTAATTGATATGGCGTTTACTTTGTAGTGTTACATGATTATTTTAATTTTTAAATAAAACTTTGTACTAGATATGTCCATGATATGTTTACGGGTACGGATAGGCATCTAGATTCATTTATTTCCTACATCAATACACTACACAAAAAATATTAAATTCACTGTCGAAAAGTGCGAAGATAATAGTTAAAATTTCCTGGACTAATCTATTAAAGTTAATAATAATAAATTTGCATTTAATATCTACCAGAAATCTACACACACTGACACCGTGATCTCTGCATCGTTGTCTCATCTCCATACTCATAAAATGGTCAGCTTCCGCTCTATGGTAAGCAGATTGATTAACATTCCACTATGTGCCGCTAATTATAGTCGCGAATTAAAAATAATACAACAAATTCAAATTAATAATGGATATAATCGAGAGTTAATTGATAAAATAATAAAAATACTCACGGAAACATATTTGTACTCATAAATAAAACTAACTCCACCGAAATACTAATTGGCGGAAAATATTGTATACTCGTTTAATTTCCCATAAGGTTACTAATAATTTCCCTTTGCATATAAAACCCGCGTTTTGCACCAACAACAACGTCGGCAAAATTTTACTCAATTCAAAAACAAAAATTAACATTTTAGAAAAAAACCTAATATATGAAATAACTTATGAAGATTGCAATAACAAATAAATAGGTCAAACTGCGAGAAATCTAAATACTAAAATATATATATTTTTAAAATAACAATATCTAACCACATAATTGAAACAAACCACTCTTTCGATAGTCGTAGACTAAAACTTCTCCAATCGGTTTCTTATAAAAGATTAAAAATTAACATTTTTGAAACAGTTTAAATCCAAAAATATTTTAATTTAGAAAAAAACACTAATTAACCTTTACCATACCATGCTAAAAATATCCTACGCAGCCATGCTGTCAACTTGTGTAACTGCAAGAAATTTGAGTTTTGTAAGCACTAATAAGAAATAATAAATATAATAATTTAATACGTTAATTTTATTCTCAAACGTTATTCTTATAACGCATTCGTCAAAAGACTCATCTAATCTTCATTTTTATCTCTCTTCATTCAAATTAATGTGTGATCTTTTTTACGTGGTACAGGTGGTATTTTACATAGCATTGAATTCAAATTTTTATTTTTTAATTATGATTCTCTTTACATAATTGGTTTTCCACTAATCATTTTTAAGCGAAATCGATTTTTTTAGGACTAGGTAAAATGTATGTTTTACATTGAGCATAATTATAGAAATACGATTTAATTGGCTCGGTAGACCTATGTTACTACGTGGCCAGGGAAGGGTTAACAATATATAATAACATACCCTAACATTTCGCCTTTACTGTCCATATTCTCAATAATAACCGAAACCTCCCCCCTCTTCTCAAACCTCGCCCCATTGCCAGAATAGAATACAGTACTGTATTTAGTTTAGTTATCACCTGATGATGAGAGGGACTGCACCTCTCAAAACTAGTAGTGAAAACGCGTCTGTAGTACAAAGTTTTGTATTGATAATAAAAATATATATTTTTTTTTAAAGAATTGTCTTAATTTTTAATGTTTAACACCTGTCGATTTCAGAGCATCTGTTTCATTTAATGGCAGAATTAAATCACGAATACATTCGTCATTGTCTCGCTAATCATTTTAATATTAACTTTTTTAAATGGCACTGTGAAAATTTTCTAAATCTTTATTGTTTCCTTAACGCTGGGGTAAACGAGATCTGAACTTGGGGTGGTACCCTATGGAACCCGAGTTATCTTTAATATATGATATAATCAATTGCTTTAAAAAAAAGCGATTTATTTTATTATGTACCGAATTAAAGCATATCAAGTGTATAATATAACTACTTATTAATCATTTTTAAATTTAAAAATTGTTTTTATGATATTATTTTTACAATTCACTAAAAATAGGCATTGAAATCGAAATAATTTCCTGAATAATCTTATCTGTTGTTATAAAAAAGGGGAACTTTTAAGTTTTTCATTATTTCATTAACCATCCTGTTTTTCGCAATACTCTCGAAAATAAATGAGCAAGTTTCCTACGTAGAAGAGGCTAACAGAAAAACGTTTCTTCGCTTTGGCTACCAGATCAGTAGAACGTTTTTTTCTTCGTCTTCTTTTCACTCATACGGGCTGTCGAAGCGTTCTGGCAATCCATCACTCCCGTTTCTCGATTTCCGATTTTACTCCCACTTAAAATCCTCTCTATCTACTCGAGTACTTATTCAGACCTGAATTTACTTAAAATGTTATCTTAACTGTAATCAACGTGAGTACATTTGCATAGAATGATTAACTTTTTTGGGGTTAACGAACCCAATGCTACAATAATGCCATTAAAGTGTCAAAATTTATCATTTAAATGTTTGCAGATTTTTCCTACATATTAACACATCCTCTGCGGTGGTGGGTCAGATCTGACCCGGGTGTTTATAAAAATATGAATTACGCTACATATATTCGTTTAATACTGTTTTCTTTCTAGCTAATCTTTTATTATCAGACGAGATGTTTAAATTATTTTCATCCGGTTTACGTGTAAAAAATACTAATATATAAAATATATGACACATTTTAATTGTTTATAACCACTGGTATATACCAGCAGGTAGTACAATCACCAACCGATGAGAAGATCACATGCTCAGTGGATTTTTCTATTTTGGCTGTGTAGGGCGTGTATTGGTGCGTGAAAATATGAACATTATTTGTATTTTTTTAAATTTTTTAGCAGAAACATTACGACACATCTTGCCATTTCATTAAATTATATTTAAAATGAAATGTATATAAAAAATCTCTCACAAAACGATTAAAAGAGTCTAAAATGATCCACACCGCCGGACTTGTTTTGTTTTGACCCACGGGGCAGTATTAAGTATCGAGAGATACTATCATAATATGAATCTCTCGGCTTAAATAAATGTTATCTTATTTTATTTCCTACCATTATTTATTTTAATTATATTTCTGCTAAGTACATCAAAGAACATATGGTGTAACGTTCGGTTTGGTCGCCTTACTCAATTTTATAAAATTTATGAATGTTGTTTAATGTCTAGTACAGTAGTTACTAATTTTTATTAGTCCATTTTTATTATTCATAGTGTATTTAATGTAATACTTATAAATTTTAATTAAATTGTTATTCGAATTGAGCCAGAAATACTTTCCCCCCTACTTCCTCACCTGCCACTATATTATTTTTAATATATCATTAAAATACAATCTAAAATTTTATTTTCAACGATTTTAAAATATTTTTCTGAAACAGTTGAAATATAATATACACACAGCTTGGATATTTTCAACTAATTTATTTAGAATATTTCCACTCCTTAATATTATAGACTTAAATATTGTACATATTATATTGAATAGATTGTATTGGTAGTTGAGCTTTGTTTTTATAGCTTTGTAAAAGTAACTTCAAATTATTATGTTAGTAATATAGATTCAATGACTTTTTTTTACTAATTTTTTAACTATTATTTTTTAAAACACTTACCAAAATTCAGAATTACTCACATTCATGGCTATGTTAGGTAAAATTATTGAATCTAAAATTTATTTTTAAATAATTTAAATTGAATTTGTTCTCTAAAAAATAAAATCGTCGAGCATATGTTAGAAAGTAGTGGTGTAAGTAATTAAGGATATGTATTGGAATTGGAATGTATGAGGTTCTCTTCGTTGTCCGTTTTTGTAGAGATATAATATGAAACAATAATATAATGAACAAATAAATTTCAATTAAATGCAAAATAATGACAGTCTTTCCAAATGTCAAAAATAGTAGAGCAAATTCATCAATCAACGTTACCCTGTGTAAACTATTGAATGTCACGGTAAATTAATGTATTTTATAGCAACTAATACCGTCTCTATTGAACTCACTAAATTCTCAACTAATCGAAAGAACTTGTATATAATATAAGTGTATTTATATAATATAATATGTTTATAGAATAAACAGTTTCATAATATACCTTTTTTAGTTTCTTGTGTTTATTTATGCGTCTGAGAGATGGTGTACTAGGTACGTTAAAAAAAAAAATTGCGTGCGCGTTTATGAATATAACATTTTGAGACATGTTTTTGAATTGATTTTAGAAAATGGATTTTAGCGTAGAAAATACAACAATGAGCTCTATACTTTTTAATGAGATTAGCGTTTCGAGGTTCATTAAAATATGATGTCTTCGATGATTTGGCCATTTAGAAAAAAATACCGAAAAACAATAATATCTTAATATTAAAGAATATAAAACTCATTCATAAATAGTGTATGAAAAAATCTATTCCCTATTGATAACATTTTCTAAATCCATCGAGGTTATTTTATATTTGAGAAAATTTTGTGATAACATTGTTTGATTTTTTAACCAATGAGTTAACGTATAAGGTAATACACCGATGGCCCAGATCTAAAGTGAAGTATGTTTTCTTGTTTGATCTTTCAGGTAAGCTAGCAAAAATTTATCTATAAAAACATTACACGCGTGTGAAGGTTTACTAAAACAGACTATATATTATTTAATAATCCGTTAATAGTCTGTTATTCTGTCTAATAAGAAAAAGTATATATATATATCATTTATTTAATTGGCAGAAGAATTGATTATTAAATTATCATTTATTCACTTTGATGTCCCCTTCTGCTATTGGTTTAGATTAAAAGTTCGGGTATTGATAACCTCGGTTTTATTCCAATCTTTACTGATCTACTTTTATTGGAAATTTAATGAAATATTTTTTGTCGACAATTATCAAAACATGCGCGCTTACTTTTTCAGAAGTAAAATAAGTATTTTTTGTCTGTCATTAAATATTTTCATCATATATCAGCCTTCTTAATCATCAACCAGATTTTCTTAGATAATTTCTACATCTTGTTTCAATATGTGAGAATTGTAAGTCTAGAAGTGTGAGGATTTTAATACCTCAACCATTTTCACTGTAAACTAATTACTTTTGTCTATGTACATTATATTATATTATTATTATTATCTTCAGTTTTATCCGATATTAACTTTTCATTCACAATTCAAATAATTGTTTATATATAAAAATTAGTTTTATTTTCTCAAAATGATTTATTAATTTTTTGTCAATAAAGGAAATAATGTATACTAAATGTAGTGGAAATGTGATCTGGCGGGAATTCAATTTGGAATAAAAAAGGAATATTAACAGATGGATCTGGCCTACTTTTATCTCGGTCTTGAGTTGGACGTCAAGTTGCACCTCCAGTTGACTCGCACTTTTGTAGTTAAGAACGGAGATATCACTGCACTCCTGATGCTGAAGAACACCGCTTCTTTTTCGTGGTCCTGGCGGTACGCACAGCATTACATTCGATTATTAAAATAAACATATGTGTTTACAGCTCGGCGTCGGAATGCAATCTGGTTCCAAGTCAGTGAAATTTCTAGTTAGAAGTGGACCAGAAAAGGACAGGTATAAAAAGGTTTATGGGCTTGACAGAATAAACAAGGAGTATTCAACTTGCGTCAACAAAATCATTTAGGCGTATATGTGGCAAATCCATTACTATAGAGTAAAAAATGAACAAATTAGGAGAGAATGTAAAGTTTATCTTAGCATAATGAAAATGATTAAAAATGGTCGCTTAGGTGGTTGAACAAATGAATGAGAAGAAAATACTAAGAAAGATGTATGACGCAAGTGTTCATGGTACCGGAAATAGAAAATGTCCGCAAAAGGCTTCGCATGATCTGGTAAAATAGATACTGAAAGATGGTCCTGTTAGAAGCCTCAATAATCGAAGAGCTTGCATTCGAAAATGTATAAATGTGGATGAGGCGAGAGTTGTAAATCAGGGCAGACGAGTAGGGTATTCAATCTTCTATGTCTATCCCCGTGGGGAAACAATGTGATGGTATAAATACGTTCTTTGATAAATTCAAGATTTTTTATCAAAGTAACAGTTTTTCCAAAGACTTAAAAATAATTAATAAACTAGGAATACAAAATTAAAATGTGGGCTAACTCCATTTCTGGAAAATGTAAATGATTTTTATGAATCCAATGATTGGAAACAACGGCGATGTTTTCTATTTCGTTGAATAGAATATTAAATACATTCTCCTTTGAGACTTCAAGATACAGACGCCATTTTCTTCTTCAATTTCGATAGAAAAGGTATATAAAACGAAATGGACGATATTCCTAAAAAATGCATGTCTCCATTTTATTTTATAGTACACCTGACCACTCTGCAATAAGTATCATAACTATTTTTATAATAAAAACATACATATGTTTATATACATATATGTTCCCATTTAGTGCCTATGAATTACGTTATTATTTCACATGCTATCAGTAAAACTATGAACCAACATTTAATTGATGAAATTTAATTAAATCAATTTATTAAAAAATGTTTTTTTTATAAAAAATAATTATTAATGCATTTCCCCGGATAGGAAAAGATCCAGTTTTGAATCCCGGTCAAAAATATTTTTTTGATAAATTGATTTTATATGTTTATCTTTCTTTATTTTATATATTTAATTTGTATTATGAATTAACGTTTCATTTTTAAGAATAAACAATATACTTATTTCATGATGAACCCAATATTTCGTTATTATAATTATTTATTTTGGTAGACAAAGAGCATCTAAAGGGTTGTGTTTTTCTCGAAAAAATATAGGGATAGCGACTGCGAAGAATTTTGTTGTTCTTGTATCTACATTCAATTTATTTTTTGTATTTTTGAGAGGAATATATATATAGTCCAACATACCTTCATTGTCTTCTCCCCCGGAAGTACGTTGAAGTAATTTTTGTGTTAGTATATGTGCGTGTGTGGATGCCGCACATATATATTTGAATGAATTCCAGATAGTAAATCAGCTTTACAATCATTACGAGGAAATAAAGCAAGATTTGTTCGCAAGTCACCAACCGATGAGGATAATAACTTATTTTAATGTCTGACGTTATCCGTACGAAATAGTTTAAAGCGCTGAACTCACATCAAACCTGTAATATACTGCCTTATTTAACGGTCGGGTATACTTACCGTTCAGTTAAGTAGGGGATGCTGGTTATTTTTGCGCTCCATCGGTTAGCAATGTTAGTATATCCCCAAGGATTCTCCGTTGGCCAAGCTTTCTTAAGCCAATGCCTATTTACAAACCATCCTCCATCTTGGCAACTAGCCCAATTTTTGTACATCCTCAAGTGTATTGTATTTTAATAATACGCAAGACGTGAAAAAGTATTATTTTGCAAAATGGCGAGTTACATAGACTGAATCTATTTAATTTATCAGCGAAATATTTATGTCGTAAGTCTCTTAAAAGTGTCAATTCTTTCTCTAAAATAAATTATTTATCATATTTAAAATATACTTTACGCTATTTGTCACAAGATTTGAGTATATTTTGTCTGTGTGTGAAATATATTTTTAATATTTACGCAAACACGTTGTGGTTCATTTTAATAATTAATAGTTTATTAATACAAATAAAATGCATCAATTAGAAAGATACACATACAAATAAAATCAATCTTTCGAAACAATATTTTAGCTGCCACCGGGATTTGAACTAGGAACTCATCCTATCCGGGTATGTGCGCTGATCAATTACAGCATGTCAGCCTAGTAAATTATATAGAATATTACTCAAAGGTGTTCGCAATAAAAAAATTGAATAATAGATGTATCAATTTGAAATAGTTGCAACATATAAGTTTGAAAATTTGTCGTCAATTTACTAAGCTGACACGGTGTAATTGCTCAACGCGCATCCCCGGATAGGAATACTGTCTGGTTCAAATCCCGGTGGAAGTTAAAATCAATTTTTCGAAAAAATATTTTTGAGAGGAATATATAGACCAACATACCTTCCATTTTTCGAATTAATAAACTAATAATTAAATATATTTTTACTTTATACTCCAGATTTAATATTAATGGAGATGCAAATTTATAACTTAAAAATATTAATATTGGATCTTATAAAGCACAAGAAGAGGAATGAGAAACAAATTATTTTATATTAACTGAGTTGTTAATTTTTAAATATTTTGTGGCTGAAATATCTGCCAGATAAATTTTTTAGATATGTTTTTTTATCACATAACAACTAAGGAAGTCATCGTGAAGACAACATCTGTTATATCCACAGACTATCTATTTGGTGTTCTGTGATTATATCCTGTATGAATATACCCACATTAACATTTCAATCGAAAGCAATTATTAAATTAAAATTATTAGTTATTATGGTGTGCGTGCATGAAAACAGTTAAATAGTGGGTGATACAAAATAAAATTAATTAATTCAGTATGTAGTCCTGATAAATTTCTTCCGGTATCTTTTTCCTAGCGGATATTGATATTAAACATTTTATTAATTCCTAAATTGAATATATTAATACGTTTTATTTTCAAGTAGAAAATAAAATAAGAAGTCTACCACAATGGTTCGGGCATATTAGACATATTTATACAAAAATATGAATGTAAATGGATTTTCTGATGACACTTCGCAAAAATTATTGCAAAATATTAAAAAAGGTAATGTTAAAACCTACAGAACCAAGGAGTTGTTATGAAAATGATTATGTTATGATTTTAAATAATCGATGATGTGTATAATATAGGATGAGACAGGATAGGAATGTAGTGTCCAACTCTTCAGAAATACGACATAGAGAAATGTATAATAAAGAAGAGACATATTCGTCAAAAGTATGCCGGATTCCGACGTTGAGTGGGTTTGGTAAATATTCGCCCGGTATCGAGTTACCAGTATGGCCGTGTTATTGATATTTGGAGTAGACGATATCAAAAGATTTTGGCCCTTTCCTTTCTTATGCATGACGGGCTTTCTCATAAGAAAGCCTCCATACAGAAAATGGTATTCCTTTATTAAGAATGAATGAAAAACTTCGATATACTAGGTGGTTTTTCGAGACGCTTAGGTATTAGGACTCTCATGACGTCACCGAAGCGATTTTTTCCGAGTGGTGGGTCTCTCGTGACACAAGAGCCAACTCAAGCTATGAAAAGATTTTTTTCTATGAGCTTTGTTTTATCGAGATCTTTCTGTTACATACAAATATGTTACCTTTGTTAAATAACCTCTCGCGTATGAAAGGCAAATAATAATCTAAGTATTTTTTTCTATAACTATTATTTTTTGTGCAGAAATTGAAAAATCGTTTTTATTTAACGTATGTTATTGTAAGATATTATTTAATTAACTATATGCATATATCAGTTAAAATTATAAAGAAGTCAGCATAAATTTGTAAGGATTTTATTAACTTCAAACTATATCTACATGTTGAACAAATGAATTATGATTTTCTAATGAGCTTTCTTAATTTAACAAACTTATCGTGTAGAAGAACTTTAGAGTGATTTATTATTTTTATTTAAAATAGTTAATGGTATGCTGAACGTCCTTAATTTGACTGAATTGATTTTGCATCATGTTTTTGCGCAAATGACCAAGTCGCTGATGCTATTTTATGTAAATGCTTTAAATATGAATTGTTATAGTAATGCACCCACACAAATACTTTACAGACGTTGGAATGATTTTGGTCTTGGCGATATATTCCAACGTTCAATGCTTAAATGCAAGTGTGATGTTTTTAACAAAGGTATAATTAAATAAATATCAGATATCTCATAAAGTCGAATCTATTTTTATTATATTTAATGAAAAATACATTTAAATATGGGGTATCTGATATTTATTTAATAACAGTGCCTTTGTGGGTAAAAATCTAGTAATTATGTTCTTGTTTAACCTAAAATGTTATTATTTGCTTAATTTTTTATATATTTGTACTTGTATTTCTGTTGTATTGTACTTACTGTGTTGTATTATTTTGTATAAGCTGAACGTGTTTATATAAATTATTTGTTATAACCGTTAAGGACTTTATATAAATATAAATAAATACTTTTAATGGTTTTGCTACATTAGGTATTAAATGCTCCCATCACTATTTTATATTACATATAGACATAAAATCATGTGTAATTAATTTTATTTTTACCGTATTCATATATTTTTTTTGCCAACTGCCAACTTTAATAACCAATATGCATAATATACTGTATATTTGTATATATAATTAGAAAAATCATACAGCTGTTAACCGTATATTTAAAAAAAAAATTAAAACATCAGATATGTTTAATTTCATGATTTTTAGGAACTCACATCAGCTGTCAACAACTCGAAAAACAATTAAATCATAAAAAAACACAGTAACATAAAAGAAAGTTAATATTTCCTAAATCATTTCATCCAATAAGACTAAGATTGTTTCACATAACAGCTAATAATTTCAATTAAGAGATGTGTTCACGTGTGCCAATAATTTGAAAGCGTTAGGTTACAGTTTTATGAAAATAGATTCGATCTAGGAATATTGACGATTTATAGGTATATCACAAAAATTAAAACATCACTAATAGTTAATCAACTAAATCGTCCAACTATAAAGCCAGCTTCAGATAGTCGATTCTGTACAGTTCTACTGCTAACTGCTAATTTGGATGATTTTTCCCATTCCATTTACAATTAATTTGATGATATTTTTAGATTTTTTAAACAAATTCTACTAAGAATTCTGTCATCAGTAGCACCTTTTACGGTCTCTTCCCTTCACTCTCGGTTTCTATAAATTTCTTCAATAATCTGACTATATTTGACAGATTAAAGTTAAATCTGCTAGCTATTTCATGACTAGATAATCCTTATTTTGATTATGCAATAACAACACTTTTCTTTTTAGGTGTCAATTCTACTCCTCTTCCCATATTTCAAACCTATTATAATTATATCAATCGACAAAAAACACGACCTCATTCGCAAAACATCAAATATAAACTTAATGACAGTAAAAAATTACATCTTTAGTACAGTGTTGACGTGGTATTATTACCAAAAAATATCCTTAAATTGTGACAATGTGACTGATATAGCATCTTACTATAAAATATAATAAAATTTTGATGAGATGCAATAATTAATTCAAGAAGTATATTTTCAAATCAATTCCAAAATTATATTACAGCCTTTGCTCATCAATCTTTTTTATCCGCACCAAAATACTTGTAAATGATCGTTAAAATAGCATGTTAAACGAACTTAAGTAACCACAGAAAATTATATGCGTAACTCGTGACTTTATTTAACCCGGATGTATATAAATTATGAGAATATTATACATTAAGGATTAATTTTATACTTCCCCTAAAAAGGAGCAGATGCTCAGAAACCCATCGGCATTAAATATTATATAAAACTCAGTTACTAATTATTTAAAACTTTAAATGTGCACCGATAAAATACACACCAATTTCATATTAATTTGCATTCACCGATAATTGCACCCATAAATATTGAATAATTTCTGATTAATATAATTAAACAAATAAATTAATATAATTAAATAAATATGAAACAGAAATTATTTTTCCATCTTTTATTGAAAATATTTCGCCATTTCAAAAATGGTTTTGTTTGCGTTTAAATACATAGTATTGGGTTTGATTGAGGTTGTTTTATCTAGAGATGTGATATTCATTTAAAAATTCATACTGGTTCCGATTTAATTACATTAAACCAGATGAAAATGACAGAAATACAGCCGAGTTTGTGAGTAATGGCTTGTGGTATCTGCACAAACTAGTTCAATTATTTCTGTGTCAATTTTATTTGATTATTTTGTTTTTATTACTACAGAGGACAATAATGTTATTACTATTTGTTTTATTTTGTATAAAAGGTGCCAACAGTATAATCTCTTCCGATTTCATTTTAATAACCAATAAGACTTATGTTTTTTAAATCCGAAAATAATACGCAAAAAGTGTCCACTCACGATATTACGCCAGAATTCCATTTCTATCTACCAACAAGGGAGATTCAATCCGATCATAGCTGACACCAGACGTTGAGTATTCCAATTCAATTAAGTGATTTAACAATGTGTCGGTCCATACATGGATACATTATTGGATTTCTCCTAAATAGGTTTTTAAAATTCTCTCTGAATATTATTGAACTTAAAATAGAGTATTTTAAATAGAACACATAACTATTTATGAAATTGTAATTTTTTTAAAACATAGTTCTGTGATATTTTAATACAAATTAAATGCATCAAGAAAGATATACATACAAATAAACTCAATTTATCTGTATGTATATTTTTCTAATTGATGCATTTAATTTGTATTAAAATGGAGTATTTATTTTTATTTTTGATACTAACAATGGCCAAAAAGCTTCTAAGAAATTATATCAGCGAATTAAAAACAATGACTTCATAGAAAATCTCAATTATTATACATAGCATCAGGTGATAGAGTTGGGTCAATAATGAAAAAGAGACGTGGCATATACCCCACAACTACAAATTAGACACAGATTTTGGTGAACCCAACATTATCCAAGTTATCAAGATAGTGAGGTTAAGGTGGGCTGGTCATGTTGAAGGCGTGAATTAAAAATGACTAGCAAAAAAAACATTGCAAATGACGCAAAAATATATTGGCCGAAGGAGTCTTGGAAGACTCAAGCTGCGGTGGTTGGTTGACGGTACCTATAACTGAAGGACAGATAGGAGTGGTGAAAGTTACTTGAAATTACACACCGAGTTATTGCACCATTGATAATGAAAGAGTTGGAGGTATAGTTTAGAATCTTCGTTCGTTAAAAGTTTTAGTTTTTTTTAGATATTTGGCGATCGTTATTGTTCGAATTAAAGGTGTTCCATAAATTTGTAATTATTTTTTTACAATTAAAATGTTTCTGCAATTGTTACATCTCTGGTATTTGTCCCTTCATATATATTATAATTAAAATTAATAAAACACATATCTTACTTAGATTTATCCAACCCTCAAGTTGCAACTCATTCCTTAAATTTCTAGTAAATCTACCAATTAGTTTCAATTATCAGCGCTCTTTAGATATACGTGGTTTGATTATTTTTATTTATTAATTATAAAATTCATAACTGATAAAGTATAATCAAATGTATATTATAATATGTTTCCTTCGTGACCCTGAATTATAAGAACGTGTGTAATTCAAAACATGTTCTTAAATTTAGCGGTATAATATTTTATTTTAACACGAAATCTTTTTTTTTTAGTCTCTTATTATATTTTTTCTTGATTCTAATGATGCATTTTTCCGCCAACAAGTAAAACATTCAGAGATTTTCAACCTTTTTTGAAATAAAATATTAGCAATTGTAAATTGTGAAATATTAATTATGAACAATCCTTTTTGGGATGATAAAGTTGTTTTTTTTTTGTGGTTTGTTTTTCGAATTGGTAACACTTTTTTCAGCGGCAGCAAATTTGATAGCTGACAGCTGATCAGTTTGGTTTATCATTTCACCATGAATATATTTACGCTTGCAAATTGAGCAAATTTATTTCGAAAATCGTGGTTCAGTTCGCGAAACTTACCTCGCGCTACGTCCATTTTACGGTTGACATAATCGTCTATCCGAGCAAGTAATTAGAATTACCATGGATCATGTTCGCACTACGCGTACTCTAATTGATAATACGCATCCGCATAGATGTCGTACAGTGCGCACCGAAGAAGCTGTTGTTTCTTCAAAAATGATGCCGGCCAAAACGTTAGTTAATGGAGAGTTAATTAACTATAGATCCATGATTAGTAAGTTTTTTGTTCCCCAATTGAATGGCATTAATGCGAAATAGCCATGGGTTTAACAAGACGGTTAAATATGTTATGCAGCACAGGCCACAATCAATTTATTGAAGGAAACATTCGATGAGTGCATAATTTCGCGTGTAAATTGGCCTCCAAGATAGTGTGATTTAACACCTTTAGATTATTTTCTGTGGGGATATGTAAAGTAGTTAGTCTATACCAATAAACCTGCGACTATAGTCGATTTAGAAGCCAACATTCGTCGTATTATTGCCGATATACGGACCCGGCTACTCCAAAAAGTGGTCAAAAATTTAACTTCCAGATTGGGCTTTATTCGAGCCAGCCGAGGCGCCCATATATGCGAAATCATATTTAAACACTAATGGCATAAAATTATCTTTCCAATAAATCCAATACTATGACCATTACCACAATTTGTATGTGTTTTATTTAATTTTAAAGTTCTATACCTCTAAAAAAACACCCGTTATTATAATCATATTATTAAGGAGTTCTCAAGTAATGATACATTGGTCTCTTCGCTTTTTGGACGGTCGCAGTATATTCATTTCATTTATAAATTTGATAAGTAACAAAAATATATTATATATGTATGTATTATATTTACTTATACGCGAATGTCACTCTCAGCTTCCATAATACATAATTCATAACGATTTACAAACAGTTCTTGAACAGTACGGTTAGGAAGTCAAGCAGAATGCGAGTCCTTGAAAAGGTTATTTTAATTCAGACTTTTGACTCTAGACTTACGCTTATGTTGGTTTTAGTCAATTAATACCCTTAAGGTGCTCCGAGTGAAGCATATTAACTGGAGCACCTACCTATATTAAAACGGGAACCTTTTGTTAAAAACACTTACGGCTAACCGCTTAGAAGTACCCACGTCTCCATTGTTCGATGTCAAGTATAAAAAGGTGGGATTTTTATAAACAGAACACTTCACCTCGTTAACTGCTTTAGCTGTAAGAACCAGAGAATACGGGGGAATAAAAATATAGAAGTGTTCTCGTAAGTGGCGTTAATAGTTTTCACGAAGCCTCTACAATATACTACCTTAAAATAAAAACAAAGAGATGTCACTCTTAAATATGGATAATGTAAGAAAACACATTTTTATATTCCATAATATCAAAAGACTGAATTATTATTTTTATTGTTTGATCTAATAAATAGTAAATTAAGTTAAGCTGCAGATATTTTCTAGTTTGATTTTATTTATTAAGACAGTCACGTATTTTAATCGGTGAGAATATGAAAGTTCTGTTTTAGATGAAATTTCTAATTATAATTATACCTAATAAACCAATATTTAATTACCCATTTAATAATGTAACTACAATCTAAGAAATATGGTGCAGCTTTAAGTTAATCAAATTAATACTTCCATAATTTTTTTAGAAGGAATGATATATATACTTATATTTCACATATCTCGAATTATTTTACATTTAGTAGTCGTCAATCATATCAGACATCGGTTCGATAAAATCCCCCTCGACATATTGCAGCATGTACTACACGAGTATCAGATGGCATCGTGAATAGGTACTGACGGTACTCGAAGTTGAGGACTGTGTGAAACATAATTGTACTTGAATCTGTGAATGGAACGCCTGCTTTCGGTTTTCTTATTTGAATATATAACTTGAAAATCCTTCCGGTGAGAATGTCGGCCAAGCCAAATTTCACAAGTTTCTCTCTAATTGCGAGACACGTTGCTGATCAATTGGTAAATATTTCGATATTAAAGATTAATGGGGTCAAACAACGATATTTTAGAAAATATCTATGTATAAGTCATCACACTAATTGATAAGAATAAGTCAATGATTTAAATTAAGGGATAAGTTATCTTTTTTCTTTCTTATGATTAGTTGTTTTTAAATTATATTTATTAATACGCTTTGAAAATATATTCATTTTAGCATTAATCTGGATGTTAAATGTATGTATTTTAATATTGATCAATATTTAAGCAAAACATAAAAAAAATATTGATAAATATAAATTAAAATTTATGTTTAGAGAAAAATACATAATTTTAAAAATAGACGAAACTTTTCTTTAACACCTTGAAAAATAATTTGAAAGTAAATTGTCTCGAAATGGTTGGTAATGATTACAACATCGATATCACTTCAAAATGAATAAACTGTTTCATAAATACGAAATGTAAACGTTTCTGTCGATGTAGCATTAATAAAAGAGTAGGTACCTGAATTTTGTAGAACCTTTCAAATATTATCAACGTGAACGTAAATTCCGGGATAAACTGAAAGATACAAAATTGTGAACGGAAAAAAGATATGGTGCTTTGAAAATGTTCTTGTCAATAGAGCTTTCGTTGGAGATATATGTGACTGGCTTATAAATGTGTTCACAATATGTGTTGTGCTGCTGTACGTGTCTGGAAAAATATTTTTATAATACTAGCGGAAAATTGGCCGTAGGCGTCGGTGTCGGCTCTGACGCGGAGCTCGGCGCGAGGAATCACGTAAACTTCGGACTTAAAACCGATCGTCGCTAGGAAAACATAACATTTCTTCATATAATTGGTACATGTGAACATCGTGTATCCTTTAATCAGAAGCGTGGGATTTTAGATCAGATATTTTTAAATTACAAATATAACATAAATGAAAAATTATTTTTGAAACAATTTTCGTATTTCAATACAATATTTAACACCATATTTAGCTTGATAGTTTGCCTTATAAATAAAACATAATTTAGAGAAATAGAATAAAAATAAATAATAAAAAATATGTATAAATATATGATAATATTAAATTATTGTAGAAAAAAATAGACAAAGAAAAGATTTGTGGTCGTGATTCACATACAATTAAAGATCTATCTATGGGAAAGTATTTGGTTACAACCCGGAATATTGCCTATCCGGTAAAATGCCCTACCATTCGCCTGTCAAAGATTTAAGTTTCTCACAAATCTAATTCCTATATTATGTAGTCTTGATAAATTATACATTATATCAAGTAACAAATTGAGTTAGGTGCAAAATTTATTTTTTATATAATTATTGTTTTTTTGAAAATAGATTATGTTAAAGAAACAATAACGTATGTTTATGATTAGTTATTGACATCCTGAAGAAGAAACCGGTAGATGTATTTTAATTCAATGAGTGATTAATAAAACAACGTTAACAAAAAAAAGGATTTTAACCACAAAGTTAATTTTGCCAATTTTAAAAATATAATAGAAAATCAACTGTAATGAATTCAAAAAACCCTTTTATATTACACGCTAGGGAATGCCAGTATTAAATATGTTGATTTTGTTATATTTGGAAACCTTCGATATAACATACAATACATGTATAAATATATTTTAATAAAAACATTGTTAATTTCAGAACACAGTTCTGTGATATCGCCTTTCTCCGCATAGTAAAACTTCCGAGTTCCCATATCTTGGTAAAAAACCTTTTTTTTGGTAGATAAATACTTTCTTGATATCTTTCTAATTGATTAATTTAATTTGTTTTAAATATCACACAACCATGTTCTGAAATTACAACTTCATAATAAAATGGATTTTCATTATTAATTTATTACATATAAATAAAATTATCATCTAAAAATTAAAATTCATATATCTCTGTGCTCTTTAATCTATAAAATAAAATAAATAATTTGTTAAATAAAAATTCTAGAGGTATCTATAATCTATGCTCTAAATTAAAGTTAATATTTATAAAATAATAAGATTTTTTTATATTCAACGCAAACTTTACATCGCGGTTATTCATTTATCAACACAGATTTTTGTGAGACGGACACATTCCGAATACTATTTATTATACATATGTATTATATAGATAATTAAAAATAAAAATATTTGTAATATAAAATTATTTATTAAGGATAACACATTGCGAAGTTGTAATTATTCAGAACATAGGTCTGTGATGTTTTAAATACTAATTTAATGTATTAATTATAAAGATATACATATAAAATCAATTTTATCGAAAAGTATTGTTATTGCGCTACCGGGATTCTAACTTGGATCTCAATTTATAACCCGAGGAAGGTGATTACCAAATATGCTACAGCGCCAGTACCTTCCATGACAAATTTTCGAACCTATATCTTACACTTTTTTCAAATTAATACATCTGTCGTTCCATTATTTGAAAGGCATTGTTTTCACGAAATCTCAAATACCTTTAATTATACCGATAGCAGATGCCAGAATTATCAATTAATTTTTATTAAATGTTGGACACATTGATACAACTTATATATTATTATGGAGAACACATTCTTATTGTGAAGTTGTAATAATTCAGAACAGTAATGTTTTAAATACTAATTTAATGTATTAATTATAAATATATACATATGAAATCAATTTTATCGAAAAATATTGTTATTGTGCTACCGATAATGCACGATGGAAATAGATATCCAGGTTCGAATTCCGGTAGCGCAATAACAATATTTTTCGATAAAATTGATTTTATACGTATATCTTTATAATCAATACCATAAATTAGTATTTAAAATTATTTATTACTTTGTTTTTAAACCACATTTTTGAGTAAATTATACACCAACCTATTTCAGAAAATACCTTTTACTTCATTAGTATGTGAAATAAACTCAATTTAATTTTATAAAAATTAATTGTAAAATAATAACTATTTGAAAAATATGTCTATTTAGTATTTAACTTATGTTACGATTTTGAAATTAACTTAACGATAAAATGATTGGAAATGTAGGATTTGTGGTTAAATTTAGTAGTTTATAATATTTTAGGTAATTTTGCATGCTTCACTTATTTTTAAGGATTTTAAATAATTCAAATTATGACCAACATTATTTGTATGTAAAACGGACAATCCCAAATGTGTATCAAAATTATAATCATTTTCTAATAAACGATTCAAAAATTATGAAAAACCACGATTGTTTAATTATCCAATTTTGACCTGTTTTACCAATATAGAAATCAGTAAAGTCTTTACAAGTAAGTTTATAAACACCGAAATAAGTATTTCTAGGACAGGTGCTGGTAAAAATATTATTTTCTCAATTCTCACAAATTTCTTCTGAAACATTTTGGGGGATTTTGAAATTAAGTGACTCGTTTATCAGTCTGCTCAGATCGCTCCGTCACCGTCCGCCCAGTCTGCCTCTGCCCTTCTATTGCTTGTGCCGCGCCCTATCTGTTCTGCTACGGTCGCTGACCGACACACTCGGACTCTTCGGAATATTGTTTACAATGTACAAAGCATGCAACACAGGAGGATGATCACAATTATTATTATAATATATTATCTTGATTGAAATAATTTTAAATTTGGTACAAATAAGGAACAGTTGTCATTGAAATTGAAAGATTTGAGTCATTTTATTATCAAAATATATATATATACATTAAATGACCAGACCAGATATAAGTATACATAAGAGATATATTTATACATAAGTGACCAGCAAGTTAGTTTTATTTTCATAACACAAGTGTTAAGCTTACTTTGTAAATACTAAGAATATGTATGTGACATGTGTGACATGTACTTATCTCTGTATTTTTTATATTCAGACATGTAAATTTTACTTCATGGGAGAATTTTTATATAAATATTATTTTATTCGATTTTCTATAAAAAAATGCTTTAAATATCTCAGATACGTGTGTCCATCCCTTACATAGTATATGTTTTTTTTAAATTACACACTTCTTCCTCATGTGTACAGAGGTACTAAATACTTCTAACAACGTTAAAAATACGAGTACTATAGTCCACCCCGAGTCTCCTACTATTAAATATTATTTCAAACGCGATATTTCTGACGTGCTATTTTTTCGGGTGGAGCCTTCAATAAACCATACTATTTGTGAAAAAAAACTATTAGGGTACATTTAATACAAAAATAATTAGGTCCAATTTAGACTGGAAAGATTTTTTTCATAATATTTTCTCGTCGCGTGTCGCAGCCAACGGTTGAGCGAACGTAGAGAAACTAGCATATGTGAGGTAATGCGCATAGTGGTGTGCTACGTATATTCTAGCACAATTTCTATGTTCTCACACATTATTATTGTCTTTGCTTTATTATGTGAAAGATATTTAAAAACATATTTTTTTATTATTATATTTATTATTTTATTTTATTTTTCATGAACATCATACACCGTTTTCTGTATTTTAATTTTTTTTTTATACATACACTATTATTCACATTTTTATTCATAATACCAGCCTCACTTGGCTATACCTGTGCTAAGATAAAGGAGATAGGTAAAGATTATTGAACGCCGCACTACTGAAATGCAATTTTATTTTTAAATAACATTATTTATTTTAAAATTTTAATTAAAAATAGAGATGCGTTTATGGAATAGATGTGACGTTAAAATTTTTCAATTAATGTTAAGCGCCTATGCTATAAAATATAAAAGACTAACTAAACACCCATCTTTTGCGGACAATTTTTATAATTATCACAATGACTGATATCATGGTACTATAAGAATATTTACACATTTTTTAACTAACTCTTTTAACTTCTGGGTCGCTACGCCATGTGTTTAATTATTTTGAATAGTAGCATTTCAAAACACATTATCCTGTAAAATAATCTCTTTATGACCTGTGTAACTTGAATTGGTTTACTGGACTCATGGTTTCTTAACATATTCATATTTTATGCTTGAATAATCTTAACTACATGTGTCTTCTCAAATCTTCCGTATAAAAATATTTGTGTAATAGACCTAGTCCATAATATTTTATGGGTCGAAAATGTTCATGAAATATGTGCCTAATATCAACCACGTCAGAGATATAAGCATTTAAAAAAAAATCGTAATTTTGCGGTTAATTCGATTATTAGAAATTTTTTGTTGATTCCAAATTATATATTAAATACAAAAAATTAAAAGGTCATCGAATTTCGAGCCACTAGATTATTTTTTGTTCGATGATTTAGGGTATGAAGCAAAGATATAGATTAATATTTGTTAAGTTTTGCAAATATTTATTAACATGATTTTGTAAAAATTTCAAACAATAATATTTTCCGTCAGAATTTTCACATATTCCTTGAACATTTTTGATTAGTAATTTTGTCAGGTATCAACCCATAAAATATTGTATACTAGGTCTGTTACATCCTGTATCTATAGTTTTGACGGCCTCTGTTTCACCCATTAAAGCTAGCTTTAACAACGTACTAAAGTTTCAATTGACCGTTAGCCGTCATTTCATTTATTAAATATTAATAAGACACTTATGGTCAGGTGATACTGAACTTTACCGATACTATAAAGATGATAGAAGATTGATTAAAAATTATCAATATTCCTAAAAAAATATTTTTGTCAAATTATTGAATTTCTGATAAAAAACTACGTTTTAAATCGTAGTGTAGCCCCAAAACATACGAGAAAAAATAATAATGTGTTGTTTAAAATCGGTTATGTTTACCAAAAAGAATCATTAAAAAAAACACAAAAAAATAGTGTAAATTTAAAAATGTATAACTATTGTTGTTACGTAGCCAAACAAAAGGATTAATCATTATTTTGATAAACATGAGATACCCTTAACCAGGTCGTTCAGCTGTACCGAAATGAATTCGATCCATTGCATCAATCATCTAACGAAGGGGGATGAAGGAATTTTCAATCAAATGAATGTTGTAATTTTCATATAATTATTTATTCTAAATTATCAAGATATAAGTAATATTACCAGATACATTCATGGTAGCCACTCCCACCAGGTTATAATTCAAATCATATTATCATTTTTGAAGCTAAAATAAAAATCTTACAACTATCTTACTGCTATTTTAATTAATCACATGAATTGGGGACTTTTTGAGCGGGAGGGAAAGGACTTGTGCCAAGGCGCGCTCCATAAATAGATGTAGGTAATATGGGTTAGAAGTACCTCTTTTCTTCTGCCGTGGTGGGTGACTATAGACTAGCCAAACTTCTTGGTGTGACCTCAAACAAGGCCTGACGGTGGAATTTCGTCCGACGTGGCTCCAAAAATTGCTGTTTATAATCGTGGCACTAGGGTTCCCGCGACTTTCTTACACATATGTTTTATGCAACTATATGTGTCACGACTTGGATTTATTTCAGATAAGTTCGGCAGAGAATGATTATTGAACACTCAAAATCTAATAACTTGCAATTATCGATTTGGGCTGTATTCTAAACTGACTTTAATTTAATGAGCATGGCCGTATATAACTCATTATTCGGAGCTTAAGTTGCCAAGTCAACTGCGATCTTAGTAATCGAATTATACGCTGGTTGATCGTGAACCCGAGAGTGAAAACCGAAATGCGCGTGTCATATTTCGAATTAATCCGAACTTTTAGAAAAGCTTCTCTGTTACTCTGGCGCTAGATTTGAACTGCGGCCGGCAGTCGATCACGTGATTCTTTTCGTACCGTGTCAAGAAGATATTTTTGGGATACAAATTCGCGCGCCTTCACTTACGCATCTTGATTTAGAAAGAGAAGCCTATATTTAGCACCTCGCAGGATACTACTTTTCTTATCGGCAGAAAGTGCTCCTGCACGCGTATCTAAATATAAAATGCGTATTGGACTTCTTCGAGTAGGTGTAAATCAATTTTGCATCCCTTCATCCAAAGTGATCAGCGTTCAAACCAAAATGACGCGTGAGAGTCAGAACCTTTCTATCCGGGCGCCTGATTGCTTATTATGCGCCATCTAAGCCGGATTGTCCTTGACGCGTGCCGAGACTACTGTCTCTAACGGAGTTGCTTTTTATAAAATATGATTCCGAAATATCGCTTCGTAACATTGTTACCAAGGAATGTTAATATTACACATCAAAATTATATAAAAAAAAAAAATTATTATGTATTTTATTTTGACACCATGCCAAATATTAAATTTTTTATATTCTTACCTTTACGTTGTACTTCAATGTGTCTTTGTGGGACTATTCATAAAATCCTTTAACACACAAGTGCATGTAAAAATACGAGATACATTAAATACATTTACCCAATTTTTCTAGTGTTCTATTTATTTCATGTTAAACTATCCTGGTTGAATAATTACTCACCGACTTGCATAATTTTAGTTAAGTAAATACTCCAAAAATATTGATTTAAATCCTTTCCAATAAAATTACTAGTATTTTCCAACTATTTAGTTAATATATATATTAGCATTCAAGGCTAAATTTGATGACTAATTATCTTCTTTTCTATTACAAACTTTATTCTGAAATAATCCTAGCTCTCTGTATAAGGCCTAAAATTAATATTTTTATTATTCTGATTCTGATTATTCGAGTGACTGCTTTTCTTTTTTAAAGCAATGATTTTTATTGTTATTAAGAAGAACACATTTTTATTGTGAAGTTGTAATTTTTCAGAACGTAGGTCTGTGATATTTTAAATACTAATGAAATGTATTAATTAGAAAAATATACATATAAAATCAATTTATGTTTATAATTAATACAATTAATTAGTAAATTAATTATTATTAAAAGTTGTCTTTTTTCATTTACGTTACGTAGTAAATACTTATTTTGTGAAATTTTAAAATGAAAATATTATGTTATTCTGAAATCGCTTAGTCTTAAAATATACAACCACTTCTATTAAATCAAAGATATTAGAAATGTCGAACCTCAAAATAATTAATATTTTTTTATCATATTGCTATTTATAAACATTACTATTTTGATTATCTAAAGACAATGATACACCTTATTATACTCGATTGCGTATTCTATCCTCTTGCTAAATCTACATATATATGAATGGATGTATAAGTTTGTATTATATAAAGGCTCGTTCGTTGCTCAATTTGACAGCGTGAGTGAATAGAGATTATTCTCACGTCCTTTTTTGTAATGGAACGAGGCAGAATGGAACCCTCGGGAATTTTAACTTGCAAACATCTCTACAACAAATAAAAACATTGTAACGACCATATCTATATTCACAAAAACTAATGTTTAGGAGGTACGTCCGCAATCAAAAACTTTTCCGCGGGCTCAGTAATAATTAGCCACATAATTTCGCATCCATTAGGTTCCTGGGCGAAATTCGCCGAGTTTAATACTCTATTAGGCCGCAGACCTCGTCTGTTACATGTTGATTCCAGAAACTCCGCACGCACGGCCCGTAGTTTAATTTAAGTTTCGCAAAAGTTAAACTAGGAAAAGGCGAAAGCCATAAGCTGTAAAATTACCCGCTTCCCGCAGAAACGTCGGGCACGGAATAATGTTGAATATCGAGCAACACGTACTTCCAGGTGAGTGTACCCTGGCATGCAAACGCAGAGGCCTGGACCCGACAATCGCTCGAATGCTCGCTTCGTCACACGTGCACACGTGTACGGTCACGTGCACTTTGGTGTTACGTTTGCACCGAAGTTCGGAATGGAAAAATTTCCAAAGTTCACATTTATGTTGTCCAAATTGGAAAACTCAATAAAACTCCGCGGTGAAATTTCATTCCAGAAGTAAGATTACATTTTGATGTGTATGATCATAAAAGTTGTGACAAATCCACAAAATGAAAGCGTGATGTCTTTAGTATTTATGTTTAACGTAGTGGATTAATTGTATTTACATGTATATCACTTACAACCCGGTGGGTCAAAATAATACACGTCCGACGGTGGTGGGTCATTTTAGACCCACCTCAAGTTTTTCAACCGTTTTGTGGGAGATTTTTTATAGATATTTTATTTTAAATATGATTTGATGAAATAACATGATGTGCCGTAATGTTTCTGCTAAAAAATAAAAAGAAATTACGAATAATGTACATATCTTCACGCATCAACAGACGCCCTACACAGCCAAAATACAAACATCCACTGAGCATGTGATCTTCTTGTCGGAACCCGAGCAGGTAGTGTCATAAAACTTACAGGTAGGCGCAACGCCCCTCAAATAATTATATTACAGGCATTGTATAGGGGTCGCCGGACGAAAATTAGTCAAAACAAATACATGGACGCATACCTGGTAACCTTTGTCTACCTGCTCAAAATATTGACAATATATGTTTCGGCGTAAGCGCTGAGATTCAATCCGACTGTCTTTTTTGAGCGTTTTTTTCACATTTTTATCAATAACTCATTTGAATCTCGTCCGATAACATTTATTCGTATCTCAAATTATTTGAAAATATTTAATAAAAGATCAACTAGAAGGAAAATAGCATTAAACGAATATTTAAAGCGTAATTCATATTTTTACAAACAGCCGGGTCAAATCTGACCCACCAACGTAGAGTATGTAATATTAGTAAAAATGGATCAAATGTATTAAATTAAGCTAATTTATTTTAATGTCTAATTTCTTCATGTATATTACGTGAAAGATTACAGAAGGATGAAATATGATATTCAGCCATTTTGGTTTCAACTGTTATAAATATATGTTTGGATCCATTACCTGTTTCCATGGCGATGTTACTTTATGTATGTATCAGGTCAATTTTGATGACATTTTTTGTTCATCGATGCTCCTATCACCTTTCGCATGAGTTATTTCAATAATTTCAAACATTGTCATTTATACGAAATCTATTAGAATAATATAAAAACAATAACGTACTTAAATTAAGAAAAATTACGTTATAATAAATTAAATATTAAAAATTATACATGTAATTAGAAAAATAAAGTTGAACTGCAAAATGACGGCACCATTCACATAAAAAAGTGTTAATTCTGCTGTGTTGAATGATTTTAAAATTTGTACAAATTTTAAATTTTAAAATTAGAATACAAAACTTAAATGTCAATTACTGAGACAGTCATAACCATATGGACATATATCCACATATCCACGTATATGTATTAGGATAGATAACCTTCACTGTTCCACTGTTATGTTGTTGCTTTTGGGTTGGAAATACCATTAGACCATTTTTGAGAGACATTAGACCTGTGACATATGACCTTTGATAACGAGCAGAGCTAAATAATTACTGTCGACGATATTCCG
This sequence comes from Eubasilissa splendida, assembly GCA_031772225.1. Lineage (NCBI taxonomy): Eukaryota > Metazoa > Arthropoda > Insecta > Trichoptera > Phryganeidae > Eubasilissa > Eubasilissa splendida. The sequence goes on along the minus strand of CM062851.1, from coordinate 20,325,701 downwards.
AAATTTTTGTATGTCCCCAATTAGAAGAGAAGCAATGGCTTTATTGCAGACAAAGTTTCCTAACTGTATCGTTACCCAACACGGTGATATCAATTGGATGGCAAGTTCGCGCGATCTAACTACTCTAGGCTTTTTCCTTTGAGGCTTTGTAAAGGACAGCCAGCGTACAGGTGCCTACGCAAGCAATCTGTAGTGTGTTGAGATATTGATGAAACGATTGTGCGAAAATGTATATTTGAATATTTGATCAAAAGAGTGATTATCTGCAGGAACAGACGATAGGAGACATTTATCAGATATTTTATTTCAAACATAATTCTCATATTTTTTTTAGGAGAACACATTCTTATTGTGAAGTTGTAATTATTCAGAACATAGTTCTGTGATATTTTAAATATGAATTAAATGTATTAATTATAAAGATATACATACAAAATCAATATTATCGAAAAATAAAAATCTCTTCCCTAACCGGGTTCGAATCCCGGTAGCGCAACAACAATGTTTTTATTTTTCGATAATATTGATTTTGTATGTATATCTTTATAATTAATACATTTAATTCATATTTATAATTCTCATATTTCAAAATGTTCGTGATTAACTTTGTGGATGTCTATTCTAATTGACTTTTAAAAAACTTTGAACAAAATTTCAAACTTTTTGATTTTTTTTTTTACTGAAGATGACGCAGTAAGCGTCAAAAACGTTTTAATTTTTAATTAAAGTGTAGTGTGAAGTAAACAACGTCGTATTTTATTTTAATAATTAATTAATTTTTTCAAAAAGTTAAAAATTTTGTTGAAAGTTTTTTATAGTTGTCATATTCTTTGAACTGATTACTAGGATTAAAGATAAGTTATTATATTCGGATTTTCAATAATTGATCTGATCTTCTAGAGAATACGTTTTTCGATTCTCTTTACAGCAATAATAAATGAAATTGTATTTATTCTGTTCTCTCCTATTGTAAAAATGTATCATCAAACTAATATCAAAGCGGCAAATCTAACAACCTATTACTCGTATCACGATAAAAGCTCCACTGAAATTTTGCCCAACGACAATACGTCCACGGCAAAAGATCCAACCGACTAAAGCTACAGCAGACCATTGATCCATACAACATTAGATCCATCGACATTAACGGCCACAAACAAAATTTCATTATGATTTTCATAAGAAAGGCTTTCAAGAAATTTATGAATCGATGGGTGACTGAAATACTATCAAATGAACTTCTTTGAATTCACGAGGAACCCAAATATTGAGCTTGTACGCTTGAATGATAGATGTTCAATGTTTCTGCAATCGCTCGTATCGTGTAACGTAGGTTTGACTCAATTAATACTTACTTACTATACGATTTTGTCATCATCAACCTCCGTGGGCTTCTCTGACCGAGGAGTGTCGTTGAGATCAAAATAACTAGCACGAAAATTTGTAAACCATCGTTGGCATTGACGTTCGTGTTAAGCATTGTCACCGTAAACTTTACGCAGCTTTGCACAAGATTGACGAGCATTTTTCTCTTTACTGAAATAAAGCAGTAAAATAGTGCCAAAATGCACAGTTTGGTCCTCCATCTTACCCTTGTTGTAAAATCTCCGAAACTCAATTAGATCGCTCAATTTGTATAATTTTATAATGAAGCTAGAACTGTCAACTATCACATAGCATAGCAATAATATTGATGTGAATGACTCTAGTACCTCAATAATGAACCAGCACTATCTCTTGCAAACGGCGTCATGACTTTTCCGACAACCAATATAATATATATATATATATATTTTTTTAGGAGAACACATTCTTATTGTGAAGTTGTAATTATTCAGAACATAGGTGGTCTGTCAAATGAAGGAACGATTAAATGTATTAATATCAAAAAGGTAACATATAGGGTCGAAAATTGTCGCTAAAAATAATGTCGCTGTAGCTTAGTTGGATAAAGCACCTTCTCCGGTTAGGAAAGAGATCCAGGTTCGAATCCCGGTGGCGCAACAACAATATTTTTCGATAAAATTGATTTTATATGTATATCTTTATAATTAATATATTTAATTCATATTTAAAATTATTATTTTTTTTCAATTTATAAGAAACAAAATTTACATGATGGATAAATAAAAATGACTTTAGATAAATTTATTTTGAATCATATATTTTTTCAAAAAATATCTCTCGATAGATGTGCTCATGATTGTCCATCGTGATCCTCTATTCTGTTTCCACTCTTCGCGATCTTTGGCCTTATTTAGTGTGACGTGTAGCGAGGCTCCGGTCACATCTCGGACTTGGTCCGTCTATCTTATTGGAGATCAACCTTTCACCCCCCGTCCTTATATATTCTCGGTGATCACCAGATTATCTCTATCTATTCTAGCAATATGCCCAAAGTATATTATTAATTTAAGTATATTATTTATTTAACTATATTATTTTCCTGCATCTTGTGGAGAGCTTTTCTTATGTGCCAAGTTCCTGATTGGCAACATTCGTTCATTTCGCAGTCCTATACGCAGCATGTGACGCCAACTCCACATCTCAAAGACGTCGAGCATGTTAAAAAACGTTTAGGATGTAAAAAAGGAGATCGTTTATATTGTGTATAATATAAAAATATTTTAACAAGAATTATGTAAAATACAATATAATATTTTCCGATTAATGAAATAATAATGTAAAAACTCTGACTCATATATTAATAGTTTTAGATTTCAATAAGTTTACCATCAATGGCCTATCGGCTATAACCACTAAGAACACATACGACTATGTACAGAGTGTAGCAGACCTAGTCCGCAATATTTTATGGGTGAATGCCTGACTAAATTACGAGTCGAAAATGTTCAAGTAATATATGCAAATTCTTCACCGTTACGGAAAATATAATTATTTGAAATTTTTACAAAATCATGTAAACTTTAAGTGTACGTACTTTGAAAAAAATGTTTTCAAAATTTATCCATTATTAATTATATATATTTGCTTCAGGCCCTATATCATCTAACAAAAATCGATATTTGATGACCTTTAATTTTTTGTATTAAATATGTAATTTGAAATTAATAAAATATTTCAATTAATCGAAATAATCACTACCAACATCTTATCACTTATTACTCTAGTTTACCAGGTTTTTCGCAGACGCTCTCTGTTCCTGCTGCATCTAACATTCACGTCACATAATTTATTTACCACCACGCCTCACTTCACACTTGACCGTTAATGTTCTGTTTGTCAGTTGGGTGAATCTGAATCACACCCATCAAAAGTTAAAACGGAATAAATGTTTATAATTGAATGCCTTATGTTTGTCTGTTTCCAGAATAAATTATTGCCTTTGGTTTTAGGTGACGTTTGTACGCATGTACCGTATTTTGCTGTCAAATCGAACGTTGTATACAAGGATTTGAAATGTTTACTCTTTCTATCAATATCAAGATAATCTCTGAGTTTATATAAAATTTATATAAATCTCAATACGTGTTAGTAGTACTAAAATGTACCTTAATTAAATCTCTAAAATTATCTCGTCTCGTCATATTCCGTAGACACGCGCAATAATAACATTTGTACTAAAGTTTCTTGTTCTGGTCTCATAATGTAAAGTGATTAGTACTGATACTGACAAATTTGTAATCAAATCCTAATATATTTCCGGAAGCTCTACAAGCTTTTACCGCTTCCGGCTCCCTCCAGTGCGTAGTACCCATTTTCGCAATGTTGTAAAGTTTTGCTATCAGAAACTACTACGTACGTAGCTTGGCATAGATTCGGAGAACGAGAAGGGTAGCAACCACAACTTGTATAGGCACATGGCGCCATCTCCCGAAGAATGGCAAACTATCAAGAATAGCAGCAAGCAGCGATAAAGTGAAACCATGACGTGTGTGATTTAGTTATTGAAAAGTTTCCAATATTGAAATGCCCCAGTTTTGGAATTGTAGGTCGATTCGGGGGATGATTTGTGCTGAATCTATTATAGTTTTGATTAAATTCAATTTATACATTATGAGGGGTCGAACTGGGGGGTTCGATCTGGAAACTAGGAAGGAAATATCAATTTCTGGAAGAACTGTTTATCATGCAATTAGGTACAAACAATGAACAAATAGTGCACTAGTGATCGAATAGAAGAATTAATATTTACAAGACAAGTGCCTACAATATGGCCTGCCGCCTTTGAGAGGCGAGAGTCGCTGCCCTAATACGCGTTGAGCATACGGCTACCGTTACGGGTCTGGCCCCGCTCTGCCAACGGCTAGCGAAAATTCCAGCCTGTATACTGAATACACTGAAGCTCGCCCCGACAAAATGTGACCATGATCCAAATGTGGTCATTGTCGTGATACAACGCAGGGCGACTATTTACAACGTGACAATATATATGATTAATATTCATCAAATGTTATTTTTAATAATAATTTTTGAAGTAAAAGATTTTTTAAGCCCAATTGTAAGATGAATCTCTACTTTCGAAACTGTAACTGTATATTTATCTATATAAAATCAGTGATTGTATAGTATAGTACCTTAAAAAAATACCTTACCTATAATATAACCGACAAGAAATAAAAATACTTTCTAGAAATTTTATGTCTTCAATACAATATGATGAAAAGTTAACATGTTGACAATATAGTATTGAATTAATTGTATTATTAGTTTAAAAACGAAAAACGATTTTTGTTAGTACACTATTCTTATTATTCTATATTTCCTCTTCTTAATTACTCCATACATAAAAATACTTCCAATGGGCTGGGTTTGGGTTTTCAGCAGTAATAAGCAGGTATAGAAAAATTATCCCAAAGTTCACCATTTTCCATATTTTGCATTTGCAATACTCACTGACCTTTCTGTGTACAGACAGTGAACAATCATAATGGGGTTTTAAATTATCCAACAAACAAACAAACTGTTGTTGATCCAGGCAAAGGAAAATATCTCCCACTCAGTTTTACCGTAAATCCTTCAAAGCTCAAGGATTGCGTTTCCATCACGAAAGTCCCTTTCTACAGCATCCGGTAGAATCTCCTTAGTAATCTGCTTTGTCCATTGAAAAACGAAAGATCATGTCTTGGAAGTGCCAGTTTACTATTCAGTAATATTAATTTCTATCAATCCATAGGACTAAATAATCATATCATTACTGTAAAATATATATTTCAAAAAACAATATTAATAACACAAAAAATATATTAAACCAAATTAGCCATAATATTTAACAAAACTCGTTATATTATTTTACTATTAACTGCATTATTTAACTGTATCATTTTTAATTGTCTCCAAATTGGAAAATGATTAATTAATAGTACAAATTAAATGTATAAAATAAAAAGATATACATATAAAATCAATTTATCAAAAAAAAATTTTTGTTGCTACCGGGATTCGAACTTGGATCTTTTTCTATCCGTGGAAATGTATTAACCGATTATGTAACGACAGATAATAACAGATAATGACAAATGACGACAGATAATGATAGATAACGACAAATAATGGAAATGTCAATTTGAAAGTGTAACATATAAGTTCGAAAATTTATCGTCAATTAACTATGTTGATGTAGCATAATCGGTTAATGCATTTCCTCGATAGAAAAAGATCCAGGTAGCAACAAAAATATTTTTTCAAAAAATTTATTTTATATGTACATTTTGTCTTTCTAATGTATACATGTAATTTGTATTAAAAATATCACAGGCCTACGATTTGAAAAATTGCAACTTCACAATAAGAATGTGTTCCTCTTAAAAAAAAGATGAATTAATATTTTCAGTTTTATAAAATTTACAAAAATTTGCCACCAAAAATGAGCCCTTCGCGTTTATACGTGAAATTCTCGCAGTTACTCATAGAATGTAAAATAAGGGAATGTTAAAATAACGGACCCGTTTGGTTTTATTGCTTTCACCTTTTTACAACGCTTAATTATTATTTCTTCTTTTTAATGTACAAGCCTGATGAAATTTACTGATTTGATTTTTCAGGCAATGGAGAACCTTAGCTGTTATCGGATCTCAACACCCAATAATTAAAATTCGCGCCCTCATAAAAATTCGTGGAAATTTTCATAAACCTCACAGACGATAATGTTTCTATTGTATAAAAAAAACGCAGTAATTCCGAAAATACGTGAATAATCCGGGTTCACAGATTAAAACATTATTTTAAACAACCTACCACAGCAGTTTTTAAACTTTCAAGTTTTAAATTTTACTGATATTTTTTTTTCTCCAAATACATAATTTTGTAAAATATAAAAAAAATGGTGACTTGTCGAAGTATGTAACGTGAAACAACCGATAATCTATGACTCAGCTACATTAAAAAAATTTGCAACACATTATACTAATAATTTTGATATAATGTAAAATTTTATAAACACTTATTAAATTATAATAATAATGTATCACAAATATAAAAAATAATTGTAGTTAATTGGTGTTAACGAATATTTTTTATTTATTTGACATTTTTACAATTTTTTTATAACATGAATTAAGTATTTTACATTATTAAATGGGTTTTTTTCGCTTACCTCTCCAAAAAAGAGACTAGCTCATGTGCTTGGAGAGGGAGTTACACTATAATAATTTTATATAATATTTTATTTATTGTATATTTGTGTGCTTCTGAATTGTTCTATAATATTGTTAATTTTATAATTATGTGTTTTTGAAGGGTTCATTTAATTTCTTTCTAAACTTTTTTATATCTTTTATTTCTTTAATTTGTGTAGAGAGGCTATTGAAATTTTTTATTCCTAAATATATAAAATTTTGCTGATAGTGTTTGGTATTACATTTAGGGATTTTAAAGTTATTTATAAACCTTAGCAATGTGCTTGTTTCAAATTTTACAGTGTTATTTTCTTTAATTAATTGATTAAATGAGATTTTTTTGATAATGTTTTCTATTTTGGGAACTGGGAATTGAAAGTGTTTGTGTTGAAAAAGTTGATCTTTTTTTTAATATTAATTTGATGATTGTTCTCCGTATTATTTTTAACAAGTTCTTTATATTTTTGTATGCTCCTCCCCACTCAATTATTCTATACTGGAGTAGTGAGTGAACAATAGCAAAATATATATATTTTAAAATTATTTATACTTAAAATGTTTCTCAATCTTATTAATATATAAATACATTTTCTTATTCTTTTCACTAATTTGCTAATGTGACTGCCATTTTAAATATTGATCAATAATTACACCGAGATATTTGATTTCATTATTTTCTCATTATATTTTAATTTTCTCTTCATTGAAAATTAATGCTGTTTTTTTAGAAAGTCTTTATGCTAAACTTTGTAATAATAATACATGGAACACATATCATATACAGTATTCTTACTGTTTTCCAACTAAGTATGCACTTGTACGAACTTGCTAGTTTCTCGGGACGAGACTTGAAATTTAAATGAATTGGAGCTATTAGATTTTATTTCCAAATCACTTCGTATCTTTGTTAGTCCGTATTTGTTAAAATTTTTGCAATAGTTGTAAAACGACCTAAATTTCAGGACATTTAAATTAGTATATGATTTTAACCAGTGACTAGTACTGCTGTTTTAATTTTTGTGAATTTTATTAATTTATAATATATCAAAATCCGGACACACTAGCAGAGATTCAATCTTTAAAATTCAATACAAATATATATTTAGTTTAATAAAAATAAACTACTAGCTTTGTTCTTCTCAAGCAAAATTCCACTTTTTCATGATTATCTGTTCCTGATTAGCTGACAAATTCAATCACAATCACAGGACTATAGCCCGATTGGGATTTTCGCCACCCTCAAGAGATCCCTCTACTCCTTTCTGCTCTGAGCCCTACGTCACCTAAGAATATCCAAGTTTCTCCAGCTGACGAAAATAACCCCAAATGTTATTATTATTTACTGGTGTTTGTTAGTTTTATTGCAATAAATATTTAAATGAAAATTTTTTGGAATACGCTATTCGAACATTGTTTTATATTGAGAGATGCTTTGTGATGAATATCTGAAAAATATGTGTCTGAATAATAATTTTTCATAGGTTATTGGCTAAAAATTAAATGACTTGTCGTAAACTGAAACTAATCGCCAACAATTGACCCAGGGTTACATGACATTCTACAACATCCATTCGATACTAAATGTATTGTATTATATTTGAAAAATGTGATTTTGGGATCAAGCCTATGACGTTAGTTCTCAATACATGTATCTGACATGTTTCGAACGATGTTTTATGTGTAAAATCTGCTGTTTCCCGTGTAAATAAAAAGTAAAAATGAATTCTTTTTTTCGGGTAATTTATTTTCTTTCAAATACAGGAATCTAAAACAAAATAGATTTTTTCAAAATTATTTCAATCACTTATTCAAATCTGTCCAATAGAATAGGAATTATCACATAAATGACGCCGACGTTTTTGCTCACAGTGAAACTGGATTGGAAATTCTGAAGTCGTCTAACAAACTCAACTCATAGATATTTAAGAAAAAATGCAAAAAATATGGTTGGTTGGTGAATAGTGATCTATCTCCAAGATTTAAAATAAAACAGTTTATACTTGATTTTAGTTTAGGTTTGTTAAAAAACGGTATTTTTTAAATTTATATATATACATTTGACAACATAATACAATAATAGAGTTTTGCACCCCCAAATAGAAAGATCTTGAATTATGGGGGTGGCTATCGACATTTATATAAAACAAGATCAAGATCTATAATAATACCATGTGAAAATGAATAACAAAATATAAAAAATGATGAGAAATTGATCAGATTAGAATTTTGGAATCAGAAAAATGTCAAATACATAATTATTTGATAATTTCGAAGACCTTTGAAAAATGTTTAACCTCTTTTTTGTGCTCATTTATATTTGCTGTTGATTTTGACAGTTGTTTATATATGATGCATGTCTCTGTCCTATTCCTAATTTGCACATTTTTAAAATACCATGTTAATTAGTATTAATATACTAATGTATAATATAATATATAATATACTAATGTATAATATAATATATAATATACCAATGTATTAATATACGAGTCGAAAATATTCAAGGAATATGTGCAAATTCTGCACTGTTACGGAAAACATATTGTTTGAAATTTTTACAAAATCGAAACATTTACAAAATAAATATTTGCGAAACTGTTCAACTATTAATCTATATGTTCACTTTAGTCCTTAAATCAATCATCTAACAAAAAATAGTCCAGCCACTCAAAATTCTATGACCTTTCATTTTTTGTATTCAATAAATAATTTGGAATCAATAAAATATATCAATTAATCAAAATAATCGCATAATTATGATTTTTTTGAAATGCTTGAAATCTCTGACATTTTCAACTCGTAATTAAGTCAAGTATCCACCCATAAAATATTGTGGACTAGGTCTGTTACACCCTGTATGTGTAACAATTATTTTCCTTACTTTATTATGTAACCGAAAATTGCTTGTAGCAGTTATTTTCTCCAGACACTCCATTGATCAAATTATTTACACCGCACCCCTCCTTTGAACGGCCCGGCAGAGTGACATTTGATTAGCGTGTCACATAATATATACGTCTGAGATAAATACACCCCTGCGCCCTGATATAAAATATGATCATCACGTACTATGGGACTGCTGTGCCAGCTGCACGTTGCCATTTATATTCCACGGTCGTCCGGTCATAACATCACGCCCGATTCACAATTCCGCCATTGGAGCAGTCGGGCGGTATTCGTTATGTCTATTTAAATCTTGACACAGCTCGAAACATGGACAATATAAGCTCTAATTCGGCCAGTGGTGAAAACAAAGTTGGCCCGCGGTCGGCCAACAGAGAGTCTTGGGCCGACATGTACCTGTCTGGTCAGGGAATCTAATATAACATCGAGATATAGATAGATAGATATAGATATATAGGGAAAGCTACTCATATGGTTTCATTCGTGGTTTTTTTGTAAAATAGACGAAAGTAGCACTGGCGTAGCGAGAATTTACTGGACCCCGGGCGATCAAATATACTGACCCAAGAATGCGATAATTTTTTTTTTTAAATGTAACAAATAATAAATTAATTTTCAGCTTTTCATAGTCAATTTAAAAATAAAATTACACACGTGTTATTTCTTAAATAAGATAAGGCTTTGATCTCTTATCTCAGAGATTTGTCGGTATGCACCGGTTAAATCATTCTACCCTGCGTACAAAGTACACGTAGCAATGAATCATTTTTCGATTTGCGCTCAACTCTGCACTGGCCTTTTCGTCCTCTCTAGACGAATCTTCGAGAGAAACCTCATATGTGTACATGTGTCATAACAAAGCTATTTTATCGATACATGATACAATTGTTAACATAACAAATTAATTTAAATGAACCTTAAAACAATTATATAGCTGAAATATAATTATAATCAACAGATAACTTATTGTAACATGCATTCATGAAGTCGTATATTAGTAGATATCAACGCAGTAATGATTTTCAAATCTCTAACACCTTACAAAAATAAACATAATTTTTAAATAAGACAAGTGTTTTGATTAATGTTTAGCACAAGATTAAAACGTTATCCAGTTTCATTTACATCTTAATTAAAAAATAATTTATTAAAAAAGACTAAATTTAAGTACTCTTTATTTTTTGGCAAACACGAAATCGTATTTGAATATGATTTTAATATGAATGCTATTCGACATCTAAATATTATTAAAATTCTTGGAGATATAATTGTTTTTTTTTAAAGTATATTTAACGTATTAGAATGTCTTCAAGGCCAGGTTATTATTACGGCTGCGATAATTAAATTGATTAATGAAAGTGAAAATAAATGGAGAAAGATTTTATAATGGAACTAAATGAATTGTAAGCATTTTCTTAAATGAGAAACCTAAATAATTATTTTAATATCTAGTATATAATAAATCTCACAAATTTTTCAATCGTTTTTATTCTTAAAATATCCTCCTGATAATTGCAAACAGACAAAAATAATGCGTTGGACATGTTCTCATAATTGTAAAATAAATGTAATGTATTGAAAATTTTAACAAAGTGAGGGAAACGTAGGCAAACAAATGGCTGCACTAGTTGAGCAAATGAAAAAACTTCAAGAAACTGAAAAATTTACAGCAATTAGAAATCTGTTATGATTAAATAATCATAACAGATTATTATGATTATTTATATATAAAAAATCCATTCCAAGGTTCAAGATAAAAATATGTTTTTAATACGTTCTGAATATGAACAGTAAAAATGTATATATATTAGCTCTTTAACAAACTGTAAAACATGATCATAAAAGTAACGAATTTGACACCATATCTCTTAATTCATATGTCGAAGAAAGTTTAAAAAAAAAAGTATTTTATTTTTATATATATGAAGAATAACAGTAATTTTACAATACTACATTTTTAAAATCTTCTGATAATGGACAACTAAGTATTTGCTTAATATTTTGAAAATATTCCTATAGAACAAAAAGGCCACATTTCAAAGAAATTTGATACTTCACTACAGTGAAATACATACTTGTTACCTCTGTGTAACAGAAATATATTGGGTTTTTATATATGTAAAATAAAAAGATGCAATTTGTTTTTGTACGCTTCATATTTTATGTGTACTTATGTTTTATGTAAGAAATTTATTTATATTCAAGTAAAAATAAAAGTTTAAGTGTTATTACTATGTTACATGAATTAAGGTAAAAATAATGTATTAATTTAAAAATATGTATTTGGTGTGCATACCATGAACGGCGAGACGCACAAATGTCTCTATTCTGCAGGAGCTGAACATGAAGAACAGACTCAACCATTTGCCTGAGACGAATCCTTCCATTTTTAAGCCATCTTGCGAGAAGAGAAGATAGCTTGGAAAAGTTTGTTGTGGTGGGCCACGTCGAAGGACGAAGAGGAAGAGTAAAATCCCCCACTCGTTAGACCGACCAAGTGGAAAAGGTAACAGGCGCTTCTATCTTCAGCATTGCCAAGAGAGACCGATAAGGATGATGATGATGAAGAAAAAAATATTCATGAGAAATATGCAAATGAGAAAATGTATCCAGTTTACCAAAATCTACATATTTAAAGATAATTGCCAAACAATATAACACATTACTTAGTATAATATCATTAACCTTTAATAAAACTTTTTTTATTTACTAATTGTTCAAATTCTTGTATTAAGGTTATTTTTGAAAAATAATTTTAACACACATATAACAAATTCGTTACTCGCCCCATAGGATAGTTCACCTGAGCTAATGAGACTTTTAATTCAGACCCAGAGCAGCTCATAAATATCTAATTAACCTACCGATGAAATATTCAATAATTATCTGCGATTTAATGGCAAACTTCAACATTCTTTCCTTTATATCCGTGGGTCGAGAATTCTCCATATATATTACACAGGTCAATAATTCTGATTGCATGGTTCGATGTCACGCTACATCATTATAAGGTGAAAGACCTTTATCTCATACAGGAATTCATTTATGAGCAGTACTGTGAACATATTAAATAAAATAATTGTGATTAGATTGAAAATGTTTTGAATAATATATATATATATAATTAATATATATATATGAATTGTATATATATATAGAAGAGGGGTTTGGAACATTATTTGCCAGACGAAAAGCATTCTACGTACATATTTATCCAACGAAACATAAATTCAATAAATTATGACACATTTATGCAACAGTAAAATTATTTACTTTTCAAAATTATTTTTTTGTGTAAAAAATACGTATTTTTTACATGAATGCATATTGTATTGTCGGCGTTTAAATTTTAGTTCCAATCGTGTCAAATTTAAATTTTTTTTTGCGGAGCTCTTTGATTGCGTTAGTGGCACCAAAGTGATCACGTGGATGCTACCAAAATGAAAATTTTGTAATAAGGAATTTGCGTTAGTTCATGCCATGTGGTAGTCTGTGCATGATCCCAATAAAGCCTGACTAGAATATATAATAATTGTAATACTACAGAAAAGATAGAAATATATTATAAAGTATAACTGATTTATTCGCTTTCTAATGCTCAACAAATTCATAAAGCTTTTACAGTTATCATAATCTAGTTGTGATATAAATAAATTAGCAATTAGCAATTTTTAGGTGGATTTCGATAGAAATAACTTTCACTTGATGCAACTTCCAAAAAATTTCAATGCACTTTTGTTAGTCGTGAGTTGGATACCTCCTAACACATTTACATATACTCGTAAATACATATACATGGGATATAACTGACTTTGCAGTCTTAATAACATCTGATTTCCATGAAAATTTTTGGAAAAATTAATCTGCTACATATATCGGCTATGTTCGTTAACTAGCTTGATTTTTCATCGTGTTTTAAAATAGTAGTTATTCAAAAATTTAAGAAAATCGTAATTTATTTATATTGAATCTAGAGAAAAAAGTAAAAAACATGCTTTTACACACAGATTTCTGATTCTTGCAACCAGTACCGGAAGGATTTTTTTTGTATTAAAAACAATTTTCTTGCCGATGTAGCATTTTATCTCTTCTTTATCTTCGTCGCTGTATACATCTACTGATGAGAGGCCACCTTTCTCTGTCTTTCTCAGTACTTGATCAACGTTTCAGTCTTTCTATTTTTCATATTCTTCAACTTCTTCTTACGTAAGTATATGCAGTGTCGTATAATTATGTCATATTCAATTATTTTTCTGTTCTGTTCTCAATAGTAATTTAAAATCTTTTTTAAATCGGTAAAATCTTTCTACTACTATGTGTTACTAATAACAAATACGTTTAAAAAGACTTCTAAATATATGGGTTTAGAATAATAAATCACTCATACATCGTCATTTTTAAGCTATTATTACCTTAACCGAATTTTTTTCTGAGGTACGGACCTTTCAACAAAAATGTAGAAGGTAATAACTCAACCATATATTTATTATTATTTAAGAGCATACAAGTTTTCATATATTAATTAAGAAGATCTATTACGCTCAATCACAGTTAACGACCAGTTAGTTATATGGTTATTTAAGACAATATTAATAATGTTCGGAAATGATATATCGTGATGATGATCGACAGATAGTAAATACTTAACAAAAATATTATATCGGTTATTATTTATTATTCTACTTCATCTTTATATTTATCTTTCTCTTAATGAGAGCACTCATCATGGAACAACAGACAATTGGCATAAATGATTTGTCGTCACCTATTCAGGTCCATGACGTTTTTTGCATCCAGGATCATCTTGGCCTTTTCGTCGATTTATTAACCAAGTCGTATCGTTTTCCAAAACTTAATTGCATCATCAACTATTCAATTTCCTTCGTTTCTAGTAATATAGCTAAAATATCTGAAGATTCAGAGCCGTATAGTTGAGAATAAACGCTGCTCGATTTAAAATTCTATAATATAGGTAATCGTTCTGCAGGCCTTTCGCAATATGCGGAGCATGCATCATCGGCGCCATATTTTCAGAGTTCAGAGTTCATGTTTTTCTTGCGCTCCTCTTCTCTCAGAGTCCATGTTTCATCACCGTGAAGAAAGATCAAGAACATAAGACTTCGAACCAGTATCGTTTTTGTTTTTCTGGTTATGCTTTGATTTTACCCACAGACCACTAAACAAATAGACATCAACTAAAGGAAATTCCTTATCCCAAAATGTTCATTTTGGTGATCTCTTTAGTGCCACTCACGCAAACAATGAGCTCTGCGACTTTTTTAAAATATGACTCGATTGAAATTAAAGTGTTAACTTTGATAATAAAATATGCAGTATTATATAATATACATTATATTTTTGTAAAAAGTACGTATTGTTTACACAACAATTTAATTTTCGAAGATTAAATACTTTTACTGTTGGATAAATGTATCATAATCTATTGGATTTATGTTTCCACCAAGAACGTGTGTGAAATACCCCTCGTCCCGCAAATAATGTTCCAAACCCCTCTCCTATTTATATATATATATATTTCATATCATGTCTATTAATTTACTGTCTGTAGTTTTAATATCTCTTTTTTAGGTTATCGATAGAATGATTTTATAAGATTTGTCAACGATTGCAAATATATAGATTTTTTAAACATACAGATGTTTGAGATAGTATACTGTATCTTAATTATTTTGTTAAAACATATGAGAATCGTAAAATATTATTTCTAAAAGGAAACGAGATATGCCTGGTAAAAATATATAAATATTATCTATGATTGAAATAAACTTGCCTGTTAAATTTCGTTGGATCATTAAAACTCATACCGTTCATTCAAAGCAAACAGAAAACGGAACAGTTTTGCAGAATCTGCATGTTTTTTTAACAGCAATTAAATAAGCTCAGCAAAAGTTCAAGCACATGCGAACACCACACTGCGCTTAATAAGTGCAAAGTTGTTCACTCCAACACATTCCATATTAATTGTCATCATAAATATGAAAGTTGCAACATGATACGGATGTGTGTCTTCTGCACGTTACGTCTGCGAAACTGGTGTTTTATCGTTTCCATATTCAGTGTTGTTTGTGTCGGCACCATGTGTGAATATATTCGCAGCAAAATAAGGAAAAAGTTTATAGCTCTTTAAATAAAAGAAAAATATTTACTTCGTCGTATGTGTTAAAATAATTTAATCCTATGCACAAATATTCCCTTCGTGCTTAGTTTATTTTTTATACGTATTCCTTTCACATTTGTATTTAATTAAATTATTATTTAATTTAGACCTATATTTATTTATTATTATACACGCCCTATGCAGGCATTAACAGAATTAGTAAAATAACTAAAAATAAATATAAAATTGAGTCACCATTGAGTTGAGACACAAAAAATTGCAATAGTGTAGTCATATAAAGAATTAAATTAACAGCAAAAATGTCGAGAAAATAATATATAGGGTGTAATAAACCTAGTCCACAATACTTTATAGGTTATACTAAATTAAGAGTCGAAAATGTTCAAGAGTTGTGTGTGTAATAGCAAAACTATAGATTAATAATGGAACAATTTCTCAAATATTTTTTTCGAAGTGCGTAGACTTCAAGCTTAACTTGTAAAATTTCAAACAATAATATTTTCCGTAACATTGTAAAATTTTCACATATTCCTTAAAAAATTTTGACACGTAATTTAGTCAGGTATCCACCCATAAAATATTTTGGACTAGGTCTGTTACACCCTGTATATAGATTGAATTTGAACCAATGACCGTATTAGTTGACAGAATTCAAATAATACTATTTCATTTTAAAAGGTCGATTACTTATTTTTTAAGTTAGTCAAATTATTTGTAACTGGTCAATATTTTATTGTTGATTTTCGTAGCGTTAACTCAATGATTAGATATATTTATATTTTTTTATAAACTAATAAACTTTGTATCGAATATATAGTGGTATGCCTGTCGATGTTAAATTACCTAATGTGGCTTATACAAAGTTTGCTAGTTTGTAAAAGGTCAGAATTTTATGTATACTTATATTATAAATACAAATATTCAGATTTTATTATTCAATCTTCTAAAGAGTAAAATAATGTGTAATAATAGTGAAAATGTGTATCTCATTTTAAATATTCTTTATGCAAAGTTTAACACAATTTTTCGATCAGGTTAAGTATATTAAAATTTCCCCTTATAAATTTAAGTTATTACTAATATAAGTTTTTAAAAATTACGTACTATAAATGTTTACTAATGTACTGATTACTTGTAAGTACAATAATTATTTTAAAACAAAGTTGGTGAATACGTTTAACGAATATAAGGTAAGCTAAAAGTAAAATGGCGTCTCGTTTCCTTTTAAGCACACAGTTAAATTAGCCGTCATACGGCAACAGTCGCCAGAGTTTTAACACCCATCAATTACAGCCAATTTTGACAAAGTGCTTGTAATGTATAAAGCTGTTGCCGGCAACATTTCAGATAACTGGACCGATTATACTTGCGAACAAGTCTAATTCGCAGGGCATTTCGGACAAATTAGCCCAAATATCGTGCGTCGATACGACCAACAACAGTCCCGATAAGCGATACTCACCCGTACCGTTAAAGTTACAATCGAAACATTTCGGGCAATGGTTACGTTGCAGGTACCTGAGCCAGGTCACGGACTAGTTGTCGCTTTTAAGGTCCAATTTCGCTCGCTCGGTGGCGGAAATCGTTATGAGCACCTGCTCCGACTTGTATGCAAAGCGTTCTCGAGTGTATCTAAAGTTTGCGAGACCTCTGAATTGGTAATGTTAATCTAGTCTATGATTCGCCAACATCATTACGCTGCGGATTTGTCAATAAATAAATCTGGCAACTTTCCTAACCGAATTTCGGAATCACGCGTAGGTTGAGTGGTTCATCTCTTATTTACTATATTACATTAGATTTACGTTAACAATTTTGTAAATTAATTCCCCTGGCTATAAAAAACATACTAAAATAATCTATATTTTTAATTATTGGGATATTGTGTACTAAACTATCTGCTCGCTTTATTATGTTGCGGGTAAAATATATATTTAAAGAACGATTTTCTTTTTACTAATGTCTCATTTATTAACTTATTTGTTAGTGATTTCGTGTGATGATAACGATGTCGTTGTTGTTGTCCGTGCATGGCAAACGAGGCCCCTCGATTTGGGCAGCTATTGTGGCCGCTTCGCGGCCAATGGTGTCCGTTACGCGGTCAGTGATAGCCGCTGTGCGGCTAAGGTTTCTGTAGAATCTATATGTGAATACGGAAACCTCATTTATTACATTAATTTAATAATACCACTATGTAGTATACTTTGTCTTTATTTACAGTTAGAAAAAATACTATATGCATATGTACACTTAAAGCTATCTTAAATTTATAAATATAGTGAACTTAAAGAAATGATAAGTACAAAAAATAACTTAAAATCTCAAGTAAATGCAATATTTTGTGTAAAACCATTTTAAACTATAATACTTAAATAATGTTAGAACTGCGGATATATATTTTCTAAAAATGCAAAGGCATCAAATTTAGAAAGGTGTATTGCACAATCCCGAAAGATTGTAAATTAATATTAATATTCATTATTATTTTATGCTGATTTATATTACCATCTATCAAATTTCTTAAGAAAATACACTATCTTAGGATGCCACATGGAATACAATGGATACGTAGTGGAATATATATATATCATGAATTTTCAATCAAACTGACATTGGGGCTCATGTTCGGAAGATGTTAAATTTATCATGAAAAATATCATTTCAATCTAACCAAGGATTAATAAATAAACTATCATTCTTATTATGTGTATGATTTGTGAAAAGTATATATGTATACAACATAGGACAATATAACATAGAAGCAAAATATCTAGTCTGAAAATATGATCAGTTTGTCATGTTTTATTTATGAAATGTATAAAATAAATTTAAGTACAAACAAAAAATATAGTATGATAGTCGTATATAAATGAAAATAAGGATTTTTCAACTCAATTTGACTCAAAGTCTTGTAGAGTAGGAAAACACGATAAATAAGTTATGATCAAATTATTTATAATTCGGTAAAGAATGAAAAGAAATATATTGATGTCGCATCGTAAATGATATAACTTTATTAACGAATTTGATTAACTTAATAATTCACTACTCTATTTTATTATTCCAGAAGAGGGTGTGAGTTTTAAGTAATAAATCAAATTTAACAAAAAATATCCTTCAAAGAAATCCTAACGGCTAGCGATATTTCCTTTGAGAAGTCCCCCCAATAAAGTCCAATATGGAACCGATTTTCCACGTAACAGGCCGTTACTCAAAAAAATAAATTCTCCAAAACCGATTTACCTCCCGAGATCTTTGACTCCCAGTGTGGAAAGGTTCCGTATTTCTCCCTCAGTATTTTTTGAACAAATGGCTACTGATTTCAAGCCCCCGCTCCATGGACTGAAAGTTATATTTCAGAAGGGACGATACTCAAATTCCAATGCCTCCGCGCGGCTTCGCACCGGCGTGCAGCGCCCAAATATTTCAAAGTGTGCCGTAAAGCGTCAAAGGAAAAGTTTATGAAGAATCGCTGAAACATTTGATTTGTGAACACGTCCTGATGCCTTTATATCACGAGACGGTTTCTTTGCTCGGGAAACTTTCCCGGCGGAGTATTGTTATAACGTCATATCCTGGCGAGAAAGAAAGTAATTATCTGGAAAATTCACTCACTCAATAAACAAAGTTTCTAACTACTCAAACAGATATACCATTTACACATGTAGGAGTTCGTGAATGATGATAAAATAAATTCTTCTTGATTATTCTTCCACGAGGAAATAATATACTCTCAATACGTTATGTATCAAGTTATTTTTATATATAATATTTTTGATGTTTATGCTATTAACTTTGTGGTTGGACATAATTATTAATTTTAAAAATAAACAAATTTTGTATATTATTTTATATATTTAATCCATCCAAAACAGAACTACTATGGGCAGCAACACCTATATAGGAATCAATGTCTGAGAATGCTAAATCTGTATTTAAATTGTTGGGCGTGCATGTAGATTCAGATCTTTCAATGAATACACAAATCAGCAAAACTATCAGTGCATGCTTTTATCAAGTAAAACAAATTAAAAATATTCGGAGGCATTTTTCTCTTGAGGTAGTCTGTCTACTTTTAAATTAATTTAAAATAAGTGCGGCAACACGGATAATATATGGAGTTTCCAAATTCTCTTATATCATCTATTTTACATCATCTACATTAGCTCCGATTCTCTAAAAGAGTTGAATTTAAATTGTGCTGGTTGATGTACAAGGCGACACATAATATGGCGCCTCTGCATCTTCAAGAGCTTTGTATCCCAGACAATATGAATGGTAGACGTCAAACTCTCAGGTCAAGAAGCTCAACCGCAGGAAGGGTTGTAGAACCGATCGACCGTTGCCAGAAGTCTAAATTTAGTAAATGGGCATTTACGGTGGCAGGCCCAAAAGCTTGGAACTTTTTGGCCTCCGTCATAAGAAGCAGTGCATCAAAGACTTTATTTAAGAAGAAACTAAAAACGCACTTTTTCAAAAAAATCATTTCCATAAGTTAAAATAACAATTTTTAATTTTAAAAACAAAGATAATTGTAGGACTATAAACATTTTATATGTAAAGCGTCCTTGAGGTGAAAGTCTTTATGAAAATGGCGCTATACAAATTATCCAATATCATTATTATTAGAACTTCTACACTCGGTACCTTATAAAGGATTGACAATTAACAATTTGAAAACCGTCGAAATACAAAAATATGTTTAATTCGGAGAAAACACTAATTAACAACATAACATTCCCTAACATTTCGTCTTTACTGTACAAATTCCAGTTAACAACCGAAATCTCCCCCCTCTTCTCAAGCCCGCCCCATTTCTCGAATAGACTTTAATACTAAATTTAGTTTAGTTATCACCCGATGATAAGAGGGACTACACCTCTCCAAACTAGTAGTGAAAATAACCGAACGCGTGGGTGAAAATTAAAATAATCAATGATATGAAACTTTATATAAATCACTTAGATTAATTTAACGATGACTACTTTCGATACTACTGGTGTCTTCATCAGAATGGACGCACATTAACTGATCCATAAAATAAAATATGCAAAATAATCAATTTTCGGGCGTGGACTACCTACTAAACACTTGGCTTACCATATTAGATACAATTTATACGAGTTCAATTTCATCCATATTCTTATTTTGTTCATTTGTTTTTAGAGCAACATGTCAGGTTTACATTTAGTCTATCTTGAGATCCCAGGTCTTAAGTCCCAGCATAGGAGGGTTGATATTTATATTAACCAGATAGTTCAACGAACACATAAAAACTGTTTAGACTGGCCAAAAAATCTTCCTTTAAAAACAAATAATGCTTAAGTTAACCAAAAAAAATGGATGTAAAATAGTATATGAAAGTTCTAAAGTGGCGATCACTGTGTTTTGCGTATCGGCAATAGGGAGTTCTTCTCAAATAAATAAATAAATTTCTCTTGTAAAATGTTAAATAAAGTATATCCTTTAAATTCGACACCGCGCCGGCGTGAGAAATATAATTAGCGCAGCTGCAGCTGTAGTGGAAGTGAGGCGAGATGAACACGGTTAGCATCTATCATGGTGCCTCTTTGCCTTCTCAAGGATTGGTTCTTCATTGATCTCTATTCTACACCATTTTTCTACAGATATGTTATTTAGGACATATTTATATACGGGTATATTTATAATTCTTTAAGCATTAAGCCAGCCGCTATTCAATAAGGTGGCAGATAAAACTAGTTTACTAATTTAGACACGACCTTGTTAATTTTTTAGAAATGTTTGATTAAAATTACTATGATAAAGATTCGTTTTCTCATATACATACGTGTGTATATAATATATAAATTACTGCATTTGCTCAGCTTTATTGTTTTAACCTGTCATACCTAAAATCAATAAAATATTAGTTTTCTCAAAACAAAAATTCAAACCCATTTCTTGATTGCACAAAAACTCAAATAGCCAACGAAGTACATAAATTTGATAATAGTAAAAGTAATATGTATTATATTAGCTAGAAATTTGTGCAAAAAAATGTATTAAAAGAAATTTGAAAACTGGTCATGTACATTTTATAAAACATGTTTATAAAACTAATACGACAATCTACTTTTAATGATTTCCCTGAGGTCACCTTTGCCTATTAAATGTTTAACTAGAAGTTACAAATGAGTTAGCTTTGATACACGTAAATCGATTTGACCTTGGGGCTGGCCAGTTTAGAAAACTTATATAGACATTGCGTGCAAGCCTACTGCGTTCACCCCTTCCCCTAGAAAGAATTATATTCGTAGTAGATGGACCAACACACGTAACATCGATATTACAGTTGGACAAAAAACTTTTTAAATTCATATTCATTTTTTATTCATAAACCTACCCTTGTCGCAGTTTATGTTTTATATTTATTATATTAAAGGTTTTTTTTATTCTTAAACTCATTTGAGGTAGAATATTTATAATCATAATAAAGGAATGAAAGGATGAATGTAGACCTAATGTGGAAGAATTTTTTTTTTAAATTAACACCTACAATTGAGACTGTTACACTTGACGTAATATATAAAGTAAAATATAAAGCAAAAACAATGAGTTCATGATAAAAGATATAATAAGTACATGACTAATGTTAAATACATAGAAAAAAAAGGTAAATAAAAATTATATATAGTATAGAAATTTTGTCAAGTAGCACTTTTAAATATTTATTTCTCATAAACACACAAAATAATTAAGTTTACTTAATAAAAATTCGATAATTTTTTTATTTATAAATGTTTTTTATGTTCTAGGCCGATATTGTTTTTGAATAACTATGAAATGAATTACATTTTTAAAATTTATTTCTTATTTATTAATTATTTTATTCATTACAATATAGTGGCCGCCTCTGGCAGCGGCACAAATGCGTGCTCTTTTATCCATATTTTTTATAATATTCTTGCACGTTTCGCGTGTTATTTCAGCAATTTTATTTCTAATATTGTCCTGTAGTATCAGAATTGTTGTTGGCTTATTGGCGTAGACTTTTCTAGTACCCTCACAGAAAATAGTCGGGAGCCGTTAAATCAGGTGATCGAGGAAGCCAACCGATGTCACTACTTTTCGACATTATACGGCCGGGAAAAATTCCTCGCAAAATTTAAAACGTATCTCAGGCTGTCTATGAGGTGGCAGCGTCCTATTGAAGCCACATATTTTTCAGACCCAATCGACCCAATTCAATCACCAAGAAATTTTCTAACATGTAACGATAGCGATCACCATTAATGGTTACGGCATTGCCATTATTATTTAGATAAAATGTTTTAAAAACTTTAACACGTTGTTGAGGCATTACATACTCCATAATAAATTGTAATTCTCTAATTCTAATTCTCTACAGTTACCAAATCTGAACTGAAAATTTTTTGCTCAAACAAAATAGCGGCTATACAAAATCGGCCTGGTATATAATATTCACCTTGTATTAATTAATATTATTTGTAGCTGTGTTGGTCTCAAATCAGTCCCTCCGATCTGCCATTTATAAACAAACATGTAAGAATTTCACTTAATTTTGGTAATGCCATGTTCCATACATCAGCAACGTTCGCGTACTCGTTACACAAAATTAGAATTCTGTGTAATGGAGAATTAAACTGAGCAACCATCCCATTATTGTTACAGTAATAAGGTAAAATGTTTCAAGTATTTCTGGCAGGTACATGAATGTTGATTAGCCGCAAAAATCAGGGCTATCAATTTTATGATTCAAAATTTTAAATAGACATACTAGATCAAAAATAATTTATAAAGAAGAATTAGGCGTATACGCAACAAATAAATTTATGACCGAGTAAAGAATGAACAAATTAAGAGATAAATGTGAAGCTATTCATACCACAGTGAATGAGATTAAAAAAGAATCGCATGAAAGGTATATTGGCACCAGAAAAAGAAGACGTCCGCGAAAAACATGACATGTATAGATAAACCAGATACTAGATGTGTTAACAATCGACGAGTTTGTTTTAAAGATGTATGAATATGAATGAGGATGTATAAATGCATATGAGAGTTATGTGCCAGGTCAGAAAAGTGTAGCGCCCCATCCCCTCTGCCTATCCCCGGAATGATGGTAGTTTTGGTAACTCGGCATTTCAGAGTAGTACGTACCCCTCGCTATCCGACAACTCGTCGCACCTCCCCGCACCTCCCCGCACCATCCACAACCAGCAACACCATGCACGAATGCACGACCCAGTACTCCTCCGCATACTAAGGGCCGGTTGTGTGATCAGTAGTAAATTTTAACCGTGGTAAGTTTTTACTAAAGTAACTTGTACTATCACCCGTACTAGTAATAGGTAATAGTTTGCGGTTTATTTGAACATCAAATTTTCTATTGTCAAAGCATAAATGAGATATCTATAGGCGAGACAAATTATCATTAAATATGCTTTATCTGTAGATTTATTCGCCTCTGCGTTCGAAACCTGTAACTTCGGTGGTAATTTTTTTTCTGATCATGTACTAATGTACATTAAACAACGAGATCATCATCGCACGAACTCTCATCACTAAAATAGCGGGATATTAAATGATTAATTGTCGTATACTGCGACTTTCAAAGTATCAACGTGACAGATGACTTTTGAAACAGCTGTGAAGAGTCCCCCATATTTAACCATCGATTCTCGTTCTTGCTATCAGATACCGGAGTGCAAAATCAGTTTACTACAGAATGTACTTTTAAAATTTAAAGAACCATTTGAAAAACAAATTATGAAGTAGTTAAATTACTTAATAATATGCTCGTACTTTATAACACGTGTATGAAAATGGTGAGTAGTAGTACAAATTTCTTAATACGTACATCAATTAGCAAAGTCGTTATATATTTTTGTTAATTTCACTGGCTCTTATCCAGCCATTATGTGTAGAGAATAGTGAGAAAATTGCGTGCCGTAGGACAAATTTTGTTCCATTTTGTATTTGATGTAATTATTATTTCTCATATAAAATACAATTTTTTTCAATTTTACTCAAATATTGACCTGTTTCAAAGCATGTTTAGCCCATTCTTCCATTAAAGGTTCATGTTTTTTTTCCAGTTTTTATGCAAAAATATTAAACAATTAAAGATGTGCATTTAAAATGTGATGCTAGAGGAGAATGATGAAAATTAGTTGGATGGGAAAGAAACGAAATGACGTTTTGGAAGAAATATAACAAAATTAATTTATGATAAAGACAATAGCAAACAGACACGGAAAATATTTGCGACTAACACGTCCCTAACAACACTGATAGAAAGAAAAATAAAAGAAAGAAGAAGAATAGGATGGCTGAGGAAAATATTCATGAACCAATTGCTGTATTCAAGCATATGCAAAAGCTACCGAGAAGTCTTAGTAAGAACTGGCACAGCTGAGAGATGGGTTGAAAAAATTACAGCGACAAGGGAATGTCCCTTGTCAAATAAAAAGTGTATTAAATAAAAAAAATAGTGAATAAGATAATTTATTGATGATCTTCTGATGTAAGTATTTTTCTGGTAACAAATCACAATTCATTTTTCATTTTTATATACTTTTATCAATATTACCAATACATACATGTATTTCATAACATATTTACATATTTTGTAAGAATCTAACACTGGTATCTAGCAAAACACATTCTCTAATAAATAATTAATATTTTTGGTAGTTTTTATCTTAGTTATTTTTGCAAGATAACACATTACCTCCCTCCATGCATAGTTCACTTTTTGTTTATCCTTGATAATATTGCACTTCGTCGCTATCGCTATTGTAAATGACTTTTAAAGTTGTCTTTAAAAACACCTAAGTAGTTTTCAATAATCCGCTAGATGGCAGTATAGATTACCAAATAATTAATATTAATGTTCATTTACAATATTTTTGCATTGTGCAATAGATGTCACCCATGTATAATATTTGTTATTACTACTGTGAATAATTCTTAGATATAATTACTCGATAATTTCGGCATTGCAGATTAAAATAATTTTACAGAAAATATCGTGTACATTTGAGATTTTAAGTTAATTTTTTTACCTGTTCATATTACTTTTTTTTAAAGTTCACAATATTCTTCGTGTTTATATTTTTATTAACATTCTGATGATAATCATATCAATTTAAGAAAGCTCTAGGTGTACATATTACTAATATTTTAACTGCTAATGTACACTACGTGGTGCACTATAAAACCAATATAATAAGGGATTTATAAACTGAAATATAGATTCAACGAAAGCCTTGGCCGCGCAGCGGTCACCACCGGCCACGTAGCAGTCACAGTTGGCCACGAGGCGTCCATAGTAGCCGCCCGTATCGTCTAGCAGCAAGTAATTTGCGATAGCTGATTGCTTTTCTGCTAGTAAGTTCTCTAATATTAATACAGTTTGCTGGAGTCTTCAATTACACAATCTATTGTCATCATTATTTTAAATTGTGCATTCTCCGGATAACTAGCGAAAAAGTAACTATGCTCATTTTTCTCGTTAGTTTTCATTTTTATAAATCCAGTACCTCATACTAAGAGCAGACATATCACATAACAACAGCCTTGTCTCTCATGTTAGCCCGCATTGCTTTAATTTTAATTAATTTTCCGTCTTTTGTGATTCCTACTTCTCAAAACTTAAGTTTTTTTTAAACTCGGATTACCCATTTTTAATGGTCTGAGTCGAATTACAAAATCTCTAACTTAACATTATTTATGCGATCCAGTGTGTTACGAACATTGACGGATAGGGTATATATAGTTTCCCGGAAATATTATATATAGTGCGCATTATACCAGTAATATATTATAAATAATTACACATTCTATTTATAACGGTATTAAAATAACTGTTAATAAATTATGATAAATTCGTTTTCCCGTCTTATCCGCGTCCGCTCTAGGAGAATTTATCAACTATAATTAGGGGTAGAATACACATTTATCTTTCTGTAAATAAATTAACGGATTCCGTGTGTCATACAGGGACATTGAAAAAGAGGTAGTTCCATCCCGAAGCCATAATTAGACTAATCCCTGTAAGCCATCACAATAGAGGCTAAATTGCCTTGACTAATGTTGGCATCGTTTCTAGAAGCGTTCCAAATAATTTAAACAGTAATATCTACACACCCGCGCATTAAATTTAATAGTTTTGTCACTTTTATACCAGTACATTTTCGATAATATTATAAGTGTGTAATAAATTAACATATATATTATGAATAATGGCGTTATTATGTATAATCTGAAAGCTCTTTGATAAATAATACCGATTAACTAACTAACTTACTTACCATCACGCCGTTTCCCAGCGGGAGTAGGCAGAGAGGATAGAGCGCCACACTCTTCTGTCCTGACACACATCTTCTCATACGAGCTCGCCAATTGTTGAGGCTTCTAACAGGACCATCCTCCAGTATCCGGTTTACCCAGTCGAGCCAAGTTTTCCGCGGAAGTCTTCTATTTCTGTAGCCATCAACACTTACGTCATATATATTTCTTACTATTCTTTCCTCATTCATCTGTTCCATATGACCAAACCACCTACATGATTCTTTCTTAACCTTTACCATACCATGATATAAAATACCCAAACGCAGCCATGCTGTCAACTCGTGTTACCGTAAATAACAGTTAGAAAAAATGTTTTTATTAGCTTAAATGGCTTTAATTTTACTCTAAATATTGAGCATTCATTTTTGAAAAATAATTAATATCATAATTTAGAGCATTCATTAAGTCCTATACAATGTGTCATTCCTTATTATCTCTCTTCGTTTAATTAGTGAGAAAGAGACATTTTTATTTGTATGTTTGTTGTTCTTTTCACTGTGAAAATAGTGTGTGATCTCTGTCTTTTCTATCACAAATGGCATTTTTATCAACGTATTAATTAACAGATTGAATGGAAAAAATAATTGTTTTTGTACGATTCCCTTTTCATAATTAGTTTTTCACTAATCATTCCTAAGCGCTAATATTTTCTTTAGAATTATCTAAAATATGAATTTTATGTTGCACGTATTTACCGAAATATAACAGGTTTAATGATAATGGTAGACCTGTGTTACTGCATGGTTTGGGAAGGGTTAATTTTACACATTATACTAACATCAGCTTAACACTCTTTCCTTATTTCTTTATTCTTTACTCTGTCATTAATAGATCTGTCACATATACGCCTAAGTGATCTCATTTCCACTGCATTCAGTCTACTTTCATTCCTCTTCTGCCAGCTCCAGGTCACACTTCCATACATCAGTGTCGGCACCAGGACACCATTGTGTCATCACCAGGACGCTAGTCTTGCCTCGATTGACAAGTTCCCATTAGATATAATTTCATACTTTTAAAATAAGCAATGTTATCTTTGTGGTTAAAAAAAAAAAAAAAAATTCTTTTTAAAAATAGATTTTTTTTAAAAAAAATTTTCTTTTTAAAAATAGATTTTTTTAAAAATAGATTCTGTCAAAGAAACAATGTATGTTTTAGTTAGTTATGACATCCTGAAGAAGAAAATGGTATTTTTCGAAACCGGTAGATGTATTTAAACTCATTTTAGTGGTTAATTAAACAAAGATAAAAAATAAAAATATAGATATAATTTCATTAAAAGTGCTGTTCACTTTATTCCCTGCAGTCAACCCTCATTTCGATATCTTTCTCAGCCTTTCCGTTTCTATCAAACTTACTTCCATAATACATAAACTCATCTACTTATTCCAAACATTAATTACCTACAAGTATTTTGCACAGTGTCTTGCTTTCTTTCCTTTTGACTTGTTGACATTCATGATAAGGTCGCCTTCCTTGCATACATCGTACATTCTACTCACTAGACTCTGTAATTCTTGTTTATTATTCGCCATTAGTACTGCATCATCGGGGTACAACGAATAGCTTACAATCAAATCGACTATACCGATTATATCTGTTCAATTAATTTATTAATAGTTAATTAAATAAATTAAAATAAAATATTCACAAATTCAGCATAAAATTCATAATAAAATTTTAATATGAAACCACACCCTGGTCTCCCGTACAGATAGGGATGCCGACCATTGCACTATCGACGAATATGAATAAGAAGTGAAAATATAAAGCTCACAAGCGGTAAATATTTACTAAATAAAATTAAAAAACATTATTTATATCTGATGCTCTGTAAATAATAAAGTACGTATATCAATAATATGAATCAACGCAATAAATTATAACATAAAATAAGTAATTCTATGATAATTTGACGCTACAGTCTAATAAGTATTGGTTAAGTTTCCAGAGTGCTGGCCAAGCTTGAAAGGATACTGGGATTGGTACTGCCCTCCAAAACAATATAGAAAAAATATTTTTTTTAATACTGGTCCCAGTAAACACAAAGTGAGAGAATATATAAATTTTACGTTTTTCTTAATCCGCCATTTTTACTGAGGTGTCCGTTTGTTAAATACTCGTATATTTAGTGTATAAAAAATTTCTTTCTGATTTTTTTTCAATGCGTTAACAGATTTTAATCTCGTTTTTAGTATTTATTGTTGCCATCTCAGAGCTCATTTAAATAATCGATTTATTTTATGTTTAGAATATATCAACTCCCAAAAATATTTCAATATTTTATTATAACGGAATTTATAACGAAAAACAAATTCAGCCAAAAAATATACATTACTGACACACTGACATATGTCTACACTTGCGAATGCAGACAAAAATAAAAATAAATTTTTAGTTGGTACCTCAAAGGTTAATAAATATTTTGAATAAAATCCTCAATGGTTAATAAATATATGGAGTAGGTTCTTAAAATGTTTCACGTTACATAAATATGCTAAGTGTACAAAAAAAAAATTTAAATGCTTAATTTTCCAGGTTTAAGAATATTATTAGCACAATTATTGTCAAGAACACCAGAGGTACACATTAGTAAATGTTACATAAATTTGATACAAGAAAACAATTTATATTCAAAGACCACTGAGAATATTATAAACGATATTAATAATGTCGATAGATCACGCACAAACAAAATTCCAATTATTGTAGAAAATAACATAGAATACAAGGTAATAGCTGACTCAAAAACGATTAACGATTGTATTAACAATTACTTTACCAAAATAGAAACCAGATAAAACATAAAAGCAGACCATATTTCAAAAATATTAAATCAAATTCGAGATATAAGCATCTTGATTACTATTGACATAACTAACAGTACAACATGACCTACATTCTAAACGTTTTCTAAAATCCAATTTAATAGCACGTACTAATTACTGCGAAGCTATTCACGTACTTGAATATCTTCAATTTGAATTTGAGTTTAATTGCGATTTATCATTCGGCACGGTCGTGTAAATCTAGTAATATATAATATGTGTATTACACGTGTATTTTTTAATTTATTAAAGTTATTTTATATAACTGATCTACAAACATTGTAATATCCATGTAATTTTTTTTTTTTTTGTAAAAATATGGACGCATACACGGAATAAAGTTCCTATAACATTCTCATTATTCATCAAATTAAACTAAGCACTTAAGTTATGAAAAATAGAACTATCTTGGTAATAACCAGGTCTTGCTGTTAGACTACACAAACATGACGATTATATATCTACGAAGAAGCATATCAAATCATATGTTACCTTACTAACCCTCCTTTTGGTAATTTTATATTTATAATATTGACGACGTCCTTAAAATTCGAAACATTTTTTTTACTGACCACAGAATTGCTTATTTATAGCGCCACTTCAATTCAATTATCGTGTTTTTTTTATGAAAATGTGGGTTTTTATTATACATTTATATCTGAAGTGGCATACGATATCGACTTTTTAAAAACTATTGCTTAGATAGGACTTTTACACTAATTTAAAACTAATATACTGAATGTGCCATAATTAAGACAATACAAGCATTATATGAAAGACCACGACCATTAGATGCATTTTCCACATGCCATAATATTATCTTAATATGGAAAATTCTTCCATAAACGAAATATATTTTCTTATAATCTTGAAGATTTTGGAGACAAATCTCGATTGAGATAAATTATCAAAGTATTTAAAATTAATTAATAGTGTTATAAACCAATCAATTTGCAGGACATATTACTGATTTTCGACGTTTTTGAAATACTTTATTTTAGTGAAAATATGCCTTTTAAATAATATATTTTACTTACTTACATGATTTAAGGCTTCAGCTACTATTTAAAATCAAGTTTGATATCAAAAATGCAATAATTTCTTAACAAATAATATTTATTATATATCGATTCTTTTAAATGCTCAAGTCAAGTCATTTCGCCGGTCTATCCGGCCATGACGGACGTCGAATCCACGCGGTCGTAATTTTCATTAAAAAATGTCGTAAATATATGTTTTCACGAATATTTTATCCACAATATGAATTAATGTTGAACTTATTCACAACATTAGTAGAAAATTTTATAAATTAGAGGTTTATTTACTGATTTTAAGGGAAAACGACGTTTTCTTGAACAAAGTAAACATTTTATGTACGTTATTTTTATGTAAGTCGCAATTAAATATTTCATTTATATATAACACTGTTGCATTTTAAACTAAAGCTGTCTATTTCATAATTACAATAAATAATATGTAATTATGAAACAGACGTATCACCAAAACGCCAACGTGGAGTTCTAAATCGATAATAAACAAAATAATAAGTTGAAGCTGTATTATAATTTTAAATATAGAACATTGATTTAAGCGACCATTAAAATATACGTAAATACTTTGTCTGATTTCAAAACAAATTCATATATATGAATTAGATACTAAATAATATTAATATAAAAACATTGATAAGCCTCTGGACACGAGTTATTTTTGACACTTGTATCGAATGCGAGAAAATCAACAATTTTATTGTCCAATCAATCCTTCCACTCTCTCACAATTTACGTAACAAATAACATCATTAATTATTTATCTGATACTTATAAGAATTTAACTATTAACCTCATCTTGAAAGCATATGTGATTCGTGTAGAATTACTCGAATTTCAAACTGGAAAAATGAAAGGTCGCCCTTAATAAAATATATCATAATTAGTATGTAGTCATTAATATTTCATCGATTCCAGTTCACAAAAAAAAACACCCATTCTATCTTCAACAATCATTGTTTTAAAACCATTTAGTGGTAGACTTAAAAGTCATTTTTCGTATTGCAAAAAATAAGCGTACAATTAGTATTATTACGAAGTACAGTTTTATAACTAAAATAATGTATCTCGATCTGTAAACACTATGTAATGGTTGCAAGTCTACCAAATCTATGCAACCAGTTAGTAGCTACTTGACTCCGTAAATCGTCCCAGCGCTGGGGCTAGAATTATAAGGATTGGTTCCAACAGAAAGGGTTGAGCTGATATTTCGCCATTAGTTGCTAAGCCAATATGAATAAAGCCATCTGGAGCCGGGCCGCAGCCGCAATTATGGTGAAGTCTCAGCCATTAACGCGATTAAGGGATCTCAGTATACTAGGATTGTTTTCACTTATCCACTTCTATCTTAATTTATCTTACTTTGAAGTTGCTTCAACATGCCTTAATAAAGCAACCAAAAATGACTTTTTATTGTTGTTTTATCAAAAAAATATATATTGGTATTTGTTGCAGTACATTTATTTCTTCTATACATATCAAGTAAACTTATTAATTATAAAGTAATGGCTAATATATCCAAATATCACAAATATGATCTTCGTCACGAAACATTTAAAAATAAATTATATTAATATTTTAAATAAACAATTTTTTACTCCACAAACATTTTTGAGTAATATTATTTTGCTCGAGTAGTTTGGTCAAGTATTGGTTTGTCAGATTGGATGCATGAAGAAATAATATAAAGAAATATATATGATACGAGTGTCAATAGCTCCAGAAATAAGTCGACCTCCGTGAAAGATTTAGCATGATTATGTAAACCAGATACTCGAAGATGGTCCTGTTAAAAGCCTCAATAATCTACAAGCTTGTATGAGAAGATGTATGAATGCGGATGATGCAGTGTAGCGCTCTATCCTCTCGTGCGATAAATTAGTTAGTTTATTTTAATTATATTTGTTACGGCTATAGTTTCGAGAGACAATCCCTCTCATAATAAATGTTAATAACAGTCGTCAGACTGACTGCACCTCCCGAATCTAATAATCGTGACAAAAAATAACTAAAATATTTGTATAGTGCAATATATTAAAATAATCTTGTTGCACCATAAAGTAATTAGCATGTTAATTATATTGTATACTTTTTTTTTCTCACCGGATCAATTACAACACCCAATTATCCAACCTGTGTGAAGCGGTTGTCTTTTGCTGATTTTGAAAATGGCTCACATTAAATAGCTCCACAGCTGTGACGAGTTATTGAAAAAAATACATTAAGCATTTATGAATATCTACGATTTTATTTTTATTTTTAAATATATAGTGACGAAATTTACCCGTAAAATTAAGTTCCGTTAATGTATAATACAATAAATAAAAAACAAAAAAAAATTTGGTTCACTCGTCAACATAAATATTTGAATAAAATTATGGTAAATTTCAAAAATGCTCAAGTTACCCTGTGTTACATGTAATATTTATACCTACGCATTATCAACGATAATAAATAAATCATTAAACCGACGGCCGCACCGCCGACGTGCCTAAACATAATTAATTTCACCCGCTAACATGCTATATAGTGGAAGAGGAAAAGAGGAAATAGGGTCGCAGGAGAAGTAACAACTACTCTGGGCGGTGATTGGTTAATGTGCTACCAGTGAGACGCCTGTGTCTGCCCACTGCGGGTGCAAGAGCACAACATCAGCTTAATGCCTTTCAGATACAAATATAGATTGCCCACGCACTATTTCCTGCGGCAAAGCAACGCGCTCGATCCTCCGGACTGAGCTGCACACAGAAGCGGACAGCGTCGAGAGAACTCTCCAATTGATGATATGTAAAATAATAAAAACAATATATTTTTAAGTCTAGTAGTATTTATTTTAGTTTAAATATTTAAGGATTATGCTAGAATAAGGCGGCACTGTACATAAAGTGTCGCGCCTAATTAATTTGAAATACTTAACTTCCAGTAAATTGTTTAGAGGGTTTTTTATCAGTAATTTTTTACCCTTCCAATTCATGTATTAATATAAAACACTTATGATGTTTATAATAATAAGGTAGTTTGTAAAAGTGTCAAAGTGATTAGCGCTGATGCACTTGTAGTTGTAGATTAGGCGATCTAGCCGCATGTAGAGTACTCAGAGTATCGTAGACTCTAAGGAATTGGAAAAAAAAAAACTTCCTTAGTTTTATACACTCTTTCGTGGGATGACTTATTCCATGCGCAGCCTACCAGCAAACCTTCTTACACCGTTTTCTCATATATGTGATTTTCTTTGAAGCTTCTTCGATCTCCATTTTAGAACTTGCTTGGGCCACACCTATTCTTACATTGTGTCCATCCCATTTCTACTTCTACTAATAGGTAATCATGTTTACAATCTCGCAAGCCCTGATTTTACACATTATTTTTTTTATCACACGATGTGTTTACGAGCATTCGGTTCCATTGTTCTTTGAGCATGTCGTAACATAATTTATTTATGGAATATTTAGTAAGTGTAATATTTCGGGTTGTCGTGTAAACACTGGTCGTAGACTTTCCTTTCGAGAGAACTGCGATGATGATTTTGCGCTCAACTTCAGGAATTTTATTATTTCTACCAATTTTAATGATAAAAATATTTTATTTTTATGAAAACTGCCATTCATATCGGTTACAATTAGTTAGACATATTTCATCATTAATTTATACATATTTCTTCTATAAATATGAAAAATATATATTCAGTATTCCTAATAAATTATTATTTATGCCAGATTAATGAGCTCTGGCTGACTGACAAGCTTAATTACTTCACCTAATAATTTTTGGCAGCTGGCATATTTTTGTAGCATAGCGGTGTAGGTAATCGTAATATTAAAAAAAAACATTATTTTTATTATAAAACTATACATCATATTTTGACATTTATTTTTAGTCTTAATGTGATTATTTATATAGAGTTAAAATGTAATATAATAAGAATTATAAATACGCAAAAATTAAATCAAATTAGATGAAATGCTTTTGCTATGAAAAATGGGACTAACTTGGTGTCCTGAAACGAGGCATAAATATTCGACAACTAGGTCAATAAACGTGTATTGTAACGCATTACCAAACATATTTTGACAGCTTTAGTAGTTTTATAATGGAATCTGTTCTGTAATTGTACTTATAATCTTACTGAAAAGTAACAAAGTACACTGTTGATTTCTGGGTGAATGAGTACTGCATTTATAATAAATTGTTATTTTTAAACGCAACCGATTATTCTTAAAAAGATTTTCTGTTACGAAATATAACACTTACCTATTTACTAAGTTAAGTAAAGCCAAATATGAAAGAACATCAGATTTCCTAATATAAGGGGGTCGGTAATACCGAAATAGGTTCGTGGTTATCAATCAATTTTCAGTTAAGGTGTCAGGGTTTTTATCGATGATTGAAATGCTTTTTACTTTAAAAATACATATTTATTGAATAATAAAATGTATTAAAGGAAAAAATGGTTACAAGTAGATTAGCTTACAGTATAATTTTAATAAAGTAAAAATGTTTAATCATTTCTATTTATATTAATTAACATGATAAAAATCTAATTTAATTATATAAACAGTATACAATGTAAATTTAGCAAATAGCATACAGAATTGTTAGCCATAAAACTGGGCTTTAATTTATACCCATGCGATAGTTTAATAAATTCTTTAAATTATCCGGATTGCGTATACAGTCCGATGAAAATTTATTATGGCCACCCTAAAATATTATTAATTCATTCAATGTACCATTCACTTACTGATTTTAGAGACTCAGATTGTATTTTAAATAAAAATATAATTATACTTTTAAAATTAGCAATATTACCTTGTGGTTAAAATTCATATTATTTGTTATGACACCCTGAAGAAGAAAATTGTATTTTTCGAAACCGTTAGATGTATTTAAACTCAAGTAAGTAGTTAATAAAACAACGATAATAAATAAAATATCATTTTTACTTCTTACAAAACGAGTAGTTTTAATTTACTGCTAGCAGAATTGCTTTTTGGCAGCCAGTTTGTTTTGCATATTAGATTAAGTTTTGTATGAGAACTACGCAAAATAAATGCGAAATTTAATTTAATTATATTTTAATATTCGCAACTATGTATATTTACCAATAGTTTTAGACGTATTATAAGTTGTTTTCAAGATAAATACTCTACTTTATAATATGTATTCAGCAATATTAGATTTTTTAGATATGTGCTCTCGCAAGAAAAATAAAAAATGTGAGAACAATGTTAAAATAAATATTAGAAGAACACACTCTTATAGTGAAGTTGTAATTATTCAGAACATAGGTCTATGATATTTTAAAAATGAATTAAATATATTAATTAGAAAGATATACATATAAAATCAATTTTATCAAAAAATATTGTTGTTGCGCCACCGGGATTCGAACCTGGATCTCTTTCCAAACCGGGGAAGATGCATTATCCAATTATTCTACATGTATATCTTTCTAATTAATATATTTAATTCATATTTAAAATAAATATTTTATTCCTAAAGAGAAATCGCAAGAAAATGCAAAATTTTACTTGTTTTTATGAAACTGGAAAGAAACGAAGAGCGTACCGTATCCGGTAAATGAAAGGTCATCACTCATGATACACGAAGAAACAATTCATACATCTTACTTCTTTATCAACATAGAAATCAATATTCTCACGAACTTTCCGTTTGCTTCGTTCAATAATGCTGCACCGAGAACAAAAGCTAATCATGCCATTTTTACTTTCTCACACGTAAAATTCGTTGTACGGCATATAGGACGTTACTTTATTTTAAGTAATCGTAGGTCTAAACAAAAACTGCCTCAAATACAAAGCGAGTTGAATTAGCCCCGCCTCAGATTCACAGTCGTAATTATTATCAGAAAGCAGCCACTAACTAGCAACCGCTTCACAGTCACTGGTAGCCACTGTGTGGTTATGACCAGTGTTTACGAGATTGTTTTTGTTAGATAATGCTGTGGTGACTTCTCGGCTAATGTTGACCGCTGCGCAGCCACGGCCTTTTTTTATAATTATTATATTTTAATATTTAAAATATTACCAAGAAAAGGGAACTGGTCTAATATAGTGCAATCTAACTTAACGAATAATAACTACTAAAGAATTATAAAAAAAATAATAATATGAAAATGATAACATAGGTAATGTAGGCACTTACTAATGGATTAAGATATGTAATTATTGGATACGTAATTGTGAAATAACATATTTTTTTTATATTAAATTAAAAGCATTTTCATAGCATAAATTTTTAAATTATTAATAAGCTATAATTTCGAATTATAGATGTTTGTAATTTATCCATGAAAAGCTTATACGTATACTTTCTATGTTTGAGTTATAATAGTACACATACATGGCAACAAAAAACTGTCTACAGATTGGATAGAAAAAAACGCTTTTGGTTCTTCTCATTGGCAATAAAGACAACGCACACTACTTGTATATTAATTGATAGTTTTATTCTTCATTGATTAGGGTTGTCCCATCACTTTTATACCAATTAAGTTTTGTTTTCAAATTAAATAATGTTTTAGAATGAATGCGACACCCCTGTTCCTCATATGTACATTTCGCCTTAAATGTAAAATATTTCATGGAAAATAGATTCATGTGATTATTTTAATAAATACTGATAATTATCGTCAAAGCACTAAACTGTTGTTAGATATTTAAATTACCAAAACTAAAAGAAACTTTTTGTATAACACTTTGTGATGCTTCGTAGCAAATTCCCTCTCCAATCAAGAATTTATTTTGTACTTCTCCGAAGAGAGGTATTTTTGCTACGAAACTAATCGGCATCAAAAGAAAAAACACCAAGAAAATAGTTAGATAAGTACATATATAGTTAAATACATAAAATTTAAATATTCTCGGTTGTTTTATCTCATTATTACTTATTTTAGTTTCTTTTATTCCGCTGAATATAACAGCGCGTGGATATTAAGGCGGATAGAATAGATATTAATGTTGGACTATAAGTTTCTAAGATAAAGGATTACAGCAACCTTTCAACCGAAAGTAATCTTATCCATATATATACAACGAAAACTCGTGACTCCGAAAAATGTATTGACTATACCAGTTGTCCCCCATACGAAGCCATGAACACGGAAAACTCCAGATTTTCGACCGACACATGATTTACCCAACACCAACAGAAAAATCACTTTAAAAGACTCAACAATAATTCATACCGATAATCTTCGAAAATCACAGAGATTAAAAAAAAAATTGAGAAAATAATAACGCACTTAACGAATCAACCTATAGATGGCGCCAGTATCAGTGCAGTTGAAAGGTAAAAATAATAATACAATTAATAAACCAACCCATAGATGGCGGTAAAGTCACTCGCAAATAACACAACTAACACATGATGGAAGAAGTTGGTTAGTAATGGGTAGACCTCAAACTAAAACTAATTTGAGTGTGGGAGGTTTATATCTCCTGCGAAAAAGTATAGTTGTCCCGTAATTTTTTGAGGCAACGCCTTAACAATGGCACATGTTTTGATCTAGGTTTCCCCAAGAAAACTATCTACAAAAAAACACAATCTTACCTAAAAAAGGCGCCAGTTCCATATACTAGTGCTCGCGGAAATCTTAAATCAATATATATATATATATACATAAAAACATCCAATTCTCAATAACAAAAAATAATTTCTCCATCTAAAATGTAAAAATGTGTACGGTAATAAATATTTTTAACATCATAAAATTTCGTATTCAGATTTGCACAGTATATCCGTTTAACATACCTACAAACATCAACAAAAAAACAAATAATTCATATATGTATTTATTTTACCCTTGACAAACTATCTCTTTGTGTCCATGTCAAGTCTGCCTATTTTTACATAAACAACTTGTAAGGGTACTTTCTTTTAGGTTATTGGAAATCAATGTAAGACAGAATAAGAAATTCGTAATAAGATACTCGTGACTATATTTGAAAGCAAAATTTAAACCTTTGTTGAAACTATTTTTTTCGTTTAGAATTGAATCTATCACTGAATTTAACGGTAAGAAGGCTACTTCATTTGGTCAATTGATGTTGTGAGAAAGGATAAGCTCATGCAAATCTTTTTGGATTTCTATAAACCGAATATGACGATATTACAAAATATAAATTTTGTAATATCATCATATCAATATCGAGGGCTCTTTGGAATTTGCTTTATACATTTGGACCAATATTATATATTTGGGTATACTCATATATTCTCATGTAGTTGTGTTGCGTCATTGGCACCATAAATACGTATGTACATTATCACTTACTGCCCGGTGCGTCAAAACAAAACACGTCCGGCGGTGGTAGATCATTTTAGACCCCCTTCAAGTTTTCGATTTTTCAACCGTTTTGTGGTAAATTTTTTATAGATATTTAATTTTAAATATTATTTAATGAAATGACATGTTGCGCCGTAATGTTTCTGCTAAAAAATTAATGTTAAAAATTAAAAAATATTACGAATAATGTACATATTCTCACGCATCAACAGACGCCCTACACAGCCAAAATACAAACATCCACTGAGCAGGTAGTGTCATAAAACTTACAGGTGGGCGTAACGCCCCTCAAATAATTATATTACTGACATTGTCTAGAAAATATGTGAAAACAAATACATGGACGCATACCTTTTATCCTTTATCTTCCCGCTCAAAATATTGACAATATAGGTTTTAAGTCAGCTTTTGGGCGTTTTTTCACATTTTTATCAGTAACTTATTTGAATCTCGTCCGATAACATTTATTTGTATCTCAAATTATTTAAAAATATTTAATAAAATATTAGCTAGAAGGAAAACAACATTAAACGAATATTTGTAGATATCAAGAACTTCAATAAAGGAAAATACTACTCCTTGAATAAAGTGAAGGAAGTTACAGTTGGATCGAAGGACTTCCGCAACACTTCACTGCCTTCATACAAATGAAGAAGAATGTTCAATATTAACCCTTCCAAAACACAGGCCTACCACCCTAATATATTGGTAAATACACACAACATAATAATCATATTTTAGTTAATCCTAAGGAAAGCATTTACGCTTAGAAATGAATAGTGAAAAATCAATTATGTAAAGCGAATCTAACAAAAATAATTATTTTATCAATTGTAAAATAATACGTTGGCAAAAATATCACTTGTGGTAAGACAGAAAGAGATCACAAATTAATTTCATAGTGAAAAAAATAACCAGCATGCGAATTTCATTATGTACCTTTTCACTGATTAAATGAAGAGAGATAAGAAGGAAGGTTGTATAGGACTTGATGAATGCCCCGAATTATAATATTATATTAATTCTTTTTTCACGTTTAATGCTCAATATTTAGAGTCAATTTATGGCATTAACAATTTTAAAACCACTTAAGCTAATAAAAGCATTTTTTCACATTTTAGAGGCTAAAACAACTCTACATAACTTACGGTAACACGAGTTGACAGCATGGCTGCTTGCGCATATTTCATATCACGTTACAGTAAAGGTTAAGTAAGAGAGTAATTATTGCACATCACCGGCGATACCCAAAAGTATATGGTAGTCAATAGTGACCGCGGTCATGAACTTTGATATTCTATAAAACCACGAAAGAAGAATTTCATAGTGGTGTATTCTTGAATAATATTAAATAAATAATTGGGAGAAACACAAAAAAAAAATTCAAGAATCCAGACTAGAAGCTAAGTAATTGTAAATTTGTAAAAAAATTCAAGAATCCAGATGAAAACTAAGTAATTGTAAATTTTTAACTAAGAATTTACATAATACAATAAGAAAAAATAGACTGAGACTGCCATTCAGGAAGAAGGCTAAATCTCAGAAATCGATGATGTACAGTGCAATGAAGATATTTAATGAAATGCCTGAAGATATAAAAAAACTTCATAGATTCACATTTTAATCGTGTTTATATTAGAGCATATACTTATGCATGCACTATATTAAGAATAAATAAATTAACGTTATTATTCTGCTTCTTCAAAGGTTCTGCTGTCCATATTTAGTCTTGACCTTCTAAATCTTTTGCCTCCATACGCTCCAGTTTACGGCGACCGTCTCCTAATTCGGAATCTGTAACAGCTCTACTGCGTCCTTCTATACACCATCCTTCCAGCGGAGTTGAGGTCTTCTCACTATTTTCCTACCACCTAAGTATACATTATGGATTCCTTTTTGGAACGTTATATCATGACTGATAACATTATTAAATAAATAATCTTATAAAACATCATATAACACTACAATATATAATATCAATTGTATAAAAATATTATTTAAATACACTAAGATTACATGACATCAAATACGACCAAATTTAATGAGAACATATCACATGCTTTAAATAACTGTACAGCGTGCATAACAATTATACGACTTCTAGACAAATAAAGGAGAACACATTTTTGTCGTGTTGTTGCATTTTCAGAACATAATTCTGTTCTATTTTAATACTCTCCACTTACCTAACATACAAAACGAAGTTGTTAGAAATCATACAAATGTATAATATTATCTAAACTATGCATGTATTGTATGATAACTATGTGACAAACATAACATATGAGACCATATGTAACTATAACACGTAAAATCTCCAAAACAAGCGAAAAGCC
Organism: Eubasilissa splendida; assembly: GCA_031772225.1. Lineage (NCBI taxonomy): Eukaryota > Metazoa > Arthropoda > Insecta > Trichoptera > Phryganeidae > Eubasilissa > Eubasilissa splendida. The sequence goes on along the minus strand of CM062851.1, from coordinate 20,284,222 downwards.
TAATAGAGAACCTACCTTTATTTAAAAAATGGATACTTATATATTTTTAAATAATATCAACAAATAAAAAACTAAAACATGCCCCTAATATTATAATCGTTCATAATAAGTATTGAGTGGAACTATGAATATAATTTACGGGAAAAATAAAAAAACTTTTCAAAGTACTGACATATGTAGACGTTACAACAAAAAATTGACAGAATATTCTCCTCGTACCTTCACTGTCGATATATTTTATTCAGTGTTGCCTGTTGTAAGCTGTAACTGCTCGTCAACATGTCGCTGGATGTTCTTGAATTTAAAAAAGTATTCCCGGCGCAGCACCGCGAGTAGGGGTAGGTTTGTACTAGGTACCCTTAAACCGACCTGCGAGGGATGTCTGAATGCAAAGTAGACATTGATTGAAGGGGGAACAGTCGACGTTCCTGGCATTTACTATGCTGGTACATTCTGTCACAGGATGGGCAAAAACGCGGTGTATTTTTCAATAATATCTATCATTGGTTGAAAATAAAAGTGTACATGTTTGATACTTTTTATTGGATTTAAGAGAGAGTCAAAATTAACACATTTGAATTATAATTATTAATCTATTTTGTATTTTTATATATGGACGAGATATAGATGTTGTAATTTATTAAGGCACGACGTAATTCGAAAGTGGAGAGACCTATATTAGTATATTAATTTATTGAAGAAGAAAATGTTTTTACGAATAATAATTGTTGGTTTAAAGGAAATTACTTATCGTTTAAAATAACTATGCTTTTAATTGATTGAAAATAAATTTTCGGGCACGTTTTACGTTTATGTTAAAAATGACTATTAATATTTTTTTCATTTATGATACGTTGACAATTAATTCTTAATAGAATTATAAATCACACATATGAAAATAGTTCCTTCGTTTAATTTCCGTGAGACGCGTTACGCTTTATGAGGGCACTATCAATCTAAATATTTTAAATTCAACAAATTTTATTTATACGAATAGACAGAACTAAAAAAACAAGTATTTTTATTTTCTTGAGTGATTATGGAGTTCTACAAACTTACCTCCGAAACAATAGAATTATAAATATATTTTTTTAATTTATGCTCCAAATTTTTCTCATAAAAACGAATACATACGATTTACTAATGGTTTGGTAAAAATACTATGTAATAGTTTTTACGAAAATGTTTTAATTTTATCACGTTAGTTGACGATGCTTGTATCACGAATAGCCGCGACCATCAAGTTTTTTATTTATAAAAGACAAAGGTGGTGTTTTTATAACTATTATAGACTTTTTTTAAATTTTTACAACGTTAACTAACACAAACTATATGTTTTAACGTCTGTTCTCTAGATTATTCAGTTTTTATCGAATAAAAAATTCCAACCTATATTCTCTATTTTTAAAGGAATACAATTAGATTGGTTTATACTTATTTTATAGAAGTATATTATAATTTTTAAAATGAGTCTGAAGACAGGGTTCACTTGGTGATCTCCCGGAATGAGGATAGAACACTGTTCTTTAGATGACTAGGCTAGCGCCTTTCCGAAATCAAATAAGCACTTCAATTCATTCAGCCATTGCTATTGATTAATTTACAAAATGTATCTAAACATAAATATGCTTGATTGATTTACTTATATAAATATATAAAAGAGTATTTCATTTGTGTCACGCTTGTGAAAAACTGTTTACAAAGCAAACCAGTGTGACAAATAATTTTTGAAGAAAAATATTATTTCAAGAGTGTCATCTCAACTTATCGCATATGAAATCTACGTCAAAGCATGTATAATTTTAAACATAACATGTGTATAGATAATTTATCATTTCGGATATCCCTACATCTTACATAATATAAGAGTTGGTATATATTGTATGCACACATGTATATACGCTGTGCCAGCGAATCGTTTTCAAACCTGAGTTGATTTGCATACGTACGCGAGTTTAACAAAGCGATCGCTTAAATGATAAGCTGTTTACATCGAAGCAGTAACTCATTAAGTTAATAGCGAGGCTAACGTATGTGTAAACATATATTTTTTACGTTTCCCAAGAATCAATTTTAGTCCTATTCAATAATTTAAGTATATGGTGACGGAATATCATATAGCAGCTCTAAACATCTTTCCCCTGTTTACAAAATCGTGTATCGTTTATACTTACATGTTTTAATAGTGGTTTGAGAATTTGAGTTTGAGTGCAAATAAGTGGACATTCGAATTCAAAGACATAGGATACCAGATGGCAAAACTAAAATGGCATTGGCGGCACATCTGATAAAACGATAAGACAACAAACTGGCAAAAAAGTTGAAAAAATTATACTAAATCTGGACCTCGGACTGAAAGTGAAATGCAGACCAAGACCTGTTGGACGATGAATGGATCCGTGATACCAGTTAATAAAATGTTGTGGAAGATGTACGCAAAGATTATGATGATGATGATGATGTATTGTTTAAACTAAGGTACTTTATAAAGCAGGCATAATTTGAATTCATTACAGTATCCTTTAATGATATTATAATATCGAGAAAAACTAAAAACTGAATAACAATTATATTAATTTCATCCAACTATTTATTTATATTTTAATTTAAAACACTTTCTTCATCTTCATTTAATGTAAAATATCATATTTTAGTATCTTTGGTACAAATTAATATTTAATGAAATAATATGTAGGGTGTGCATTAAATGAAATTTGTTTATGGATAATACAGAATGTAACAGATCTAGTCAATATATTTTACATGTCTGACTGATTATCTGACTAAATTAAGAGTAGAAAATATTCAAGGAATAAGTGCCTAATCTTAACCGTGTAAGAGATATAAGTAATTATGCGATTAATTTAAATATTTTATTGATTTCAAATTATATATTGAATACAAATAAATAGAGGTCATCAAATTTCGAACGGTCAGACTAAAGTTTGTTAGATAATTTAGTGGCAAAAGTAAAGATATATATTAATAATCGCAAAATTTCTCAAATATTTGTTTAGAAGTGCGGAGACTTAAAGCTTAACACGATTTTGTAAAAATTTCATACAATAATAATATTTTACGTAACGGTGCTAATTTTGCACATATTCCTTGAAAATTTTCAACTCATAATTCAATCAGATACACACCTATACTATTGTGCACTGAGTCTGTTACACCGAGTATATTTACTTCTTTCACTTTTCAATAAAACATGTTGCAAAAATTGTTTTCTACGTCGATTTTATAAATTAAAACTAAGAATGTTTTTGTGAGAAAGTTTTGCATATTGAAAAGGAACTCCTATAATATTAATACAATCGAATACCATAAGACAATGATGTAATCTTTCAAGTGCATTTTAACACCAACAGTGTTTAATAACGTGATCATATTCAATTATTTTATTCATATTTTATTAGAATAACTTTTATTTTTACAACATATTAATTTCAGTTATTTATATAATATATCATATAAGCGTGCCCACTCACCACTTGTATGCTTTCAGAAGCGCTCCTATAATTATAAAAATATGTATCACAATATTAATTAATATACGGGAATAATTATATTCACGCACCGCACTGCTATAATACATATTTAATTTCCAGCCACCACTTGTATAAGGCGTGTGAATGCGGATGGCGCAAAATATGTGTACCAGAGTAAAAATGTTTCAAAAATTGAGTATGGTATTCTAAAATCGTAATTATATAATATCACTAATTGATGTGGCGGATACTTTCTGGTATAATATGATTATTTTAATTTCGTAGTTCTGCAGTTTCGAGAGGTGCAGTTACTCTCATCATCAGGTGATAACTAAACTAAATACAGTATTGTGGTCTATTCAGCTAATAAGGCCGGGCTTGGAAAGAAGGGGGAGGTTTCGGTCATTGACAGGAATATGGACAGTAATGGTGAAGTGTTAGGGAATATATATTGTCATTCATTATTAATCCTTTATAAGGTACCGAGTAGAAAAATTTTAATGTAAGACTATCGAAAGAGTGATTGGTTTCAATTATGTGGTTACTAAATTCCGAGAAGTTGTCATTTTTTATTCAGCGGCGATGTTTTTTTATTCTCGTATTCAGATTTCTCGCGGTTTGACTTATATATTTTATGAAATAACTTGTGGAGATTGCGATAAAAAATATATAGGTCAAAGAACTATAAAGCGTTACTATATTTTCCCTGTATAGTGATTTTATTATATATTAAAGTAGTGTGTGAAATTCCGAGAATAAATTTAATGTCGTAAGCACAGAAAGTGAGTATGACCAATCTCCTGATACGATCCATCACATGAAACCAGGTATAAATAGCTCACATCTACAGACCTATGACTATAGAGGTCCTAAATTTTCCATTTTGACGCAAATGAGCACGTAAAAGGGTTCATTGACATACTAAATAACCTCAGTATTCTGTTCATGGGGAGGGGTGGGGAGTATAGAGCGGGAGGGCGGCAGAGCGGTAGAGGGCGGGTAACCACCTAGTGGCTAATCGTCTGTAACAGAGGCCGCCTTACAAATCGTCATCTACTTCCGGTTTGTTCCACATCCAATTTTTACTAAAACAAATTGAGACCGAGTTAAAAATTATCCAATTAGTCTAACATGAAGACATTTCGCGAAAATACAGAGTAGATTTATTACTTATTCATTTTATTTTTGTAAATCGGTACAGACTCGTGTATATTTAAGTGTAAGTTGTGTGTTTTACAATTTTGAAGTTGTTTCGAACGTGTGTTAAATTACACGTTTGTTTTCAGTCTCGAATATAAATTATTTATATAAATATGATAAAGTAGTACAAAATAATGCTTCGAGTATACTTTGGGTAATTCCGTTTGAAATATTTGATGTTCGCGCAAAAGGGACCATATGGAGTTAATTCTGTCTGCTTTATAACATTCTTTAGTCTACTTCTATGTTTTATATGGTAAAGTATCAAAGATTTAAAAAAATATATTTTTGTTATATTCTGTTCAGCGTTACTCAATGGATAACATGAAAACAAATTAGATGAATCACATAGATAAATACGCAAAAAAATATATCTACTGACAAAATACTTAATTGTATTAATTTATTTGTATTACTGTAACAAAAATGATGTCTTAGAATTGCAACTTCACAATGAAAATGTGATATTGTTAATAAAAACAACATTAAAAATGTACTGATATTTAGTACTTCCCCATACACCAATTATAATATAAACAATAATAATATCTTTGCAAACTTATCAACAAATTCTAAAAACAAAATAGCAATTTAGAATTATAGCAGATGGGTAATAACGTTATTCAGGTGAATATTATGTTCCAGGCCGATTTTGTTTCCTCACCATTTTGGTTTAGCAAATATTTATCCATTCGCATATAGCAATCGTAGAAAGTAGTTAATTACAATTTGTTGTAAAGTATTTAACGTCTCAATAATGTATCATTAAAATGTTTTATCTACACAATAATAATAATACGGTAACTATTAATAGTGATCGCGATCGTCACATGTTCAAAAACTTCTTGGTAACCGAATTGGGTCGATTGGGCCTGCAATATATGTAGTTTCAACAGAACGGTGCCATCTCATTTTTCCCAGTGGTGATATCGACTGGCCTCCTCAATTACCTGATTTGTGGAGGATACTTGAAAGGAAAGATATAAGCCAACAACAATTCCGATGCTATAGGACAATATGTATTCGAAATAAAATTGCTAAAATAACACGTAAGTATGCGAGAATATTATGAAAAATATGGTTGAAATACCACGTATTTTACCGTTGCCAGTGGCGGCCACTTGGCCAACGTCATATTTCATACATAATTGTAATAAACCAATTAATCGATAAATAAAAACCAAATCAATTTTTTTAATTTTATTTTCTACTTATTCAAAAAGAATATCGGTCTGGAACATAATATTCACCCTGTATACCTTCTCTAGCATCGAATGGTATATTAATTAAACAACTATATTATATAAATAAAAATTCTATTATACACAATTTCTTCTTCCCTGCAACAACACTGTATCATCCAAAATGGCCGACGCTCTGTCTATCTATCAACATTTCTAATAACCGATATATAGTGTTGTTGCAGGGGGGTCTTACATGTATATTTTATAAGTTAGAACATGAAATATATTTTATAGTATACGAAATAAATATTTCTAATTCTCCTCATACTACACATAGTAAAAAGCGTTAAGCGAATAATCGGTTTAGACGAAATGCATGTTTATTCCGTGTTCGAAATACACGTTTTTCATACATTTATATTTGATTAAAGATCGCTTATCAGGTAAACGTGTTTCAGTCCCAAGAACAAGTATACTTAAAAATCATTAAACTTCTATGAATTGTTATCTAATTTTTACATGAGCGTTAACCCACATTTTAGGCTAACATTTGTCTTTTAGAGCCAATCGCACATTTATTATTTTGTTAACAATTATATCGGGATAACGTTTTATCGCGGCATAATATTTTGAGTATATATTCATTCATGATAGCTCGTAGGTATAGCAAACACAAAATGTATAGTTTATGGTGTTTAATTAGTATGAAGAAATAAAATCAAGTTCAGTTAAAGCGCCCTAGGATGTATTTAAACGACACCATAAGATATGTTTAAACGACGCCCTAGGATGTGTTTAAACGATGTCTTGGCATGTTTTACTAGTATATCAAATAATAAATGTTTAATATGAATAATAATATTTACTCATTATATGTACAATAATTTTGTAAAAAATTTAAATGTAAATAAAATTTTAAATTGTGTAAAATTAATACATCAAAATAAATACAAACATTATTTAAACACAAAATCAGACTCTGATAACCACTGTAAAATAAAATCATTATATTTGCAAAACCACATATAGGTAGGTACGTAAAACATTGGTATTTTGGATGAAAACACAATAAAAAAAATTGTAAGATAAAAGATAGATAAAAAGAAACGGAATTTTCGAGTTTTGGCAAAAAGTGGATGGTATTATACTTAGTTATTTTTAACTGTGTAAACATTTTATTTATATATTTTCATAACATGTACTTAAGTATTTAATTTAAACCTTCCTGATTTTTACTATTTATACTTATTATAACTTTTTTATAGTCCTAATCATTTTTTTTATATTTTATAATTTACTGTAATTGTATTATAAAATAATGTTCGGAGAAGCCACTCGAGGGAAGTGTACTATAATATCGTAATGTGAATATTTATGTTTCGTAACATATTACTTTTAAAATGTTTTCAATTATAATACATAGTTATAACACGTTAATGTAAATAATTTTCCACAATGCATAAACAGACGTGCAACAATCCGATTGCATGTCGTGGGGCGACATACACCGATCTATGTTCTTTATTTATCTTCGCAGTCTCTGCTTTAAACTTTGTTCCCAGCGCCCGAGAATTATTGGCTCCGGATAAGGACCACTGCCTCCGTGACCTAGATTGTTCCTCCGAGCTGTATTTATGGATGAAATTTCTGAAAAAACTTCACATAAATCCCGCAAAACAGAAGATTCGGTCGAGATCTTATGCTTGATCGGCATCTTGTTTTTTGCAATATAAACAAAATTTCTCATCTTATTGTTGTCAATGTATACGTTTTTTTTAATAAAACATACTATGTCTCTAGTAGACAGTTAATATAGTGAATAACTTTTCATGGAATAAATATATATTATACTATATTAAGGGAAGTTGGTCAAATGGCGCACAAAACATATTTTATTAAAACATTTAAAATTACAATAGAATTTCTTCTGGGTTACTCTGCTTACAATCACATCGCCTCATAGTAATATTTCAAGTCATATCTCATTAGAATTATTTTTATTCAGAGTAAATATCACCATTTACTACTTTATGGTACTAATCGCCCATGTCCGCGATGTTGTCTCAATTTGATTGATTAATAGAGTCTAATATGAGAATGATTCATAGATTGCTTCACGCTGAACTCCACTGTCTTTTATGTGCACTTAGTCGAATCTCCGAGAGAAATCTCATCCGTGGACATGAGCCATAAGAATGATTTTCCGTGATGCTTATATCTGAGCGCGTCTTCGGCACGGTATTACAAGTAGACATGAAGTCTATACCTCTTGGTGGGATAAGATCCCGTGGACTGTATCTAGAATAATTTTAAGTAGTAGACGCAACCCGAATTGGAAGTCTAAAGAAAGGTAGATGAATCTGGCCTACCTTTCTTTAGAGTGCTGAGTTAGGCGTCGTCTTCACCTCCGGTTGACGAGCACGTTTTTATGCTGAACCGAGATATCAATCACTGCACTTCTGGAAATCTGGAATACACTTTCTCTGGGCGGTCCCATCGTTACGCACGGCGTGGATGTAGGGCGGCAGAAGGAAAGGCACAAGAACTTGATGGTTCGCTATCGGAGCGCGATCGCAATCTGGTCCCTTCGGCAAAATCGCAAGTAATCTGTCGGTCAGAGCGGGACAGGTATAGATTATGGATGGACGAAAGGGACAGGGAATGAGTATTCGACTCGCGTCAACACCTCTAAATGCCGAATTCTGGAATATCATAATTTGACGGTGGTGAAAACTTTTGAACAGCTAACACTGTATCAGTTTTATTAACAAGGAAGTATTTATTTCATTTAGAAAAAATATTTAGCATAAATAGGTTTTAAGCTAAAAAAATGTTTGCAAACGTTAATTAGAAAATAAATTTTATATTTTCTGCTCCTGAAAGTAAAGAATTGCAATTTATTTGTCTACTGAAACTGAACGTTATTTCCTTAAATCGATTATGCACATTCATGATCAAAAATATTATTTATTAGGAACGATGATATTTCAAGATATATGGATACAGTTAACACATATACACGATAGGTGTGTACATGAAATATGACTGGTGGAATTGGTGGCATTTTACTTTATTTTATATCAAACCCTTTGAACGTTTTTGACCATTTCCCCCTATTAGATATTAGGATATTGTATTTTTATATATGTTATATACATGATATTGCATTTATTGAAGGAAAAACATTTACAGATATTATCGAAACAATAGGGGGTAATGTTTAAGTAATATGACGTAACAAATATTTAGCACGCGAACTCACAGCTCTAACTTTACACTAATAATCTTACTTGTAACTAATCTGACGCCGTCTATACACAGATTCACAGTTTCGCCATCTATTTTCATAATGGATGGATATAAATTAAACAACGTTATTACTCTACTTGAGTTTATTAGCACTACTCGAGATTCGTATTTCTCTATTTCTATTTCTCTCGAAACTTGAGTAGTGCTAATAAACTCAAGTAGAGTAATAACATTGTTTCATACATATCCATCCATTATGATGAAACTACAAAGTTAACGCCGATTCTATTAATAATCTATTTTCATTTTTACCTACCTACTGTTCTCATGGAAAATTTTACTGTTCTTTTTATAGTGCTTTTCCACATTAACAAATGTTATCAATCATGTTGAAGATCATAATTTTTTTTTCTGCTGCTCTATATAGTTTGACAGTAAGCTTCCCGAATCATTACCTTGCATTCATAAGCAGGATATTCTCCGTCTTCCAGGACCTCTTCTGCTAACAATGTTACCTTAAATTATGAGATTTAGGATCTATAATTTTTCTAGATAGCCCATGATATGTCTAAAATATTGTAATTTTCGAATTTTTATTGTTCAGATGACTCCGAATCAACATATTGTCATTCGTGACCCTATCAGCCCAGTTTATTTTTGGTAGTCATTTGTGTATTCACGATTTCATTTATAAGAAGAGTACAGGAAAAACGTAAAATCGTATCATTCTTATTCGAAAATTTAAATTTAGATTATGTCTGCAGAATGCAGATTAACCTAGCTCAATACATTTAAATTACATAGAAATAGAATGGCCTCAATTTTTATTTAATCTGCATCCCAAGTAGACTATTTACACTACTCATTCCGATCGTATTTCATTTTTGTACAGCTCGTCATCATAATTTATTAGGTACATATTAGGGGAGACCAAAAAAAATATTTGTTGAAATGAAAAACAAATTTATTTTAACAATTTTACTCCAAAATGTAAACTCCATTGATATATGCGACTTTCCTCCATCATTCAAGTACGTTTTGATGAGTCTTTTATAAAAACTTGTAGACTGGCGCAAAATACTCTGCTTTTTTAAATTAAATCCTACATCAAAATAATGCTGCATAGATTTTTGATAACATTTGTTCAGAATGATAATCAAATTATGCTAGATACTGATGCACTTATAAAGTGGATGATTCACAATTTTCTATCCTGGTGCGTCTTTAAAGATTTTGTTGTTAAAGATTATGTATACTCGTTAAGGTTACCAATTTAGGGACCTATATCTCCTGGCTTCTCCCATATATATATGAAATGTTAAGAATTATGGTGATTTGGTGTTTGCGTGTACAGCTAGAGCGGGTAGATTAATGCAATGAAACAGCACTTATGATAATTTGCGTTTATTTAGCCACTGAATTTACACGTTTTTAAGATTATTAATAGTTTTTCTGAATTTTTCTATCATTTTTTATAAAATGATCATACTTTTGATAAAAAAAATGGGATTGTATATTTTACATATAAACAATGTTGGTATTAAATTGAATAATTTAGAATCATTAAAAATAAATAAAGCATGTAAAATTAACCAAAATATTACAAATAACCAACTAAATTTAACCACAAGTTCCATTCTAATATTTTTTCCTAAAAATTATTCTTATTAATTTTGTATTATCGAGTAACAATTTAAGTTAGGTAAGTACTAAATTTATTTTTAAATAATTATTGTTTTTTAAATAACATTTTTTTTCTAAAATAGATTCTGTTATAGAAATAATAAAACATATATTTTTGATTAGCTAATGATATCCCGAAGAAAAAAATGATATATTTCGAAACCGGTAGATGTATTTAATTCATTAAGTGGTTAATAAAACAAAGTCAACAATAAAAAAAAAAGAATTTACACTTGCTTGTTATATTATAAAAAGTATATGATGAACATAGTACACTAGAGGCGGTGCCGAGGTGCGAGTAGATGTATCCGAGGAACTGGCCAAGAGAAGAGTGATCGGTTCCAGGTTTTCTCGGACTGGTTGCGGCGCGACGTATTGTTGTCTAGTTTGGGTCGCGAGCAGGACCACCACGCATTATTTTTTTATAAAAATGAGTATATAAAATTGTGCTGCAACATACTAAATCAGTTATTTTTGTTTTTAATAATTGATTCAATCGATCCAGCTGTTCACATTATTTCACTGCCATTATTGTTTCGCCTGGTTTGAGTAATTCAAAATTAATTATTCCACGAATGTCCCACCAAACACACATTGGGACATTTTTAAAGTAAGTTCGACTTTTGGGATTGTACTCACTAAATGCCATTGCATTTTACATACTTAGTTATCATACTGTACCCATATCCCTTGTTTCTAAACCTTACCGATTTTTCAAAAGTATTTTTGGATACTGGACCTTGAGAATCCACTCTTTTTAATTAATTCTTGAATTGACATTTCAGTAGCAATTCGATCTTCATTGACGATTTTAGGCGTTTTACTTCACGGTTTGTTTTGGTGAGTAAATATACTGAATTTTTGAATACATGTATAGACATTTTACAATCTAACTGAATGAAGTTCATCGTCTCTATAATAATTACGTTAATTAAGTGATACCTTATTGGAAGTTAGGAATTTAATAATTTATTAAACATACCAGAACATAGATGTATGTTGAAATATTTCCTGACAATATTAAACAGATTATACTCACTCAATTTGTATTATAATACTTAAGTTCAGAGTGAAGTCGTGTATTGGTGCGGACCCACACATATTTATATTGTCATCAATCATTCATAAATAATATCGCGTGATAACCTGTACGATGCTTCAGCTGTAAGTAAAAATATATTTATCTTCATTATTTTGGATGATATATTAAAATTATGATTACTTGGGTATATATTATAAAAAAATATTTTTAAATATACCTTCTCCAAATATTTCAAATAATGCTGAAAAATATCTGTTTCAGATTTTATAGAAATTATTAAATATATTTTTCTCGATGATCTTATCTACGAGACAAGAGTGTCTGAATTAGCGGTTGTAAAATGCATTTTTAATTGTATTCGTCGAATAACTTTAATAATATTTTAATCGAAGACAATATTTTTGTTATAAAATGGTAATATATCCGGCATTCAATTTAAAATAAATCAAAATATCATTCAATTGCATGTATTTTTAACGTATTGTTCAACGATTTTTCAACAAACGAGATAGCACTGAAGAAATACAATATATTTTTCCAATTAATGTAGATCCTTGTGCGTAGGTACCAGCAATTCCATATTAGATTTTTTCAACAACTGGTTTAATAACGTTTACTAGGTAAAAACTGCTATTCTAAGGTTTTCAATTTACAATCCTGCTACCTTTGATATTATAATATTATAATTTAAGAGAATAAATTTTCCGAATAAATACATTCTCATACCCACCTCTATGTTTAAAATTATTTTATACTATCTACTTGGCAAAAATGTCTGAACTGATGAGTTTAAATATAATATCATAGTTTGAAATTATTGGAGAAACATTATTTAAATAAAAAGCATTATTTATTTTAGAAAGTACATTTATATTAGGAGAACACATTCGTATTATGAAGTTGTAATTATTCAGAACATATATTTGAGATTCAGTAAAAATAAGTTAAGTGGCTCTTTCAAATAATGAAACGATTGAATGTATTAATATCAAAAAGGTAACATATAGGTTCGAAAATTTGTCGCTAAAAATATTGTCGCTGTAGCATAGTTGGATAATGCACCTTCCCCGATTTGGAAAGAGATCCAGGTTCGAATCCCGGTGGCGCAAAAACAATATTTTTCGATAAAATTGATTTTATACGTATATCTTTCTAACTAATACGTTTAATTCATATTTACATTTATATTCACTAATTTGTTCAGCTGAAAAGTTTTATTGTAGTTTATCTGTAATTAGTGTTTTGATTTTCAGTTCCACGTAATATTTTTATAATTTTACAGTACCAATTATTTCATCATCAGTGTGTTGTGAAAGGATCGCCAATTCTCTCTCTCCTTAGTTCTTCTCATCCATCTGCTGCCCGCCAATCCTCTGACATCGTCCCTCCATCAAACTTGTGGTCGTCCTCCACTCATTCTCTCAGTGCTAGGATCCTCTTTTCTTAGATTGATATTCTGTTGTCGGGCTATAAATATATAATTACACACTTAACCTAAAAAACTAAATTTAATTTTCTGTTTAATACGATCACTAATGTAGTTTTAATGTATTTTCTTCGCAAATTCGAGCAGCTTCTTAACAAATAATTATGAATACCAAAGTGGCTTTTGGCCTTAACTTGTTTGGGTAAAATGTTAATTAATTTTTTTTTAATATAAAATTTGGAACAGATAGCATTCAATATGATACGTGTACAAATATCGGATGCAAGGAAAGTGCATGTTTTGGACAGGGTCCTAAAAATAAAATATGCAAAATTTGGTTGGAGCAATCAAAAGGTGTAGAATTGCATAGAAAACAAACAGACATTCAGCTTTAGGTACATACATATATGATTAATCATTTTTATATTTTATTTAGAACAAATATTGATATGAATACAAATATTAGTATATATGTATTTTTATATATTTATTGGTAACTGTATAATATAATGTGGCGGGCATAGTTTACAATTTATTACCTTATATATATAATACATAAGGTGTATGTGAAAAAACAATTTTCAAATAAATTATTTTGGATAAATTTGTGGCAATAATTAATAAATGTTTGAATCAATATGTTTGGGTGAGTGCACCAATACCTAGATCTACCCATATTACGAATCCAAGTTTTTATTTTCAGTTTCATGTTTTTGGGACAATTAAATTGGGTTAAATCTTTCAGCATTCTATTAAATAGTTTAGGTCCAAAATATTTGTAGTTCCTTTGGCCATATATTGTATATGCTCTTGGCGTTTGTAGGTTATGTGTATTTTTCCGTGTGAAAATTATATTGTGAGTTATTTTAAAATGTGTCTGTTTGTATTTATATATGTATTTAAGAGTAGCATTAGCATATATTGGTCTTATATCAAAGATATAGAATTTATCAAAATTTTAATCAGTGCTTGTTGTGATTGGGGTTTTGAGGGTAACTTTTAAAATAATTTTCGGAGCTACTATTATTGGATTATAATAATTGAAGACATAGTCGCTCCACTATGTATATATATCTTCATCAACATAATACAACAATAGAGTTGTGCACCCCCAAATAAAAATGATCTTGAATTATGGGGGTGGCTATCGTCATTTATATAAAACAAGATCAAAATCTATAATAATACAATGTGAAACAAATAAAAAAAAAATTAAATGTTAAGAAAATTTTAGATTAGAAAATTAGGAAATAAGAAAGATGTCGAATAGATAAATGTTTAATTATTTTTAAGACCTTTAAGCTATTTTAAAACCTCTTTTTTGTAAACATTTATATTTTATGCTAATTTAATTGATTTTGACAGTCTACGATGCATATATGTCTTATTCCTAATTTGGGCATTTTTAAAAATAACATGTTCATTGGTTTTACTCTGAGTAAATAGATATTAATTATTAAACTATAATAGGAACATATATCGTGCAAAATTAAATGTAAAAGTATAATGTTACTATGGTGTAATCGGTTAAGGCGTTTTAAGAGTATTTCGGGTTCGATACGGGGTGATCATTTTATGTATCTTTGATTCATCAAATTTGTTTTAATTTATCTTTGTTTCGAGATATCCCACGCTTTTAGCGCAATTGATCTTAGCAGCGATGGTTCGCAGAAAGCTGTTTTTAAATGCGGTTGACTTTTCAGTTATCTACTGCGCATTTTCCCCGTCCCTATTTACTCTCTGTGTTTATGGCGGCTTAAGTGCTCGGGCTACGAGTTGATTGCCGATCTGGAACCGATTTCCACCAAATCCAATACACCCGGGGTGCAGAATGCCCCACGTGGGGTTGGGAACACACCCTCAAGTCTTCATTAATCCTCATTGTGAGAAAAGGGGGGTGACCGCGGTGAAGGGAAAATGTATTTGAAAAGAGCGGGCGTTCCGCGCGTTCATGTATGTTCATCAGGTTCGCCAGTAACTTCGGACGCGCTTTAAATACAGTGAATTTACAAGCACGATTGCGTAGTACATGGGTTTTTTTCCAGTCGGTAAAATACGGATGTTTTAATGATATCTGATATGTCTTCGGACAAATTAAAAAGTATTTATTTTATCTTTATTTTATTTTTTTAAATTTTATGTCAAAATTTTAAGCTAATTTAATAAATTATACTCGTACTAAAGACGATGTACACTTCACTTCAAAGTGGATATATATTTCAGAATGTTATTTAATATATAAAAGAGAAAACATTTAAGTAGTCTTAACCTAGAGATATTAAAAATACGTTCGTTTTTGGCATGCTTGCGTCTCACAGACCTGGCCGTTTAATCACGCACTATACAGATATAATGACACTACTGAAACTACATCCAGAAAGTCATAGATATAGATAGATAGAGGGAAGCGTAATATTATTATGGATATTGCGCTAAAAACAAATGATTGACTCTATTCAAATTAATGAATTATTTAAATTTTAAAATTTCAAAATAAGCTCTGTAACTGAATACTCATAACTAAATGATGATATACCATATTCATTAAGATTTATTTTCATTATTCTCTTTCTGCTATATTTTATTAAATTCTGTACTTTAAAACAGCTAGACTTGTGTACTTGGTCTTGATTATTTGGTGAGGAGATGCTCCCCTAGTGATTAAATGGTCAAGAGATACTTATCCCGGAAGATCAATAAGTTTATCTTATTTTTTTAACACAAACAAGGCATGACTTAATGTTGAAAATAGAAAAATTATTATCATATAATAAAGTATATGGAAAACAAATTAAAGAATCAACTATTCTATGGTATAAATTATTCTGACAGGTTATATTTAACATAATGTTTATTTAATAATAACAATATTAGTGTATGTCCAAGAACACACAAATACTGGATTTTTACGTTCAAAGGCATTGTTATTAAGATAAGTTATAGATATCTCTTAAGCCATACTTCTATGTTTTCCCATTTAATATGAGATATCTATAATTTGTTTATTTAAAATATTCAATGGCAGACTTTAATCATAATTTTAAAATAAAAGCTTTTTTGATTACTATAATTATCGAGACATGCATATGTGAGGTCCAGACTCAAAATCAGATATGTCCGCTTTACCCACAGACCAGAAAATCAATAGACATGAAATAATGTTCACATATAGAAGAGAGGTTTGGAAAATAAGTAGCGGGACGAAAGGCATTTTACACATATTCTTAGTGGAAACATAAATCCGCTCGATCATGACACACTTATGCAACAATAAAAGTATTTACTCTTCGAAAATTAAAAATTTTTGTAACAAGACGTATTTTTTACATTACATAACGTATTTTATTTTACATTTGTTGATCACAAATTAAATAATTTGGTATCGTTGAAGATGAATAAAGCGTGTAAAACTAATTCAAAAATTATAAACAACCAACTAAATTTAACTACGAGTCCTAATCTAAAATTTTTTCCGAAAAATTTATCAATATAAATTCAATTTATTTTTAATTTAATTTTAATACAATTTAATTTTTGCATACAATATGTATAAGCGATCAGGGGTTTATATTCTGTTAACGTTTCATTTTTTAATGGTTTTTATAATATATTTTTTATTTTACAATATAAATTCATTATTCCATTAATCGAAGTAGTATACTAATCCGGAGTCAAAATACTTAATTAAGGTTGTAAATATGTTTTGTAAGAAATAACAAAAAATAGTAGCTTAGCTGATACATTTTTGAGAATTAAAATGATTTTCTTATTATGTACAATACGTTACTTGGAAATATAATATGTTGTGGTGATCCTGCACGCGAACACAGACATAATAGTGTGAGGACTCACTTATCAACCACATAGGGCCGAAACCCAAGCGACCAATCAGCAGACAACAGGCATCGTGACGGTCACTGCCTAAGCAGCTAGCGACCACTTCTCCGCAGACCGTTCTATCAGCGACATCTTCCATCCACAACATTCAACGCGTATTTAACTGTAAACCGTCTCTGTATAATTCATACATCAATAAACGCCAACCTTTGTAAGTATTTACAAATTACAAATACAAATTTTAGCGTCTGCTATCAGATTACTCAAAGGTATTTGAGATTCTGTAAAAATAAGGTAGATGGCTCTTTCAAATAATGGAACGATTAAATGTATTAATAACAAAAAGGTAACATATAGGTTCAAAAATTTGTCGCTAAAAATATTGTCTCTGTAGCACAGTTGGATAATGCACCTTTCTCGGTTAGGAAAGTGACCAGGTTCAAATCCCGGTAACGCAACAACAATATTTTTCGATAAAATTGATTTTATATGTATATCTTTCTAATTAATATATTTAATTCATATTTAAAATTAAAATAAATCTCTGACTTTTTCCATATACCGAACATCAGATTAGGCTGTAAAAACTCTTTTAAGTCTGATTGACCTATAAGAAAGTTTTAACTAACAAAACACGGAGCCCGTAAAAAATGTCTTAAGTGTACGAATAAAAGTTCATTTTTTGATTCTTGGTGTATTTTTCAAAAGTTTTTTTGTGGTTGACTTGTCTAAATACAGCAAAATGTTCTTCAAAGCCTTTTTGACCCAAAATCCCGTGTATTTTTTACTGGGTTGGAACGGAGATTGCGGAAAAACAAAACTTCAACATCTCTCGGAAGTGGTTGTATTGATTCACCCTATCCCCGTGCCGCTATCACATCATTTCACGGTCCAATGCACTAAGAGAACTTTGGGTCTCTCGGAATCCTTTTGTTAAATCTAAATCTCCCAACGTAGAGTTGGTTAAATGGCTTCGCAACATGGAACTGACTCTGTGAACAGAATTAACCGTTTCATTAACACAGATTTATAATCTTGAATGCACAATGAGTAAGAGTTTTATAGGCACACTGCAACATTCAAATTACAATTGAATATTTTATATTTATCTGTGAAAATACACAGTTAATTGATGTTAAAAAGTAATAATGAAAGTATAACAAAAATTAAACCAATTACATGTTTTCATTGAATTTTAATAATAAGACAATAATTTGAATAAGACTTATTTAATTGATACAATGGTTATTAAGACTAGTAATAATACATGAAATTTTACGCTGCAATATGTATCGTTTACGCATCATGTTAATTAATATGCATAAAAAATAATATAAATAGTAACAACTCTAGTATTGCGGGAATACAAAACAAGAGAAAAAATAGAAAATAAAAAAGTATATAGGGGAGAGATAAAAGATAAAAAAATAAAATTTTCCGGGAGCAGAATGAAATTAGGATAGGAAATAAAATCTGCGTAATAAATAAAATTACATTTTTTAAAAATTAAGGCCATTAATGTTTATATATTGTATTTTGTCTAATTCATTGAAGTGTGAGTTGTAATAAAGGTAAATAAATATATATTTTTAATTTTTCTGGTTTAAAATGCTCAAGTATGTTTTTTTACGTTATTTAAATTTTACTTTATCTTGTTTTTTGTTTCATCTCATTTATTTAATGCATGGTGTATATGACATAGTTAGCAATGGAGCATACTCCACGCGCCGCCAGAGTACGGAATATAGAGGCGACTGGCACCATGTAGCGGGCCGGTTGAGCGTGTTACCGAGCATCCCGTTGCACGAGTTACTTATTTCCCAGTCTAAAGCTCAATAACAGTTTTCACTAATCTCTTCATCTTGATTGTAAATTGTAAGCGCATATTTAATTGTAACCTGTTCTGAATAAATCAAGTTTTTTCATGCAAGTATTCTTTTATACATGCCACGCTATTGATCGATTCATTCTCTTTTTCGCTACAGCCAACGTAAATATTGAAATATCTAAACAAGAATGATTGTCCAAAGTATGGAAATAGTACATCAATATTCAATTTTTTCAGATCATTACCAATGTTATGTTTTTACAGTTATAATAAGTAAGGTTTCGTTTAGACATTTTAATTTTTAAGCGACAAGGAACTTCTAATTTAACCATGGGTGTTTCCTTAAAATTACAAGTCGAATGATAAGTATTTTCTTATCTGTAATATATTTAATTTTTCTTATGTATAATATATTTAATTATTATTTATGTATTTAAGAAATACATTTTTAAAGGCAGTGCTTGACAAAATTTCTATACTTTGAAAACTGTATATAATTTTTATTTCCTACATTTTGTTTTTACTGTGTACTATTTTTGCCGTGTATTTAATGATTTTGCTTTTATCGTGTACTTATTGTTTTTATTCTATATTTTTCATTTTTATTTTACTTCATGTATTAATGGAATATATTATGTCTAATGTAAAAGACTCAGTTGGAGCCGTTAATTTAAAAATAAAAAAATATTTAACATTCTTCTGCATCGTTATTCATCATCACCAAAATTATTATTTGACTGCTTCATCAAATATTCACTACCAATAATAGACACACTCTTACTGCTAAACCTATTTTGTTTTCAATGAACATTTGTGTATATGATGCATATTTTTTTTATATGAATGATTCTCTTCTTCTGAATATGATGATAAACTGACCAAGGGAGTCACTCTTTCCGGAGTTTTCCCTCATCAATTCCATATCCCGATGTATGACAGTCTAAATATGATAAAAGAACGCACGAATTCTAACTAGATTGCACAATGGATAGATCCCAATAATCACGAGGGTAATCGGCTTAAAATCATTCAAAGATCTATTCCTCGCACTCCCTGGTTCTTCAAAAGGAAAGTCTCCATGAGAACAATATAAAATATCTGTAGAATGAGAATTGGGCATTGCCAGGTAGCCTCACATTTATTCAGATTAAACTTAATAGATTCCCTGATGTGTGAGTAGTACTGAGGAGGAGACCTTTGACCAACACTTTTTTGCTTGTCCATTAAGCATCCCAAGTTTTTTTATCTTATCTTGGTCGTTTGATCTTATCAATGGTAATTTTCAACTCCCGGTTAACTTGTGTCATCTTATTTTCCTTAAATCGCCATATTTAATCTATATAATAGCAAAATTTTGAACAATAATCATATTGATTTGTAATATAATATTTTCTATTCTATAATATTATTGTACTTTTTTCTATAAAATAAAGTTTAAACTTAATTAATAGCACAAATCACTCTTGAAGGATGGATAGTCTATGTAAAAGAAAAAGAAGAAGATTCTCTTCTTCATCGAGTGCTCATTGCTGAGTATCGTGGTCTCTTGGCATGCCTGAAACTTAGTGCGCAATACGTCTCCATACCTTCTGGTCCTGAGCCATATTGATCGCAACATTTAAAGAGGACTCTGTTAACTCCATTATTTGGTCTATTCATTTTGCAGAATAGTTTCCATTTTCCCTCAAGCCTGCGATCACGAGTCTTTTGTCTCTCATTGTTTCTTCTGGTAACATATCCAAACTGAACGAGAATCCTTCTGCAGGTTGCGGAAACCCTTTTAGTAATACTTAACTCCTGGAGAATATAAACATATGAATGGTTACGAAAAAGTTTATTTATATTTTTTATTGTATGTTAAATTATTACTAAGTTGAACAAACAAAAACCAACAATGTTTAGTATCTGTCAACACGGGCGAATAAATCCCAAACTACGCAGCCTCACATCTGAAATACAACTTGTTCGGGGGGTGGAAACACGTTATCTACCTTCGAAGTAAAGTATTGTTAGGGGACGGGTGAACTTTTTATTTATTCTTTATCAGGTTAAGAGTAATATGGGGATAGCAGATTGCGGGCAAATCTCGTAGAACGGGGCGGGTCACGAGATTAGATTAATCCAAGATTATTCGTTAGATTTACCCACTCGGGGGGGGTGGTTATTTTTAAAACATTTCCCCCTCTTTTTTGTTCTTTATCTGATGCTGTCTTTGTATATAATCCCGCTATATATTTATTTCTCCCCCAGATTTCTTCGCCCAATTTCCACCCTCTCTACGTTCTCTGATAACTTGCTCAATAAAGTTTTTTTTTCACTAGAAGGGTTATAAAATAAAGCAAGCAGGTAGATTTTCCTTTGGTTGATAAATCATATTATTTATGAATATTATATTCCTAGTAGAACTTATTTTCTATGAACCATGAATAGACTGTTAAAATATTTATTTATATTAAGATTCACATTAGAACCGTTTAGTTTAATTCTGATTGATTTTATTATTTTATATATATATATATACCACTTAATAGGTCAGACTTGGTTTGGAATGTAATCAACTCTTGTTATAAATAAAGTAAAAATCTATTTATAACATTTTTACGTTTTAATTATTATTATTTTTCTTCTTATCGCTTATCTTAATTCTCTTATCGCCGTAGCTCTCTCCATCGGTATTTATTATTTATTTTACTTCTTGGTGGTTTCCACGTCTGCTTCACTTCAGTCCTATTTTCTTTTACCTTCTATATTTCCATTTTTCACTATGTTACGAATATATTGTACCGGATGATGTGAACCAAAAAAATTCCCTTATTTCTTCCGAAATGATTTTGTTTCCTTTCCGTCCAACTAATTTTCACAATTTTCCTCCAGCGCCACGTTTCAAAAGCTTCCAGTATCCTTTTTAGGTTTCTGCTTTCTTATCTATAAGTTTTAATGTATCTGCTCTATATTTATATATGTCCTTATAAGATGTTATATTCTTGTTGTTATTTAAATTATGTGTTATATCCTTATATGATAATAATTTAAATCAGGCATTTCTTATATTCTGAAGAGATGTTGAGATTCAAATAAAATTTAAATTATAGATATAATTATTGTATGAAAACCGTATAAATACACTATTCCGTCTCTTTGAAAGAAATTATTCAATTATGAACACACACCAAAGTTATTATAGCAATCTTTTAAATCTATATATTTGTAATTATAAAAATATTTTCAATAATTTAATACATTCAAGGTGTATACTGTAAAAATTGTTTGATGCATGTAATTAAAATAATATTATTTTTATCGAGAAAAGATATTATATATACTAAGATCACCAACATTAATATGCATCAAAACAATAATTAATCATAATGCATAAAAATCATTGAGTATTTATATGCGAATTAATATTATGTTTAAAATAATAAAGGGTGTCCAGCGGAAAATTTTCAAGTTTAATATTGAATAAAAAAAATTATAATATTATTCTCATTCATACACAAAATAGAGTTTAACGATGCGGATTGTACGTTTTATAAACAATATCGTCTAAATTCCGTCCATTTCTCTGAAGACGCTCTCGCAATCGGACAATTAAATTTGCAAACATGTGAGAGCAAAGCATCGGTCCAATGGCAGCAACTTCAAGGCGGATATTTTCTCGTAGGGCCTGAATTATTACTCTAAACTCTCGACTAAAGGTATCCCCACAAAAAAAGTCACACGGTGCAAGATCCGATGACCGAAGTGCCCAGGGTACGTCTTCGTACTTGCTGATTAATTTCTTTTGAAAAATTCCGCTCAGCTTCTCCATTAAAACTCTAGCTGTGTGTGGAGTGGCTTCGTCTTGCTGAAATTGTGTTCTTTTGTTGAACCCGAGAAACAGCTGCAGTTGCGGTATCAAAAAAGAGACTGTCTCGCTGGTTAAAAAAATAAGGGCTAATTATCCCTCGGGCAGAAATTGCCCACCACACTGTCGTTTTTGAACAATGCAAACATTTTTGGTGCCATTCTCTTTGGTTGTCGAGGCACTAGTATCTCATATTCTATTTATTAACATAGCCATTGGTATGAAAACTGTAGTTTCTTTTTCAAAATAAGGTGCACTATTGATTTTTTTATTCTAGTGCAAGCTGCAATCTTCCTTATCGATACGCGGATTGCGCATAATTTCACGTCGAAATTGAGTCATATGTTCTGGCGTCGTTGCTGGCGTTGATGGCCTCGGAGGAGTTTGGATAACCATTGTCCCTTCTTATCTGAACTTTTTAACCCAATACCAGATAAGTTGCGTGTTCGGCCTATCACTTACTTGTCGAATATTAAAGTGAGTACAAAAAGGAGCGACGCGCACGAACCAATGAATCACCGCACTTTAAATATTGCTCAACCGCGAACCCGACCAGTAACTCATTGCGACTGGTAAATCCGCAAATCACGCGCGTCAAACAATACCCCTCCTACTTACCTCACCCTAATGATTTACAAGCTATTACAATTTAATCTTGGATTTTTTCCGCTGAACACCCTATACAAATTTGAATAATTATTTTTACGAGGAAAATTGCAAAACTTTTTTGTAAATTATTTAACTCAACCTCTCGATACTTTTATAAACATATTATTGCTGGGTAGTAACTAAATAAATTGATAGAATATATTACTTTGGTCGCGATAATATAATAAACTACCCCAAACATTGTGCATCGAGATTTTACTACAAAAGAGAAAACAAGCGATAGTAAATATGTACGTACTTATATTTACATATAAATCCAATAACCAGGCATTATAATCCAATATTTAAACAATGCTATGTACAAAACTTCGCTATGTACAATGTTCATATATGAATATTAGATAACTTTAATTGAAGAAGTTGAGTAGGGTCGTTCCGGCGCTTATTTTATTATCCTTATGCTGACAAACTTCACCCTTAAAACAAATGTTAATATTTTATTTGCCTTTCAGTTCTTTCCTTAATCCTTGAAAAATAATTAAATTTGATGGTGTATTTTTTCCACTGGACTTTGAAGCCGTTCTTAAACTAAGAAAAAGTAAATCCCTTCTTCGCAAACACACATTTTATGTAAATAGATACAACGCCTTCCACAGCGAGAAAATCGGATTGTGAACACGAAAGATTATGGTGCGAAATAAATGGAACTTTGTTTTACCACCAACTAAATGTGGTCGGGCATTTTAACGTGTTTTTCACGTTTGATTTATGTCAACGTTAAGCCTTTGAATGCAAAAACATTTAAAATGCACCGATCGCTACAGATGCGGCAGGATTTAATGGTACAGCAGTTATTTTTATTGCTGATCATGGTTTTTTCACTACACAATGAATATAGCAAAAAACATATTTATTATATATTGGAAATAATGAAATTTGTACTCTTTTATCATGAAACTTTATTATCTTGTCTAGTGAACTAATGTGATATTTTTATCATTATGCTCGTACCAACATTATCCTATAGAAAAATGTCGAAAAACTGTTATTAACACATCCTCTGCGGTGATGGGTCAGATCTGTCCCGAGTTTTTGTAAAAATATGAATTACGTTAATTCATTTATTGCTGTTTTACTTTTAGCTAATCTATTATTAAATATTTCCAAATAATTTGAAATACAAACAAATGTTATCGAACGAGATTCAAATGAGTTATTGATAAAAATGTGAAAAAACGCTCGAAAACTGATCTAAGACAGTCGCTTTTACGGAATTGAATCTCTGCCCTTACGCCGAAACATATGTTGTCAATATTTTGAGCGGGTAGACAAAGGATACCATGTATGCGTCCATGTATTTGTTTTCACTTATTTTCGTCTGGCGGCTTCTAGATAATGCCAGTAATATAACTATTTGAGGGGCGTTGCGCCTGCCTGCAAGTTTTATGACACTGCCTGGTCGGGTTCAACACAGTTTATAAGCGGGTCTGCCACAGAACAATTGCTATTTATATTCTGACAATAACAAACAATTTACTTGCCGGAATTCACAGAACACAATCAATATTATATATATTTTGAGTATAATTTGGCTTTTGTTATACATATATTTTTAAATTGTATCAATTACATTTGCTTATAATGTTGTTGATTGCGTTTCGTATAAAGAGAATGTAATTTTTAAAATATATTTATTTAATTTCTATAAATATTTTGTTAAAATTATTTTCATCCGGTTTACGTGTAAAAAATACTAATATATAAAAAACAAATAATTAATTTTAATTGTTTATAACCACTGTTACATACCATCCGGTAGTGCAATCGCCAATCGACGAGAAGATCACATGCTCAGTGGATGTTTGTATTTTGGCTGCGTAGGGCGTCTGTTGACGCATGCGAATATGTATGTACATTATTCGTAATATTTTTTAATTTTTAACTTTAATTTTTTAGCAGAAAAATTACGGCACATCATACCATTTCATTAAATCATATTTAAAGTGAAATATCTATCAAAAATCTCCAATAAAACGGTTTAAAAACTGAAAACTTGAGGTGGGTCTAAAATGACCCACCACCGCCGGACGTGTTTTGTTTTGACCCACCAAGCATTAAGTGGTAAGGGCGAATAGTTTTAATCAGAATCATTCATTTTACTTCAACCACATTGTGAATCTGTAAAATATTGTAAAGGTTATTTTAACATTTTAACATTCTGTTTTTAACATTTTTATATTTCTATTTTTTACATAAAGATTCTAAATAATATTTGTTTTGTTATAAAAGGAACTTGTATGTACTGCAGTATAGATTTATATTATACACCTATCACTGCACTATAAAAATAGTGACTACATAGATACTTTGAATTCTTTTCATTTTGCCTTAACAGAGAACTAGTTGTAAATTGGACTAATTTAATAAATACTTAACGCTGTAAAAAGCATCCAAGACAAGTATTCAAATACAATACCATTAAATTAGTCACCACTTTCATTGAATGCTGCAACTGATTTTTTATTTTTCAATTATCTTTGTTCCCCGGCCTACTTTGTAGCTTTGTAGATCAATATTGTATACCTACTTGAACTTATAGACCTTTAGAATGTTCCGTCAAATACTTATGTCACTTTGGACGTATTATTCGTTTTTATTTGTACAGACTAAAGTATTATTTGTATAAATTGTAAATTCATTTACATAAGTAAAATTGTCATAATTATATGAGTTATATTTAATTATCAAGGTACTTGGCCAATTAATTATTAGGAATAACGTATTACGTTTTTAATAAAAACGTACCCTTACCCTCTTATACTAGTCGTTTTGTAGTATATTAAAGAACATAATGAAACATCATTGTTAATGCGTTTTCTCCGTAGTGTTATCCAATAATTTAAGTATTTTTTTGTTAATAGCATAGAAAAAAAATTGTTTTACAAGGATTAACTAAAGATCTTGTAAACTAGACTATTAGAAATTGTCTTCTGGCATATCCATTTTAAAAAAATTTCTCAATTTTATAAACTTAATTCTCTCGTTGACACTCTAGGGATTTTCCTACTCATCTGTTAAATGTGGCATATTTTGCTGACCACAATTTTTTTCTGAATACTAAAACATTTAATTTAGTTTATATATGTTCTTATAAGATGTTGGTGTCTCTATTTATTTTTATTTGAAATCGTTCGCTTGTGCTTACAATTTTGCTTCAGCTGTACATCCAATCCATTCTCCGCCTGACGGATTTTCCTTAACGATCTTACAGGGTAAAACTTTCATCGCCTTCCCTCGTTGAAATTTTTGATGCTTCAAATTATTTCTTAAAACATTGTAGATACTCCATTAATGATTTCTTATTTTAATGATATTTTAATTATATGACACAAAGATAGATTAAGATTTAATTAAAAAATAATGTTTCAAAAGATTGGGAATATTATAAATATTATAATTCCCATGTTAAAACGTAATAATAATTAATGTACGTTCGCACACATACATTTGTGTATATTATATTTGTACATACGTGTGAGTATAAATAATTCTAGACCCATAATTTTTAGAGTCCGGGACCACTAGTATTTAACTCAATTTACATATATGCGATGAAAACCATGTTGCTCAATTTATATCTAACTCACTCAAACATAATATTATAATGATATGTAAAATTATTGCTCAACTTGATGTAGGTCAAACCCATGAGATAATTGAATAAATTTTATATATATTTCATGTGACATACACGGTATTATATTATGAGTCGAAAATGCATGTTTTAAATTAACACCACATTCAAAAAATAAATGTACAGTAAATTTTATTAGGAATCCTAAGAGTATACAAATAAACCTTTAATATATCCCGGTAGCGCAAAAACAATATTTTTCGACAAAATAGATTTTATACGTATATATTTATAATGAATTCATTAAATAAGTCTTTAATATATATTTATATTACAAGTTGATCAGAACCTTTAATATTTTAAAGTAATACGATGAACGTATTATATTTCAATCGTTTCTTACCAACCCAAAAATTAATTATTTGGTAGAGAAAATTCTACAATTCCTTGGCCAAAAAAAGACACTGACTTATTTCTGTCTTCAGAGGAAATAAATTTGCCTGAGCCGCGGTAAATCGATCCGTAAAAGGGGTTCACGTTCAGCCTTTGTCTCCTAAATTCTCATCCCTTTCTTTGTAGCAGGGGTCCATTCAAAACAGAAGACTAAAATCGCCGATTCACGAGAGGTTCATTTTAGTCAGCTCCAAGATCACTTGACCAAATAGTTTCTCCGACAATCCCAGACATGTTACAAATAAAAATATGTTGTCTGTACAAGTTGGTTGAGAACAAAATGTTTTAATGTAGGGGATGGTTGAATGTTTCAACTGAATACATAAATAATTAAACTGATAAATCATGTGTTATTTAGATGATTGATTATGTTTTACCTATATATGAACGAGTACTAACAGTGCGCTATAGGTAACAGTATTATTTTTTGTTAGTGTAGTTTTGACTATGTGGTAAATAATAAAATAAATATTTTTAAAAAAAACTTCCAAGCTTGTAATTAATATTGTTTATTCCCTTTTATAATACATACTAATTGCGAATAAAAATTGTAAGCACCTAATATTCTTAGTTTTTACTTCAGTTGATTATGAAATATTATGTATTCCTAAAATCAAAAGAGATTTGAGACCGTTTTTCTGTCAATATCCACAATGTTTCCCATACTCACTGAAAATCATTCTGCCATAAATAATATTCAAACGATCCCAAGATGATCCGGCGTATGTTTTGGTTGGGTAAAATAAAGAAAGTTTAGATAATCGCAAAAAATATTTAGTAATTTCCATAAAGTTAAGTAAAAAATTTGAACTCTGGTTATTTCGTTAAAATACCTTTTTTTAAGTGAACTATTCTTTTTTTTAGTTTTATGTTTAATTAATACTCACGTGGAACTCTTACTAAACTTAAAGGCTAAAAATTATACATTTTGTATTGAAAAACGAATAAAAAACATTATACGTTGTTATTTCATTATAATAACGTGTTTATTGGTCTAGCAATAAGACATCTGCCTAATGATCGACTATCTTGGGGTTCGAGCCAAGTCCCGGGAGTCCTATTTTCATAATACAAGTGCGCTTAGCTTAGTTTGATTGTTGTAAGAATATTGATGTGACATGTACTCTGTGCACGTATCTCTTTCTAAAATGATTTAATTTATTTAAATCACATTGTTGCATTTAAATAATTTTTTATTTTTATATTTTCAATAAAAGTGTGTTATTTTTATGTACTCGAGAAATAATCGTGCTTATCTTGACAAAAAATTTCGTATAAAGAAAATCAATTTTTTCGTGGAACTTGAATCCTAGAATTCCCATTTACCTGGTTTTTCTATCGCTGACCTTTCATCTCCCAAGCATCTCCCTTGTACTACTCGAGTATGTACCTGAATTCAAATCAACATGAGCCGACAAACACTTGAATTGTACCGCAACATTTTCGCAACGCTTTGGCAACCACTTGCCTTATCGATTGCCGCCCTGGCCGCAAAGTGCCGCCCACCTGAGTTGATTTAATTACGAGCCTTTTGGTGACAGGGCGGAAGAAACCCGAGGGTTTCCCCTTGCGATATCCCTCCTTTCCCGCTCACACCCCGCCTCGGGATGGAAGCAAAGTTGCTCAATACGTGGCACGCGTAATAATTTATCCGCCCACATCATCTGCGTACGGTTACATCATTTCACAGTTTTATACTGTATCCGTAAATTACATATATACTCGAAGTTTGATGAAACATCAGTTTCACATTACATTTTAATTCTAATCGAAATTTATTGTAAATTAACATTAATAATGTACATTAATTTTAGTTCTCACTATGGCGGAAAACTCGATAAATGCCGAGATAAATTTCCAATTTCAATTGAAAACCTATCCGATCGAAGGGCCAAAAGTTATGTATCCGTAAATTATCTTCGATGCTAGCCCATATTTTATATTAGTGATCTTTTTATATTTTAGCATACCACTCCAAATCCTGTAGAGTATAACCACTAATATGCGTGATCTGGTCGGCGACTGCTGATTCGGCAATCCACTATTATCTCATATAATATATGTTCTACTGAAGCCTTCCCAAATGCTTTTGATGCCCGCAAGTTTGCGGTTTACCCACATAAGATAGAATTCACATACTCAAATATTTTTTAGTAAATTTTAACTCCCGGCTAATATATGTCATCTTTTTTCTGTCGACTCACCACATTTCATCTCTATAATATCTAAATTTTCAACGAGAATGGTATTGACTTGTTATATATCCTATTCGCTTTAATAATATTTTACTTACTCTGTAAAATATAATTGTAACTTGGTTAATGACACAAATCACTCTTCAAAGGTCAATTGCCTGCGTAAAAAAAAGATAGAAGAAATTTAAAAAAAAAAGTCAGGGCTGACAACGAAGGCTTGTATAATGCCTAACATAATTTTCGACCTCTTCCTTTGTCATTACAATCAGATATCTACATATCATTGACTAGTTAAATTTAAGTGTCAGATCTATCCACTTTGATATTTTTACTAACTAGATACTTTCTAGCTATTAATGTATTAAATATGAATTAATAAATTCTATCTAAAGACCTCTAAATATATATCCGCTATAATAAAAATAAAGGTAAAATTATAATAAAAATATATTTTATTCGTATAAGTACGGAAACTCTACATATTAAAGATCCGCTTATATATATATAAATATACACTGAAGTTAAATTTATTTTGGTTTCACTGAAATGAAATGATGATATTGGTTTATTAATACGAGATAATGTAGTATTCGAATATTTTCCGTGAGAAGTTTGAGAAGCGGTCAACGAGCACCGAATACCTGTAGCTAGTACAATCTGATACCCTGGCCGTTTGTCTTAAACTAAAACTGGTGACTATAAATCTAAGTGTCGGGTAGCGAGACCGCCTTCGCTCCCAAAGGGGTACAATCCATTCGCGCGGAGGAGAGTCATAGAGTTCCATTGCATCATAACTATTCATATCGTGGGCAAATTATAGCGAAACTGTCGTTTTATTTTCTATATAATATTAGGCAATTCACCGTTAGACAAAAAAAGCATATCGCGTAAGCAAATTTATTAGTATCCGTAGAGCTATGATTTTTACAATTATCTTTTAACAGTGGCGTAACTAAAAAAATGGGCCCTAGTGTAAACTGGATAAAAAGGCCACCTCTGTTTATTATAATATATTGTGTATAAAATATACGATATATAATAATAAGTACAAAATTGGTCTCTTGTCTCCCATTTTGTTAAGCGTGTTTTAAGGCATTAATATGTACTGGCATCTGAAAAAAATTCTTGATTCGCTTTACGCGATTTTTGCTTTATGGCAATGGTTACCTGACATATTAGCGGAACATTACTGTAAATAATTGGTAAAATTTTCACGCGCTTTATAAATGAGACTCCAGTTGCAACAACACTGTATATCGTTTTTTTACAAATCGACCCCTACTATGTAAAGTATCGTAAGTAAAAAATGAAATTTTTAATCATTCTAGGATTTCGCATGTATTTGATACTTATTTACGTAGCAGATTTAAAAAAAAAACTTATATTGTATTCTATGATGTAGGTATTAATAAACATAATATTTAAAAAATAACAGCCATTTAAAAATGCATCAAATACGTGCAAAATATTATGTTCCAGGCCGATGTTTTTAAATAACTAGAAAATGGAACATAATTTTTTAATTTGGTTTTTATTTGTCAATTATGTACTTTATTACAATTATGTATGGAATATTATATCAGCCAAGTGGCTGGCAGCTGGCGCTCTGGCAGCGGCACAATTGTTTTCATAACATTAGCGCACACTTCGCATGTTATTTCAGCAATTTCAATTCGGCTGTTAACATCAGCATTGGTGTTTACTTATTGGCATAGTACCTTTTCTTTCAAGTACTTTTACATAAAATTGTCAGGAGCCGTCAAATCAGGAGATCGAGGGGGCCAGTCGATATCACCACTTTTTGACATTATGCGGCCAAGAAAAAATTCTCGCAAAATTTCAAGCGTAGTTCGAGATATTTATGTGGTGACACCGTTCTGTTGAAATACATGTGTTACAAGCCCAATCCACCAAAAATTTTAATGGTTGCAGCATTGCCTCTTGCATACTGAAAGAAACAGGGCCCAATGATAGTGCAGTAACTATCAGTAAATATCATCAGTGTAAATATTATCAGTGTAAATATCATTTGTATCAGATTTTCAGTGCCTTAATAATGACTGTTTTGTTAATTAACAAAACCCGCCAAGTCGAAATGAGCTTCATCGTTCATGAAGATTTTTTCCCAAAAGTCGGGGACATCAATATTGAGCTATAAACGTGTGCTGTTGCATGTTGTTGAGGTAATATATACTCCATAATCTAAGTGTAATTTACTCCTCTTTACGACTATTAAATGCAAAATGACAAATGTTTACCAAACCAAAATGGTAGCTAAACAAAATCGCCCTGAACATAATATTCGACCTGTACTATTCGA
Source organism: Eubasilissa splendida (assembly GCA_031772225.1). Taxonomy (NCBI): domain Eukaryota; kingdom Metazoa; phylum Arthropoda; class Insecta; order Trichoptera; family Phryganeidae; genus Eubasilissa; species Eubasilissa splendida. The sequence continues at coordinate 20,252,224 of CM062851.1, read as the reverse complement.
TGGCCAAGAAGATATACAACGTTATGGTATTCATAAATCAAATCTGCCCAAAACCGATATACAGTGTTGTTAAAAGGATTGTATGAAAGTTTTTATATCCCTGTCATCTTGTGGTGGATTTTAAAAATTATAAGTCCGCATTAGCGCTGGGAAAACTATCGAAAAGTTTCTATACCAAAAGTAACGTATTGCGCGAACTTTATGGACCCTTATCTGATGTGGGCCCTAATGCTCCCTATAGTCCCACATTTTTATATATAATTTATACCTGACATAAAAGTACGCGTATATGGATGCAACTTTACTCCCACATTTCTGATATTTAATGGTAAAGGTCATTTTGCAATCGGTGATGCAATATATTTGTTATACAACAAATGACAACTCGCCGCGTTCAAATCTGCATTATCCCTTTGTGCGAATTTCGAGATATTTTATTTTATCCATTTACATGAACATCGAGATGACGCGATATTTTCTGTACACGGTATATCTTTCCCACGATATATTTTTGAATATTTTCGATAGTGACAGCGTATCAAAAGTGTGAATTTTTTATTTAAAAAAATAGATTTGATTTCAAACTGAACTGAAATACCGAATTTCAAATACATGTTGTTATAATATGAACGTGTCCGGCCAAAAAGTTGAAAATTATTAATAAATTACTTATAGATATATAGATAATTTTCAGGTAATTTAATACTTATCTGAATGAAAAATATAATCAAGGATAACAACAGATTGAATCCTAGATTATCAGTATTTTCACTTGAACTTATAAAATGGTAGCTTTTACTAATTTAATAGTTTTATTGATTTAATAATTTAATATTAATATTTTAAAATTGAGATTAGAGTCTGAACTTTAGAATCCAATAAACAAATGTACTTTTGTTTAAACGTATTTTTGAAAAATACAATATGTTCTTTTAGCGGATCTCCCAAAAAAATCATGTCATAAAAAACTGAGTTATAAATATCTCGTTAGAATTTTATCTATTATTTTTATATACTCTCACATAAACGTCACGTTTTATTTTCATTTCTACCGGTACCGAGATTGATTTCAGGCACCTGCAAAGCCTATTTGAAATTAAAAAAATTATAGACACCGAATGTGCCTGTACCTCTCACACATTGCCATTTTAGCTACTGCTCTAACAGACAGTGAATCCAATTTATTATTTAAGTATACAATGCTATTTCTTTGTTAGAATATTGTGCATTAATGACATAGGTGTTGATGGCGCCAGAAATAGAGGACGTGCACGGAAGACTTGGCACGACCAAGTAAACCAAATACTGAAGAAGCCTCAATAATCAGCGAGCCATTATGGTAAGATGTATGAACGTGGATGATGCGAGAATTGTGTATCAGGACAGAAGAGTGTGGTGCTCTACCTTTTCTGCTTACCCTCGCGGGGAAACGGCGTGATGATGAATTAGTTATCATTTATACATTATTGACATCAAATCGTAATAAAAATTATTTTAAAATAGTGACCCCGATAAACTTTGTAAGAAGCCAGTATTAATATAAACCTTAAGTTATTTGAAATTTGTTATTTTCACGTATTGCTTGATTCTTCGGCAGTATAATGGTTTGTATTTCTGCCTACCAGGGAGATCGGTTCCGCATCAGGAAGAATTTAATTATAATTTTATTTATTATATATGTTAGTGGCAGGACACTGGTCTTGTATGTGAGAGGTATCGGGGTCGATATACAATTCTCCGGTACATATAACAGTCACAGTCGTCGCATCAACTATAATCAATAATGTACTTCATTTTAAATTTTTCACTATATTGTCTAGTTTACAATCCAACCTTTTAATTATAACTATTTAAGTTTTTAATTAATGTTCCTCGACGAATAAAACTAATACTACGGAATAAACAAATAATACATGTGCAGTTGCTGTTTAGAGCTATCCCGTGAATTACCATATCTTCCGGAAAAGGTAATTAACAAATATTTCAAAATCTATTTTAAAAAAAAAAACAAAATATAACGCTTTAACAGACTAACGAAAGTTTCCAGCAGCTAGGATAAATTAGGTTAGTTATACGGCAATTTTTTCAGAAGCAGTAAATCAGTCCCATAATTAAAGGGGTGTTAGAATATAATGGTTCATACCTATAATCAAAAGACAAACTCGTTTTGTTTTGTACGCGACTATAAGTTATTTTGTATTGGAAATACTGTGTTATAAAATAAACTAATAATTATTTATTCGAGACATGACTCAAAGATAAAATTTTATTTCATACACAAATGATATAATTAGTGCGATTGATTTTTTTTATATACAAGTATAAAATATTTAAATTTGAAAAATATAAATTAAATCATTTATCTAAGAAGGGTGCATTATTATTTCAATATTACAGTGCAAAAGTGGGTGTTAATAAGTATGTAAATATACATTTGGCTATACTTCGTGGTTAAATATATGTTTGATTTGATTTTCGCGAGCATTAATATATGGAACTAGTGTCTCTTATAGGTTAGATCGCGTTTTTTATAGATAGATTACTTGAGGACACCTATATATTATAAATATCTATATTGTGAGCTATGAGTCGGGGGCTCCATACCTCCACCGACTAGTTCAGTGGTAACCATGAGATGTGGATCCTACCGAGTCAAACCTATCAAAACTCCTTACATTACCAACGATTTCCCAAATCTACATTTGTCCCTCGAGGCAAAAGAATAATAATTTCAAATAACAAAATGATAAAGATGGTTTTGTCATAATAAATAAAAACTTAATTGTCAAATGACAAAATTTAATGCATCGAACTCTACTTAGCAACAACTATGAATTGTCACCAATTTCATATCAGACTTTACATTTGCGGTAGCTTTAACAAAAAAAAAGACAACATTATTTACAAACCAAATACTTTTTCGTTCCATATTGCATGATTGTATCTTAATCATACAGAACTCAGTGTACCAGACTCCGATCATAGCAGTGACATCAGGGTACAACATCCATCGTATGGTTTGACAGGGCCACATCCTCCCCCATCCAGAAGCATCAGGGTCTTAACCATCTGCTCAACCAGACAATAGTTCAATTTTGGGTCACGTGCCCATCCCAAGCTGAAGAAGACCCTGACAGGAATTAATCGTCTGCCAGGATCGATGGTTAACAACCCATTATGTCGCCATATGGTATTGGCTCCTCTTACCGGCTTGGAAACAATTCTATCTCCGTGTTATGGACTCTTTCTACAGATTGAAAATATTCCCACCGCAATCGAGTAGCAGCCATAACTGCCGACTCACTCGGCCGAGCCCCGATTCAAGTCTGACAGCAGCGCTCTGCCTTCCCACCGCCCGATCTACTACATGAATTTTGGTAATGGGGCGAGTACCAAAGTGCAATATGCACGTATGTATATATACACATACACATAAAATAATAATTTTATTCAACATTTTTGTATTTAAAGAATTAAGTGAAATGGTATTCTTAAGATCCTTGTCTAAGAAGCATTATGGAATTGTTACTTTTGGAAACATTATTTGAACTTCAAATAAAATTATTTTACTTGAATTGTATTTAATCAAACAAATTTTAGCAAACCAGGTCGATAGCCGAGTATTTAACGAATAACGAACTAATCTAAATTTTTCAATAGGGATTGCTGGTGAATTTTATGTGATAATTATGTTTATAAGGACAAAATTTGTATGTCCAAAATATTTCATCCACTAAAATAAATTATTCCAGAGTATTTTTTCTAGAGGTTTGATTTTTGAATTGGGAACACTTTTTCCAGCGACAGCCAATTTGACAGCTGGCAGCCGATTTGTACTCAGTTTGGTTTGCCATTTTCCCATGAATAGAATTACGCCAGAACAACGCTTGAAAATTTATTTAGAAAATCGTGGATCAGTTCGCAAAACTTACCGTGCGCTACGTCCATTTTACGGTCGACATAATTGTCCATCCGAGCAAGTAATTCGAATAACCATGAGAAGTTTTTACTCCATGCATACTCTAATTGATAATACGCACCTGCAGAGACATCGTACAGTGCGCACCGAAGAAGCTGTTGCTGCAGTGGACTTTAGTATTGAGGAGGACCCGAATGAATCTGAATTCGCCACCGAGAGCGCTATAGATCCATGATTACTGATTTTTTCGTTCCTCAATTGAATGGCAATAAATGAACAAGACGACATAACATGCCACACAATACGCGCCACAATCAATTTATTACTGGAAATATTCCATAAGCGCATAATTTCGCATAATGGACCCGTGAATTAGCCTCCAAGATAGTGTGATTTAACACCTTTGGATTATTTTCTATAGGGATATGTGAAATCGCTAGTCTACATCGATAAACCAGAGACGATAGATGACTTGGTAGGCAACATTCGTCGCGTTATTGCCGACATACGTCCTCAGCTTATTCAAGCTAGCCGCGGCGCTCATGTGCGCGAAATTACATTAAAATACTAATGACATAAAATTATCTTTCCAATAAAGCCAATGCTATGGTCATTATCACGATATTTATGTGTTTATGTTTCATTTTAAAGTTCTATACCTTTAAAAATAATATATATATATATATATATAGTTGTTTATATTGATTTTTCGTTGTTAAAAATTTCATAAAAAGCTCATTACCTTAAAATCATCTCGCGTAATAATAGAGAAACTAATTTAATAAAAATAAAAATATTATCATTGAAAATATATAATTTAACCTTATTCCTTAAATCTTTAAGGAATCAATACTTGGGAAAACAAGGTCAAAATTAGAAAGTTGAAGTAGGTACTTGGAGAAAGCGCTTCAGGCACCACGTGGAAGAGTAAGTACTGGCACTGTTATCGAAGGTAGAAAAATGGTCGTCACAAAGAAAAACCGAGCCCTTTTTCACGTACCCTTGAAACGATCGAAAAAGTCTTTTCTGCGTTCCGAAAAGTTTCCCAATAAACAGGACGAGTTGTGGGTGAAAAGAAATATTGCCAATGTAAACAACATACGCGCTATATGGAAAACCTATTTCGATTCTCGGAATGCCGAATAATAATGTTTCAAACAATACTGTATCATGGTGACAATTTTTAAATCATCCAGATAAACGAATAAATGATCTAAATAAGTTATTTGAGAGTGGAGAGTTTTCAAAAGGTGACGAGAACTCAGAATTTATTTGTGTATCTAGCAACTTAATATTTTATAACACAAATTCTCTCCCTATTGTGTTCAAGTATTTATAATTATTTGTATTTTTCGAAACTGTTATTCAAAATGGTATTTTATAATAAGCCAAAGTTCTCTCGCTCAAGATATGTAGGTAATTCTAAGTACTTATTTTTAAACTAATAAAAATAAATGATTGTGCTCGGAGTTTTTGCAAGATATAAATAGTGTCGTATTAAAGGATATGCTCCCCCGAATAATAAAGCTGAAGGAGCGACAACCATTGAAGTTAAAGTGTACTAGAGAGACAGCATCAAAATAATTGTACAGAGGTGGTAAAATCTGACAATGAATGGATGTAAACTGAAATAGGCTAAAATATCAAATAAATTAATGAAATAATATATTAAGGAGAACACATTTTTGCTGTGAAGTTACATTTTTAGAACATAGTTCTGTAGTATTGTAATACAAATTAAATGAATCAATTAGAAAGATGTAAAAAAAAAATGTCTATCGAAAAAATATTTAGTTGCTACCGGGATTCGAACCTGGACCTATTCCAATCCGAAGAAGCGCGTTCTTCGATTTCGCTAAAGCAACCAAAAACATTATCGACAAATTTTTAAACATATATTCAAACTGATACATCTATTATTCTATTTTTAAAAGAAATCCTGTTTATGTTACGAAGAATCGCAAATATCTTTAAGTAAAACTAGATACGCGATGCCAGAATTAAATTAATTTACGCGCTTTTCCGCATTAGAAGTCCAGATTAGAATCCTGGTAGCAACTAATTTATTTTTGAATGGATAGATTTTTTCTGTACGATCGATTCATTTAATTTGTATTAAAATAATATTTCATATTATGTTTATAATATTAAATATTTTCAAACCTTTGGTTCAGTGCACTCTTTCGCATTTCTAAGCAGTCATGCATTTTATTTTTCCTTGCAAGCGGTATTAAGGAATCTAATAAACTTAGCGGAACATTCCGGGGCTTATGGCCTTTTATTGTGCAAGCAATCTGCAAGTTTAACCGCGTCATGGGATACGTGCAACTCTGTCTGGTCTAATAAACGTCTCGGCTCACGAGCAGCCCACTCCTGCCTTATTACACCAAATATCTCCGGGATGCTGCACGCACACATCTCTGGACGGCGAGATGGCGCGGCGCGGCGGCGAGATGGCGACCAGATGGCGGCGAGATGGCCGCCGCGGAGAAATCCGAGACAATAAGTTTTACTTCAACATAAAGGTGTTACAAGCATCATCGTTTATTGTTACAATGTTATTTTTTTACCTCATTTCTACACACAAGATAAAGATACTTTGTTTTATTATTTTGTACGGACATCTGTTATGTATTGTAATAATATATTGTATTATATGTATAATTAAGAAGTTTCTCGCCGTGAGACAGACAGTGAGGAGTGTATTTTTTCTGGTAGCCGTGTATCGTCGCTATGTTACCTATATAGCATTGTGGCGGGGTTTATTTGCCACGTAACATTAAAAAATGCCAAGGAGCAATATGTGAGCATTTTTGACATTGTGCGTTATTTAATGTATTTAAATTCAATTATAGTGTGAAATATTACAAAAAAAAAGATAAATGTATAAACAAAAAATATTAATCGTGTTTAAAAAGGAGGGCATTGTTATTACAATATTTAAGTGAAAAAAGCATTAGATAGAAAACAATTTGAAGTAGATGATAATAAAAAATATATATTTTATCAGCAGCAGTTAAAACCGAATCAATATTTGTACTCTAACGCGTTATATAATAATTTATGCTAACTTGTCAAAATCGATAATTGTACGGATCTATGGTGGTTTTAAATTCCGTATATGTGCACATGTTAAGCCTCACTTTCAGATCTTTCGTCATGTTCATTGATTTTAATTTTGTTCTTTCAACCAATCTCAAGCTGATCTCTCATATTATCGTATAATGTACACATGGTATTAAGATATATCTCATATGTCTCCTCACGTGGACACATGCCTTTATGGTGATTAATTTATAATACATATGTATAGATAACATTAGGTTAGATTAGACTGAAATTTGTGGTTTAACTCTGTTAATCACATTATGAATTATTTAATGTTTCTATTATATGCACGAGATATGACTGGTCCCTCGTTATGTGTCGCATTAAACAAGATAAATATTTAATCAAGTGATAGATATGAAACAATTTAAAGCTATAAAATATTCAAAAAACATTTTAAAAACGTAATTAAATATTAATTAAAATGTAATTAATTAATAAAGCTTAAGTCGTTAATCACAAAAGATGATTTTAAATTTTATTGCATATTGCACACATCATATAAGTATATATATGGTGTGAGCAATATGCAATATATATTCACAAATACCAACTGTAAATAGGTACAGAACAGCTTTAATATTCTATTTTTTTGTTCAGACGATATTAATTTAAAATAACTCCATTGTTAATTATCATTATAATTCAAACACGATTTTTTTGGTTAAATATTTAATTTTTTCAAATAAATGGACGATCGTTTCGGATGTCTAGTCCATTATCAACTAATAATAGTTGATAACGGCCTAGGCATGTCTAATTATTTGGGAAAAATTAAATATAGCTCCAAAAAAATCGTGTTTGATTTATTGTGTTGATTTAATATTCTACACAATTTTAATAATTTTTTAATACAACATCAAATACGTTACACATATGTTCATGTAGCCTGTAAAATATTTGCATTATAAATAATACCAATCAAATTTTATAAAATGTCTAGATAAAATATTATATTCATGGAATATTAAATATTTGTTCACATCGTTGCGATATTTTCGAGTGAAAGATTCACTGACAGAATCTTGCAGATCCGCGATCCTCCCACTGCCCGCCATCGCACGTGCACGCTATGGTGTGACTCGTGTACTCCTCGCTGAGTTTTACTATCTAGTTATTTGGCAGATGATTTAACACGCGAATTGGGGGATTGTCTTTTACGTTTTGCCCATTGTTCCACGCAACCCGAGGGGTCTCGCCGTTTTGTTTCACGATTTGTATTTTATTTCCCCAACACTGACACGTAGCTAGATTGTCTGTTGTAAACAAAGGGCGACCTTTCTTTTTCGTGGGTGAAATGCGCTTTTTATATTGTTTGTACCATTGTACCGGCAATAAGAAAACACAAAGTCACCCGTTGTATTTTGCAAAGAAATTTACGTGTATTAAGATAGAAAACATAATAATTATGTATCACGAAATGGTATTTATCAATATTTATTTATTTATTAACGCCCTTATGGGCTTTTACAAAATTGGTTTTGTATAAAATAAAACCAAAAACATGAACAACTACACAAGTAGCATATATATATAAAAATAGAAATTGATAAAATATACACATATAGCTTTAAATAATTTTTTTAAAGTAAGCAAAACAAACAATAAAAATTTAAGTTTGACACAGAATGGCTGAGTATCATAATCAATTGTATATTTTACTCAGAATAGCATCAAAAACATCACTCTTATATTTAAACTTTGAATATCAGAATATATCTACAATTCCAAAATTATTCCCAAGCCTGTGTAGTCTTTGTGTGGGTCCAATCCTATAAAAAATTGTATGTGATTCATTTACATGGAGCAGCGCTGACAATCTGGTACACCGCACAGGAACGTGGTATACAATCAGTTCAGTTAAATTAGGGGCATCCAGTACGCTATTTACTATTTCAAATATCAATAATAATATAAAACCTTCTAATCTATTTTTGACACCACTAATCAATATTAGTTATACGTATACATCGTCGAATAGTACATTAAACAACCATATAAAATAAATATAACAACTATTACACATAATTTCTATGCGATCTACCCTAAAAGAACACTGTATATCATGAAAGATTGCCGACGCTCCGTCTATCCATCAACATTTGTATAAACCGTTATACAGGAGTCTTAAATATAAATAATAGTATTGCTCTTCTCCATATTTTATCTATATCTTACTGGACTGTATTGGAATATAATACCATTGCCAGTAAAAAAAAATCGGTATATTCGCCAAAGTAGCGAACAGGTCAAACCCGTTTTTAATATCTCTAGGTTAAGACCATCTAAATGTTTTTTTCTTTTATATATTCAATAGTAGTACGTTAATAAATATTCAATTTCTAATATTAACTTATCTTTATTACGAGTAAGAAAAAATATAGGTACATTAGCGAAATCGTACGAATGCTTACGACTGGTAAGTATTACTGGTATTATCTATGGTCGCACTGTCAAACATAGATACAAGTGTCTGTCAAATGCGACGTTTTACGAATTGTAATGTTTACGTTTGTACAATAATCATTTATGTAAACATGATCTTAGTTTTTTTAAAAATTCCTTTAAGTGGAACAAGTTGATACGTAATAATACCAATTATTCAATTATTTCCAGAAAAGACAATAGAGAAAGCACTAGTAGAAAAACTGCAAAGACACTTGGGGGGGGGGGGTTGTCGAGGCCGCGAAGCGGCTGATAATGGTCGTTACGTGGCCCGTATTGTCCGCTGCACGGCCAGGACTTCCATAGAATCTATATGTCCATAAAGCAATGTAATAAGGATACACAATGCAGTATTGTTAAAGCAATATAGGAGATTTATGCATTGAATTATAGATTCTATGGAAGCTCTGGTCGCATAGCGGCCACCAATAGCGCATAACGGCCATAATTGCCGCCAGTGTAGTATAAAATTGAAAATATGTGTATGTGTATTCCAATCAATTCTACACCTTTGGGCCGATCCAAACAACATAAGTGTCCCTCTCGAAATAAATGCATATTATATAAAATCCCATCCGTTTCAAATTTTTCTTAGATACAGTCTAGGATTCTGAGGAAATTATAGTCATTCTTACTCACTCTCACCCTCAGATATTAACTCCCTCCCCCTGCCAAGACAAAATGTTGCACTAGTATAACGTTACTCTTTAGGACCTGCACAGAAAATAATGGCACTCCGCATCCCCCACCCTTAAGCGGCTAATTTAAATTATCGCCAGCGTTGGCCATGAACCACTACCACACATATATTATATAAGACATAATGTGCTGGCAGTCCTGCCTTTTACGCGATTTATCTCAATTAATCCGGTAAAATAAATCTTCATAAATAAAATTTTAACTGAAAACTAATAAACTCTAAACCAAAAATAAAACCATTTTGCTTATGTTAAAACGCAGAACTAATCTCAGTTTTAAGTAAGGTGTAAATACGAGCATTTTATTGAGAATTTCGTACATTTAATTTAACCGACAATAATTCAATAACGAAAGACATTATTGTTATATTATTATTATTAATAATTTTTTTTTTTAAATTTCAACAAATGTATCTTAAATTTTGAATATTTAAATATTTTGCTTTCAATTCCTTTCTGGAAGGTCTAAAGTATTAAGTTAGAAAATATTAATGTATGGCATTATATATTAGCATTTTATCAGTATTTTGATTAAATTACTGAAATTCTATTTTCCAAGTTTTGGACTTTGCTTTATGTCGAGTTTTAGCCAATAATTTATTATCATATCATTGTAATGACGAAGCAGAATAAGTACCTATTTATATTAAGAAACTTATTTTATTTGATTATTTACTCAATAAATCTCCATTATAATAGATAGAAACCTAGAACCAGGACACCGAAACCCCCCTCTCCCCAACACCGCTCGAGATTGTTAAAGAGAACACAATACTATTGTGAAGTTGTAATTATTCAGAACATAGGTCTGTGATATTTTTAATACAAATTAAATATATTAATTAGAAAGATATACATATACATAGATTGCAGATAACAGATTTTTTTAAATTCTGGCGTCTCTTATCGGATTACTCAAAGATATTTAGGATTCCGTAAAAATAAGGAAGATGGCTTTCAAATAATGGAACGATAGATATACTAATTTGAAAAGTGTAACATATAGCTTCGAAAACTTGTCGTCAATGCACTGTCATTGCTATAGCATAATCGGTTAATGCATGTTCCTCGAATTGGAAGAGATTTAGGTTCGAATCCCGGTAGCAACAACAATATTTATCGATAAAATTGATTTTATATGTATATCTTTCTAATTAATATACATTTAATTTGTGTTAGAAATAGATTGCATTGATAAAAACCTTTACACATTTATTTATCACTTAATATACTGTTTAAATTGATAACATTATGTATTGTATTGCATATCAAATTGTAATAAAAATAAATCCACTATTGGATTATTGATTTATATAGAATCATGTTAAAAAATTAAAACGTCGATCATAATAGTTGAAGAAATTATATACCTTTGTTTAAGGTAGCCCCATAGGGAAAAGTCAATTGGTGTTGGAGCTACGTGGAGGCCAATTTATGTCACCTTGTCGGGATATCAATTTTCCAGGGAAAATTTCACGAATAATTGTTAAGAATTCGCTTCATAGCGACTGAATTCCCAAGGATGTGGCTAGCGATCGACATACTCTCCGCCCCTCTCACGCTCGTCGCGTTGGTGCAGCGAATGAACCGAAATGAAAGAATTTTGGAACACACTGTATTATATTTTCTAATTTAAGATAGTTCCATTTCTTGATATGGTAGATTAAAAAAAATATAACTGCTGGGAAAGTATCCATACCAAATGTATTTTCTTTTAGGCGCCGATCTTCTGGAACCATATCCAACATTAAGCACCACCAACCACCGCATTAAGTGCATTGGCGTAGTTATTAGATTACGATTAGTATCCGAATAATGCTATCTCTACGGAGAAACTTTAAAATAGCAATTATGAATCCATACACAAAGCGCAGTACACCGAATAACCTAAAAGTTTTCCTCTCTTCAGGTGTACATTGTGGGACACGTGCCTCCGGGGGCCGACGAGCGCCAGGGTGGAGCCCCGCCGCCCCCGCACGCCGCCCTGTCGGAGGAGAGCAACCACCGCTACCTTCGGCTAGTGCGCAAATACAGCTCCATCATAGCGGGGCAGTTCTTCGGACACCTGCACTCCGACTCCTTCCGCGTCATGTACAATGAGAACGGTAAGTCATCTCCATAACTCAGAATTCTGCACTGCTGATGGTTAACCATTAAGCACGTAATTGTGATTGTGACGATGATTGGTAACTGAGATTAAACAATGATTGGTAACTAAGATATAATCGTTGGAGGTTTACTTTCTAGTGTAGTCATTACTCGAAGAATTACGAATAGTCATCATAATAATCGGACACAGTCACAGTCACGATAATGGTTTAATAACTATTTAAACCATCGTGTGTTTTAATTACAATGTATGCTAATATAAATAAAAACATTTATACACATATCATATTATGCCCTCTCTACGTATATATTTTATGCTATCAATTATCTACATAATAGAAACGATATATATCCTGGTAGCAACTAAATATTTTTTCGATAAGTAGATTTTTTTCTGTATTCCTTTCTAATTGATTCATTTAATTTGTATTTATATAAACTATTTAGATAAAGGAATTATAATTTTATAGTAGACTAGCTGAAGCATCCGGCATTGCCCGGGTTTTACACAAAGTGAAGAGGATTCATATAGGAGAATGGGGGTAGTTTTTTCGAAATCTCATGTAGACAGTAATTTTCCTCTTATTTTGAACGTCAAGTGTGCAAAATTTCACCATGTACCAAAAGTCTACTTTAAGGGGTAGTAATTTAAAGGGGAAGGAATGGGGGTGGTTTTTGAAATCTCATGTAAACAATGACCTTCTTCTTGTTTTGTAGATCAAGTGCACAAAATTTCATCAAGATCGGAATAAAACTGTAGATTTGTATAAACACAAACACACCCACACACACTATTCTTTATATTATAAATTATGTTTACGGTTGAAGCACAACAATTTAGGCAAAATAGAGCCCTATATTTTTCCTATAATATAAAATTATTATAATTAATCTGTTTTTATATGAAATTAATCCGTAATGATTCACAGGCTATTAGAAAAAACATTGAATTCGTTAAGCATGAAAAATGAAAGTAAATGAGTTCACTCTAGGTACGGTTTACCTTTTGTCAACCAAGTATCATAATAATAGGCTCATTCTATACCCAACATGTACCTATCCCATATTACTTCATAATTTAACTGATTACGCCTCTCATTCGGAACAAAATGAATTTAAACAAAACCGTTCGTACACTTTTATATTTAATATTAAATTAACTAAGAATTAAAACATATATTTTTATGTGATTTTGTGTACCAATATTTTAAGGAAGAAAAAATATGTGATTCATAATTTGAGATTTTTTTGTAGATTATTTTAAATATCCCGTTTTTCTGCATTATCATTTATATATCACAAATTTGATTCAGTCAAAAGGAGAGTAAAAATATGCAAAGTTTTATTTTTTATATAATGCTTCTATATTTTATTGTAATTTATACTAATACTACTACTATCACCGTTTCTATTATTTTTACTATAAATAATTTAATCAGTACATTTCAACGCTGTAATTGATACGAACACTTTTTGAACATGAAAATAATTAATCATTATCAATAATATTTCAATCCTAGGAAACACAATGTTAATAATTCGCCCTTGCGAGAGACCGACATTTCTTATAGAATATAATATTTTCTTTTAGTGGTTTTGATATTTTCAGACATGATTAAAAAGTCACAACTTATTTATTTGTCTTTGTTTTACCAATGATAATATATAGATTATAGAGTAACTGAATTATTTCATTACACAAAAATAATTCATCATATTTTTACTTTCAGGTAAGCCCGTGTCTTGGGCAATGCTGGCGCCGTCTGTGACTCCTCGTAAAACCAGCGGCGGACCCAACAACCCTGGCCTTAGACTATATAAATTCGATTCTGATAGGGGACAGGTAAGATATATCTTTCATATTTTTTATCTACTCTCACTAAAATTAGTTTTATAATTTTAATCATGCCTTATTGATTTGCTTTTTTAATATATTTTTTTATATTGGAAACCACTTCGTTAAAATTATTTCCACATTATATTTTTGACCAGCTCAACAGTTTTGTGAAATATCGTTTCAATTAACCTCGCCGCTCCATACTTTTGTAATTTCCAATTACTGTGACGTCACCAAATTGAATAACGATCTAAATAATAATTGTTGAAACGAAACAAATCCGAAAGATTTTCCGAGTGATATTAAATTTTCCAATCCCGATCCGTAATTAAAAGTTGCATAACCGATTCAATAATGCTAAGTAGACTTGTGTAACATTATACACGCGATACGGACGTATCTGTTAGCAAACATTGATTCGATGGGTTATTTTTAATCCATTCCGAATTTTTTCGAAACATCAGAATTCAAACAAAGCTTCATCGAAAGAAAACTCGTTTAAAAACGATTTGACCTACTTCACCAAATAAAAACGAATTAATGATTGGATGAGAAATAATTAATTTGCTTCTAATACGCGACACCGTTAGGTATACACGTATATGGTTCACGTGCTCTAGGAAGCTTCGTGACCGACAACATAACTCATTAAACGATTTTTTCCAATTTCGTCGTAAACTTATTAAAATTGATTACTATTTTCAGATTATTATATATGAAGAGACATAAAAACAAAATAACTTTGATTTTGACAACTTTTTTATATTCGAGATTTATTATTCTCAAATTTAATGATATACTTTTTCTTAGATTGACTGTATGTGGTAGAAACGCTATTCTCTCGTCTCAAAAATTTTGGTGTAAAGATCCATCAGTTGGTCGTTTTATTCTGCATAATTTTCATACAGATTAACATGGTGTTGAGACAACAATTTAAATTGAAATAATAATCATTATCTAAACGTGTAGTGTAAATATAAGTATAATAAAATTATCTAATATAATAAAGTTTTCTGATATGTGAGTGTGGTGCCGAGGAGGAAACCCTTGACCATGTATTTTTTGCCTGTCCATTGCGATCACAAGTTTTTTTTACAATAATCTTGTCAATGGTAATTTTCAACTCCCAGTTAACTTGTGTAACTCACCACATTTAAGCTATATAACAGCAAATTTCTTGAACGTCAATGGTATTAACTTGTAACGCAATATTCCCTATTCTATAATATTGTTGTACTGCTTTCTATAAAATAATGTTTTAACTTGTTTAATGGCACATATGACTCTTGAAGGGTGGATTGCCTGTTTAAAAGAAGAAGAAGAAAGTTTTTTAATAATAAATAAAAAGGTTATAATCCGTAAGCTTTGATAACAGGAAGCAATTGGCAAATATGGACATTATTAAATAGTATTATTGAAACTAGAAAGTCCAATTAAAGATCTCCAAATTATATTTCGGTATTCTTTAATTTTTAATTTATCTAATATAAAGCCTCTATTATGTATATGTAAGAAATGTATACCCTTTTCTTTATATCTAAAACATAGTTCGATATTTCAAAAAAATTGTTATTGCCGAAGCATCTTTACTTTTATATATTAATATAAATAAAATAAAAAATTGTAATAGTATTTAAGTAGTTAATAAATAAATATAAATATTTATATTTTTCAATTAAATTTTATCGTCAATATTTGCATTATAATACGACTGGTTTTAATTTTAAATTTTTATATTTATTTTGTGGCCATAAAAGATATTTGTTCAACTACTTACTTTACAGATTCATTCACAAGTTGTGGTGCACTTATAAAATGTTAATAAAAGTAACTTTAAAAAATAATTGTTTTAAGTATGAACAAATTCATTACATCGTTTTTTTATTTTATTTTAAATTTCCGTGCGACGACAGGCGAATAGCAATTACATTATAAATTTACAGAATTAACAACAAAATTGATTTGATCCCCGACATGGTTGGTTCTGAGTATTTACTGAATATTATAACACGCGTGCCCATTTTGTTCAGTTCGAGTTAATTATATTCGATTTGGCTACTGTTTAAAGATAACGAACCCAAATTGGAATGTTAACAGTCTGAATATTGAATTTTGATAACGAACCTGTGTTCAGCAATAATCGTGACAATTGGTTTACAGCTACATATGTTTTCTAATAAATCCTATGAAATATTCAACATTATTATTATACTAGCAGATAAGCAATCGGCGATAGCCATGCTTGCCTTGCTGCTAGGCCATGTGGGCGGCTATAGTGGCCGCTACTCGGCCATCGGTGACAGATTTCCCCAAAACAAACCGCACGTAAATAAAATTTCAATGTAATCAAAATTATTCCACCTTCGTTCGCTGATAAGCAATAATAAACACAAAAATGCTATTTGGAATCAGATTAAAAATATAACAAAAAATTGTTGTTTTGAAATTTACGAAAGTGTTTTATTCTATGGTATATCATAGGCAGAATAAATAAGAAAAGGTGACAGATGTTAAGTATGTTTTTTCTTACTTGTAATAAAGACAATGTACACTTTATTTCAAATTAAATATATATTTACGTAACGCAGAAAACATTTAAGTAATCTTAAACTAGAGATATTAAAAACACGTTTGTTTTTACCTTACTCGCGTCTCACAGACACAAAACACCCAGAAAATTATATAAATAGATGGGGAAACGCAATATATACCTAATAAGAATTCTAAACAAATATTAACGTTTTTCTAAAAATGACAGACTTAACTCAACATAGTCTTTCTACAGCAGCAGACTGACGGAGTAAAACATTATTCTCTCCAGGCATACTATTCTTGCTTTGTCTACTATCATAGATCGTCTCATTTATGCTCCTCTATTAATGAAACTTATTGTAAGGCATCTTTCGATTTCTAATTTATAAGGTCGCGCTTCATCTTTTGTGAACACTGTGTTTACCTTATTTTTAACAATCAAGTTATATATTTTTCTTACCACCTATCTTAACTCATGCGTTTCACATACGTAAATCATCTTTCTTGTATTAATTTCATATTAACTAATTTTTACCTCTACCGTACATATACATATTTTCTTATTACACATTTAATTGAACATTTGCCACACCATAATGTATGTGAAAATTGTTTTTTTTTATCAAAAAATAATACCTATTTAATAGATTGTAAATTTATGAAGCAAATGATAATTTGTTCCTTTAAAATGGTATTTTTAAAACTTCCATAGATCTTGTATCAATGTCTTAATTTACATGCGGGGTCTTTTCCGTTGTCACTGGGAATGGAGCAAATTAAAATATCCTGACATTTTCCTTAAAATTGGACGGAGATGGGATGCTGTTGGTCCTAAGGAAGACTGACAGGGGGCTGGGGGCGGTATAAATATCCCTTCGAATCCTATACCCACCCTTCCCCTTCTCCCGCAAGCTATAGCACCATTGTAGCAAGTATAATGGGGCTCACTTGCATCATTAGTCTCTGTCAAGACCTAATGTTAGTGTGTGTGTGTGAGTTTTATGTGCATTATCGTACGTACGCATATATTATTATACTTTCTACGAATTTTTTTTATTATTATTTCCTATGCACTCAACAATGCCAACGCTGTTAAAAGATATTTGAAATAATAGATAAATAAGCAAGATAAAATAATTTCGTTAAAAATACAAATCGAATAAAAATATCACGACTCTTTGAATCGCTAAAAACCATTATGCTATGCAAATAATTGGTGGAAGTAATAACAATATGTGAAATAAAAACTATCACGCGAAATACATAATAAATAATATATATATATATATATATATTATTTCATTGAGAATTCTAAAATTTACTGGAATCAATGTATGTAATTCTTAAAAATGTTTTAAAGTATGAATAAATTCGTTCAAGATAACTCAAGTTTTAATTTTATTTTTTTCCTTTCAATATTTACTCTGTTCTTCTTTTTACTCTACTTTTACTTTTACTTTACTATGCTTTTTTTACTGTTTTTCGTATCTACTTATTTTAACACGTTATAGTTTTTTTACTACGTTTCTTTAATATGCCTTTACTTTCATATTTTTTATGCTCTGTTCAATACTTTTTACATGTCTTTAGTCTGCATCAAACATTTTACTTTGTTCCTTTTACTTATTATCGAATTGTCTCCTTTTTGATTTTTCTGTTTTTTACTGTTTATTTATTTTAATTAGTCCTACCTTACTTCCTACTAGTGCACATATAATATTTCAGAAATATTAAAAACAATATTAAATAGCTAATTGAACCTAGTGGCTACCTATCTTAGAACAATACCTAACGAGGTAGGAAGTGGCTAACAGGCTTGCATATAAATAAAATATAATATTTAATACTTATTATATTAATTACTTAAAAAATATATATTTCAATGCAAACTTCACAAGGAAGTTATTTTGCAAATAAACGCCAATTTATCGGTACTGAAATTAATATATTTTTATTTATTATCTTTGTTTTATTAAACTCAATTAAAGTGGTTAATAAAACAAAGATAATAAATAAAAATATGAATTTTAACCACAAAGTTAATATTGCTAATTTTAAAAGTGAAATTAATATAACCCATAAATTATCAAAATCATTAATTATAATTCAAAAATAGGTTAGATCATATAACTAGATAATTTCATAAATTTTAAAATTAATTTACGTGTTAATTTTTTGTTAACATCACAAATAAACTCTTACTATAATTTAGTTGTTTAAGCTATATTATTTGGTAATTAAAAATATTTAACATTATTTTTATTACTATGTAAATAAATTTGTCTCTTAATGTTTAAAGCCTAATTTAATAATAAGTACGATCAAATCATTTCCTCTCTTCATACCTAATCTCTTATAAACTCCATTACATATTATGTATGCATATAATATAAATACATGCCATGTCCTTAGAAGTAGATCAAAACCACAGAACTCCGTCATTATTAAAACCTCCTCCGTATTAAGTCTGGCAGGCTTCTCGGCTGAATCCTTGCGTGAGGTTTGTAGTGTATGTTCCGTAGTAATATTCCGCTACAGCGAGTTTCCATCGATACGATATAATGTATGTACGAGTACGTCATGCCGAAGGGATGAAGTAAGAAGAACCCTTTCAAGATGAGTGAATTGTTAAGGCTACGATATCCTACGATATATCTATACGGAAGAAGGAACAGCTAGACGTTTCGTTATGTAATGTAGCGATCTCTTGTGAGCCGACTAACACGGATATAATATTTATATTATTGTATTGTCCGAAAATTTTGTAATTAATTTATGAAAATATTTCATTACATAATTTTTTTTTTTCAAAATACACTGTCTTAAATCTATCAAGTTAGAGCGCTGATTATCCATGGTAACATAGAGGAACACTCGAGGTCGGATAATTGAAAAACATGGTTAAACCAAATTAAGTTTTTACTCAGTTAAAGATAAAATATCATATGTATGAAACCATAAGACAAATATTGTGTCAGTATATTATACACATAAACTATAAAACTAAACATATTAATAGCTACTTACATATAAACTATTGCCTCATTTGAATCATAATAACTTACATTGCATGTTTATTCTTCGTCACTATCGTCCTCTTCTTGAGGTAAAGAAGGTTCTACCTTTGAGAACCAATAGTTCTTAGACGTTATCGATTAATTCATCATCTGTAATATATCATTTTTATCTGGCAGTAATCAATTGGTTTAATGTGAATCATAGATTTTATATTAGTTAGGTCCTCGTTTTGTAATTTTCAAATCGTGGACGTTGGTTAAAATTGTTTATAAAATTGTTTTCGGGAATAACAAATAAATTGTTCTACAGAGAAGCATTGTTAATCCTACTCATGGATAGATAAGCCCCGAATAATATATATGTATACCACAGATATATATCAGTGGTAGAATGGCAAAGAAATCCATCGTAAAAAATTTTCGTACTTAATCATGATTTATAAATACAAGAGTATCCGCTCCTTTAATGAGAAAGCCAACGTATGTAATATCTATATATAATATGTTAAAAATTGAAATTTAAAAAATATAAGAATTTATATGGCAAAAGGATCGATAAAAAGATGACAAAAAAAAAATCTTATGATACACCGATACACCGATAATATTAAAATATACATTTCAAACAGTTTTCTTCATTTATTTTTGGACACAGAACACGGATCACATTTTTTTCACATGAAAGACGTATGCGCCTTCACTTCTTTAGAGAAGGTTTATTCGAACCCATAATTTTAATAATAAATGCTCATGTATATATTTTTGTTATTTAATTTGATGATAAATAATATTGTTCCGTCCAGTTGATATTTCATCAAATATTTTCCACGACACGTGTGTATATATATTTACCATTTCCGGACTCCAATGAAAATGTACATAAGCACGTGTGTTCCACACATTTCATTTATGAGGGAACGACGCGGAGTATTGGAAATAAATTCAAATTCCATCCCGTCGGGTGAAAACTCTTTTTCTGTATTCGATTGCTCGGAAAATAAATATTTGTTGATTTAAAATAGTAGCAGAATGTATAAAATTTATTCTGGATTTGAAGAAATGGGTTTACAAGATTTCTTTAAAAGATAAATGAACAAGTTTATAAAAACTCATGATACGTTTATGATATCAGTATTCGATTAACATCAAAGGCAGCCATTTCGTTTTTGCTAATCAAAGACCATAACGGTATTACTTTTCCTCTAAACTCTTCGCTCTTAAGACAGGGTCATTTATCATATCACTTCTTCACGATATTCTTCAGAATCAACTCCTTTTATTTCAACATTTTATATTTCCTTTACGATCATTTTATTTCCATCCATCCTCATCTTTTAATTGTTTATCCAAAAAACTGACTAATTCTAAATAATATTTTAGACTAGTATTTCACTTTTCTTGTGTATTTATTATTTAATGAATGTATTTACTAATGCGTATTTTAGGTAACTCAAATTTGTTTATTAGGTTCAAATTTGTAATTAAATGTTTTTTCAAATATGTAGGCATCATACATAACCTAAAAGCCTTCTTTTTAGGTGAACAAAATACAAAATTTCATCAAATTCTCTTTCTATTATCGTTTTCTATGATTATAATTCTTCTTTTTTTGTCTTCTTTCGTATTGTGTTAAGTATCGATACACATTAACTTCAATCAGATAAGGCTAGTAATTCACCTCTTTAAGTCTCGGTCTTGAGTCGTACTCACACTGACTCCAAGGTCTTTCCAAACAGATGCAATGTGCTCTTCCAGGATTTCTTCATTCTTAAGTTGAGTCCAGGAGTTTGGAAGAATTTTTTGCTTACTAACGTAGATAGAACTTTCCATTGTTATATTAATTACAGTCGTGTTGTTTATGAGATATGTAACATCATTCTCCAATAGTAAATTTTGAAGGCATCTTTTTTACGCTTGCTATAATGCGGACTGTCTACGTTAAATACATAAAGATTGAAAAAACAAGTTTTTGACCTGACATTATTTTGATTGCGCAGTTGATATCTCTGTTTTTCCATATTCTCTACAGTTGATTCATTGCAATTTTGGCTAGTTGGATTCATCTTCAAATATCCTGTTTACAGTCACTGGCCAACTCAAACAAATTTATTCTTGAATACTACTATTAGGGAAGTTTTGGTGATATATTAACTCCTACAAATCTAATTTTATTAGAGATTTCATAAAACCATATCATTATTAAACGTGTTAACAATTCTTTGACTAAACTTATTGATATAGTAAATTATGTCAAGAAAATTATATTAAGATACTTCATCCTCAGGTCTTGGACTATACCCAGTATTACCTGGACATCGGTAACGCAAATCGCCTAGGGGAGGCCGAGTGGCAGCCCGAGTATAACCTCACCAACTATTACGGCCTTCAAGAGATCAGCGCCAACTCCCTGCACAAATTGGTGGAGAGTTTTATGCAAGACCGGCCTAGTGCGAATTATCACTTTTCCAAGTAAGTGGTATTTATTTATTTGTTTTAATTGATATTTATATTACACATAAGCTTATTTCCAACAGGAATGCCAAAATGATGATTAGATCTATCCACCATAATACATGTTGTATAACTCGTATAACAATATGTATAACTCGCCAACAGCATCAGTCCATATACATATAAATATGTACATATCCATAATTAAAAATGTCCTACTTCAATATTCAGATGACTCTAAGAAATAATATGTATTAATTCAAGTTAACTGCATACAGACGAAAATATTAAGCGAATTAGTTGCTGATATGTTTCGACAACAACCAGTTCACTCAATATTTTTATTCTAGTGTATAATGTGTAAACCCACTTAAAACAGATATATATATATATTTATTTATATAGGATGGTTAGCCTGGTAGAAAACACCAGCTGTACGTCTAGTTTGCGTTAGTTCCCATCTTTGTTGCGCGTGACGATTTACTATTCTATCAAAATTTTCCCTACACAGTCTGTTAAATGTCTTTATTTTATTGAGATCGTCAATTTTTTCCATCGCCATTCTCAAAGTATCGCTTTTTCTAAACTAAAATATGAAAAATGACAAAATAAACACAACGTAAACTTTTTAATATCCAACGTCATAAATCCGACGCCTAATGAAATGACAAAACAAATATTTAATTATTACGTTGGTATCTATACGAAATGTAAATCTCCTTACAATAGCATTTTAATGTTCCAATTTTTTCAAATATCTACGTAGATTTATTCGTTTACTCTTTTGAAAAAAATGTATTTACAGAATTAACATAATTTGTACACTTTCAAAGAGATTCAATGAAATAAATGCATTTCCCGTACAATTTTCACTTATCGGTGAATAGAGGAACATTATTGTTTTATAAATAAAATATATAAAACAAAAAATAGGTATCTCGTAGAGATGAAGCTTTTTTTTAATGGAAACTACGGAAGTATGGGTAAATATTGTGTTCTTATAAATATTCACCAATTTTAAATCGTTATTTTTTAAAATTAAGCCATTAAATAATTCTAAAATAATCTTTCTTGACCGCTTTTCAATTCACATTTAATTTGTTAATCATTGTACACGGCTAACTAGCCCTTGTTTATAAAAAAATAATAATGAATTGACTATTTTTATTTTTTATTATAACTTTTTAGGAATTCACTACGTTAATTTATCACAAGATTGCCATAAACCGCAGCCGGCCGAGGTCAGAGGGTAAACCGCGGTAGTATAATAAGAGTTCATGTGCATCATTCATTCATGGTGACAGATTCTCTCCTGGGGCTCCATGACCATAGCCAGTTCCCTTCAGAGAGTTGGCGAGAGTTGTTCTGTAATATTCAGCACATAATCCCGCTAGATATCAGACTTGGAACTTTGTTGCCTAACTACTGGGAAACTGTTGAGATTAGGTACTTGCGTTCACTTTGGCTTGAAATTGGACTGAAATGTTGTTCCCGCAGATTTAAAATGATAGAGATGTGCTGTAAATGTATTTAATATTTAAATGTACATACCTACTTTATTTGAGTTCATTTCTCCAATTACAATTTCTAAAGAGTGATCCGATGTATCGATATATAACCAAATAAACTTTGGTGCAAACATTCCAGTCTATATTATTTTCCCTACTTGTATATTTATGGTAACCGTAATGAAATATCTTTACCATACATTACTTAGTTTGTAAATGATAAATTTCTACGATTTTATTGAATATCATTAATTCTTAACACATCTTCTACGGTGGTGGGTCAGATCTGACCCAGGTGTTTGTAAAAATATGAATTACGCTACAAATATTCGTTTAATGCTGTTTTCCTTCTAGCTAATCTTTTATTAAATATTTCCAAATAATTTGAGATTACAAATATGTTATCCGACGAGATGCAAATGAGTTATTGATAAAAATGTAAAAAAACTATCAATAACTGACATTAAGACAGTAGTAACTTTTACGGAATTGAATCTCAGCGCTTACGCCAAAACATATATTCTCAATATTTTGAGCATACGGCGGGTAGACAAAAGATACCAGGTATGCGTCCATTTATTGTTAGCTAGTTCAATTATTGTACAGATTTATATTGTTATTTGTTTTGACTTATTTTTGTCGAGCGGCCCCTAGACAATGCCAGTAATATAACTATTTGAGGGGCGTTGCGCCTACCTGTAAGCTTGATGAACCTACCGCCGGGTTTTCAATATTGTTGTTGCTAACTATCAGTAGATGTTTGTATTTTGACTGTATATGGCGTCTGTTGATGCGTGAGAATACGTACATTAAACAGTTGAAAAACCGAATACTTGAGGTGGGTCTAAAATAACCCACCACCACCGTACGTGTTTTGTTTTGACCCACCGGACAGTAAGTGTTAAACACACAGAACCGCTACATATTTCTTTACATTATCACTCCCTACATACATCATACCTATTTAGCGAGCTTTTATAGTCGTTCACATCGATCTTTTCCCTGCTATATTCGTATAAGCCACCCACCGTTTTGACCCACCGGGCAATAAGTGTTAACATGTTAACAAATTTGGAATGGCAGTTATTCTTAATACACTGGCATATTTATACATGTTTCTAGTATATACGTTTAAAAATAGGACCAGCATAACTTACGCCAGATTGTTTTATTAATTAGATATGAAGAATACATAAATATCAATACATGGCATATTTAACAAGCTTGTAGTCTAGTGGTTACGATACTCGTCTAGTGATCTAGTGGTCAGGGATTCCAGCCTTGTTCCAGGAGGCTATCAAGTTAATTCTATTTTCATAGCACAAGTGTTTAGATTAGTTTTAAAATATTAAGTATATTAATGTGCGCATCTCTATTTAATATATATATATATATATATTACACACGTCAATATCAAATAATGGATGATCAGTGATTTTGCTATAAAAATAGGACTAGCTTGCTGGTCTATCAGCGCCAAGCTTCAACCCCAAACCACTTAATAGCTAGTCGAGTACCTTACCGCTAAACTTGCTGTATAGTAAAAGGTTCCAAACAGTTAGTGATCAAACCTACAGTACCAAATATATTAAAATGATTCATAAATTCGTGCCGTTTTCATATTGATATATATATATATTTTTTAATTGTTACAATTTAATTATTATTTTATGTATTCACCATTATTAAATACTACTTGTTTTCATGTAAATGGATTCAGATTTGATTTATGAAAAAAGTTTTGACAACGTCATGAACTTTTGCATAATTTCGAAAAGTTTTGCTATTCAATGAGTTTAATAGTGATCTGAACAGACACAAATCTGGTGGTGCAAGATTCAGAAGTAAGGAGGGAATGATAAAACTCACCACAAAAGTCTTAGTATTACTTGTCGTGCTTTAATTCCTAAACACTACCTGCACTTTTAAATTGTCAATTTTGGGGATAGAAGTTTACACTTATAAAACAAATTTTAATTCTTCATAATTGACAAATACCTAACTCCTGTAGGGATAGTATGTAAATATAATAACCTATTTTCAGAAGAAGCCCAAACGTTTGCATAGGTTTCCCCAAAGAAACCAACTATAAAAACTGTGATCTAACCTAGAAGAGTCATCAGATCCGCATATGTATAAAACTGAATTGTCTCTCTATTGTCTATATAATCCTACATCATTACTAATAATCATAAGTTAATAATATTTCAAAATGATCGTAATTAACTTTATGGAAGTCCATTGTAATTAACCTTTAAAAAAACTTTTAACAAAATACACACACACGAATAGAAGAACACCTTAAGGGGATAAACTAAGAGATGGCAGACCATGCAAAATCAGAGGGTCATCGTTTCGCCCATGAGAACGTAGAAATACTACATATATGCAGAAAGGGGATTAGAAATTAGACATTCTAGAAAATATAAAGACTAATATTAATTATATATTAACACCCCCTAATACATCTCCTCATTTATCCATGTTAGCCCCGCCCACAACCACTTTCACTTTTCACCGAAACACCGCTATCATACTCCTCCCCCCATGTAGTCGATAGTCTATCTTCTAGTTTAAGCTTTAGTTTATTACTGAAGATGACATGGAAAGTGTCGTAAACGTTTTAATTTTAAATTAAAGTATAGTGTAAAGTAAACAACTTTGTGTTTTATTTTAATAATTAAGTATTTTTTTCAAAGGTTAAGAATTTTGTTTATGATTAATCATAAACACTAGTTATCTATAAAATATATAAAAGCAAGCGATTTAGTAAATCTCAATCTCGCCTGCAAATAATATACTAAGTATTTGAAAAAAACGAACAGTCACACTATTAAGTAAAATTGTAATTACAAACAGGAAACAAGTAAATACAATTGACTTTATTGGCAAATAATTAAAGCAAGCAGATATGAATCAAAAAATGGATTCGATTATTTGTTTTTGAGATAAAAGGAGAGAACTTAATATTATATGAATACAAATAACATTAAATGAAATAAAATCAAACAAATGTCGAAGCCAAGCTTGCGGAAATTGAACAAGTTTTGAGTAAACTCCTTATGAATATTAGGAAATTAAAGTACTGGTGGCAGAGCAAATATTATGTTCCAGACCGATGTTGTTTATGAATAACTAAGAAATGAAACACAATTTTTTAATTTAGTTTTTATTTAGCAATTTTTTGGTTATTACAATTATGTATGGAATATGACATCGGCCAGGTAGCCCCCCTGGCAGCAGTATAAATGCGTGCTCTTTTAACCATATATTTCATAACATTCTCGCACACTTCGCGTGTTATTTCAGCTATTTCATTTCGAATATTGTCCTGTAGCATCGGAATTATTGTTAGCTTATTGGCGTAGACTTCCATTTTAAGTCAAAAGCACTTAAATCAAGTGATCGAGGAGACTAGTTGATATCACCACTTTTTGACATTATGCGGCGGGGAAAAATTTCTCACAAAATTTCAAGCACTGCTCTGGTTGTGTGTGAGGGGGCACCGTCCTATTGAAACCGCATATGTTGCAGGCCTAATCGACCCAATTCGGCCACCGAAATTTTTTTATCAACCACCATTAATGGTTACAGCATTTCCATTATTATTTAGATAAAATGTTTTAATAACTTTAACACGTTGTTGACACATTAAATGCTTTATAATAAATTGTAATTAAATATTCTCTACGACTACCAAATTTAAATTGACAAATGTCTGTTAAACCAAAATGGCAGCTAAACAAAATCGGCCTGGAACGTAATATTCACCCTGTATTTGTAATATATGTTTTCTAGAGTCGGTAAGGTTGAGAAATGCGTATAAATGAGGGTGACTGTAAATAATAAAAAGGTGGTGTTCCGAACGCAGTAAATGTCAATAGTAATTTGTCATCTAAAGCAACACCGAAGAGTTCTAGTGCCAACACTAATGAAAAGAAATGAAACCAGGAATTGGCAAATGAAAAATGAAAAATCTAACTTATATATGAAATATATATAAACCATATAGTATAGTATATATATTTGTAGTATAGTCGATATAATTAAAAAAAGTGGCAGATATATTTTGGAAAAGTGAAAATACGAGTGCGGAGAGGATGGTATTTAAAGGCAACCTGAACACGAATGACCTCGACGATCAGATAGACCAGATATTGTAAGAAGTTGTATCAACAAGTGTGCTTTGGAAGATAGGTACATATATGAAAGTGGGCGAGACAAAAGTAGAACAACAGGACAGAAACGTTTTAAACTGCGTAATGGTAAGCAAGTCAAATTAGGTAATTTCCAAAAAAAAATATTTTGCGTAATACAATATAATATTTTTCCTTATTCGTTATTACACTTTGATAGCCTTTGAGATATCATTAGGGTAATTAAAAAGAATGCTCTCTCCTTGATGGCCTAATAATTAATCTTGCCAAAATCATCACTGAAATTATACTTGGAAAGGGTTGTCAATCATCCGCTCCGTGCTCCCCGAAATTTTATCTCCCTTAATCTTTTTTCGTTATTTTATCATTTTATAATAAATAATTCATCCTAAGTAGCCTCAAAGATTTCCACCTCCATTTGATTTTATCATTACGATAAAGGTATGAACGTATATAGAGAAAATTGGTTGCAAAAAATAATATGTAAAATAATGTTTTCACTTCCTTTGTTGAATTACATTGATGTTGAATTATTTATTTAATTTTTAACATAGTGCATACATAAGCACTCCCATATGTGCGCTAATATAAACAATATTAAAGTATTTTATTTTACTAGAACTTATATTTTACATATCTGGTCAGTTTCACTTTAAATCTATTCAGTTTCTATACCTATTCATGTTTTTTCTAGCATTTCATTCAATATCTTCATCGCACTATACATCATCGATTTCTGAGATTTGGCCTTCTTTTTGAATGGTAGTCTCAGTTTATTCCTTCCTCTTATGCTATGATCGTGCTCATATTGATTTGCATCAATTTTTCGTATAAATTCCGCCGATATTTTATTATTGAGTTACATTATGCATACATTTTCTGGATAGTATTATGCAATCGAGAAAATATAATAATATCTGATAACAAACAGAATTTATTCTATGTCCACTTTTTTACCGAAATCGTATTATAATATCAAACATAAAACGCTCGTCTGCATCATATCCTTATACTACACAAATATTAAACGTCCAAATATAGTATTAGATTACTCCACTGTAATATTATTATTCTTTACTGACTGATTTAATATATTTCAATGTTATATTAGCCGCATAGCTACTGAAAAATTTACATGGATGCGGCTTACAATCAATAGTTAGATAAATGTTTCGTCCGTGCATTAGGCGTTTGAAGTATTGTAACTTGAAAGATTTTAAAATAACGATACTCATGAAATTTGATCAGCGTAAAAACCATTAAGCAGTTAACCACACATAAATTTTTAATTTTTTTTTATTTCTACTACTACAGACTTTAGAGTTACATTATTTAGAATATACACTCTACTCTACAATATAAACTCTAACACAACACAAGGCATCGATCTGTTTTATTATTTAGATTTTTATTATTTTACATTACTTCATTTTACTTAAAAAATTCTACAATTTTTCATGCAATTATTTTGTACAACTATATTGTATATATATTGTATTATTTATGAAGGGATAATAAAACAAATGTTTTTATTTTTATTTATTCAAACATTACTTACGCGTATATGTGGCAGATCTATTTATGAAAGAGTATAAAATGCAGAAATAAGAAAATAATGTAAAGCTGATTTTAGTATAGTGAGTAAGATTAATAAAGGATCACTGAGATGGTTTGGTCATATGAAACGGATGAATGAAGAGAGAATGGTAAGAAAGATATATAACGCAAGTGTTGATGACACCAGAAATAGAGAACGTCTACGAAAGACTTGGCATGACCCGGTAAACAGATACTGGAGGATAGTCCTGTTAGAAACCTCAATAATTGTCGAACTTGTATGAGAGGATGTATGAATATGGATAAGGCGATAATTGTGCATCAGAATAGAAATGTGTGGCGCTCTATCCTCTATACCTGCCCCCGCGGAGAAACGGTATGATGGTAAGTTAATTAGTTATTCAAAGATTATGACACAACATTGTATTATATTAGCATTGCTCTACTAGGCCTTCGGCCGTGCTAAGAATTATAATTTAATTTAATCTTTAAATTAATTAATTCAATTAATAATTAAAAAACAAAAAACTCTAAAACGGTATATATTATTATTAAAATAGTAAAAATGGATTAAATATAAAAACTGATACATTGAAACAGTTCGTCATTCATGATTTGGAATTGAAAATTTGTGTAAAATGTATAATTAACTTTTTAAATAGGAAATTTATTTAAATACTCGATGTGTACTGAACTGCAAACTCAATTAGAAATCATTAACGCAGACCAACAAATAATAATTAGAAAAATATTGTTTTAACAAAGGGGTTGAAGAAAGGAAGATTGGAAGGAATTTAGAAGAGAGACAAGAATAGGGTGCAGGGAGGGCTGAAGGACCAACCAGAACCAAAAAAACTCGACTCATCTGCCAAATGCTTCTTTAGGTATCTGGATTTTCCACTAGTTCTACCGTTATTTTAACTCCAGGACGCAGACAAGTACTCTTGAGGACACACTTCAGTTATAGCACGAAGTATCATGCAACAAGCACCATGCACATTAACAAGATGTACAGGTTTCGGCATGCACAGCAAGAAACCGTAACACACATAAACAATATCAGCCCCACACAGCATGACAATAACTAACATAATTTTCACAACGTACCGTACCACTAGTAAACGGTTACTCTCAGTTCAATGTTTCAACTCTAACTTGTACAAAAAACCATAGAGAACCCCACAGAAAAAGCTCGTGTTCTGGATATAGGGGAAGAGGGTAGCGGATAGGTAAAGTATACGAACTATTCTATATGTGGCGTTCATATTTGCGTAAGACGGCGATCGGCGATCCATAGATCGAACAAATATTAATAAACGATTACAATTTGAACCGACGAAACAAAAAATATAATCAAATTAATAGTAGATAAATATTTAATTAAAGATTATTTTTTAATTAATATAAATAAACTATCAGGCCAAATTTGAATTTTTTTACGATATTAATTAAATATAAAAATAATTTTTATGTGTTATAAAATTAAAATTAAAATACACGAGTATGCTAAGGCTTTAATGTTCGAAGAAAATAATTAAATAAGATGCTAAAATACTCCAGATGGATTTTATACATACATTATTGCTTTCATAAATATGTAATATTCAATCATATTTCGTTGAAACTTGTATTGTACTATTGCTTTCATAAAATATATAATATTTCGTTGCAATTTATATTGTACTCCTTGGAATATTTTTAATGGTTTGAATAATATGGAACTGTAATATCATATTACGTTCATGTAAAGGATGTTTTTTTATAGAGGTTAGTGTTTCGAATAGGCAACACTTTTTTCAGCGACAGCCAATTTGTTCTCAGTTTGGTTTACCATTTCACCATGAATAGACTTACGAAAGAACAAGGCTTGCAAATTGTGCAAATTTATTTCTAAAAACGTTCTTCAGTTCGCAAAACTTACCGTGAGTTACGTCCATTTTATGGTCGACATAATCGTCCACCCAGGCAAGTAATTCGAATAACCATGGATCGTTTTCACACCACGTATACTCTAATTGATAATGCGCATCCGCAGAGACGTCTTACCGTGCGCACTGAAGAAGCTGTTGCAGCAGTGGAGCGTAGTATTAAGGAGGACCCGAATGAGTCGATTCACCATCGTGCACAGCAATTGGAGCATATCCATCCACTTTATAGAAGATTTTGCGGAAAGATCTTGGTTTATGAGCTTACAAGATTCAGCTCGTACAAGAATTGAAGCTGCTTGACCATTGTGTGCGTTGTACGTTCGGTAAATGGGCCGAAAATGTGATTAGTCTTAAACCTTATTTTCAACACAAAATTTTGTTCAGCGATGAGGCTCATTTTTGGTTGAATGAATGGCTACGTCAACGAGCAAAATAGCCACATTTTGAGTGAAGAAAGTCCACAAACCATTATTAAGATGCCGTTATATTCACAAAAAATCACTGTATGGTGTGCTTTATGGGCTGGTGGAAATCATTGGTCCATATTTCTGTCAACCAGAACGCTGCAGTCAATAGAGAGCGCTATAGATCCACGATTACCGACTTTTTCGTTACCCAATTGAATGGTATTAATGATAAAAATTTGGATTTCCAGATTGCGCTTTATTCGAGCCAGCCGCGGCGCCCATATGCACGACCTCATATTTAATGGCATAAATTATCTTTTTAATAAAGCTTATACCATGGCCATTACCATGATTTTTATGTGTTGTAATGTTATAAATACGATACTATAATTGAATTATTTAAAAGAGACTAGCCTGGTGGATGGCCACGCTAATCGTGGGTGGTTTTAACCGGACGCCAGGATGGTGGCGCTGCCGGCCGTAGAACAAGTTAATTTAAACTAGTTAATTTATCAATCCATAATGTGATATATGAAAATATTTTATTTCCCTCTCGGACGCGGGATGAAGAACTCTACAAATAAAGTTGGACGATATCGCAAACGGGATGTGGATGGGTGTCCGATCATTAACCATGATATATCGATAAGGGTAGCGGATGACCCAAGCTTATAATTCTTTACAAACTAGAACGCGGCGACAAGGAGTTATAAGAACGAGTCAAAAACGTGAAAGAATTAATTTATTGTTTCATTTTTCTGTCTGCGCTGGATTGCAAACCTACCATGATGGCGGTTCCCTCTCATCAACTTTGAACATTCTGTGCAGACAATTTTTTAAGGATTACACTAGGCTGTACTTGTAATGATCGCTCTGTTTCTTTTGATAAACTAATTTAGTTAATTGTGACTTCTTTCAATTATTTAGATTAAATTCTTGTCCATCCGAATTACACAAGTTATTACAAATGTATCACAAGTGAAGAGAAAAATCATCGGCAAGGTGAGTTCTGAATTCTGTACTCACATTTTATGTTTCTCCACTGATCTAGCCGGTGAATGTGAACGAGACTCAGGTCACGTAGGTCAAAGTTGTTTATTTGATTTTAAAGTTATATACCTCTGAAAAAATACCTTATATGTGTATGATGTATATTGTATTGTGATAACATCAAAAAAAGTATTTAAATATATTAAAGAATTCTTTACTTATCAAATTTATTATGTAATGATTTAAAATGACTACCAACCTTTATTCTGTGTTTCGATAATCTTCCCTATTTTCTCTGAAAATCAGAAATTGCCAAAGTGAATAATATTAAAATATATACAAAGGATAATTTTTTGTAGTACCTACCACTCTAAAACAAACAAAGCTTAGCAAGGTATTAATATTTTTTCCTTCTAGCTGTTTTTAAATTCCGTATTGTTTTTTAATACTAGATGGTTCATAAATTTATTTACTGTAAAATTTTATAACATCTTTGTTTGTTATAATTTTTTTTTCGGATGCGATATAATTAACCATTTTATGCTTACTTTGAAAGCCAAAGTGGTATTTCTGAAATTGAACGACAATATTTAATTTTTCTATTTTTAGAGAAACAAACAGTGTAATAATAATAACTGATAATTACATAATATATAAAAATAACACCAGTGAAGTTTCTTCGGAATTAAATACGTAGTACATAATAAACTAAAAAATTGTATACTCAAACAGACTGATAAACAAAAATACTTTTACATAAAAATAAACATAATAAACTAAAAACTAGTATATATTAAAAAAAATAATAAACTGAAAAAAGAAACAAAAGAGTGATTTTAAACTGAACATACAAAGAGGAAAGGGTAAGGAGGAAAGGGAAATGGGATGCAATATATACAATTTATGTTAATAGTTATTGAAAAGTTGGCGTAATTTAAATTTAAAAGGAAGCAATTTATCGTTGAATATCGATATCGAATGTCGAATATCGTTCATTTATAATATGAAAACTTATGAGGAGGAGCCTCATAGGTTTTCATAGAGAAGTTGGTAAGCAATCAAAGATTTCAGAAAAACTAGTAAACCAAGAACTTTATAATCAAACGATAATATTGCAGCTATAGCTGATAGTGCATAGAACCCAATAATCCCTACTGGTCAATAACACCAGATATGTGGAAATGATTCAAAATTATTTCTTGCCAAAATTAGGATAACAAGTTGAGCAATCTTGATTTCAACAAGATAGTGTCACTTATCATACAACGAAAGTCACAATGAATCTCCACAGAGACTATTTCTCAGATCATTTGATATAAAAAAAATGGTGATCTAACCAGATCACCAGATCTAACAGCTCCAGATTTCTTTCTCTGGGGTCATCTGAAAGAGAAAATTTACGTGTATAAGCCACAAACCTTGCAACACTTTAATGAACATATTCCTAATGTACTGTGTCGTACACGAGCTATTTCGGTACGTCCACAACTGTGCGGGTTAATTACAGAAGGATTCTTAAATCTCGAAGTCACCATGCTGTGGATTGATGCCCGATGAATCCAGTTCTAGAAGTGTCTCAACCATTAATATAAAGTATAATATTTAGGTTACTTGTTTTATTGTAAATGTGGTCCATTTAATGCCTGTGTGTAGATTGATATACCATTGACAGATAAGATATCCTGGGCATTCCTCTATAGATGATCTACATCTGGTTCTGTCACGGGGTAATCCTCCCATCATCCGGCAGTGTAATATAAAAACAATCAAAATAAATGGCAGCTCATCGAAGCTGACCCGCGTCGTCAGAAAGGGACCATTATCCTAAAAAGATATTCACAATGAATGACACAAACGATTTCATAATACAGAAGATTCGTAACACAAACGTACAAAAATCCATATAGTGCCCTTCCCGGTGTTACATCTTGGAGGTTATTTGATGACTCGCAATGCTAACACGTTCTCCTTCCGTCAAATGTAGAAATCTATGCACTTTCGTGTCGGCTAGTGTTGCTAATTTATCAGGCCAAACAAACCATAAAGTTGTATATTGTTTCGGTAGCTATGGTGTAATGTCATAGTTCATTTGGAAATAAGCACCGAATGTAGTCAAAAGAGTTCAGGATTTTTTAGGTCATCATTTAAAAGATTTTTTTTAAACTTTCTAAAAACCTTGGAAATACTAAAGTTTATTTTGTTATTATCAAAGTTTGATATATTCTTTTTTTTTTGCAAGAACAATACATGAATATATATATATATGTGATATTTTATCAGGAAAATATATGTACAAATGATATAGATATATATTTTTTAAGTATTTATGTTAGATACTGATGTGTTAAATAATTTACCAGAATTAACGCTTCACCTAAGGATCTGGATTTGATGTACGCATAAAATTATTTATTTATATAGTCATCAATGTTTCGTATTTAAATTATGGTTGGTTTTTTTCTAGAGTCTACTAGGTTCTATAAAATACAGATGGGCCAAAAGTCACCTTAATATTTAAAATTTAAATTAAATTTGTGTTTAACTAATTAATCTCTATCGTGAAGTTCTACGTAGGAAAAAGGTTTTTTTCTATACGTAAATTTTTTTTTTTAAATAATCTTTCGTAGGCATGTTTTGATTATTTATCATTAACATAATATTCTACAACGTATGAAATTTTCACCTATACACGAAACTCGCGATTGTGAAAATGAAAATGTTGGCTATTATTTTTTATGTATAAATAATAAAAAAATTCATGTCGTGTAAAACATCATATATGATAAATAATAAAAATACAAACAGTTATTTAATACAAATTAAATTAATCAACTTGAAAGGTATACATCAAAGAATTGGACTCCTTTTCGGAGAAACACATTATCCAGTCCATATCAACTAAGTTGTTTTACGACAAATTTTAGAACATATATTTTACAGCTCTTTAAAATTGATACACCTGTTATTCAATTTTTAAAAGCTATCAACTTTACATTGCGACGTATCTCAAATATCTTTTAATAATACACGCTAGGAAACGCCAGAATTAAATCAAATCATTTTTATTAAGTTTGGATAATCTTTGATGCAAAATTTGTATGTTGAATTAAAAATACAACATAACTATATTCTGAAAAACTGCAACTTCACAAGAATAATGTGTTCTCCGTAAAAAAAAAATGTATATATAAATATTAAAAGGATTTGGTCCATCTTTTATGTATATGTATATTCAGTCGTATTATATGCTTTTGAAATATATTATAATACATAGAATAGCTACAGAGGTATAAGGAATAAAAATAAAGTGTTATACATATAAGCGTTTAATTATGTACGAAGAAGCAGATTGTTAACGTTATATCGGATATTAGATAATATATTGATGGGACTACGTTTTTAACCACTATGTGGTATATATGGATGAGTATGTTTTCAGAAGTATCGCGACATCTATCGCTTTCAAATAACCAGTTGTGGATATTTCTACCACATTAATTGAAAAGTGCTCGTTTTACTTGAGATAAAGCAAACTTTTTTTTTTCAGGTATTTCCGCGCCAACTCCGTGCGCGTGCACGAGTCACCTAACGACGCCGGCTGCGAAAGCGCGTGCGCGCACGCGCATTACTGCGCAATCACCCGCGTCGACTACGGGGACTTCAAGCGCTGCGTGGACACCGCCGCCAGCGCCCTGGCGTCCAGCGCCGGCCCCGCCCTGCAGCAGCACTGCCTCCTGCTCGTCACAGTCCTGGCTACTTTCCTGCTGCAGATTCTAAGCGGAGACTTTAGATATCTTCTCAACAGACACCGGATAGATATTATTAATATATGAACTTGTTGGCCTATTCTTGTAAGGGTATTTATTATTAATGTAGCCGAAATGTTTTAGGTAAAATTATTCAGTGTTTTTAATTAATGGATCTGTTCATTTTTTTAATAGCTGTTCTTAAAATAAAAAAATGTTGCTTTTTATAAAGTTCTGTTAATTTTTACGATGAATATAGTACATATATTTATAATACTATATTATAATTAAGTTGTTCAGTTCCAAATCTCGCATTTGTAAGATATCCTTATTTTCGTGTAAATCGATGAAAAAAGTCAGAATATTAAAAGTCTAAACTCCGCCCAATATATCATATTCAATTTACAAAAAAAAAATTAAACAACATCTGTTTGCAAAATAATATGTCAAATAACATTTTTTATAAACCAAGTTTTGGAACTGACTGATTTAATTATTCTATGATAGGATACATTTTAGGAGGTCACTGAACTCCGCATGTACTAAAAAATATTTCTATAGTTTTCTTGTAAAAGCATAAAAGTCTATATCCGTATAGTATTTATTTATCACGATTTATGTTTTTCTTTACGTAAGTTTAAAAGTGGCTTTCGTCAGCCAACGCGCACACTTTAGTACTACGATACAAATTGAACTTGCGATCCTTTTCACTGTCACTATGTTGTGATGTGATTGCGTCCGAAATTTGACTTGGAATGTATTAGATAAGGGACGTTGGTAATCAAATAATGACGAAGGGATTAAATTCTGAGCCCCGCGATCTCCGACCTCTTAAAATGTTTAAATCCTTTCACAGGGGATTTTATTTTGGTATTTATAATGATGCAGAGGTAAACAAAGATTGCGAAGTAGTCGCTTGACGGAAAGATTGATTAGGTTTAGAGAAAAAAGGTTTATTTGTTTTATTTATTTATGTATTTAAATGTAATAATTAAGAAAAGACCAAAAGGATAGCCAAACGATGTCCTCTAAGGAATCATTTAACTTCAAATGTTTTAATTTTCTTATTTAACAAGATAGAAAGTAGTCTAATCATATTCAGTGATTATTTCCAATACTTCTAGTTAACGTCACTTAATAGAAAGAAACGTAAACTTTTCGCCACATATGCAATTTTAATCGATACCGATTTTACTAATATGAAATCAAAATTTTAACATGAATATTATTTTAGGGATTATTTTATTATGTCTCCTCAAATTGGTTTTCGAGTAATATACTATTTACTCAAATGAAATTGTGATGTACCAACTGATTAAGTATAAAATACTTACATAATATACCTATAATTTATGTATATAGTAAATAAACTATATATTAGTATTTTAATCGCTAGGTGTAGTGTCTACGCATAATATTTATAATTTTAACATATAATAAAGCTTTGTATGTATATATAATAATATTATAGATCTAATTTAGATCTGTAATGAATAAACTAAATGTTTGTTTAGTTATTTACTAGACTATTTTATTTCGAGGCAACAACATATTTTATCCAGTCAGTACTTATTGATAATTTGAACACAGCGGTAAATATGAAGTCAAAAGAAATTTTAATTAATTGAATATACTATGTAGCACCTCTACTAGATATCCAAAAAAGTCAATAAGTGATTTTAAAAGATTTACATTATATGTATGTAACAAATTTCATAACAGTTTAGTTTCATTTTTTTGTTACAGGGCGAAAAACATTAATTGTACGTGTATTGAGTTTTATTAAGTATGAGAGGTGTAATGAGTTTATGTATGTATATGTCGCACATATATAAATCCATGATAGCGTACGTGTGCGCATTAAATTTTAAGAACTGCTATATATATAATTCATACTTGGTGTAAAAAAAAGTGAAAATTGTACGATTTTCAAATTTTCTATGACGTCACATTATTTTGTGCTTAAAATTGGGTGTCGATGTGGAACTGTTACAAAATAAAATGAAAAAGAAATTTTTAAATACGTATGAATAACGTAAGGTGAAGGGTTGACATATTACAATGTTGTCACAATTAATTCTAAATTTGATTTAATATCGACGAGTTTATTTAAAAAAATGTTTTGTCCAAAACTAATAAAAAGATTTAAAGAAATTTATTTAAACGATAATAAAGTGTTACAGCAGCTTCTTTGCTGTTATTAATTCGAAAATTATTTCGTGACTTGGGTCGGGTGACTTACCCGGGGTAGTTTTTATCGTTACCGACTTTGGGCGTGATATAAATCTGTGGTGTAATTAAAAGCTCATTTTACCAAAAAATGAACTGAGGACTGTACGTACGTAATATTTTTATTTGAAACTAACGAAGGTCTGTATAAAGAAACTGTTTTAAAACTTACGTTACTCTTGTCAACCTAGAACCTTTATTTTTAAGAAATATATAAAATACTCCTTTCTTGATGTTACTAAATCGTCAATACGATTTTAATCTTATGTGTATAGAAATACGAAAAAATATATATTATTCAGTTTTTTATACCTAATAAATTATATTTGGATGCGATAAACTTCTTTGTGTGTATCTTTATGTGCCTGAGGCCATAGATCGATTATTTTTTACAAAAGCATGTTTTAAAAATCTAGGAAATATATTATGAAAAAATACTAGTTTTCTATTTTGTGTGAAAGAGCCAGCTTTGGTAAAATTCTTATTAATTAAAAAAAAGTCTTTTGTACGCATTTTTACCCCTATGGTTGACGCCAGTCAAAAACAAGAGTATGAACGCTTCGCTACCATGTCGATCGTTTGAATTTGGAATACATAATTTTCCAGCTTTTGTGATACCTTTTCCACAGACCACTAAATATATAGACATGAACTAACGCAAATTTCTTGTCCTAATATTTTCATTTTGGTGTCACCACGTACGCAATTAAATAGCTCCGCGACTTTATTTTAAGATATGACTCGATTTGAATGAAAATATAATATGCATTAATGTAAAAAATATATATTGTTTATACAAATATTTAATTTTCGAAGATTTGCATGTGTCATAAACTATCGGATTTATTTTTCCACCAAGAATGTGTGTAGAATGCCTTTCGTCCTGCAACTAATATTCCAAATCCCTCTCCTATATGCATACTTTATTTCATGTCTATTCATCTACTGGTCTGTGCCTATTTCTAATAATTCGGGTCATAAAACTTGAATTTGTGTTATATACACCGTATAAAACATTATCTTCACTGGTAACATGGATCCACTTTAAAAAATATTTTAATTGTATAATTTTACCTTTAATAAATTATTATAAAATCCTTCCGACATGCACTCGAAATGATTTTATATTATTTTGAAAAATGGAGGTATACATTTGTTTTTATACAAATTTGCGATTCTTACAAGCATTATGTATTTACAATGAAAGAATTATTTATAAAAAAAATATTATTTATAAAATAATAACCATGTTCATCCATTATGCTTACTTTTATAAAAAAAACTTGGTGTTCTCTTTCATCCACTAATTAATTGTATTTATGCCACGAATAAAAATAATTAGGTTTTTATTTTTATTAATTTATGTTTCGAAATTCTAAACCTCAAGAAGAGAAGTTATGCATATAAATTATATTCAGAATTATTATTTGTTCTTTAGCAAAGCTTAAAAATGTTCTCATTTGATCTTCCACACATCAAAAAAAATAGTTTTCAACAGAAGATAATTCTGTTACTGAAATTAAACTAAAAACTTAAACCTTGTGTGTTTTTTAAAATCCAGATTTTTATTTTATTTTTGAATTATTAATAGATAAAGCTAAATTAATTGGTTTATAACTTAAACATCTTAAATAAACAGTGGGATATTTTACTAATAATTCTATAATATTATGCATTTCCCTATGAAAGTGTTGTCAGTGTACCAATAAAGTACTATTTTCATAAAGTGACTTTTCTTTTTTAACCTATTTCTGCACATGTACCAAACAAATTTATCCACAAAAGACGAGAAATAATAATTATAAATTTAGTATATACAGGGTGTAATAGACTTAACCCATAATAATTTATTGGTGGATTTCTAACCAAATTTCGAGACTAAAATATATAGTATATTTACAGCTCTTTTACAGTCTAAGATTATTTATATAATACAAATGTATAACTAGGCGGTATATTCGTTGATAACAAGATGGCCGTTCATGTTCTCTGAAGTCACTTACAATAACATGGTACTGTACTCGCACCTGAATTCAACAAAAATAACGATATTTCAATTTATTAGGCGCTGATACAAAATGTCCCAAAAGTGTTCTTCATGATAAAAATTCTGTAAGAAAATAATGGATGGGTTTAATAGAAAAATGTTTTTCTTTGCATTTAAGTACAGTCCCTTGTAATGTATTTATTTAGAATTATGTTTTCTAAATGTGATCCGTTATTTCGCTGGCATTATTCTAAACGAGAAGCAAAATTTCTATGAACCGCTCGGCACGTATTCTCCGTGATCGCTGCCATTTGTTCTCGGTTATTTTCTCTTAATTGGTCAAGAGAGAGAAGGTTGTTATTGTATACCTTTGATTTAAGGTAGCCCCATAGGAAAAAGTCAATTAGTTTCAAGTCGGGGCTACGTGGAAGCCAGTTTATGTCACCTCGTCGGAATATCAATTTTCTTGGGAAAATTTTACGAACAACTGGTAAGGACACGCTATATAGCAAATAAATTCCCATGGATGCGGCTAGCGATCGGCATTCCCCCCGCCTCTCTCCCGCTCGTTGCATTGGTGTAGCGAAAAGAACCAAAATGAAAAAGACACAGGACCTCAGATTACGACATATAATCGGATAATATAACCATATCGATAGAAAATAGAACCGACATCGGATTCGTAACAAATAATACTAACTTATAACATAACCTTAAGAATGTGAACTGAACAAACTAAACTACTGAAATAGGATTTACCATAATTTACAGTTGTATCAAGAATAAGTAAGTTGTATAACAGCTTGCACATCCAGTGACTGTCACTGGATGTATGACACTGCGAATCGCGTAGATTGCCCAAACGGGAATTGGTGACAAAGATGGCGATTTCAGAGTGAATTTTCCAATGTCGTCCGCGGAACGAATTGTGTACTACTAATAGTTACTCCGCTCGTCTCACTATCTAAAGGCGATCCTTGATACAATTGGAATAACACTTCCAATAAACAAATCGCAGGCTGTCCTCGAACAACATTATAAGCGATTTGCGATACAAAAGTCCGAACGAAAATTCGTCTCCGACCCAATTAACACATCACGCACTTGTTTAGATTTATTTCTCTTGTTTCAAGTTATGACCAACATCGCGCAACTCCGGGGGTCCGAATTCGGAAATTCGTATCGCACAGCTATTACTTTCTGAACTCGACAAGTATCATTTAACTTCGTCACACTGTTCATTGTTTCAGCTTTCGATCGTGTCTGCTTCGGCTTCCGCGCGTCCAAACGGTCGCTACTCTTTCCCGGGAGTACATCCACCAATTACGCTACAACGCTGTTCTAATGTTTTGTTTTAGGGATTGTAGATTAAAACAAAGATCGCCGAAATTCTTATAACTCTGTGAATTAGTTGATAGTAAACATATCTAATATGTAAATTATGCAAACGCCGTATTTAAATTTAAAATGACACG
This sequence comes from Eubasilissa splendida, assembly GCA_031772225.1. NCBI lineage: Eukaryota > Metazoa > Arthropoda > Insecta > Trichoptera > Phryganeidae > Eubasilissa > Eubasilissa splendida. The sequence continues at coordinate 20,210,124 of CM062851.1, read as the reverse complement.
GTTGTTGACACGAAAAAGGCGCGAAAGAAGATCGCTATTGCGAGTGGTCTAATCACAGGCCCGCCTCTATTTAACAATAATCTACTTAAAAGCAGAGGGGCCCATAGACGTGGATACAAGATTTCATAACACTATCCAACGATAATCTACTCAAAAACAATGAGGCCCATAGCAGTGTGTACCAGATTTCATAACACGTTTTTTCATATTAATAATATGGATTCAAATAAATATGTGTGTTATCGTTTGAATTAATCAATCGAAAATTAAAGTATTTAGTTAATATATATATGGAAATATTTTGATATCGGTCAAAGTATCTACATGTATTTAGATTAACATTATAATCAATGTTCCACATTCAAAATTACTATGTCAAATGCATTTGGAGGTTTTGTTTAATATTATTGATTTTAAACACCTTGTTGCCGTTTTGTGAGTCATATGTTTCATAATAACGTAGTATTTTGCTATGTTTAAATGACGACTTACAAAATAATGTATATAAAATATTTACTTTTTCATGAAAACGTTGTTTTCCTTTAAAATCAGTAATAAAACCATCTAATTTACAAAATTTACAACTTATGTTGTGAAAAAGTTCATATTTTAGCTAAAAAATGCGTGAAAATATATTGTATCGGTGTATTTAACCAAAAATTAAGGAAGCGACAGATTCCACGTCCGCTATTGGCGGAACAAGCGGCGGAATGAGGGATCAATACAAATATTATTTAGTACGAAATTATAGTTTTTGATATAAATTTGAAATTTAAATAGTAGCTAAAGCCTCAAAGCATATAAGTAAAAAATACATTATTTAAAACCATCTGTTTTTATTAAAACAAAGTATTTTAAAAACGTCGATAACATATGTATCCTGCAAATATAAATAACTATTAATTTTTAACATTTTGTTAATTTATCTTGTGCAGATTTGTCTTTATAATCTTAGCTTCAAGATTATATAAAAAAATATATCGTATACGCAAGAATTTTTCATATTAAGGCAATTTTATGGAACACGTAAATGAATTTAATGGTCGCGCTCTTTCTTATATTGCTTGTATTTTCTTTATTATGGCAAATAATATTCAGTTTATTAGTTTTAAATTAGTGTGAGGGTATTATCTATGTAATAGTTTAAAAAAAGTTTAATCTAGTATATTATTTCTAATATATTTTTTATTTATTTTTTATCATATGTTGTAAGTACGTTTCGTATTTTAATATCTGCCTCATTGGGATTCGCCTGTGCTAAGGTAAATATTTGACATTTTAAATCAATATTCATATTATACATAATTAGTTTATCAACTATAAATTTAGAATAAGTTAGAAGAAAAAAGAAGGAAAAAATAAAATGGGTAAGAAACAAATTATGATGAAAAAATTATAACCTACTTAAAATTTGTAAAGATAATACACATTTTAACAAGTTTCAGTAATACAGTACAATTTAAAATAATAAAAGCCCACATTTTTGTAAAAAAAAACGCAAAAAGACGATTTATTGTTGAAAGGGGCGCTTTAATCATGCATCAAGTAGTAGGTTTTCTGCTCTGAAGAATAGATTCTACAGTGACCCTGACTATGCAATAACCACTATAGGCCATGTATCGACCACTATTGGCCGCGATGCAGCCATTATAGCTATCCTCGCTGTTTGCTTTACTGCTAGTCGTATATAATAGTATCTGTATACATCCATTGAAAATATTATATATAAAAATATCAATTTGTAGGCCATTTTAGAATTAATTCATTATTATTTATCAGAATTAATGTATCATTATTTCATGATTATTGAAGTAAATCAAATTCGAGGAAAACCTGATGGACTTTGTAAATTAGAATGCTCCTTCCCAAACAATTTGGGAAAGGGTTAATCAACAAAAACATTAATAATATTATATATTTATATACTTAATATGTTAGGGAACCTATATGTTACACTTTTCAAATTAATACATCTATCGTTCCATTATTAAGTTGTTTCGTTTTTCTTAGAACTCTTTTGTAAGTGCTCTTATGACAATACTAATTGTTTTCTTGGAATTCTTCTTTGGTTTTTTAGATGAGTGGAGGAGAGATTCAAGAGTGATCTGTATTAATCTTATTTATATTTAAAAATCATCGCATGTTAACATGCGATGCAATGAATTACTTTTGTTAAAAATAGTAATTCTCCCCCGTGCCACATTGAGTACGTGTACCATGGGTTTGTAATCACTACTGTAAAGAATTCTGTACAGTAGATTTAGAGAGGAAAATGTTGATCTCACAAATCTTGCCCCGGACGACCTATCATCTTAGACGGAATAAAATAAGGCAATGATAGCGACCACCATTTGACGCCACGTTAGATTAGTCATGTTTAACATTACTGCCGCTACTATTTCATGCCATTTAGTATGCTTGAGATAGTCAACAAGTTCGATGTTTGAGTGCTGAATCAATTGAGCGATAATAGATGAATGAACAGAATGAAAACGAATTTTTTCTCAAAGAAGTCATCACTGGCAGTGGAAATTGATTTTTTTACAAAAACATTAGTCATTATTAAAGCAGGGTTGGCCAGGATAGATTTTTCATTTATTTTATTTTAATATTAGAAAACATAATACATTTTAGAATTATCAGTAGGATATATATATATTTCATTAAACATTTATTTCTTCTCTATGAGAGTAGGACTCGTGTATAGAGAAGGAGTATATACGAGATAATTTATGTTTCAGTTAGTCTTTGTATATATTATTTTACTTCAGATACAAATTGATAGTAGTCTGTAATTGTTCTAATTGTGATGGGAAGATTGTTAAAAAATTTGATGCCTTGATAAACATAGTGATTTTGGGTTGCGGTATATTTTAGTTTTGCAATATCTATTTGGTTTCTAAATCGTGTAAATCGGAATTCGCTTCTAAAATTTAAATTGATTTTTATTTTTGAAAATTAGAATTATTGATTTTTTTTATATATGTGTCTATTATTTTTGGTACTTTGAAATCTATGAAAAGTTGTATACTTAGATAGTATTTTTTTTTTTTTAAATAATTTTTATTATCATTTTTTGAGTAATTTCTAATTGTGACATTGAAGTTTTATATGCTCCTCCATATCCAATATTACCGTATTGCAAATGTGACTATATAAACGCGTATAATATATTATTTTCAGATTTGTAAGTGGTAAGATGTCTCTTAAGTAAGATGTTTCTTAAGTCTTAAAAATATGTAGGCAGTTTTCCTTATTTTGTTTGTAAGGTTAGTAATATGTTCTTTTCATTTTAGTTTGTTATCTATTATGATTCCTACGTACTTGATACAGTATTTTTCTTCAATTGATGAACATTAGTCACATGAGTCTTCTTAAGTACAGGCTTTGGTGTGAATTTTAATATTAATTTCAGTGTTATTTTTATGTTGAATAGCAAATCGTAGAAAGTATGTTTTATCAGTATTAATTGATAGTAGGTTATCGTAGATGATTGAAAAATTTGAAATGCACCCAAAGAAGGTCAAGCTATGGATCTGATTGGATTGGAAGGATTTTATGTACAATGTGCTTCTAATTAAATAAATAAAATTGTAAATTTTTTCATGTAAATAAAAAACTATTTAAAAATTGATAGCAAACTTGAATTTACATCTTGAGGTTAATTTATGGAAGAAGGTAGATACAATTGAAGATCTTGGCCCAAAGACGAAATTATTCGAATAGGAGAGTAAAATAGTGGATTCTGGACGCATTTGTGAATTCGAGCAGTATTTATATCTAGAATGACAGCATGTTAAAACAAGTGAAGGTAGTAGATTAAAGAAATTTGATTAATTCTTGGATTGTGTACCCGTCTAAAAGTGTCGGAGTGATTACGCAAGTGAAATTCTAGTTATAGTATAAAGTATTAAATATCATATTAGAGACTTCCGTGTGAGATTTCAATACTTTTAAAATGAGCTCAAACAAACATTCGTAATAATTATTATTACAAAAAAAAATATTACTATAATATGAGTAAATAAAAAATATACATAAATATTAAGTCTATAATATCTATGTGACTTGCTAATACGTGCTAACATTAATTAAGTTATTGACGTAGATACATTATAAATAAATTCAATTAAATATATTTTGACAAGCCTGGGGCATCTTAAACGACTAAAAATTACAAAAATGTAGTCATTCACATAATGTTAATCAAAATAATATTGAAAAATAAATTATTTAACTTCAATTATTAGATCAAGCGTGGTTAGATAAACCAAATACTGGAGAATGATCCTGTCATAAGAAGATCGTTTGAAGTAGAGAGATGAAAGAAGATATATGAAAGTGGACGAAGCAAGAGTGATGTACTAGGACATAAGATTATGGCATACTATCCTCAGTGCCTACCATTTTGGGGAAATAGCATGATGGTAAGTTATTTAATTACATATTAACGTTATTTTAACTTTTTCTTAATAAAATAACTTTTAGTTACTGTTAATATTGATTTTTTTATTTTAATATTAGAAGATATAGTACATTTTTTAAATAATCAGTAGGATATATATATTGTGAGGTGTAGCCCGTCACGACTTGGAAGGGCCATTATGAGGCGTGTTCTGGTGGACTATCCTCTACTGACCAGCAACATGGGAGAGCATGAGTGTGAGATCGTGAATCAGAAGCTACCTACTTACCATAATATCGAGTTCTACCTTAACCATCTTCTAAACAGAAAAATTGTGAAAGGTGATATTTCAGAATAAAAACATCATTAACAAATTTTATTGAGAGAACAAATAAAATATAAAATTACGAGAATTATTACTTTTTGAATAAATAAAATAAAATTACGGAGCTACAAAATAGGTGGCGTCGACAATAATAATAGTACATAAAAGTGCGTTGGCCTTGGACGATTCCTCTTGCGTCTGCAGTAAAAAATTATTATCATCTTCTTGCATCCTTCCATTTTGGTGTCCTGAGAGCAGCATCCACCGCCGTTCCGTGTGCCTGGCAATTGGTCAGGACACTCCTTCAACCGGCGGTCCACACTTCTCCCAGGTAGACCGTGATGAGAAATGACAAGAGATAATGTCACGAAGATGTAATGTGAAGTAAGAAGAAAGAAAGAAAGAAGAAAGTAAGAAGGAAAAGAAGAAGTAAGAGAAAGGAAATTAAATTATTTCCTGCAAAAATATAAATTTTTACGATACAATTAGGATTCGTAATGCTAGAAATGAGTGCTTGTAATATCGAAGTATTATTTGGATTTTTACTCTTCTAATTTCTCCATGGCGCGACGTCCATACGCTCTTTGGCGTTGGCTCTGCGCCTGGATCTTGTATGGGCTCCATCCTCATCTATCTTCTAATACGAATTTAACAAAATGGCGGCAGCAGCCGAATGGCTGCCCGCGGCCAACACCCCCTCAGCTCGAAGCAGCAAGTAGAAATGATCCATGTACCTGCTAGCGCTGGTCCGTCAATCGAAGTAACGGTCGCGAACCTAGCGGCCAACGTAGAAATTACCACTCGGCGATCCGAGCCGAACGCGAAATTATTTAACCAAGATGTTACTAGTTAAATTAGGTACTAACTTTACATTCTTCTTCTGCGAAGAATTCGTAACGTTATAATATATATATATTTTAACATGTATTTCTTCTCTATGAGAGTAAGACTCGTGTATAGAGAAGAAGTATATACAAGAGTGTATAATTTATGTGTCAATTAGTCTGTGTATATATTTTTTGACTTCAGATACAAATTTATAGTAGTCTGTAATGTTTCTAATTGTGATCTAAAGATTTCATGGTGGGATGTTGATTTTATTAATTGTATGTTGTATTCTTTACAGTCATTATTAACGTAACTTTTTAAAGCACAAAACGAAAATCACCGTTGATAGTATTATTTAATTACTGTCGGCAGTGATTTTCTCGATTTTATTAATTGTTCATAACTAGTTGTTTTCATTACAGTCATTGTCAACGTAACTGTTTAAAGCACAAAACGAATATCACTGTTGATAGTATTATTTAATTACTGTCGGCAGTGATTTTCTCGATTTTATTAATTGTTCATAACTAGTTGTTTTCATTACAGTCATTGTCAACGTATTTTTTAAAAACAAAACGTAAATACATAAAAAGTTTTTGCATACGTTTACATTTTATCAATGTATTATGTACTTTTACTTGAATATTAAAAATATTAGATTTATATGCAATTCCTACTTAAATATAATAATTATATGAATTTGTGACTTTAAATACTACATTATTGTATAATATAATATAAATATAAAGTAGGTATAAGTATAATCCAATCAATAGGAACCAATGGTATGGGTACTTTTAATATTAGGCTCAACTTGGAATTAATCAATTTCAGCCCTGACATTGATAAAATTTTTAAATTATATTTTATTAATTTAAAAAGTCAAGACTTAAGACGGGTGGGTACAGTGACGGCGAAGGAGTAGCATAGGTACACAAAAAAACGCTGTTCAACCTTAGAAACCTTAGAAATAAAAATAAGAATCGATATCTGCGTTATTATGTAATATCTCGGTGTAATTATCTGGCAATTTAAGCAAATGAAATTCCATTTAATCGGATTAATATTTTCATTTCTACAGGTAATTAAAAATAATTAAGGAGAACACATTCTTAGTGTGAAACTGTAATTATTCAGAACATAGATCTGTGTTATTTTTTTAAATACAAATTAAATGTATTAATTAAAAATATATACATATAAAATTAATTTTGTCAAAAAATATAGTTGTTGCTACCGGGATTCGAACCTGAATCTCTTACTATCCGGGGAACATGCATTAGCTGATTATACAATACCAACACAGTGCATTGAGGACAAATTTTCGAACCTACATGTTACACGGTGTATTGCACAGAATTGCTCGCCGAGATGGCGCCATATAATTGATACGATAAGACACGTGTTAATAATTTAAAAGTGTAATCATCGGCGTGGCGCCAAAAAACCCGTGGGATAGATTTTAGAAAAACAAAGACGTCTTAGTAAAACATCTCAAGCGGCGGCCTGTCGCCGTGTAGGTACTTGCAAATATAACTACATGTATTGTAATGAATTTGATCAAAAACAGAGTATTCTGTTAGCGTAAGTCATTCTCGATTTCGCAGCCGTAGTGTACTTATATTGAACATCTTTTATGTTTAATTTATTTCGACCTCATAAATATCATCATCATCATCGCCGGTTGAGAGAAGCTGAGATCGTCGAACCACCCTTGTCTGCATTCTTGTTTCCTGTATGGAACGGATACAGATACGGATTGCCAATTTACGCTTCACCAGTCTCTACCATGCTGCATCATGTTTCGATCGGGACACGCTGCACCTAAGGAACGCGAGGAAGAATACATGAAACACAGTAAGCCGTCTCGCTCGGGCGAAGGTCAGTCCGAGGACGACCGTGGCCGAGGATACCATCCGCCAGCTGAGGGTGGAGATCATCGGCAGCTTGTGAGAGACCTTCAGCGCGATCACCTGGAAGTGTTCTCCCGAGCGCACGGCGTGGGCCAAGCGCTGGGAGCGGTCACAGCCGGAGCCGAGGTCGAGAGTGCTGGCAGAGGCACGGCTGAGGCCGCTGCTCGGAATGCGGCTGTGGCCACCACACGGGTGCGGGTGCGAGTGTACAAGCGTGCGCGGTATGCTCGGTACAATATAGCCGAATGAGTGGATTTCGTCCGACAACCGGTCCCGGCCCGGTGGACGCTGGCGTGCGCTAGTGGTGTCTATCTCGTCTGCCTAGGAGCGGGTCACCGATCCCAGAAGTGCCGGACGGAATGATGTGGTGTGAGCGAGTGCCGTTCGTCACGAAGGGCTGCGAACATCGAGGGCGGTGGCGAACATCGCACCGGGCGTTCCGGTAAGGCCAACACGTAGACTTGGTGACATGGCGAGATGCGCCGCGAGCGAAAGCGCAGACAGGCGTTCTTGCAACTAAGTAAGGAACAGTAGTCGCTCCTATAATATCGAAAAAGGAATCAATTGGCAGCGAAAAAAAGATCCATCGACAGGGGTCGCTCCTATAATAGCGAAACAATAATAATATTGAGTTAGAGATTCTTCGACGGGGGAGCGTCTGCCAGCAAGCTTGGATGATCGTAGTATTGTCCGGGCAGGAAGCGGCAGACAAGCGCATATCATAGTATACGATGAGCGCCACCCCCAGGGTATACCGGACGGGCGTGACATCACAGATCACACTCGGGAATTAGGACCCCAGGCGGTTCCAATCAGAGCCGTACCCGGAGCCACAGCTACCCAGACACCTAGATGGAACCGGGGTTGAATATAAACTTCAACCCCCCCGCTCGCCTCTCAGTTGGATAGCCGCACACGCGTCGTGCGGCAGGCGCTTTAGGCCACTGTGTGTCCACTACCTAGAAATTAAAATATTTGTTATTACGTTTCTCTGAAAATATTATATTAAGTTAGTTACTAACTTAGTTAAAGGCAAACGCATTTCAACATTTATAAATTTATCTATGAGCAAATATTATATGTACGAGTACGCCAATGAATTTCGTTAAAAATAAATTGAGAAAGCAACTAAGCAAATAATCGAGCTTAAGTATTTGCCGTAGCTAAAAGTGAAATTCACTATATATTTACTTGTAAACTCTGGACATCGAGCTAGAAATATCATAGCAGTAAGGAATTCCAATTTTACTAAATAAATATTAGATTTTTTGGTAACTCAATTTTTTATTCAACGTTTACCTATCAAAAATTTAATTTCAATTAAACGCAGTAGTGTTTGATTAAAGACGGAATAAATTGTAATACTTTATGTTTATGTAACTATATTATTATCCTCTAAACTTATGAACTAAAATCTTAAAATCTGTGGGGATATGTGACGATATAAAAGAAAGACGAGATCGAAATCGGCGAGTTCACCAGTTATGGGTATAAAAATATGAGATTTGTGAGGGTACGAGTGTATGTCAATATGTGACCAGAGCAGGATAGATACAATTTACTAAGTGATAATACTTACGATTGATAGAAGTTTATTGTTGCCTATTATAATTTAGAAAATATGCAATAAAAAGTATATCTTGACGAGAAGGCAGCCGCGAGAGAAGTGGCGCTCAAGAGCCAGCTTCCCAGACGGCTGCCAGCAAAAGTTATTGGCACATGTTATTTAAGTCAGCAGGAGGCGTATTTATGCGACTGATGAGAGCCTAGTTTTACACCCAGTGTTTCGTATTCATAAAGCATACTTTTGGCGCGCTTTTAATATCGGCCACAAATAATTTTATTATCACATGTCCGTGTCTAAATTCCTAGCTTCGACGCATATTCTACTACTTGCCCTCAGTTTGAATCAGTGGCGTCTCTATATCAATATTGAATTATTGCTTGATCTAGACAACGCGATACCATTCGCGTTGTGAACTAATCATTTCTAGTGCGGTGGAGCACTGTTTTTGTGTTGTTTATGTGTACCGTGGTTTAATTGTGAATTCACCGTCTTCATTTGGAAGCGGAGATTGTCGATTTTGGTGTGTGATTTCGGTAGCTACTGCAGGGACTTCGGAGGTCATATTTGAGGTAAGGCGAGCATTCCTACTAAATCCCGGTTCCCCGAGATTACTAGTCTAAAAATAAAATTCTTTCCCCTCTTCACCGACCTTTTCAGAATGAATCTCCCGATATTTATTCCCCACCCTGCGGTAATTTTGACTTACAACCGGAATTAATGTAATCCCTTTCACGGGACATGCAAACCAGAGATTGCACTCCCAGGTATCTGCAAGGTGCGTTCAGAGGCCGTCGGCTGTAATGAGGATTGTAGAGGGGATTGACCTCTACAAATCTACATATGATGGTACTGATAGAATTTATATATAACACATATACCCAATAGGTAATATTCTATATAAGTGATTTAATATACATTCATTAAGTTCATAAATTTATAAGTATCGGTAGCTAAATTTATATTACTAGACCGATTCTGTATGAAACAAATATACCGAAAATAGGTTTTGAAAAAATTGAAACCGTTTAACTTAACACTTTATATGCTTTAAATATAATGTTTTTGATTTAAAAAATCAATTCTGAAATACTAGTTTTCATTTCGCTCATGCCTTCCTTTCTCAAATCAAAACTGTATTAACTGTTGGATATGAAAGATTTCAATTTATAAGAAAATATTATCTGTCGTTATACGTACGTGTAGCTTTTCACTTATACATTGTGAAACAACGAGGGAAATCAAGTCAGCGATCCTCTGGAGGGAAACGACCGAGTGTTTTTCAAGTAAATTGTACTTCACGGCCTGAGAAACAATTCCGAGATTTGTTTTTGAAAAAAACACACATTTTCTTTTAAAAGACAAACAATTCTATTTCGTTTTCATTTTCGTATTGTCTATTTTCTCTAATCTTTGGAAAATATTTCTATATTTTTTTATACGAACACATTAAAACTTTTTACCCAATACAAGGTATAATAATGGGGTTACGGTTAAGGTATTTAAAAAAATTACGAGTATAACAACAATTTTCATAAGGATATAATAATTTATCAAATAAATAATAGAACAGTACTAACCCTTTCTCATCTCAATTAATTCCCTCGGATATAAAAAATACTTACTTATTAATTATGATTCATAGTATTTTTACAGTTATACATAGTTATTTCTCTATAATATTATTTTAATAGCTTATTTTTCTAGTACCATAAATGTTTGTATTTTTTTTAACTAAAATAAACTTTTTTCTTGTGCTTTCATTACGTAAAAAAAGTAATGATGTATTTTTTTTTATTTATTCAGTTTTCATCCTAACTATTACTACTAACTATAATGTTTAAATATTCTTATTGTTAATCTTCTTTCTTTTAATTGAATTTTTTTTATTAATATTCCATGAATCTACGTGTCGATATCGTAAATAGATACATAGAATAAAATGCTCGAATAATGTAAGAATCAAAAGTTTTACAAGATCATATTATTTATGGGTACTTTGGTGCGTATCTCGGGGCTGAACAAAAATATTCGAGCAATTACGTATTCCCGTCTTGTTCTTGGATTAATTTAATAATCTAATTCATTTCAGATTCTGCCGCTGTTGTATGAATAACAATGACAACATTTACATTGACAGTAAATCAAATTCGGTTGCTTTTCGTTGGGAACAGAACAGATGGAGGAAAATATTGAAATATGTATAGTCTAAGTAGGCGTGTGAATTTGAGCAATTTATTTCCAGGCCTCGGGCCAATGATTCTTAATACAATAAATTAATCATTACTCTGAGACATTCTATGATGAGAGTTTAATTATTGTTCAGAATAATAAACATTTCATTCTCTTTGGTAAGCACCGTTGCCTTTAACTACTAGCGGCTCATTGGTATAAAATATGTACGTAATGATCAAGGTCTTTATGTTTTGAAAAGTATATATATATTATCGAGAATATGTACGTTACTTTTTAGAAGAAGGTTATAAAGGGTGTACATTCTTGGAAAATTTATTTTTTACATGCGAAGGAAAGTAAGGAAATCAATTAATATTTTAATATGAAAGTAATATCCTTATAATGTTGTGATTCGTCTCGAATGCCAGCTCTATCGGCTGCACTTAACAAAGAGATCTATCTCAATTCGTGTCGATGAACAAACAATATACTTAGTTATAATAAAAAAATGATTCACGACACGTAATATAATATAATTACAAGTCAATTAATAGATCTATCCCGGATCGCGACTGGAAGTAAAAAAAAGCGCCCGACGGTGGCGTAACACTTTTTATCTCTTTCGCTCGCATCTGATCGTGCCAAAATTTCACGCGAGCTCTCATATACGTCAACCATAGATATCACAATAAATTATTTATAACTTTATTTTTAACCACTGAGTTAAATTTAATACACCAACCGGTTTTGGAAAATACAATTTCCTTCTTCAGGATGTCAAATAAACTAACTAAAACCATATGTCAAATTGTGCTTATCTTTTAATAAAAAATAAAAAAAATTGTTAAAAAATTATTATTATATAAAAATCAAATGTGCTTATTTAAATAAAACCTAAATAAAAACCACAGTGTAAAGTTTTCAATAAATATTAAAAATGTCATTTAATATTATTCGATTTACATGGTTTATGTTTACGTAATCTTAATATTTCAAGTACGAGTGCATTTCAAATTACATATCGTGCATCAAATGTAAACAAAATAACTTATATGTTGTGAATATAAATCATAATATGTGTAAATAGAGTGTGATATTCCTTGGAGTAAAAGAACTCGGAACGTCTGAAACTTTATGACGCCCTAGAGATATTCTGAGTGTGGTGAAAAACAGAAGGCTGCAACAGGGAGAGTGGATAACAAATGCATCACGCACAAATCCATCTTACTAACAAAATCAAGGCCGAGAAGAAACCGGGACGTAGAAGGTCGAAGGGCGAAAATGTATCCAGAAGTCTGGACCACAACGGTGATATCAAGAATATTTATATAATATTACAACTTTTGAGATTTCCGACCTTTCCATTAAGTCCGATTCTACAATCTTTGCGACAGGCGTCGCGCCAGTTGGCAGCTCGCAAACGCCGCAGTCAATCGTTAACCATCAAGCGTGATGTACAATATGTATCACATACCCTTTCCCAATATTATAAATATACATTTTAACCTATTTTTAGAACATAATTGATTGTGTATTTGTTAACATTAATTGGTTATATTAAGTGGTACTGGCTATAGTGGCTGATTGAAACTCTATTTGTAATAATAATAATAATAATAATAATAAAATATATATTAAATATTACAGTGAGAATTAGTCTAGAGAAATGTTATAAACCATCTGTTTACACAAGGGGTGAGGAAACGGGATGTAGAAAGGGTGATAGAAATTTGGTATAGCACAATGAGATAATCAGCATGAAGCACTGTGATACATAATAGCGGTCTCGGCACGCACACGCGAGCAACCGAATACACACTAGTAACAAGTAACTTTACGATAACTTCAAGTTAGTGACGAGTACAGAGCAGGACCATCCACTTTCTTTGACAGTTCAAAAATCATAGACAATACACATAGAAAAGTCGTACTCTGAGATGTAGGATATAGCGAGGGGTGGGGGGGGGGGGGGACAGGTACAGTAAACATAGTGAAACATCTAAACACACGCACAGCGATCCGTGGATCTGTCATAAATATCAAACGCCATCCATTATTTATTTCGAGACTTTTTACTGTCTCATTCCTAGGAATTATATTTTCTGGAGTGTGAATTCTTGGGCAGGATATATCTAGACAAGTTTTTTGATAATCAAACATCCCTCACATAGTGTGGTTGTTGGCTTTTGGTTACACAAAATCAACAAATTTTGACTGAAAGAGTATAAACATAAAATAAACAGAAAAATGAGTGAAATTACTTTACTTTACTATTCTTTGTAATATTTATGTACGGTACGAATTTTTTGAACAAAATTTTATCTGTAAATATCCACCCTTAAAGTAATTTAGGTACGTAATCATGCCTCTTCCCAAATTTCGCCAACCGTTTACGGTATCTTAACAATCAAGATTTTATTGTTATTATATGACATTGAACGCTTCGTCAGTTGCGACTCCGTATTCTCAGATATAATAAATATTGTAACCTTTCTGTCATGATACCATAAATCAGGGCATTTGACAAATGATATTTTACATTTTTAATGTGAAGTTACAATAATTGTAAAACATATTTATACATATATATATACTGTATAATGGACCCAATTCACATTTCCAAACATTTTTTCTGGTAAATCTGTTTCTGTTTTTTTAAAACAGTGACACATATTTCATAGGAAAACTTGACAGAAATAATAATCAACAAACAGAAAGCGATATTTTCTTAAATTTTTAAAATAACATTAAAAAAATAACAAAGAATACCAATAATTCAAAAATTCAAATATCTCGAAAACCATGTAACAATTAATATTAGACCAGACCTATGATGGGTTTAAACCTTGCGTGGTTTTAGCTATCGTTGGTTTTCGTTTAGACCACTACTTACAGGACACCCTGTATATATATATAAACATGTATGCTGTATTCTAGTTTTCTTGACTATATAAAAATATATTATAAATCTTAGCGCCGTCTATCATATGGTATTCAATAATTTTTAAGATTCATTACAAATGAAGAGATGATTGAACGAACGCAAGCTAAGACAAAACCGACACACGACCAGAATAAATTAATTTTACAGATGAATTGGCATTGTTAGAATTTATTGGTAAATTATAGTTACACAATTATGTACATTAGTACAAATCGTGTAAGGAATGAGTATGCCAATGCATTATGACGTCATTACCAACATAAGCTTTTCCAGCAGATGTGATGTTCTGAAAATCATATCAGCTGGGAAAAGAACACTTAACCTAAATCGTCTCTGGATACTGCTTTCTCAACACAATTTCACGACTTTTATACTTATTCTGCTGGGAAAACTATGCTCCATACCATTTAAAGATCACTAAGGTTATTTGGGTTAAAAAATACAATTTCACATGCATTATTTATGTTAATCTATTTTATTATTAATTTATTTATTATTTACAAAAAAAATATTAAATCCTATTTTTTTTAAATGTAACTCCAATAAAGAATCTTTGGACTACGTAATTTATATGTTTAAAAAAAGCAAATAGTTCAATGGATTTAGATATGGATCTTTATTATTATTATTTCCGTAAAAATTATATTAACTTTAGACTGGAAAATATTGACGCGACATGTTTGAATGTAAATGTTTATTTTTTAAATAATAATAATGAACAAATAACATGTAATTTTGTAATATAGATTTAACTTTAACCACTTAATGAGTTATTTTAATACACCAACCGGTTTCGAAAAATATAATTTCCTTCATCAGGATGAATTAACTAACTAAAATTAATGTCACGTTATTCTAATGTTTTTTTAAAAATTAATTGAAATGTAAATGTAAATATCAAAAATAAAATAAAATTAAATATTTTACAAGATTACAAAAGCGTAAGCAACACGAATTTTTTAAATGAAAATAGTTTTTCAAAATGATATAATTAACGTTTCAAATCAATGCTAATTGAAATTACTACACCGTGGCGTTCACTTCAATTGTCATTTTTCTTTGCATAAGAGTCGTACAATATTATATTTGAAAATGCTATCGGATGTATGTATGTATGCATGCTTAAAAAACGTATGTAAACAGAGCGCAAGTAAATAGTTTCCGAGCTTGTAAACTTTAAGTTTTATGTTAGCTGTTTAACGTTATCACAGAATAACTGTTGTGATTTCACAGACGTTTCGTATCATGCAACTCACTCATAAATATCCAAAAACATTCACAAAAGAGTGGGGGGTTCAGACGAACACCCCGCAGTAGACATGGAAAGCTGTATCATATCGCATTGTTCATACTCGGCAGGTTATATTGTACGATAATATCTTCCAGCAACGTTTGTTACACCTTGAATAGAGATTTTAAAAGAGTTAAGGAACATGAAACTTTTTAGCCCGTGTAATTTTGAACGGATTACATTTAGATTGTTAAAGTTACGTATGCTTATATGGCATTCGAAATAGTAATACTTCTTGATCCATTAAATACATTAATTTAAACTATCTTCCATTGCCGAGTATAAAGGCGGTTTATCTGAGTATATATCTAGGATTTAGGTTCAGGTATCTTAATTAACTTAGGATCATACGAGATATACTAAATTTAAAAATGATTTATTACCTATTATGAATCTTTAAAGTATTTAAAAAAATATAAAGTTATTCACTGAATGAATATATTGTATTAATAAACGAACCTATTTTAAAATTAACATAATTTATAAAAATGTATTAAAAATATTATATTAAGGAGAACACATTATTTTTGTGAAGTTGTAATTATTTAGAACATAGGTCTGTGATGTTATTAACACAAATTAAATGTATTAATTAGAAAAATATACATATAAAATCAATTTTATCGAAAAATACTGTTGTTGCTTCCAGAATTCGAACCTGAATTTCTTCCAATCCGGCGAACGTGCATTAACCGATTATGCTATAGCACCACAGTGCATTAACGACAAATTTTCGAACCTTTATGTTACACTTTTAAAATTAATACATCTATCGTTCTATTATTAAGTTGTTTCGTTTTTCTTAGAATTCTTTTGTAAGTGCTCTTATGACAATACTCATTGTTTTCTAGGAAATCTTCATTGATGTTTGGTTGAGTGATTGACTACTTATCAATAGTATTAAACTTATTTAAAATTATTAGTTTACTTTTAGATCACACCAAAAAAGTGTGTTTTCATTCAATAATGTTATATAAGTTTAAAATCAGGACTAATGCTGTAAATTTCTCGAAATAAATTTGTGACGTATTCAGATCGAATTCAGTGTCAGTTCGCGTGACTAAATTAGTTCAAAAAAATTCGTTCAGGATATTTCGACTTTCAAGATAATCCTCATTCTGACAAACCATTACTCATCGATGACGACATTTTTAAAAATGCCTTCGCTGAAAATCCACGAAAAATTATCAAAAACGTTCAAAGTCAATCATACAATGGCTTTAAATCATTTATTACACAATCTTCAAATGGTTTCAAGACTCGATGTTCGGTTGTCTCATAATTTGAGTGAAAAAAATTTATCGGATCGGTATAACGGATACATAACATTACTTAACAGACTTCAAAGTGACCCATTTATGGATTATATTTTAACTGATGATGAAAAATAGGCTATTTATAGTAATGTTGTGCGAAAAAGATGATCGTTATCTAAGGGACAAATTCCTGAAATGGTAGCAATGCCGAATTAACACGAAAAGAAGATATTAGTGTGTTGTTGGTGGGACTGCAAAGGAGGAGCTTCTCAAACCTGGTGAAACTATTACTGCAGATAGGTACTGTCAAACCGATTAATTAGAAGAAGCACTAATGTAAAAACGACCAGAATTGGTAAATAGAAAAGAAATTACCAATATTTTAACATGTCCAAGAACATATACTTTCAATGTGTCCAAAATTTAATAAAAATTAATTGATAATTCTGGCGTCTGTAGTCTGTTTACTCAAAGTTATTTTGAGATTCCGTAAAAACAATGAAGATGGCTTTCAAATAATGGAACACAGATGTATTCATTTGAAAAAGTGTAACATATAGGTTCGAAAATTTATCATAAAAAATACTGGCGCTATAACACAATTGGTAGTGTATTTCCCCGGATTGGAAATAGAGATACAGGTTCGAATCCCGGTATCGCAAAAACAATATTTTTCGACAAAATTGATTTTATATGTATATATTTATAATTAATACATTAAATTAACATCTACCGGTTTCAAAAAATATCATTTTCTTCTTCAGGATGTCAATACTAATCAAAAACATATGTTATTGTTTCTTTAACATATATGTTATTGTATGTATATATTTATAATTAATACATTAAATTAGTATTTAAAACATCACAGACCTATGTTCTGAATAATTACAACTTCACAATAAGAATGTGTTCTCCTTAATAACATATACCATATATTTTCCATTAAATATAATAAAAAATAGCTTTGTCTCTATGAGATATCTGATATTTGTTTAAGAAAAGGAATTATTTCAGCAAGATAAAGCCTGGCCTCACGTCGCATTAAAAAATCAACAAAAATTATACGAATATAGATGGGAAGTTATGATGCATCTACAACATTCTCCCGATATTGCACCGTGAGAATATCATTTGTTTTTGTACTACTACTATCCAATGTGAAAAAATGTAATTCTTTTGATGAAGTAAAATCCCGTATTGAAAACATTTTTAATTTAATCCCTCTAAACTTCCTTATCGATAGACGAAGGTCGAAACTAACGATGGAAATTATTTTATAGGTTGATAAATACACAACTTTTTAAATATAACTTATGACTCATTAAATTTAAAAACGAAATTACTTTCTCACCGCAGACCAGTTAATGAATAGACGTGAAATAAAATATACATATAGGAAAGGGGTTTGGAACATCAGTTGCGGGACAAGAAGCATTCTACACACATTCTTGGTGGAAACATAAATCCAATAGCTAATGACTCATTTTCACAATACTAAAAAATTTACTCTTCGAAAATTAAATCTTTATGTAAACAAGACGTACTTTTTACATAAATGCATATTATATTGTCAGCATTTACATTTTTGTTCCAATCGAGTCATATTTTTTTTAAAAAGTCGCGGGGCTATTTGATTGCGTAAGTGGTATTAAAGTTATCACATGGGTGATAACAAAATAAAAATATTGGGACAAAGAATTTGCGTTAGTTCATGTTTATATATTTGGTGGTATGTGTTTCTCACAAACTTAAGTAATTTCGTTTTGGAAAAAAAACATGACATATTTTTTAAAATTTTTACACGAAAATATATTTTTTAATTATTCAAAGGGTAAAAATGGAGGTTGGAAGTTTATCATTTTCCAATTACACAAAATTAGAGAAAATGAATGAAGGGGATTCGACGAGTAATTCGATTACTGCCAAATCCATGAACCACAAAATTAATTATATTTTAAAATCCATTTCGTAACATGTTGCATTATTATAATATATTCGAAAACGTTATCCCATTATTGTATTATAATATATAGATTTGTCAAATTGAAAGGTAGAAATGAAATGTATAATAATAATAATTTTAAAAAATGTTCTTAGTTTTCATTCAGCCATTCAAGAACCATTCAGAATCTTCCATTCCTTTATAATCGAGGTTGATGTTGCTGATGCCCTTGGATGATGATGGATTCTGTAATGGGATATGAAACGTCGAAGACGTGTAGAACAATAATCCAGAAAACTCTACGTGTATGTATTACTGTTAGTCAAGTCATGTATTCGATTAATTTTATGTTAAATTAAAATTGGCATTCGCACTAACAAATTTTCAAATTTTATAATATTTTATGACGTAGATAAGGTTTGACGTAGGTTGAAATATCAGATTATTAAAATTTGTCTTATTACGCAATATCGAATAAAGAATGAATAAATAAGGAAAGAATGCAAAGCTGATCTTTGTATAGTGAGTAAGATTAAGAAAGGATCAGGTTTGGTCATATGGAATGGATAAATGAGAAGATAATGGTATCAAAGGTATATAACGTAAGTGTTGATGGCACCATAAATAGAGGATGTCTAAGAAAGACTTACCACGATCGGGTAAACCAGATACTGGAAGATGGTCCTGTTAAAAGTCACAATAATCGGCGAGTTTGTATGAGAAGATGTATGAATGCGGATGAGGCGATAATTATGTGTCAGGACAGAAGAGTGTGGCGCTCTATATTCTCTGCCTACCCCTGCGGGAAAACGACACGATGGTATGTGATACGTAAGTGGATATACTTGTATCGTCACGCTATTTTTTCCGGACTTGTGATGTAATTATTTATTGTGAATTTTGTTTCAACTTTATATATGTGATGTGTAATTATAGGTTTGATTACATTGAGCTTTGGATAATAGATAATACTTTAAAACATTGTCACAAATTTGGTTTATATTTAAAAACTCATCTTGTTAATTCAAGAAATCTAATTAGAACTATTTCATTCGTAATTAACAGTACTAATTAATAGAGGCGAAGCCATGTAAAAGACGGCGCGGCGCACCCATCTCATATTGCTCGACAGATGGACGACTGTTTATTTGTTAAAGTATTTCTAAAACAAATTCACATTATTTTATATAATCAAATGGGCAAAACATGTTTTTAATGAGGTAGTGGAGCATATCATAATTTAAATATTAATTAAATATGTTCTTTAGAAAGATATACATATAAAATCAATTTTATCGAAAAATATTGTTGTTGCGCCACCGGGATTCGAACCTGGATCTCTTTCCAAACCGGGGAAGGTGTATTATCCAACGACATTATTTTTAACGACAAATTTTCGAACCTATATGTTACCTTTTTGATGTCAATACATTTAATCGTTGCATTATTTGAAAGAGCCATCTTTTTACGGAATCTCAAATACCTTTGATTAATCTGATAGCAGACGCCAGAAATATGAATTCATTTTTATTAAATTCTGGACACATCGATACAACTTTATTATTAAGAGAACACATTCTTATTGTGTACTTTGTAAAAAATAAGAAAAAAATCCGGATAACCATGCTTTTTCGGAGATATTGGCGCTCAAAGTTGGGTTTGTTGAAAAACGCTCGGATTACCGTGTACGTCACATCTCTCGTACTCACGAGAGCGAGTGAGTACGAGAGATGTGACGTTACTACGTCAACACTCGCTCGCCAGAGTGTCGATTACCGACTTGTCGACTCGAGAGATGTGATGTCTCACAATAAAACGGTATAAGCCGATCGTTTTTAAAACACGCAACTTAGAACATCTGTGACTCTTCCATATTTCAAAAAAAATGACTCCACTACTTCATTAATCATAAAATGTATGTTTTAATATGATATTATATGGCAAATGAACAAAACAATATTTTTCGATAAAATTGATTTTATATGTATATCTTTCTAATTAATATATTTAATTCATATTTAAAATATCACAGACCTATGTTCTGAATAATTACAACTTCACAATAAGTATGTGTTCTCCTAATAAAGCAATAGAAATCTGGTAACATTGGGTTTTCTTATTTCAAAACGCCTATTAAAAACCAATAAAAAAACACATTAATTGGATCGATATAAGTATTATTTAGTAAAAAAATATTCTATTTTTGATATAAAACTTGATTTTAAATAATAGCTGAAGCCTTAAAAGTATGTAAGTAAATGTAATATATTATTTAAAATAATTAGCATTCACTAACACAAATTGTTTTTAAAATGTCGAAAATTGATCATATGTACTATACTAATTTTTAAAATTTTGCTAATTAAGTTCAATACAGATTTGCCTCCGTAATCTTAGCTTCAAGATTATAAGAAAATGTAATTCGTATATGCAAGAATTTTTCATGTTTAGACAATTTTGTGACACGCGGAATATGAATTTAATGGTCGCGGTAAATAACATTCAGTTTATTAGTTTTACATTAGTTTAAAGGTCCTATCTAAGTAAAAGTTAAAAAAAATTCTAATCTAGTGTATAATTTCTGATATAAATGAATAAGTAAAATCTACATTTTCATTAAAAACGCGAAAATTTTAATTATTTTTGTAAGTATGCCCTTAAGTCAAACTGTACAACTAGGAAAACAGAATCAATAAGGCAAAACAATGAGATGTAGATCTGTGCGCTTCCAATCCTTACACACGGAACTGAAACGTAGATCCCTATCATCGATGGCATGCACAAAGTAAATGTTGCTCAAAGAGCAATGGAAAGGGCTATATTTGGAATATCTCAAATACATCTAATATAAATTATCAAGATAAACGGTGAGGAAGGCACTTCCTAGAATAGAGTCCTTGCACTGGCAGAACTATTGGTCATCTTAAAGATGGATCAGGATGCTTAGGAAAGGACTATATCTAGACTATGCTAGCATTAGAGAGATACAAGCTAATGAGGACGATGATGAACATGACAATAACTAGCATTGTTCAAACGTAATGGGTATAATAAAATTAACTGCGCACGTTAAAATGATTTGTTTAAAAAAAATTAGACTGGCATATAAGCGATGTAATGTTAATTTTATTTCAATTAAATTGTTATTATAAATTAAAAATGTATTGACAAAAAATACTATTTCTAAATGAAAATACTGATATAATAAATTCTTGATATTAAAATAAAACATTAAAAAAATCTAATTTTAATGAAATATATTATATTTACATATTTAAAATCAATCAATTATATATTATATTAACAAAAATAAATTTTTTAAATTAAATACATGCATTGAAACAATTTAATTTTGCTCATTTCGGGAAAGTATACACATCAAATTAACGTAAACGTCAAATGTCAAATGAAGCGTCCTATACGTGTTGCTATAAGCAAAATTACTCGCGCGGGCATTTGTTTTTGAACATGAGATTTTAAGAGACCTATGTAATTGCTACATTAGATAACTATAAACTCTGTTCACGCAACGCGATTTCTGTCAAGCTATTTGAATCTCGTTTAAAAGTAAACGAGTTTCAATTCAAACTCGATTACATCTCAGTTATAGTAACCGGAGATGACGCAACTGGCCTTAAGAATTTCTATTACCGAATGACTTCGAAACCGTTACAAGCCAGGGCATAATTCGGTAAAAAAAATACAATTTTGTTTCAGCGAAAGCACTCACGTCAATGTTAACGAATTTCCAAGAATTTGTATTTTTGTATTTTGCGACTAAATTATTTATTGTTTTCTGAACCCATTGTTACTGTTTTCTGGAACCCATTCGAAAGACAAAAAATTTGGACGAAATTATTTTATTTACACTCTTCCAAAGTTATTACGAAACCATAAGCATTCCCGGGACTCGATGCATCGAAAACCCCATGTATTCCCGGGAATCCATTCCCGGGTCGACTCAGGTTAGAAACCCTAATGCCAATGTTCGGTTAATATATTTTAATTAGTAAGAATAAAAATAATTTATAATAAATAATAATTTAAATCCGCATAGTCATATATGATCAAACATTTTTAAATTTTGTCAGAATTCACCTTTATTTATTAAACTAAGTTCATTAACACAATATACATGGAATTTCTCAAAGATCACACAGCGATCATACATCACTCTCAAGACAGCCATCTCAATCTAGATGCAGAATCCGCAAGCAATCTCTGGACATGGACCGAGTAATTCGGGCCCGGCATTCTAATACAGCAGTCGACTTCAGGAATGTATCCGAGCAATTTGACATGATTAAGTAATTAATTATTATTGTATATTATATCATTGTGACTGACAAACACAACAGTATTATCCAGATTTAGCTAGTGACGTGCTATGACGATTATATCGGAAGATAAATGGCACATCACTGGCTGTAATGGCAGGGCGTTTTCCTGCCGCCATTCATTACGCATATCCGATGTCATATACAACGTGATGCTAATACACGCTTCAATGTGTTATTTCATGCATAAGTTGGTAGTGTTTTTATAAAATGTAAAATCTTTTATTTAAAATAAAAATGATGAATGTTGTCTGTATATTGATCAGTTTGGAGATTATGAAATTTTGTCCTACGATGCATATCAGAACGTATATGTGCGAAGCATATTGGCTTCTAATATCAAGTTACCATTGGTGTTCGATATGTAGGTATGTCGCGAGTATGTGCCTAGGTGTTCATGTGGAGTATGACAGACAGTGAAACAATAAGATAATTTATATTATTAAGGAGAACACATTCTTATTGTGAAGTTGTAACTATTCAGAACACAGGTATGTGATGTTTTAAATACTAATTTAATGTGTGAATTATAAATATATACATATAAAATCAATTTTGTCGAAAAATATTGTTTTTGCGCTACCGGGATTCGAACCTGGATCTCTATTTCCAATCGGGGGAAGATAGTTGTATCAATGTGTCCAAAATTTAATAAAAATGAATTGATAATTCTGGCGTCTGCAGCCGGTTTACTCAAAGGTATTTGAGATTCCGTAAAAACAATGTAGATGGCTTTCAAATAATGGAACGACAGATGTATTCATTTGAAAACGTGTAACATGTAGGTTCGAAAATTTTTCATGAAAAATACTGGCGCTATAACACAATTGGTAGTGTACTTCCACGGATTGGAAATAGAGATTAAATTAGTATTTAGACAATTTATAATTTACAATGGCTTGATTCAATATTTATTGCACTGTATTATCATCTCGATGAGTGTGGTGCAGTAACTGTTGACGTAGTCGGCGTCAAAGAGAGAATGAACTCAATACCTCGCGCTAACCCGTGCATGAACGTGCGCGGCGCTTGTATTGTTGAGTGCGTTCAGTGCGTGACGGGAGGCATCACGACAAATTAAGCAAAATACACAAACTAATGAATAGTACATTGTTTACAACCGACTCATAATCTTCTCCTCCCGATCACAATTAGAAAAATTACAGGCTATTATAAATTTGTATCTGAAGTCAAAAAATATGTACACAGACTAACTGAAACATAAATTATCTCGTATATACTCCTTCTCTATACACGAGTCTTACTCTCATAAAGAAGAAATAAATGTTAAAAGAAATATATATGTATTCTACTGATTATTTTATAAATGTATTATATCTTTTAATATAAAAAAAAAACATCGAAAAAATTTGATGATTAAGGCAGATATGAAATTACCTCCTGAACTAGCTGTTGAAGATATTCTTGAATAGTTTTTGTATTGTTAGTATTATAGTATAAAAATGGGTATTATCATGTTAAAAAATCACTCGTTGCCATCTTCTTGGTCGTTTTTCTCGAATTGACTTCAAAACGATTAAGTTTTCGGAAATAAACCTCAAGAGCGAGGGTTAAATTTTTGGAAACAATTCTTAATATATGACGCATTTTTTGTTTCTTATCAGTTAAACTCTAATAAAAGGACACGACGTAAATATTCGTTTTTTTTGTATTTAACACATTTTCTGAATTACAAATTACATGAACGAATAGAGCTCCATCTTCTTTTTTAACCAAAGCACTTCCGAACAACATTCGCGACTTCTCAAAGTGACAGGGAGACATTCTACAGTGTTTGCGATTTCACAAATAATTTACTCTCTTAATGGGGTGTGATGGCGGCCATTCTCAAGCCGACACGCGCCCTGGCCAAAATTTCATCTCGCCTCTAATTGACATCAAAGGCATCTTGTATGAGGATAAGTTGGAAGGCCTCGACTCGTTCACACGGCGTCCAACCGGGAATCTTCTCATGGATCCCACCAGGAGATTCTTCCTTGACGCGGGTGAAACGGGGCCCAGATATCTCCCGAATTCACTGCAACTAACAATGCCTTGTTCCGTTAATCTTTCTTCATTTCTCATTCAATCTCCGCTCCGTCATTCATCCTGTCCTATAGCCGATGACTACTTGTGGTGGGTATCGGTAAAATAGGTATATTTTTGTACGAACTTAAATTGAAATATCGGATTATTGTCTCTGAATTCGGAGGATTTTTTCTGTGTCTCATTCTGTTATTTATTAAATGTAAACTGATGAACCTCTACCACTATAAAGCCATTATCATAACAGCATTTGTACTCTTATCATAATGTCATTATTAATTAAACTGCTCCCGTGCTAGTCAATTATATCAAATATGCTATAAGCATCTCGACCCCAAGAAAAATAAGTCTCATGCGGTGTACATCGATACTAAGGTGAGTTTTAAAAGATATAAAATAAATTAACGTATCAATGCGTACACGGAACACGTGTCACATCTATATTTTATTCTATTTTCAAACTAAGCTAAACACTTATGCTTTGAAAATAGAATTAGCGTGCTGGTCTCCTGGAACGAACCTATAATCCCCGATCAGTGGATCACTAAACGAGTGTCTTAATCACTAAACCAATAAGAACAAATATTATTAAACGTATATTGACGTGCGCACAGTTTTCATCAAAAATAAAACCTCTCTAAGAAACAAGGCACGGTAAAAAAAAATTCTAACCAAATATTTACAACATAAGGTGTAGTGAAATGGAACATTTTGATCGTGTTTATATTAGAGCATATATAAATATACTTATGTATGCACTATATTAAGAATAAATAAATAAATGCATTCAAATTGCAGTCATAATGACGTTCCGTACATAAAACTGCTTCATTAGGGAAATATTCAGTTGCCCTAGATTGTTACGTGGATTGAAGAAACGAATTGGATGTACGCAAAAAATCGATTATTTACATGGTAGCCGATATGCAATTCTAGACATTATTATTAGATAACGGCTAGAATTTGATATTGTATTTTCATAAGATGAGTAATAAGTATTTAATTTATATTTATTTTCCAGAATTTTTGCTTGTACGCAGTGCACGCCTCTGAAAAATACATATTTTTTTTACTTTTCAATCATACATAAAAATATGCAACTTTAATAAAACTTTGATTTATTTCAGTATCAGAAAAACTTTATAATTGCCATCCAATACATCATGTGCATTTCAAATAATGCATTGAACATTCTGAAAAATTATCCTCCTTGTGCAAAATTTTCTACAATCATTCACAGAATTTTGTTAGAATGCAATATTGCCAGAAAAATATTAATACACATCTCTTTGCAATTCAAAGTTTAAAAAATGCTCACAGGTCGCTAAAGAATCGTTTTTTAAATCTCCACAGAATTTTACAAAGTAGCGAACCAACTCGGTGAAAACCGTGCTGAAGCGAGTTGTCATAAGTGAAATAATAATATTAAGGAAAACACATTCTTATTGTGAAGTTGTAATTATTCAAAACATACGTATGTGGTATTTATTTTTTTCATTCCGTTTAAATTCATTTTTATTTGAGACTTAAAAGCGTTGTCCAGATAACGATAAAGTATTTAAATGTATTATTAAGGAGAACACATTCTTATTGTGAAGTTGTAATTATTCAGAACATAGATATGTGATGTCTTTAATACAAATTAAATGTATTATTAAGAAAAATAAACATATAAAATCAATTTTATTTTACGATAGATGTATTAATTTGAAAAAGTGTAACATATAAGTTCGACAAGCTCTGTGTTGGTATAGCATAATCGGTTAATGCACGTTTTCCGGATAGGAAGAGATTCAGGTTTGAATCCCGGGAGCGACAACATTATTTTTTGATAAATATAATTTTATATGTATATCTTTCTAATTATTACATTTAATTTATATTTAAAGAAATAATATTAATATTATAAAATATTATTACAATTTAATATATCTGTTATTTTATATTATTTACAACAAAAATCGCTATCCCGTAAATATGGTATGTAATAAACGTCTGTAAAAAGACACGGTATATACTGACATATACATTAGCTGTTGATAGTGTATATATAAAGAAACATGTCTGTGGGTTTGTTTTTTTTTAAATCTACAGTTTCATTTTAAGTTTGATAAAATTTTCCACACTTAACCTTCAAAATAAGAGGAAGGTCACTGTCTACATGAGATTTCTAAAAACCACCCCTATCGCCTTTTTTCACCTCTTAAAGTAGAATTTTGGTATTTCTTGAAGAAATTTTGCACACCTAATTTTCTTCTTATTTTAAACGTCAAGTGTGGAAAATGTCATCAGGAAGTACCAAAATTCTGCTTTAAGGGGTGGGAAATGGGGATTGGAGCAGTTTTTCTAGATCACAGTGACCTTCCTCTTGTTTTGTAGCTCAAGTGTACAAAAATTCATCAAGCTCGTAATAAAACTGTTGATTTGTATAGAAAACATACACACAGACACTCTTCTTTATATATTGTATATAGATTGTGAATGTTTCGTATTTTTTAATTTGTTTTCTTCACTTTTAAACATAAATTGGATAACGACATAAGAAAATAAATAATCAAGCGTATTCAGCATTCAGTATCTAACCATCAACCAGGTTGACGCATGAGACAGATATTCCATACAAATGCACCAGACACTGGGCTCTTTTATTACTAAAGTTAGTACATTTGTCCGGTTCTGAGGCGTGACTCGCGAATAGGCAACTTTGTTCGCAGCGAGGCTGCTTCATCCCTGCAATGAAAACCTCAAATAATGCATGAAATATTTGTGTTGGGAGCAACTCGTGTGTGCACAGTGTCTTGAGTGAAAGCGCGCGATGAAGCTCCATAATGGAAACCGTCTCGCAGTGATTCTTTATCCTTAACGACTGCACTTGGAAAATTCAAAACCTACCGTGTTTTGAAAAATGTGGGAATTTTTAATCCACGATAAAAACTTTTGACAAAATCGACTGAATTAGGTCTGTGATATTTTTTTAAATACAAATAAAATATATTAATTAGAAAGATATCCATATGAAATCAATATCATCGAAAAATATTATTGTTGCCATCGAATTGGTACCTGAATCTCTTCCTATCCGGGGAAATTGCATTAACCGATTATACTACACCAACACAGTGTATTGACGACAAATTTTCGAACATATATGTTACACTTTTCCAAATTAATACATCTATCGTTCTATTATTTGAAAACATTATTTTTCGATAATATTGATTTTATATGTATATCTTTCTAATTACTACATTTAATTGGTATTTATTAAAATATAAATAAATGAATCAATTGGAAAGACACAGAGAAAAACTCTATTTATGTATATATCTCTAATTGATTAATTTAATTTGTATTAAAATACCACAGAACTATGTTCTGAAAATGCAGCATCACAGAAAAAATGTGTTCTTCTTAATAAATATTTAATAGGTATACATTATTTAACTTTGTTTAAATTAATGATCAATTTGAAAATATGAAAAATAATAAATATTTAGGATTATGGGTGTTACTTTATACTTAATTTGTTTTAACTGAAATTAATAAATTCAAAATTAACATTTTTTTAATTTATAGAGGGTCATTCCATATGAAATAGTTGCTTGACCATTTTTAAAAAATCTCATATTTTTTATGCAATTACTATAAGTAGCCCTAGCAGTTTAAAATAATAATTATTTTAATTTTATTGTTTTTGGTTTTTGCGTGGCAGCTGTATTTGTTTTATGGGGCGTAGTATATTTTTCAATGTAAAGGGTTTGCGGAAACATAAATATCTCAGCTCCTATTTATCTTATCACCATGAGATTAAAAACAATGTGTTCAGAAAAAAAATGCTATAGGATTGTGTACATTTTCACCTACATGCATTCCCAGAAAGGGTTAAAGTCTAGAAACTAGTGTTCATATACCAAATTTGAACTATGAGACTAACACCCCTTTTGTTCTTAAAATTCTCAAAGTTTGGAAATTATAGAGATAAAATTAAGCTTAGCGCTTATGCTATGAACATATGATTAACTTGCTGGACTCCTGGAATGAAGCTCAAACCCCTGACTATAAACGAGTGTCTTAACTACAATATCAACAAGCACATCTTTAGGAGGCATTTTAAAAGAATCCAATTATCATCTCGATTTTTTCCTATCAATCCGCGGTTTCAAATTCATTTTATAATTCTCTTGTTGTTAATAGCTTAACTATTCTTTTTGAAAACTGAAAACCATCGATAAAATAAATTTTGAAATATTAGGTAAAATATAAATCTAATCAATTAAAATGGGTGAATCATACTTAAGATATGACATGTCATGCGTCATTTAACCACGAAGACCATCACCAGAGAACCGCACTTATTGGTCAAATTATTTAATATTAAACTATCGCCGTTATTCATTTAAAAGTTACGATGTAATATAGTTTAATTCAGTAATAATAAACGACCGGCCTTACGAGTACCAAACATGTATGTTCGTTTTATTCCGCCTCTTTTCAGGTACTGGGTAATTGCAATTCAGACGCCAGATTATTGCCTACATGGCTGCGAGGGAGATACGTATCAGCCCATATACTATTACATCTAACTTCACAATTTCATTAAACGTGCCCTTCTTTTCTTTATTTTTCCTTTCTTCCTCGCTAACGATTCAAATATGCCGTTAGTATTATCAACAGCCCCTCATACGACATCAGCCTCAACGTCGCTGAGTTCCACCACCGGCTGCTCAATTCTTTTTTATTTTAAATATTTAGTTTTCTATATTAAACCTTTTTTATAAATATCACTATTTGTTCATATAGTGAAAAATAAAAATATTTTTTTAACTCTATATAATAAAAAACCGTAATATTTTTTAATCAATTTAAAAATAATTTCATCTTAGAATAAATTAAAAAATTTAACATTTTTTTCAGTGCCCATTTAGTGCAATGAGTTTAATCTAAATAAATAAATGTTAAACTATGTAACGTTAATGTTATATAGTTAATAGATTTTATTTTAAAACGTTTAGAAAAGAAAATAATTTTATTAATAAATCTATCCGTTTCTTTGAAATTAATTACATTAGAAACGGTTAATCTTACAGGATTATTTGTTGGTTCAGAGTCCATTTAGTTTTATTTATGCCTTCACCTACCCCGCTGAATAACAATTGTTAACCCAGAAATACAAAGCGTAAATAAAATTCATTACAGATATGTAAATATACACAAAACTAAGCATAAAAGCGGAGCTTCACGTCGTCTACTTTTTGCACTGTGGATTCGTTACAATAATTACGGCATTCCGTTTGAAACACAATCTCAAAGTAGAAAATGCATATTTATTAATTAAGCATAATAAAATCACTGGTTTAATTGTGTAAATCCTTTAATTACACTATAATTTAATATCAGAATGTGAGGGTGTGAGCGTGTGTTCAGAAAGTAAAGACCGATTAGGTTTAAAAAAATAGGAAATTTTTTTAATGAACACTACATTTTATAATAATATTAATGATATATTTATTCCATCGTGGTCGAGTTGTACGAGTATATACAAGATCCGATTCACACATATAAATAATACATAAAATATATACAAATTCAAAAAAATATTTATGTTTAAAAAATAAATGGAAAAAAAGTAGATGAAATATACACATATACATAAACAAAATATATGTACCTAATATATTTAAGTTAGAGCAATTATTATAAATATAGCTACTCTGCAGTCGATTTCATTATCCGGTCAGGGAGCCAGCCTTCCATGAGAGCGTCGCTTGCACTAGAGTTGGTTCTGAGCTCCAGCTGCAGCTTTACAGCAACTCGATGTGTCAGAAGCGGAACGAATCCATGCACACGGCCTTTAGAAAACATTATGGATGCGCTACAACAACGCGCCAACCTGAACAGTTTTCTAATGAGTTGTTATATTTAAGCATTCGTTGTATCTGTTCACAAGTTTTAAAGTCCCGCTATTGTCGTCCACCGCCAGTTCATTTAATCAATTATTAATTTGAGGATGCAATTAGTCATTGTCTCTAAAAGTAAAACCCAAGAATTCTTTAAGCTTATAAAAAATGTAAATATTGCTCGAAGCAAGATCCGGACTAAATGGTGGATGGATCCAAATATATCAAAGGCTTTGCTGTAATATTTTGGACACAGTTGATTAAATGGACTGGCAGTGGACGACTAGAACACCGAGACTTTAAAGCTCCTAAACACATATAATTGATGCTTAAATATAGGAGGTAAATATATGAAGAAATTGATTTTAGTACAGTGTATTTAAAAAATATATAAAATTGTTTTTTTTAATATTTTCTTATTTTTTAAGGTAAAATTTCATCAGTTTCTAGATTTCCTAGTAGAAAGGAACGAAAAACGTTCATTGAGAAATTTTAAAACAAATTAGATGAATCACTTAGAAAGAAGTGTAAAATTATAGATGTCCCACCTAAAGATTTACATGTAGAGTCTAAATTCGTCATAAATTAAATGCTTAATGTTAACGCATTCCCCAGCAAGAGAATGTCCCGGTGGTAACTAAATATATTTTCGATTGATTTTTTTTTTCTGTATATCTGTAATTAATCTTATTTGTTTCAAATATTAAAGAACCATGTTCTAAAATTGCATCTTTATAATAAAAATATGTATGATTTCATTAAAATATTGAAATATTAATACAACAGTAGAAAATACGAAAAGTGTTGCCAATATAAATATGTATTCATTTTATACAGTTAAATTTATAAATTTACGAGTATCTACATTATTTACGTACTGTATCTGGATAAGCAGTGATGGAGAAATATTACATATTTTATAGCTTTGGTACCATGGTACAGATTTGTACCAAATTTTGTGAAGTTTTTATATACGACTAACAATAAATAAATGACAAAAATGATATAATATAATAAATCCATCCATTATTAGGTAAATAAATTGAGTTTTAATTCCTTAGTTTGAATATAGGTATAATAGATAGAATAGAGAAGTATAATTATTTTGTAACTGAATAACAAAATTTTGTTAAATTGATTTAGTTTCCAACTACAATAAGTTCATCTCACACATACGTTTTCACGCCTAATCTATTCACAACCTCTTCAATTAATGTATTTACATATCCTAATCATGACACAGTAAACAATAAAAAATAAACTAATGCAATACTGTATTAATTTGTACTGTACCAATATTTATGTAAATTAATAAGGTAGTCCGAAATATGTTAGAACTAAAAATATAAATAGCCAGAAAAGAATTATTAAACCCAATAATAATGCGTTTCATATCTCAGACCTGTGTGTTTTTTTGGTTATATGATAAAACTCAAGAATCCAATGAAATAGTTTCATAGACGTTATTTTTGTTTAAGTAAAGAAAAGTGAGGGGACATAATACATAAAAATCTTCATTATTATGTACGAATGCTGGGTATATTTTATAAATGTATTTTTTTATCTCCTATTCATACCTAATTATTTTCATGTAATACCACTAACTTACTAACTAATATTTGTCATACTCAAAAATGTATTCTTCTGAAATAATTATGTAACGTGAATCAGCTGTTTATTATTATGTAAGTAAGACGTTACAACTTTAGTAATAATATTCTGCGCAAGTATTTCCTATTCAGGAAGATCCAAGGCTTTCGCTCCTTCTATGAATTTCTTTATGCAAAATGACATTGACGAAGGACCGACTTGGTGACGTTGTAGACAGCAGAGCGTCGCGCGTCACGACTATGCAAAATGTTAATATGTAAGTCATTTGAGGGATGCCATTCAAGAGGTGCCATTAAATATTCATTCTTCAGATTACAATTACATCGAAGCTATCCTAGTGATTCGGTAATGCCTGTCAAAAGTGTCAGAAATATCCTAAATAATACCCATTTAGGATATTTCTGACATCAATATTTACTGAATCTTCTGGTTTTTGTATTAGGCATTTCAAATTGTTAGAATTATTTATGCGTATTGTTTTGTATATCAATTTTATATAGTTTAAAGCAAAGTTTTTCCTAAAGAACTTACATTAAAATATACAAAAAACGTCATAATTAAACCCAAGATATATTTATCAAAAAACAGCACCTAAACAAAATGTATAACAAAACGTGATCGCCAGCACATGCTATTATTAGATATCAGACTATCTAAATTATTATCGACAATATTTTATAATATTTGTTTTTAATTCAGAAAAAGCATATCGACATTGATGGCTATCCATACGTACGGACGGACGTACGACCGTATGTAAATAAACGAGTTCAGTATAATTATTTGTATAAAATACTGATAGGATTGGCGCGTTATTGTAGCACTTAATACAATATTTGCCAAAAGTCGTGTTCATGGATTCATTCCGCTCCTGAGACATCTGAGACGCTAGTGTTAAGTTGCGGCTGGATCACAGTACCAACTCTTCAGTGCAAGCTGTATTCTCATGGAGGTCTGGATCCTTAATCAAAAAATGGCATGGGCTGCAGAATAGATACAATGACATATGATATATAGCCGTAACTTAATCTGAATTATAAGTGTATTTATTATGTACATAATCGAATTTTGTGTTCTTCAGAGCTGTTGAAATCATATGTTTGTATATTTAATTATAGCTTCATTCTCTTTATCCTTTCTATCTTTAATTTTATATTTACTATTTTGTTTCTGATGTAATATATCATAATTAATGCATACATACTACAGATCGAAGAACGTGCATGAAAAGACGAGGCAATAGTGGTATGGTAGGACACAAGAGTGGCATTCTATCCTCTCAGCCTAATTCTGCTAGGAAACAACTTGATGGTAAGTATTACACATACGACACGATTACGCTGGAATAAATTCATTATTACTATTATTATATTAATAATACTGTTACCAAACAGGTTTTCCGATTTATTAAAACAATTTAATCTATAAAATAGTCTCGTTTCTCTTCCTGATGTTTAATATTAAAGGGTATTTTAATTGAACCCGTGCACTTAAAGTATTTTGGTATTTACAATTGTTTGCATAAAGTTCGTAAAACAATCCGTCGTGTTCTTATCGATGGTAAGGGAAGCGGTCATTGTATTTCCTACTGCCGAGTTTGTTGCAAGCTATCCTAATGAGGCTAGCGCAAAGCTTTAGCTATTTTGTTGTGTGAATTTATCATTAAACCCGTTTTAAAACCCAGTTCTGTAAATACTTTAGTATGTTTATTACATTATATATTGCAAATCACCATTGTGACAACAATCACCTCAATACTTAACACATTGATTATTGAGAATATAATCTTAAATGATGGATACGCAATGCAGTAATTATACAATACGTTCACATGTATATATAATACTTAAATCTTTGACTATTGATATACATATATATATATATATATACATCGATAGTTAAAGCCTTGACAATACAAATGTTACCGTGACGAAATGTCGGCCTAGGTTTTCCCAAGGAAACCATAGATAAAGAGCGCGATCTAACCCACAAGAGACGCCAGTTTCATACATTAGCAATCACGGAAACCTTAAATGAATTATTCTTAAATAATTTCACTTATGGTCGGTGTCAACGAATGAGATTTCTCTAGGAAATGTGGTGATGTGCAATATGTTATCGAAAAATACCAATTACAGTAGATTATATTTACTTTTGCTTTATGTATGTATTCAGCGAATGTAAATGTATGTTCTTACTTTAAATTGTATCAAGTCTACCACCTCTTGAATTTGAAAAAAAGTTATTGAAAGTTTTTAAAATATATTTATAAATTGTCCTGCACATTTTAAACATAAGTAAATAGGGAATAAATTATATTTATCTTCAAATTTTAATTGATTTTTTTACCGATGTCTACTAGGGTAGGCTGAAAATATTTTAACCTCATAAAACATACTATCCAATTTTTATTATCAATAATTAGAATCTTTTTAGTTCTACCAGCCATATCTGACATGAAAGAGTAATTCATCTTCACTTCGGAATTGCACGTGTAGAAGCAAATGCCAAGGTTTCTGACACACAAACAAAAAGATATTCGTGCGGAACTCTATGGAAGTGTTTAGCTACATTTAAAGAAAATCTGAACATATATGGCATGATTTGTGTCTATGAATGAAACCTGGATCCACCTCACTATCCAATTAAGAATATATTATTTTTAAATACAGTAGGAACCCCGATTTTAAGTTTCTGAATAAAAAATATGTAAACAGAGGGAAAATGTAAATGGGGGGTATTAAAAAAAACAGATTACTAATGTTTTATTGAAAAAATCAAACAATATTTTTTGCTGCATATTTTTTTGTACTTTTAAATAATTATTTCAATATTATAAATTAAATTGAAGATTACTGGTGGTACATTGCTAATACTAGTAAAATATGCTTTGAGGCCTTCAATATACCTCATGGCATCGCCCTTTGTAGGAACTGGGTTTATGGGATGAGCAGACACTTCTTATTTGTAAGGAGGTTCTTCTTCTGTCAAGTTTTCATTTATGCGACTCTTCACTATTTCATCAATTTCCACTACGGAGTCAACGTTTAAATAAATATGCAAGGGTTTTTCATAAATTCTTTTTAATAATCAACATTGTATATACTATCTTCTACCCAATTTTCTTGCTGATTCTAGTTTGTAAAAAACAATAAAAAAACGAAATATACAACAAGCAAACGACCAACACACTCTTGGCTCAATGGCGAATAGCGAACTGGCCGAACGAATTTCAATCAATTTTAGACGCAAATCGCTGAAAAAACAAACGTAAAATAGGGTTTGTAATATACTAAAATGACACGGGACTGCAGAAATACGACGCAAGTGAAAGGAAAACGTGAATTCCGTTCATGTAAAATCGGGGTTCCACTGTACTGACAAAAAACGTCATCTCTCACCACAATGTACCATTTCACACAGCGGCCAAGCTCTATACCACTGGCTTGATGATGATATTGATGAGCTATCTGCCTTATTCACTCAACATGGCAGCGTTACTTCACTACACTTCTTCCTTAACCTCAAAAATAATCTTGCGGAAAAAATTTAACTTGAATAGCGATATCACAACACCTGTGGAGCAGTATTTTGAAGATCTTAACGAATTCTTCGTACAACTGGATTATCGGAAGCATCATTGTGAAATGTGCGTTGAGCTTGAAAGATATTAAAATGAAAATGAAAAATATTAATATTCTGCAGTTTGTTTTTTTCAGCCTACCTTAACTTATTCAACGTATTTATTGGTTTTTCTTTTCCCAGAATAATTTCATATAAGTGTTTTCTTTTTTTCTTTTTCAGTTAATTTTTTTAATTTTAATTTATTGAGTAATTATGACATCCAATTAAAACAAGTCTGTAGGAAATAATTTTAAAAGATGAGAAAAAAAAACAAATTGTTACTTATTTTACAAATATAAATAAATGAGTATCTACAATGTATACATAAATATGTACTCTTAAGATATTTTAAAAGTAAAGCCGTTAAAAAAGAAGGATATAATTCTATTGTACTACTGATATAATCAAGCACCTTTGATTACGTAACAATTACGGTACGATTCATTTTGCTCGGCACCGAATACCATTATTTTAAAAAGCGCGAACCTTTGTCGAGGTGACGGCCTGCTTTGTTTGCCTATCCTACCCTCTTTCCCGTCAGAGGGCTATCCTGTGTAAATAATTTACCCTCCGCGTAGCCAACTAGGAATTTAAAATACCCCGCCAAATAAAATATGTTTATCGGAAAAAATGTAGATATCTGACGAAATGTTATATTTTATACATTTACCTACGATTATCTAAATGCGATTTGTTATAATTTGAAACAGTTTATTATATCGCGTTATAAACGTTATATTATTATGATATATCTACTACAACAGTATATAGAATTACCTAATTACATCTTGTTTTACTCTTTATATATGTTTTTTTATATGTTATCTAATTGTATCTTATTCTACTTTTTATATACATATAATTTTTTTTTATACACCGAACATTGGACTTACTTTAAGTTTTGCGTTGTAATTATATGTTATTTAATTGCATCTTGCTTTACTCTTTACATATACCATATATTATATCTTATACATTGAACAATGCATTTACGTTAAGTTTTACAAAGCATGTATCTAATCTAATGACATCTTGTTTAACTGTTTATATATTATACATATATATATATGTACATTGATCATTGCACTTTATTTACTACTATACTGGAAAAACACTGTCTGCTATAATACAGTAAAATACTAGTGTAACAGGCAGGGTACCTACATATATTTCTTACTTTTCTGAAATATTTATCTGATTATAATATAACACACTGTACTAATAATCAAATAAATAAATTATGATTATTATTATTATATCTGGAATTTTTCTGATACTAAATTAATATAGAATGACAGCTGTCAGTTAAAATGTCACATCCATCCAGCAATAATATTATACACTATAAAGTATGCATGAGCTATTCTCGATATTACTATCGCATGTAATGTACAAATAAACGATAACCAAGATCACTGACATACAATTCAAAGAGATGTTTCAGTGATTAAAAATGTTCTCAAAATGTATTCACGACCGTTCAAAATCGTGTATACAATTTTCTGAGCTATTATACCGCGTGTATCAAACCCCTTTGGCCAACGTTTTGGATCTTATTAGAGTATCTAACAGCGACATCAACCCAGATAATGGACCCTACAATAAGACAAAGATATCGGATACATACTGCAGACTGGCCCAAAAAACTACAGACGGATTTTCAGTGTTTATTATATAAAACATTTAATATAACAAGTGAAAATGTACATATTATTAAATTATTTTTAAACTAGTAAATTGAATAATCAATAAATGAAAGAATTTCGTAGCTGGAAGCTTGTTTATTAGTATTTATTATGAAAGTGACAAATAATTATTGTATGGTATTGACGTTTCATGACACGGTTTCAAAGCACAAGCATTTAGCTAAGTTTGAAAATAGTAAGAATATTTTAAATATGAATTAAATATATTAATTATAAAGATATACATATAAAATCAATTGTATCGAAAAATGTTGTTGTTGCGCTATCGGGATACGAACCTGGATCTCTTCCCTAACCGGGGGAGGTGCTTTATCCAACTAAGCTACAGCGGCATTATTTTTAGCGACAATTTTTTGACCCTATATGTTACCTTTTTGAAATCAATACATTTAATCGTTCCATCATTTGACAGAGCCATCTACCTTATTTTTACAGAATCTCAAAATACCTTTAAGTAAATCTGATAGTAGACGCCAGAATTATCAATTCATTTTATTAAATTTTGGACACATTGATACAACTTTATTATTTTTTAGGAGAACACATTCTTATTGTGAAGTTGTAATTATTCAGAACATAGGTCTGTGATATTTTAAATATGAATTAAATATATTAATTATAAAGATATACATATAAAATCAATTTTATCGAAATATATTGTTGTTGCGCTACCGGCATAAAATGTTTTTATTGATTATTAAACAATAGTAGTAAATTATTTAAATATATTACAAGAGTTTCGAGTGAACTATCGTAAAGTATCATTCACGAATGGGTGTTAAATTTCACTAGTTAATTTACATACATGGAAAAATTTGAGGCGTTAAGCACGTAATTATAAATGAACAAGTGTTTCTTTATGATGAGGTTGAATTAATGATTTATAAACTCGCTGTAAAATGTGAACTCAGCCGCGATCAAAAAGCTCCGCGCGCAATCGCTCGGGTAGCAAAAGCTCTTTACGCTGAGCAGCTTTTTTAATTTATTCATCGAGTTTTGTTTGGGGTTTAACAGATGGCAGTAAATCGTTGCCTGACCTTTATTTATGTTACTGTTGCCGTGTTATCCGCTGGTAAACACAGCCGACCATCGACAATCTGCTCTCTTTTCATACTGTACGGGGTAATCCGACAATTTTACAATGGATCTCTATCCATGATTTATTCGCGGTTATATATTTTTTTAACATACCATTGAATGCAATTTTCAATGGTTTACCAACAAATCTATTATGTACATTTATTATTAAAGAGAATACATTCTTATTGTGAAGTTGTCATTATTCAGAACAGACGGTATGTGATGTTTTAAATACTAATTAAATGTATTAATCATAAATATGTACATATAAAATCAATTTTATCAAAAAATATTCAAACCTGGATCTCTCTTCTAATTCGGAGAAGGTGCATTACCAACTATGCTACAGCGACAGTATTTTTAACGACAAATTTTATGTTACACTTTTTCAAATGAATACATCTGTCGTTCCATTATTTGAAAGCCATCTATATTGTTTTTACGGAATCTCAAATACCTTTGAGTAAACCGATAGCAGACGCCAGAAATTAAATCATTAAATTTAATAAAAATGGAATTGATAAGTATATCTTTATAATTAATACATTTAATTAATATTTTACCTACATTTATGTTTACACTCATTTAAATAAATTTAATATGGGTGACCCTCTTTATAATTGTGTCAACTATGCTACACATATAAAGACCTACATTCGCTCTAAAATTGATATTGAGAATGCCATCGAAAGGAGGAAAACTGCGGGAAATGAAGTAAATTGTGCTCTGAATGCAGTCATCACTAGTATGATTTTTTTGCAGTAAGACTAGTGATGCATAACGGATTGCTGGTGCCAACACTAATGTTTGGAAGCAAAGTCTAGAATTGACAAATAAACAATAAAATAAATACGGTGGAAATGCGGTTACTCAGTTGCATGTGTCGAAAATTTATAAATAATTAAGTAAAAAATGAGTAAACTACGATTATTAAAAGTATATTTATCTTTAATATGGATAAGACAGCAGAATATTTTATAGTTGTCTAAAACAAATCAGTTTATTTCCCAAATACCTACCTTATTATATGATTTAGAATAGAACTTGATCATTACACGTTTTATTGTGAGTTATTTAGAAATTTATTAAACCTTTAGTGATCGATAGTTTTTCATTACACCAAATAGCTACAAGAGCCTATAAATTAATCACATGTTCAAATAAGAGCAGGACTTCACAGACATCAAAGATGGTTCGTACTCAGACTTACACACTTTATTAAAAACGCATTACAACTTGGATACATTAATTAAATTCTCTTTGTAATGTTTTCCCCTAAAAGTTAAATTAAATTATAATCTCAAAATACATCGCGGAATGGGCGCTGTATGTTGGCTAGTGAAATACGTCTTGGTGTACCGGGTGACGATATTACGATGAGCACGTGATTGGTCTGTACTGTTGGGCGGTGCTTTGCATACGCACTGTATCTCTCAACATAGAGACTTCTGATAGCTGTAACAAATTAGTCTATAAAAAATAAAATACCTAATTTTTGTATTACCTTAATTCCCAAGGGAAAATTATGCAGTCCTTATATAAGGTATATAAAGTAAACTCGAACTTCTTATATAGGAACCAATTCAAAATTTATACTTTTCATGTCATTTCAAAATTTTCATATTCTATATAAATGTCATTAAACTAATACTTTATATAATATTATAATATCCTTATGTATGTCACAAGTAAGGAAATTTGAAATGAAACTGTTACGTTACATTGAACTGAAGTGTACATGTTCTTTGAAATATACGAATTGGCTAAGATATGTTACTGTTTTTTTGTAAAGATGCATTATTTATATAGAAAACGGCCATTAAAGAATATGCCCATTTCAATTGACAGAAATTAAAACACTAGTGCCACTGTACTGTAGGTAAGTTTTAATTATTTTTTTTTACATGGGCTGTTGACGCAAGTCGAGTATCTACTCCCTGTGTATTTTTTCTTTCCAAAAGACCTTTATATACCTTTCCCGTTTTGGCCAATTAATTACTCAGGGATTTCGTCGACGGGGAAACAGGTTAACATCAGTGTTTCTTTTAACGTTCGAAAGTAGCGTCGTACATAAAATCCGGACCACGAAAAAAAAAACACTGCAGCATCC
The DNA here is from genome assembly GCA_031772225.1 of Eubasilissa splendida. Lineage (NCBI taxonomy): Eukaryota > Metazoa > Arthropoda > Insecta > Trichoptera > Phryganeidae > Eubasilissa > Eubasilissa splendida. The sequence continues at coordinate 20,169,067 of CM062851.1, read as the reverse complement.
GTAGTGCAGTGATATTTCCGTTCTTCACTACAAAAGTGTGAGTCAACTGGAGGTGAAAGTTGACGTCCAACCCAGGACCGAAATCAAGGTAGGTCAGATCTATCTGCCAATATTCCTGCCTTGTTCCAATTCGGATTGCGTCAACCAGCCATTAATTTAATCAATATTGTCCACTGAATCTTATCCCACCACGGGCATTTTTCTAAGTATGTCTTTCGCGTCTATCCTAGGACGGGTTTTAAACACAAGCCTTTTAGCCATCTTGATTAGGATTATATTTTATAACATTCTCTATTCTAGGAATATTTGTTCAAATTACTCACATCGCATCAATGTTCATTAAAATTCATGTCACCCACTTTGGAGAATTCCAGCTCAGCGCCTCGTTCACAAATTTCAAGTTTGAATTTGACGGATTACAGGGGGTGCCTTTTTAATTAAACTGTATCACCAGTGGTCTTATCGTATCGCGTGTTGCACATTTAAAACAAAGTTTCACCAAATTCCATAGCAGACAAAGCAACTGGATGAAATATATTCGTGTAAAAGCCACACAAAGGCACTAATTACGCCAATACACTGGTACTTGATTAATTCGTTATTCATTATTATTATTAAAACGCTTTTATTTTTCACGCTTGTAAAACAAATAATACAATTGATCATATTTTTATATTTTATATAGATCTCGATTGAAAGGTTACTGCGGAAAACAAAGTGAGCGGCGCTTTGAATGAAATTATAGCTAATAAGAACTTGTCAACCGGGGTAAAACTGGCGGTACACAATGGAGTCCTGGTATCGAAACTGATGTATGGAAGCGAGGCCTGGATCTGGTAGAAGAGAAACGAAAGTATACTGAATACAGTGAAAATGAGTTCGCTTAGACATAGTAGCAGATCCATTTATGTAGAGTAAAGAATAAAGAAATAAGGAAAGATAGTAAAGCTGATCTTAATATAATGAGTAAAATTAAGAATGGATCACTAATGTGGTTTAGTTATATCTAACGGAGGATAAAATGGTAAGGAAGATATACGTCACAAGTGTTGATGTCATCAGAAATAGAGAACATCTGCAGAATACTTGGAACGACAAGGTAAACCAGATACTGGAAGATGATCATGTTAGAAGTCTTAATAATCAGCGAGCTTATATGAGAAGATATATGAATGTGGATAAGGCGAAAATTGTGTGTCAGGACAGAAGAGTGTGGCGCTCTATTCTCTCTGCCTACCCCCGCGGAAAAAAGGCGTGATGATAAGTTAGTTAGTTAGTTTGTTAGCTTATCATATTTTTAGAATATTAGAAGTGAAATCGAAACCGAATTAACCTATTTAGGTATGTTTATGAACGTACAATAAAAACAATATATAAATACATATGAAATTACATTTAGTTGCAATATAATTGGAACTGTTATATCAGATGATAATATCTTATATTGCCAATTATTAGAGTGCGTCCCAACGGAGACATTTCTGTCCCGATAGTGGTGGTGAAGTTCTCTCCGCATAAAATGTAAGACAACAATTAAAGCAATAATTCATCTTTAACTGTTTGCCTATCTTTAGACCACTCTCGAAATGAAGGTGTCTACATGTACACGTTCATTTAGATAATGTGTGACAAAAACACAAAAATATTGAGTTTTATCCGTTCATATTTTTTAATACTGAGTCACGGGTACGTATTATTTTATTTTTCATATCATTTTATCAAATTTGTATGCATTCTGTATAAATAAAAATAGTATATGTAACATTACATAATTTTCATCATTTTTTACTCTTTACATATCGTATTCTTTAAGGTAGTACACAACTAATAATATATTTATCTACTAATTAAATGTATTAATTAGAAATATATACAAATAAAATCAATTTTATCAAAGAATATTGTTGTTGCGCAACCGGGATTCGAACCTGGATTTGTTTCTAAACCGGGGAAGGTGACATTTTTGACGACAAATTTTCGTGTTCCTTTTTTTCAAATCGTTCCATTATTTGAAAGCCATATACTTTGTTTTTACGGAATCTCAAATACCTTTGAGTAAAACGATAGCAGACGCCAGAATTAACAATTCATTATTATTCAATTTTTGGACACATTGATACAGTTTTTCCCTGGTTTGGAAAGAGATCCGGGTTCGAATCCCGGTGGCGCAATAACAATATTTTTCAATAAAATTGATTTTATATGCATATATTTCTAATGAATACATTTAATTTGTATTAAAAATATCACAGACCTATGTTCTGAATAATTACAACTTCACAATCAGAATGTGTTCTCCTAATAATGTATTTATCTTTACATGTGATCGCTTTATATACTCTTATCTTATTAGTTCACATAATGTAATTAAAAATCTATTAATTATGTGCTGTCTAGTGTCAAGTGCTTTGACACTAGATAACGTATTATTAAGATTGGGGAAAGGTAAAATCATAAATACATCATTATATGGGACTGGCTAATATATTTATTTATTTATTATTATACACGCCCTATTCAGGCATTAAAATATTTTTTTATATAAGATAAAATTACAACAGAAGTGCAGTACACAAAGAAACAAACTACATAGTATCAGAATATTTTTACATAATTAAAAATAAATAATAAATATAAAATGTGAAGTAGTAATAAAATAATAAAAATCATTATATTGATTAATTATAATGATTTGTAATATTCACACATTTTTATTGCAAACTTGTAATTTCAAAACATAGTTCTGTAGTATTTTTTAGTACAAATTAAATTAATCAATTAGAAAGATATACAGAAAAAATCAATTTATAACAGATTCAGGATCAAATTCCGATAGCAACAAATTATTTTTGAGATCAATGGATTTGTTTTGTATATCTTTCTAATTGATTAATTTGATTTGAATTATTTATAATGATTTTATTCATTTTGAATGATTCGTTCATTTCTATCGTCTCTAAGTTATCTAATCTCACAATACCTTCGCCTTCATTTAATATAGTCAATTCGGCATATATCGAGAATATTGCCCTTTCTCGGAATTATACAAAAAATATTTTTTCCTATGGAATTGAGTGTCCTAGTTTCAAAAATTATAAAAACATATCCGGTCACAAGTATTTAAAAAAATATTTAATTGATCAACCACGTAGTACTAAATATTCTTAAGGATGGGAGCGCTATTTGAATAGTTCATTCCTGAGCGCTAAATACCCTAGGTACGCCTTTGCCACAGAATAACTATTATCGAGAATATGGTCCAATCTCGGATTTTTGTGAAAAATATTTTTTCATATAGAATTGAGTGCACTGATGTCAAAAATTAAAAAATACATATCCGGTCGCAAGTATTCTAAAGTTATTATATTTTAAAATTTCGAATTTTAACCGTATTATCTATCACCATATCACGTTATTAAATATTAAATATCCCGTTTTGGCGCTCCCATATGTCATATGGCCATATGGCCATATGCCCCCTCCCCCAAACCCCCTTAGCTACGCCACTGGTCTGTGGTTTATACAAATTGTGACAAGCTTTATTTTATAAAATTTACCGTTAGAAGCAATAAGATCTAAAGCGAATATTGATTTATCACAAGATCGGTAATGAATTTATTACATTTCAATGTTTTTTTTATTACATCTCTAAATTGCAATGTATCATATATGTAAAAAGTTATTTTGTTCTGCTTTCTTTCACAGTTATATAAAAATATCGGTTGATAATATATAATAGTAATAGATCAAACAGAAAGTTATTAAAATAAAAAAAATTAACATTAATTAAAATTAACCCAAATAATAATCCGCTTCCAAATACAATACTCCTTCTGTCGGTTAGATTTAAAAGGATGACAATTTATTTCATCATCCTATTTATTCAATATGCTAACGTCATCAGGTCTCCTTTGTGAGTGTTTTTAATGAATAATTCATGTAATAATTACTTTGCGTCACCGTATCACGCGTGGGAGAGAAACATTGTCATGGCGTGCAAAATGAAATTAAACATTTTAATGAGGTGTTAACAAAAAGATTTCAAATGAACTGGATACTTTTGTATGATAGGGTTTTTAAATTAAACTGGACATTGTTAATTAATGACAAATTGTCCCTGCTCGGTTATGTGTACATGTTATATGCTAACAGTTCATGCACGGCGTTGCCTGCGATTCAGGGAGGTGATGAAAGAGTGGGGTGAGGTTGGTGCATTTGTTTTGCACAGGTTCTAAAAAGTAATGATGTATGCAAAATTTGGTCGCGGCGAGGGGAGGGTGACACATCTAGGTTGGGAGATTGGTTTGGATGGATGAATGAGGTGGGGTGACTAAATTTTCCTCAGCGTTAATAATGTGTATAGGTACTGTTTATTTAGTTCTAATTTATTATAACTCCTAAGAGTACTGTTGGTCCACCGACATTTGATCTTCTGATGTTTGATCCCCCGATAGACGTTCCCCCGACAGTTGATCCCTCCAACAGTTGATCCCACTCGGATTTTTATTTATATTTTATGATAATTGACATAAAAAATTATGTAAATAATTATAAAACCATCTTAATGAAAATAGAACTAAAATGTTAAAACAATAATTTAAAAATGGTCTATCACAATTCTTAAAAGTAATAATATTTAACATAATAATGATTTAATGTAAATGTGAAAACATTCTTACTTATCTGGAATTATATATAATTTTGTACGAGAGCAATATTTGTGTAAATTTGCTACCACCCTATTTATAACATTCACGGATGTTGGTATTTACGAATATAAATAGGTACTTGAAGAAGCTTTGGGGAATCAATTGTCCGGGGGATCAATTAGCAGAGGGAACAACTGTCCGAGGGATCAAGTGTCCGAGGGATCGACTGTCGGAGGAATCAACTGTCGGGGGATCAAACGTCAGGAAAGCGAACCGTTATTTGACTCGTCTTCCAAATAAATTTTACGTAATAAAATCTTAAACACCTGTACTTAAATATTTAAATATGAGTGTTTAACAAAATTTAATAACTAATAAATTAATTGTTTTCACCCGAGAAAGAACATTATGTATATTGAGAGAAGATTCTGCTAGAAAAAAATGTATGTAGAAGGTGAATTAATATCAAATTGGATACATTTAACGTACAACAATTTCGTTAGCGTATGCGCGCACCAACATTCCATAAACCAGAGAGGATACGAATCGTCGCGCATCGGTAGATCACGTTTCTGTAGGCTGGTTGGAATCCAGAAGGATCTGCTTGTTCTCAAGGTCGACGAATGACGATTTAAGGTACAGAGCAGAGAGGATCTGTCTACCCCCAAATGAATGAATGTGTAAATGTACAGGTAGACAGAGTGACTTTAGTGTGCGTGATTCCAAATTTATTATCACTAATGTTAACATATTTAGACCGTAATCGTTTTATAAAATATAGTAGTGAAGAGAGTTGCTGCTCCACCATTAGCTCCATAAAAGATCAAGTACCCACAAATAAGTAAGTGGCGATAGTCAATTGCCTTAAATGAGATATTTTATATATGGATTTGGTCAAGCGAGGTAGTTACTGAAAACTGTATAGAGTTTATTTATATTTAACCTTTATCTTCAAATTAAACAATGATCTGTAATAAAACATTGTTTTATGTTTTCGGATTTCATAACCGGAGGGCTGCGTAAACCTTTTGAATTAGGGGATCTCAGCCTCGCTGCGCCAGTCATTAGTAATCACACAATATAAACACGGTAGAGAATTGGACCAAAGCAAATATTTGCTAATACCCTTTCTTTTTCCTAGACATATTTTACAAAACCAAACATTTTATAAAATAATATAATAATTATTGTGTTGTTTTGATCGCCTTTTAAAATGAATTGTTGCTTATTTATATTAAAACTTTGGATCGTCTGTTTTACATACAAATAATGTTAGTCTTAAATTGAATAATTTAGAATCATTAGAAATAAGTAAAGCGTCTAAAATTAACCAAAATATTATAAATAACCAACTAAATTTTACCGCAAGTCCTATCCTGTAAATTTTTCCTTAAATAATTATCCAATAATTTTGGATTATTAAGTCAATTTTCATATCGTTCATCATCGTAACAATTTAAGTTATGTATATACTAGATTTATTTTATAAATATTTTTTAAAAACATTGGATCATTTTGGCATGTGGTTTTAGTTAGTATATTTATTTATGTTAAGTTATAAAAATGGTTAAAAACAAAGTTATAAATAATTTATATTAAAATGAATAAAAATCACAATGTAATGTTTGCAATAAATATTAAAAATATCATTTTTATTTATAAATGTTGAATTAAACTTAAATTATTAATAAATTAAATTATAGCAAATGTATTATTTTTTCGTTTATTTTCATAAACAAAGCCCAAAAAAATGGAAAACATTCCTAGACTGAGATATATCCTTATTCAGCAATTGTTGTACGTATGAAGATACTTTATGTAAAACAAAAATGGTTATAATTCCTACGGAATGGGAATTATTTACATCCTCTGCGTTTTTAAATCTGCAGACTCCCGCATCGCTAAATAGGCTAAAAAAGTACAGTCATTTTAAATATGGCAATCTCAATCCAGTAGCTTCCTCAAATAGATTTGCTAAAGCACAAGTCTACTAAAAAGGAGTAAGGGATAAGTGTACACAAGTCGGTTTTGGTTAAGCTCACGGGAGGAAACCTTTGTCGTGTCTGCGAGCTACGCGCAGCTTCCCGCACACCCTGCTGATTAATATGAAGAGAGAAGCAGAATTATGGAGATAGGGGGACCGTGTACAGCAGGGGTTGCAAATTTAAATCACGTTTATATACAAGTACGGTAAATAATCAAACATATAAGGAAGTTAGTATATGTTAAACAAATGATTTAAAAAATTGGGATGTAACTATTACATTAAACGATTTTTTTTAAAATTGGTATATAGAGGAAGGTTGTAATCAGAAGGATTAAATATGTAGTGTGATGAAGTGCTTTTATATTTTAGTCCACCGTTCGTGTTCAAGATGCAATACTCAACTTGGTTCAACAATCAGAAATGAGAGAGGTGATAAGCCATTGACCAAAATATATGAATTTACTGAATTTTTTCAACAAAGGTTTACAATGGATTGTATTAAATTTACTAAAGTGGTAGAAAGTTAGAGTGAATGATATTGAGCAGTTATAGTTCGGAGATTGGCAGAGAAATGCTCAACGTCACACCCAAACTCAAGATATATACATATTATGTTTTTTATTTTATTTTTTATTTTTAGGAGAACACATTCTTATTGTGAAGTTGTAATTATTCAGAACATAGTTCTGTGATATTTTAAATATGAATTAATTAATTAATACATTTAATTCATATTTATATTATGTTTTGTTCAAAATACCACATTTTTGTCATCAATTATTACAAGCTACAAGTGTACAATATTACGAAGATGATTAAATATTAAATGCTTAATTTTTTTTCACTTGTTTGCTTATCAACAGTACCGTCTGTCTAAAGAAATATTTAAAATCGTTTTATATTTAAATTTACGACAGACCGTGAAGTTTTGTATCACTCTTTTGAGAATTTTTTCGAACCCTTGATTAATTTTATTGCGCTATCAAAACATCTGAAAATAATATTCAAGCGCTTTTCGTCAAATTCATTGTAATAACATTATTAATAAATAACAGACAGAAAATTGTTCAAAATTATAATTACATAAGTAACCCACGCAGTATTAAATACGGTTAACAACAAGGAGTTTTACTTCGTTCTTCACTGTCTAATTAAAGCAAAATGTTAACTTTGTTCAAAAGGCAGACATGGCTACAGGATTTAAAAAAAAATAGAAATGGTTAAAGATTATTAAAAGATAACAAACCTAGCAAACAAAATAAAAATATTCCAAGTTAGCATATCTTCCCAATTAAAATTCAGAATTTTAATTACTCTGCAGCTTTTGAAATCTGCACTTATCATGAAATTAATAATGTATTATTCATTAAATTATATCCGTAGGTATAAACATCATTTATGAGAACAAAAGCTTCTCCTTCCCTAAGTAGTACCTGCACGGGGGATTTGGTCTTTGCACGGAGCATCATGGTAGTAAAAAGATTTTTATATTGAAATACCACATTACCAAAAGATTTAATATTAATTACGTAAATTAATTGTTGAGTGAAGGGTAATAAATAAATATAAAAATTATTACTGTTTAACATTAATATAAATAGTATCATAAATATAACAAATACTTTGAAAACTCTTGAATCTTTGATGAAACATAATAATGTGAATTTTAATTCTTCATCAAAGTACCTACGCGTCTACAATAGCTTTTAAGCGTAATGTAGCTTTTAAGGATTTTTAATTGGGAAGAAAATTAATAAGTATTACATAAATCCCTACGTAATTAAGTTCCGTGAAATTAGATTCTCAAAACATTACAGATTTTATTTAATAATAATAATAATTAAGGTAAAACTAATTCATGTCCATCTTTTTATTCTGTAGAATCTGTCTCTTTTGTATCTTTCACAGGATTGGACGACTATAATACAGTATATTATAACGAGTAATATAGTTGAAATTAAGAGTTAGAAAAGGTCTTTGCAGTATAAATTACTTATTTTTTTCTTCCGCGTTCTGGCATCATTATTACAACGAATTTATTGATTATAGACTATCGCAAGAAGTTCTAGAATACACTGCTTTGTAATCACAAAAAATCCAGCAACACTTTTCTTTTATACTTTTAAAATCAGCAATATTATCTTTGTGGTTAAGATTCATAAAATTTTTTTTTTAGTACCTAACTCAAATCATTACTAAATTTTTTTTTTTTTTTAAATAGATTCTGTTAAAGAAACAATATATGTTTTAGTTAGTTATGACATCCTGAAGAAGAAAATGGTATTTTTCGAAACGGGTAGATGTATTTAAACTCATTTTAGTGGTTAATAAAACAAAGATAATAAATAAAAATACTTTTCTTTTAAATAATACATTTTCAATAATAGTAGAATAATAATTTGGTCTGATAGAGTACAGTGATTGTGATACTCTGTGTTGTTAAAAGAGTTCTGTGAAAAGATTATAAATATTTGTTGTGTTTAAATTGGATTTTTAAACTTTTTGTGATTTTTCAAACCAATTGATATTTTACGAATTTATTAATTTAAGTACGTAGATACAGATTAGAGATCTTAAATGCAACATAATTTTTTTAAATATTACTCACGAAAATAAATAAATTGATATTTTTCTTGGAATTGTAACAAAGTGACGTTATCAAATTTTATCGAGAAATTTTCCTCCGAATCGAATTTTCACGTAAAACACCATCTTTCGGCGTGCCCTCACAATTACCTCAGATAATATTAACATTGCGAGAGATACGCACGAAACAGTGTTGACGTTATGTTGCCGCTGCTATGGAGGACTTGGAAATTAGAAAGGAGTATGGTCCATTATAGCATGCTTTCTTAAATCATTGTATTTTTATTTTTAAATGTTTAAAAAAATTTCAAGGAACAAGATAAAATATTTACTGTTTCCGGGATAAGTTTATAGAACTCCATAATCACATATGTGAAAAATACTTATTTTTTTATTGTACACGTTTAATTTACTTAAAACGCGTTTCACCTTATAATGGTATTATTTTTGAAATAATATAACTCAACAACTTGTATTTGTATTATTGTTTTATTGAAGGAAATTTATATAATTCTGAGTGTTTATATAAATTTTTGCACTTTGATTCTATGTAAATGTAAAAAAATAAATGTAAAATAATAGTTTAAAAAATACAAAAATGTATTCAGAATTTAAATTAATAATGTTCTCTCTTTTCATCTCCTGTAAATAAAAGTATATAGCTGTCATTCAAAAAGATAAACATTAATATAAATACAAGTTGTCTAGTTAAATGATTAGATTGATAATGAACTTACAAGGCAAAACGCGTTTCAAATAAATTAAACGAATAGAATCAAAAAACAATTGTTTTATTTTCACATATAAGATAAAATATGTTAAATTTACACCCACTCCCTGTTAAAAAGGGATACATGTCACCTGTGGAGTATAATTGTGTGAGAAGAAGGATGGGGGATGCTGGAAGGAAAAGGTTAATTCGAGCTAATTAATTAAATATACTCAGATCACGAGAATGAGGAAATACAAATGTGATTAATATTTACTATATACAAGTACGAACAACCGAATGTCGACTGTGTATTTCAAGCGTTCCTCATCATAAGCACGAGTAGAAGCCACTACACGTTTATATGTGTGCATTTGATTGTAAGCACAGAAAACTCTCTCCGTCACCGCTCACTCACTCATTATCACTCCGCCTGCATGGTATCGTGTTAGCTGTAAATAATCATTAACATCGACAATATACGTGTCATCCGTGCAAGGAATAAAATCGTATTAAGTATGTCTACATCGAAATGAAAACTTAATGTATACATTGAGACGTCTAATAATCAATCAAATAATGACGACCATGACCTCAAAAATTGACTCAATAACTATTTTGATATCAGACCAGCCGATTTTTATAGAAAAGATATCGATAAATTAATTCAAAATGGGATAAAGTCCTGAAAAATAATCAAAACAACATCATTGATTGAAATCTATGATTTTATAATAAATAATTGGACAAAACCGCAAAGACTTATTATACATCTCAATATATTTTATGATAAAATGACACCGCGAATTTTTAGACCCGTTAAGAAATATTTGATGTGATAATAATGTAAAGTAGCCTCATATAATTCTAAGGTCTGCAATTTGGATTCCTCAATAATACGAGCGGCTAGGAACACTGCCGGGTCTAGCATCCACTGTTATACAAACAATTCAAGGCCTACTTGGTTATGTGTGTTATTTTAGCATTTAATTTCATTGTTATTTCATAACATTTGTTATATACACACACATATATATATATATATCACACAGCATGCTCGTAAAGGAATGTGAAGAGAAAATATCATACAAAATAATATCCTATTTTAATATACATATCTATATTGGTGTTTCCTTAGCCGACAATTTTTCAAACTCATTCGTTCTTTGGACTTCTAATATTAGCCTCTTTTATACAATTAGTTACCTTTAATTTATTGTTGGTATTCAAATGTGCGTATTTATCATCAATATATATATTTATTAAAATTTTATTATTGAACAGGAATGGTTCAAAATAATAATAATATTTCAAAAAGGAATCTCAAAGTAAACATGATATTTTTAAAAATGTTATAATATCACGAATTATAAACAATATGTATTTTCTATTTAATAAAATTGGCAAATTTAGAATTTTAATATTCATTTTTAGTATGCAAATATGAATGCCTTTCCTCCAATCGTTTGCGGTTGAAATTCGTATTTATAATACTATTATATTATACAATATTAAACGTTTTCTCATTCTCACCGTAAACAGATTTAATAGTATTGTAAACAATCTTTCCGACAGAATAATAGAAATATTGACGTTGGCAGATAATGTTTGTTTTGAAATATTCAAATAGATATAATACAGGTATGTAAAATTATACGGCATCAGTCTATTTTGAAGCGTCAAGATAACAATCGCATCTTTAACAATATTATTGTTTTCATAATAGACCAAATATAATATATCTAAATCTATAATTCATCAAAAATATTATTTTTAATTATCTCAATTTAAACGTGTTATGTTATATCTTAATACACGCATCGCAATTATATCGCCAAATGCTTTTTGCCGGTGCTCAACAACTTGATTGCCTAAATATTAATTTATCCAGGGGCGCATTGGTGATCTAAAAGTATCTCTGGAAATATTCGAAACAACCGGGCCATATCACCATTTTTAAAATGGTTAACAAACAATATAAATAGTATTTTTGTTACATGATTTAAATAACACGTAATGTTTAAAATCAATTAATAAATCTCGTTAAATATGTCTCTCTAACATAAGGGCTTCTAGTTCATTATCACTAATAATAGTAAATAATCTTTTTTTTCCCGATCATATCACACCAACAAATATGTTAGAAATATAAATTATTTATTGCGGGATGCAATAAAAGTTAGTGCTCACTATGAATCCTTTTATAATTTCCGACTAGTATAGAGTTGAATACTGATGATATATTTTGTAAAATAGAAACGAAAACTGAAGCTATCAGTCCACCAGAATTTCCCCCGGTGTTCCTGAATCAACCAATCCGTTATGACGAGTGGAAGATTATTTAGCACCGTATTTCATTACATAGAATAGATTAAATAAATATATTTTTTTTACTCGAGTTAACAAACCATATAAATTGTTAAGAAAAATTAAAATCTAAATAAATTAACATTAACTAAATTATATAATCATTAGTTTTAAACCACTTTATTATATACATACACTAAGGTCAACTACTTTCGGTTGAACCCAACCTTTTTCAGGACAATATTTAATTACTTCATTCTAAACATAGTTCATACATAAGCACTCCTATATATGATCTAATGTATGTGTTTATTTTACTAAAATACTACATATCTGGTCAGTTTCACTTTAAATCTATTCAACGTCTCCTCCTTTCATATGTTTTCTGGCATTTCATTAAAAATCTTCATCTATTTCTGAGATTTGGCCATCCTTCTGAATGGTAGTCTCAGTCTATCCCATCCTCTTGTACAATGCTCGTGCTCAAGTATCAATTTTTCGTAAAAATTCTGCCGATATTTTCTTGTTGAGAATTTTATAAATAAATATCATTATGTATATTAAAATATATGTTCCGCTTAAAGGTCATCATATTCAGCTCTTTCAGCATTGCACTGATCCGAGTATATCTATTTTTTCTGAGTAATATTCTCAAAGCTTTATTTTGCAACACTGACAATGTTGCATTTCTTCTTCTTTAGCAAAAAACAAAATGCTGCAGCAGTAGTTGATGTGAAAAATAATAACAGAGTCGTATACTATTTTACAAGACTCCGTACTGATGAATTTTCTGATCCTTCCTAGAAGTGAGATTTTTATAGAAATCTTTTTAGTCACGTGTCTTTTATTTTGCGATAGATTCAATTTTGATTCTATTATGACTCCCAAATATTTTATTTCAGTCACTTCCTTCAGACTTTCATCATATATGATAACTGCTGGTGTGATTGGTATTCTTTTATTTCCAATGCTCATAAATTTAGTTTTGTGTGCATTTAGTTTTGATTTATTTTTCTTCAGCCATATTGCTATATTATTTAAGTCATAGTTTAATTCATTTAGTATAGTTGCATAATTGTCTCCCGCGATATATATGAGTGCATCGTTAGTAAATTATCTTATTTTGTAATGTTTTAGCATTTTTACGATGTCGTTTATATAGATAATGAAAAGGATAGGGCCAAAAACTGACTCTTGTGGTACTCCCAATAATATAAGGAGGGGGTCAGATATAAAGTCACCTACTATAGTTGTTTGGTGTTCCTTAAACTATTTCAAAGATGTTCTCCTTATTTCGAATTTCCAAAGTTTTTTTATTATTATATCTCTATCGATGGTTTCAAAAGCTCTTTTAAAATCCAAGAAAACTGTAATGATATATTTACCCTTATCAGAATCGTTTTTCCAATCTTCCAGGATAAGATTACAGATAGGATACTATATTGTCCTAAAAATGGTTGGATTCAACCAAAATAGTTAACATTAGTGTATGTAATAATAAAATGGTTTAAAAATAAACATGCTATTATTTAATTATAATGTCAAGTCATAACATGTTTGCGTTCTTTGAAAATTTAAATTGCAATCGTTGGTAGACGTCTAATAACAAGAATAATTTTATTTTATTTTATTTAGTGAACCAACAAATGATAAGTAAGTAGTAATTTGAATTGAAAAAATAATAATTTAAAATTACCTTTTATCTACTTCAATATTCACTGAACGATTCTCATTATGGTCTGGGCAAATAAAATATTTTTCCTAATTCTGAAAACAATTTGTTTTTTTAAAATTCTTTGTTACAAAAATATACCGGCAAATAATAAGAATATAATTACATTAAAAATGGATGGTATGTCATGTCTAGTTTCGGTAAAATATCTAACATATACCTAAAATCAATTTCAGGTCATTCACGTGAACTGACAACTGAACGACGTGATTTACATTTTTATTATTAAATAATGAAATTTGTTAATTTACTATTTACATTGATAACTTTTCTTTCATTGTGAGTTATATGTATATATATATTTACTTACTAAATTTAACTTCCGTTCTAATTTTTTATTTTTTATAATGTACATATCTAGGTTCACAATTATTATTCATGTGATCAAATAGTTTTACATACATATAATTAAATAAAATACAGTGTATAGAATGTCAAAAACCAGTCACTCACAACCAGTAACTAACTATTTGATGAAATTCGAATACTTTTTCCGAACAAATTTCGTGTTTCCTTTGGCTTATGTTTAATCTGAAGACCCGTATTTTGTATTCACTTTTCATCAACAGATCAAACATTAAATTCTTTTATAAAGTGTGACTTTTCCACATGAATCATTTTTAAATATAAAAATATATTTAATTACAGTATAACTTAGAGCGTAAAGTGTAAAAATAATGTTCAAAGTCAAATATTCTTAATTCGAGGGAAAGTTTCAGTTTAATTCAATCATTTTCGAAAAGTTTTTTAAATAACTGTAAAAATTCGTTATTTTTCGGCGGAAATAATTTGAATTGCTTTCAGTTTTTTTTCTCAGAATAACGAAATTTGTTCACAGTAAAATTTTCTCAATATACGGGGTATAACTGACCAAGTCCACAATATTGTACGGGTTGATACTTGACTAAATTACGCGTCGAAAATACACAAAGAATATGTGCAAATTCTGTACCGTACAGACCAGAAAATATGATTGTTTGAAATTTTTTCAAAATCATGTTAAGCTTTAAATTTACGTACTTCGAAATATTTTTGAAATGAATTTATATATTTACTTCAAGTTCTAAATCATCTATCAAAAATAGTCGACCTCAAATTTTTATTTTATTTAATATTTCATTTTAAATCAACAAAATATTTCAATTAATTGAAATAATTCCATAATTACATTATTTTTAAATGCTTATATCTCTGACATGGTTGAGATTAGGCACGTATTCCTTGAACATTTTCGACTCGTAATTTAGTCAGGTACCACGGATAAAATATTGTGGATTAGGTCTGTTACATGCTGTACACGGCATATTTTTTTGACAGCTCTACACAAAATGCGTCAGTTAGCTATTACAATTATCAATAATTGTTAATCACCATAAAAAAAATTACAATCAAGCAGTTTGTAAGATAGTAGTTTGATATTTAGTAAAATGTTTATTTGACACGTTTTCATATATTCATAGGTATATTTATCCATTTAAAATCAAAGTGCCAACGTTTTACAACATTGTTTAAATTACGTTGCCGTTCTCTTAATTTTGATATCCTTTAATTGAATTATCAAACCTCAAAACAGAAATAATATAATCAGAAAATTACCCTTTGTCCATAGTTAAAACTTCCGTTAAGCACTAATCTACAACACCTGTTGTGCTTTTACTTCAAAATTGGGCTGAAAGTCGGTATAGTTTTCCGTTGAAAAATCTGTCCGTCGGGGACCAAACCCACATTTGCCTAAAACGTAGGACAAAGAAAACAGGTACAGGCCGCGTGAAACGTAACAAGGGTTCCTCGGGGAGTCCAAGAGGGCTATTTTATCTTTAATTGGAACCCAAATTAAATTTTCACCCTTGGGCAGCGTTACTTGCGTAACGAGTAATTTTGGCCTGGTATATTCGTGACGGGGTAAAATTAAAAGTTATATATATATATTGAATTATTAGTATTGGTGTTTCTTATATGTATATTTAACTTTTGTTACATCGGCGGTATAAGGAACTATGTCCATTCCAATAAACTTGTATTTATGATTTATTTTATGTGTGTGATATATTTTTCTCAAAACATTTAAATCATCAATGCCATGGAAACGACTATGCCTGGAGTGTTTTTATGGGATAGAATTCGCGATAAATTTATACTGAAATCAAAATAAAAATCGAAGATAAAAATATCTTAAATACAAATTAAATGTATTAATTATAAAGATATACATTTATCTAAAAATATTGTTGTTGCATTACCGAGATTCGAACCTGGATCTCTTTTCCAATCCGGCGAAAGTACATTACCAACAATGCTACAGCGACAGTACTTTTGACGACAAATTTTAGAACCTATATGTTATACTTTTTCAAATAAATACATGTATCGATCCACTATTTGAAAGCGATATGCATTGTTTTTACGGATTCTCAAATACCTTTGAGTAAACCGATAGCAGACATCAGAATTAACAATTCATTTAAAGAGATCTAGGTTCGAATCTCGGTAGCGCAACAACAATATTTTTCGATAAAATTGATTTCATACGTATACCTTTCTAATTAATACATTTAATTATTATTATTACTAACATATAACAGATCTATGTTCTGAATAATTACAACTTCACAATAAGAATGTGTTTTCCTTAATAACAAAATATGTATTTATTATTATCACACATGTATGCACTTGGCTTGTAAATTACACTTAACACTTACACAAATTACACTTCTCACAATAAAAATTGTGACTGATTAACAAATGCCACCAAGTAATTAAAATTGTTTTCACTCATACCGGTACATATCATTCCATGTAAATATATTATTATATAACAGTAATATTGAAAGAACATTTCATGTTTTAAACAATATATAAATAACAACAATAACAAATCAAATATAAAATGAGTCACTAAAATGGCCATATTCCACCAAAAATACTTCGATACCAGGTATAATACTTCTCTTAAAAACTTATTCTCTTCCACTCAACATTTTAAACAATCATTCCTATTATAATTGTTAATGTAAGGACATTTTTAATAACTTGCTCAAAAGTATCATTTCTGACAATCGAAAAACAAGGGAAACCAAAAAGCAATAAATATATCAAAGCGATATGCTAACAATAGCCAAAATGAAACGATATTTTTAATAAACAATATCGTATTATATAAGTTATCACGTTTGTACAAATTTGCTTTGTCAGCATGTGCAAACACCCATATGATTTTTCTTATAGTAATAATATCGCTCATCCGTGTTGTGATTTATTGTGTCTAAATATATCTTTTGTTCGACAGAAACAGAAAATTAATTTTAATTTTAATACAAATTAAACGAATCAATTAGAAATGTATACAGAATAATACTTTTAAAATTAGTAAAATTAACTTTGTGGTTAAAATTCATTATTTTTATTTGTTAACTTTTATTAACCACTTTTCGAAAAATATCATTTTCTTCCAATACTAATCAAAAACATATGTTATTGTTTCTTTAACAGAATCTATTTTTAAAAACAATAATTAAATACAATAAAAATTTTGTACCTAACTAAATAATAATATAATGTAAGAGTAAAGGAGCATTTGAGATATTTGAACAATAGTGGGTTTTCAGAATTTCTAATCATTTGATAGAAAATGGTCAAAGTATTGATAAAAATTTGGGATTGCCAATTTTGCATATAAACGGTGTTGGTCATAAATGAAATAATTTAGATTCATTGGAGATAAATAAAGCGTGTAAAAGTAATAAAAAATTATAAATAACCAACAAAATTTAACTACGAGTCTCATTTTAAAAATTTTTTCTAAAATTTATTCGAGTAATTTTTTATCAAGTATCAATTTGAGTTAGGTACTAAATTTATTTTTTAAATAATTATTGTTCCTTAAAAATAGATTCTGTTAAAGAAACAATAACATATGTTTTTGATTAGTATTGACATCTTAAAGAAGAAAATGATATTTTTTGAAACCGGTAGATGTTAATTTAATGTATTAATTATAAATATATACATATAAAATCAATTTTGTCGAAAAATATTGTTTTTGCGCTACTGGAATACGAACCTGGATCTCTATTTACAATCCGGGGAAGTACACTACCAATTGTGTTATAGCGCCAGTATTTTTCATGACAAATTTTCGAACCTATATGTTACTCTTTTTCAAATTAATACATCTATCGTTCCATTATTTGAAAGCCATCTACATTATTTTTTACGGAATTTCAAATACCTTTGCGTAAACCGACTGCAGACGCCAGAATTATCAATTCATTTTTATTAAATTTTGGACATATTGATACAACTTATATTATTAAGGAGAACACATTCTTATTGTGAAGTTGTAATTTTTCAGAACATAGGTCTGTGATGTTTTAAATACTAATTTAATGTATTAATTATAAATATATACATATAAAATCAATTTTGTCAAAAAATATTGTTTTTGCGCTACCGGGATATTTTTTTATAAATACAAAAACAATTTTCGACAAAATTTATAATATATTTATAATTAATACATTATACTAGTATTTAAAACATCACAGACCTATGTTCTGAAAAATTACAACTTCACAATAAGAATGTGTTCTCTTTAATAACCGGTAGATGTATTTAAACTCAATAAGTGGTTAATAAAACAAAGTTAACAAATAAAAATAATATATAGAATACTTTAATAAATGAAAAACATATTGGTTATAACATAAAAATGACATTTTACTGTTTCCGAGGTGAGTTTGTAGAACTCCATAATCACATTTGTGAAAATGAAACATAAAAAATAGTTATAAATACATATTGTAAAGTTATAAATGATTCATAATGACATTGCAAGGCGAAACGCGTCTCAAATAAATTAAATGATTAGAATAAAAAAACGTGATTTATTTTCACATATGTATAAATGTCACACAATATTAGTTCTTTATTCTCTAGAATTTAATTTTACTTTTATTTACTTTATTAAAATATGTAAAAAAAATTGTTTTATTTCTACTTTGTGTGTGTTAATTAATTAATTTATTTATCAGTTAATTTTTCAGAAAATGATGTTCAAAAATCATCCGCAACGGAAATTGTTCCACCTTCTGTAGGAGTAATTGAAGTTTTTACTTATCACAGGATAAAAATGCAAAGGCGCTTAACTTTATTAGATTTCAATATATCGATACAATCATTTATGGCGATTAGTAAAAGATTTTTTAAATGAAATGTAAAAAAAAATTAAAAATGTAGTTGTGAAAAAATAAAAATTATATTTTTTTTTACTGAAAAAGCTGCCCTCGTGTTGAAAAAAGTTCCTATGTAAAGATAACTTTTTAAGCTTTGGTAAACCAAGTTATCTGAACTACGTAATACCACTGAACAAAATAATGGATTATCGTAACGGGAATGAAGAATTTTCATTAAAAAAGTTCCAATAACAACGACATAACGAGTATTCTGTGAGATAAGTATATATACTTAACATAAAGATTGAGAATTATTTTAAAAAACAAACTGTTTATTTTAAATTACATTAATATAACTAATGTAGATTATTATCATTAGTAAATATCACTCATAATAAATGATATGTAACAAAATTCGGGGTGGAATCTCACTGATGTTTATTATGTATATAATGCAGACATTCTAAAATGTCAAGTATTTTTAGTTATTCACTCAGATGTCTGGTAAATTATTTCGACAATATATTATTAGTATTTCTAATATATATACATATATTTCTAAATTGATATCACTATCTAATAGATCTGCATTGTACATTTTCCAGACATTATTTATGATTTTTTTATATATATGTACCTACGTAAAAAGAACACCAACACACAACACAGTTTATTTGATTTATTTATGTACAGCAATGTTGCCAAATGCAATCCCGAAAAAGTTTGTTGATGTCACACTATTCTTTTTCAATAATTAGTGAACACCGGATACTAGACCATGCGCTGCCACCGTTGCCCATTTATTATGTAGACAGATTTAATTCCATGTACTTTTTGGCTGGCTAAAATAATTCGTTTTGCAATTTTTGGAAAAATACCAAACAAAAAATTATTTATTATTTTCCCTTTAGAATATAATTAATAATCAATATAAGAAGGATTAATACAATTTACTATGCAGTGACTAGTTACTATGCATCTAATTTTCAAATTACTGAAATTGACTAGATTATAATAATTGAAATACTTATTACAACTAGATCACAAGGTGCGAGTTCAAATGGAATATCTTTCAATTTTATATTTAATTTTGCGCGGAGCCCCTCTACTCCACTCATAATATATTTTTAATATTTAATGTAAACTTGACATTGTAGTTATTCATTTTAATTATTTATTTAATAAAATATTCTTCTTCATTAGGATGTTAAATGTAATATCCTTTGCACCGGTTTATTACCGGCTGCAATAATATTATGTCTTCCTGAGTGCTTGCTGGTGGTTCTTTCATGGTCGGGATTAGGGTAGGGCAAGGTAACCCGATGTGGTAACAATATAATTTATTATACGAGCTTACAGTTATGAGTGTAATATAAGAGATGCGTTTCGAGCCACGGCTCCGGTGCGAGAGAGCGCGCAAGAGCGCGCAAGAGCGCGGCGATCTTTTATACCTTCCACTCGCGACAATCTTGCTAACATGCGCATTTCACGAATCCGCTACATCAAAATACATTACATTAAATAAACTAACTGATGAAGGAAAATGTATTTTTCGGAACTGGTTGATGTATTAAATTTAACTCATAAAAGTAATTAAAACCAAAGCTATAAATATTTTTTTGTCACTCCATGAGTAATGGTTGTCGTACCTAACACTTGGAAATCAGCATTTATTCATTTTCAAATGCAGACAAAAAATTTCGATCTATATTTAAGTATTGCGTATTCACATATTGGAAAAAATCATCTATGAGAAAACAAAGTCCTCAATAAGACCAAAATGGATTCATCAGTGGGAAATGAGCTGCCACTAATTTAAATGAGTTCTCGGATTTTTTAAAGGATAATATGGATTGTCTGATTCCAGTCGATTACATCTAGTTTTTTTGAGTCTCACTAATTTGAGAGTTTTTCGAGTGTACTTATTTTAACCTAACCTCACTTGAGAGTTTTTCGAGTGTGCTTATTTTATGAATCTTATTTTTTAATGATTTCGGAAAATAGTTTGTTGGTTCACATAATTTATTATTTGCAAATATTTAGATTTCTTCTAACATGAAGATTTAAAAAATAAATAAAAACTACTTCTTTCCAATCTTATTTTTCCTTATACGGATTCCTTTTGAGTTTCAAAACACAACACCAGGATGCCAGTGTCACTCTAGACCAGGGGAGTCGAATCTTTTCTCACAAGTGACTAAAATGATATGCTTGTTTAACCATAAAATAACTTTACGGGTCAGATAAATAAAATTAAAATTAAAAGTCTAAATTTGTTTTTTGTTTTAAAATGACGTTTTAAATTGATGATATGTCACAGTTTCATTTCATTACAAAAAATAAAATAAAACAATCAATAGCATCCTATTTGTGAAAATATTCTTTCTGATATAATCATGAACTTCCTTGTATACCTATTCAGATAAGATTTTGTTAGTTAGTGGGAATATGGACAGTAGAGGTGAAATGTGATGTTATTAATTAGTGTTAATTAATTCATTTGAATTTCAACAATTTTTAAATTGTTCATTACTAATCCTTTATAAGGTAGCTATCTACCTCAATAAGTTACCTAACTATATTTAGTTTAGTTATCACCTGATGATGAAAGAGTTTATGCCTTTCAAAACTATAGTAGAGACAGTATAACCCAAAGTATGTGTAGTAAAGGATATTTTTTAGAGGTTTGTTTTTCGAATTGGTAATACTTTTTCTAGAAACAGCCAATTTGACAGCTGACAGCTGATTTGTGCTCATTTTGGTTTGTTACTTCACCATGAATAGACTAACGACAAAATAACGCTTGTAAATTGTGCAAATTTATTTCGAAAATCATGTTTCAGTTCGCGAAACTTACTTAAGTTGCGCTACGCCCACTTTACAGTCAGCTGAGAAAGTAATTATAATGTTTATGAATTGTTTTCGCACCACCCATACTCTAATTGGTAATCCGCATCCGCAGTCGTCGTACAGTACCCACCGAAGAAGTTTCTTCAAAAATGATGCCGGACAGAACGTTACAGTCAATGGAGAGCACTATAAATCCATGATTACTCGATCCCTAATTGAATAGCATTCATTTGGAAGAGCTGTGGTTTCAACAAAATGGTGCAACATGCCACATAGCGCGGGCCATAATCAATTTATTGAAGAAAACATTCGATGAGCGCATAATTTCGCGTAATAGACCTGTGAATTAGCCTCCTAAATCGTGTGATTTAACACCTTTGGATTATTTTCTGTGGGGATATATAAAGTCGCTAGTCTACGCCGATAAACCAGAGACGATAGATGACTTGGAAGCCAACACTCTTAGTGTTATTGCCTATATATGGCCGCAGCTGCTCCAAAAAGTGGTCGAAAATTGGACTTCCAGTTTGCTCTTTATTTGAGCCAACCGCGGCGCCCATATGCGCTAAATCATGTTTAAATACTAATAGCATAAAATTATCTTTCCAATAAAACTAACACCATGGCCATTACTACGATTTTTTTGTGTTTTATTTAATTTTAAGGTTCTATTTTATACCTCTAAAAAACATCAATTACAAAGTTTTTTTAGTGATAATTATGTCCCAGTTATTCAGCAAAAGTAGAGAATAAATTATAGTTTTAGGAATAATCAAAGGAAAAATTCCTTGCCTTTTTGGTTTTCCTTCTAGGCGTGTCTATTATAAAGATCGTACTCGATTTAAATTAAAAGCAATTTACTACTCGCATCCATCTATGTAACTAATAATTTCACTTAATTTTTGAAATCAAATAATTGTATTTATTTAAATATTTTACACTAACATAATAAAAAAAAAACTGATCAACTGGCGATGTCTGTGAATAATTCAGTGTCCAAAACTATACAATTCTAAAAATTATACAAATAATTTAGTTATAATTACTTCAATTTTAATGAATTAAACCACATCAACACATTTAAGTAATTGAGAATACTTAAGCTGGAAAAAGATTTCACTAAAATAAACTTTGTTTTTGTAAACGAGAATCTCTTAATTTAATTTTAAGTAAAAATTTATTAAACGGATTGATTTACGCCGTAATTATATATTTATAACTACAATACATTTTAATATATATTCAGTTATACAATATCCTTTAAGATCTTTAACGAACTTGATCATTTAAATTTAAATTAATTAAAATCTACACGTACGTAATATTACGTATAACAGTTATTAAAATATTGTAGTACTAACTCATTAATATTTATCAGATTCAATACAAGAAACATTTTCTTAATGGGTTATACCGTTGTACGACTGTACTTTATTTTAATAATGAACATAATTCTTCAGAATCCCAAATTTGATTACTTACAGGCATATTTGTTAATCGTGGCGGACTACAGTAACCACTTCGTTTTCCCCACTAATTCAATCATTGGCTTGATATCAATTATGTAAGGTTGTATACGGACACTGCAAATTCGATTATTTTGTTTATTAAGGGCGTGATCCAATTTCAGAGAGCGAGTAGGGAAATAATGAATATCATTGGCAATCAATAATGAATATTCACAGTGCAAAATTGTAGTAAACATTTTCTTCGTAGTATTTTATTGTGGAATATCAAAAAATGTAATGTAAAAATCAAACGTAAATGATAATATTATATTGAATTATTTTATTTTAAAGACAAAATATATTAGGAGAACACATTCTTATTGTGAAGTTGTAATTATTCAGAACAGACTGTCTGTGATATTTTAAATATGAATTAAATATATTAATTAGAAAAGTATACATATAAAATCAATTTTATCAAAAAATATTGCTGTTGCGCCACCGGGATTCGAACCTGGATCTCTTTTCTAACCGGGGAAGGTGCATTATCCAACTATGCTACAGCGACAATATTTTTAGCGATGAATTTTCTAACCTATATGTTACCTTTTTGATATTCTATAAAAAAAGGTAGATGGCTCTTCCAAATAATGGAACGATTAAATGTATTAATATCAAAAAGATAACATATAGATTCGAACATTTGTCGCTAAAAATATTTGCGCTGTAGCATAGTTGGATAATGCACCTTCCCCAGTTTGGAAAGAGATCCAGGTTCGAATCCCGGTGGTGTAACAACAATATTTTTCGATAAAATTGATTTTATATGTATATCTTTCTAATTAATATATTTAATTCATATTTACTAAATATATTTGTTTGATATTAAGAGCCACTTCCTACAAAACATTGAAATAAATAGATTAATAAAATAAATAAAGAAAAATAGATTTTTTTTTCAATTAAAAACAGATTTCAAAATGTGATTATTTTTTTAAGACATTTAAACTGATAACATTACATTTTTAAGTTATTCTGATATACCATGTTATATATATATATGTAATGTTATTATCTTACTAACATATATTATCCTCACGCCATTTCTCCGCAGACGTAGGCAGAAAGTTTAGAGCAAATATTATTTTGTCTTTACGGACAAGTCTTGCCTTATTCTCATTCAAACACCTTCTCATGCTAAATCGCTTGTTGAGGCTTCTAACAGAACTAATCTAATCTTCTTGTATCTGTTTGTATCTGTTTAACTGATCGTGCCAAGTCTTCTTCCGTCATAATACTCGTATCATATATCTCTCTTATAGATTTTATTCTCATTTATTTATTTAATATGACTATGCTATCTAAGCTTCTCTTTTTTAATCATATCCACTATGCTAATATTAAATTTACAAGATCCATTTGCCCAAAACTATATCTCCCTTTGAAAAGTTTTTTCACCATTATTAGAAGATTATCTTTCATTTTGTCAACACTGGATATAATATGCTTCGTTTATTATAAGTACAGATATAATATGCTCAAAAGAAAAGATTAGGCTTTATTTAAATCAGTTTATTTATAAGGATTCTAAAAAATATTGTAATAAACATTTATTATTTTTCCGTTGCGAACAATTTTCTAACGTATCTTATTAGTAACAAAATCCATGTACGAAAAGAATATCTTTTGAAATGTGATCAAATCTCTTTTTTGTATGCCAGTTTTTAGTCCTTTGTGATATTAGATATTATATAACACACGTTCTCTGCGATCTTTTTGCACATTTTAACTTTGCTGTCACCAGAAAGTCACTTGCTGTTGGAAGCGTGTCTCGACAGAAGTTTGTTCTTTGTGAAACTGATATTATTTTCCGACATTCCAACGAAGGGCAAACAAATTCAGTGCTTTTTTCGTAACAACTTTACTTTCTCGTACCAAGTTTTGGTCGATGTTTTTGTTGCGAGTGCGGGGATTGCTAGTACTTCTTGGTGATACACCGCATCGTCTGTGCACCTCGATGTACTCACTCGCATTATAACATTTGCAGTTTTATCTAAGGATCAAATTTTATTTAATCAAGGGTTAGCTTTCATTTTTATTTCATACAAGTCAATAATCATGATTGATACATATTAGATATTTATAAATTGATATTTAGGAAGAATTATTGTGAAAAAAATATATTTACCACAAATTAAATGCATCAATTAGAAAGATATACATACAGATAAACTCAATTTATCGAAAAATAATTTTAGCTGCAGCCAGGATTTGAACCAGGATCTCTTCCTATCTAGGGAAGTGCGATAACCAATTACACTACGTCAGCCTCGTAAATAGACGACAGTTTTTCGAACTATTTAAAATTTATTGAGTTAATCTGAATCTATATCTTTCTAATTGATGCATTTAATTCGTATTAATTATAGTCAGTAAATGTAGCAAAAATCACATTTTTGTACTAAGGTAATCCAGGAAGTGAATTTTATGATACATTTTTTTAAACATATCCTCTGCAGTGCTGGGTCATATCTGACCCAAGTGTTTGTAAAAATATGAATTACGCTACAAATATTCGTTTAATGCTGTTTTCTTTCTAACTAATCATTTATAAAATATTTTAAAATTATTTGAGATACAAATAAATGTTATCAAACGACATTTAAATGAGTTATTGATAAAAATGTGAAAAAACGCTTAAAAAATTGACATAAGACAGTTGTTTTTACGGGATTGAATCTCAGCGCTTATACCGAAACATATATTGTCAACAATTTTAACATATTTTTACGGCATTTAGACAAAGGATACCAGGTATTCGTCCATGTATTTGTTTTGACTTATTTTCGTCTGGCGACCCTTACACTATGCCAATAATAAAACTATTTGAGAGGCGTTGCGACTACCTGTAAATTTTATGACACTACCTGGTCGAGTTTTCAATATTGTTGTTGCTAATTATAAATGACAAAAGGCATTTCCGACACAGTTTAGAAGCGGATCAGTCACGGGGCAATTGTTATTTATATTTTTGACAATTATATTCTGACCGCAATTATATTATATCGCAACCGAAGATACCAAAGTGAACCGGCGAATCACCCCTAGATTACAGTTCATGTTTCCTGTACGAACACAATTTATTTAGATGATTTTAAATAATTCAATTATAGGAACGTTACAAAACATGCATTATTATCTTATCATATTTAAATCTCAATAACCAACGTAAAAAATATTTTTTTACCTGTATTAGTACATTATGGTACAACTGCCTCCTATCGACCATTTCAAATTAAATATAGAATCTCGATTCCTCTCTACTCACAAATATACACAAATATTTAAAGAACAATGTGAATTAATGAAATGATAAAAAAGAGCGCTTAAATTTGAATATCCATCTATTAATCTGATCGAAGAAACTTACTTTTAGCGCTCAAGAAATTCATTTTGCAAATACAACCGTGCGCGTTCCACCAAGTCATGTGAGCTACTAGAGACAAGTCCGTACATATCAAACACGCTTCCTGACAGCGTTTCATATATGTTCCTACTATAGTTTACGAGTTATTTTTATTGGTACTACTGTCCCCTGATACAATTTACCCCGGTCTACCCTATTATTGTGTTAGGAAAACTAATACAAATAAATATATAGCAGTTCATACCTAATAATAATGATGTTGCTGAAAGATAAATCGATAATTGAAAAAAACAACAATGGGTTTATAATATTAATATACAAGTGTCCTAAAAGTATTATTTATAATAAAAAAATTGTAATAAAATAATGGATGGGTTTAATAAAAAAAAATGTTTGTTTTGCTTTTAAGTACAGGACTTTACTTCTTAAAAATTATGTTTTTTAAATATGTTCCGTTATTATGCTGGCACTCTTCAAAATGGGAAGAAAAAATTCTGAGAACTGCTCGGCACGGATTCTCCATGATCGCTGCCATTTCATCCCGGATATTTACTTTTAATTGGTCCAGAGAGGATAGATTGTTACTGTATACCTTTGATTTAAGGTTGTCCCATAGGAAAAAGTCAATTGGTTTTAAATCGTGGCTACGCGGAGGACATTTTATGTCACTACGTCGAGATATCTATTTTCCAGGGAAAATTTAGGTAAGGACATACTCCATAGCGACTGAATTCCCAAGGACGCGGCTAGATATCAGCATACCTCTCGCAATTCTCTCCATCGTTGCGTTGGTGCAGAAAATGAACCAAAATACCTTTAAGAACACACTGTATTAATGACATACTCGTATATTACTATCATTTTAAATTATTATTTTAAAATAAGTATTATGTAGGTACTTTTATAATTTATATATTTTATGGCATAGAAGAAAATGTAAACAATACAGATCATATATAAATTATCATAATCAGGACACATACATTTTTTTACTTTAGATTTTTGAAGATGCCAATACAATTTAATATGTCATATAATATGAGACGTGTACCTAATGTCCTTCTCCGTGGACCCTGTGTTCGTGTGACTGAAGAAATATTTTATTATAATAGTCATTTAAGCCTCATTGTTATGCACGATTATGAGGGGTTGTTTATGTAGTTATATAATTGTGCGACATTTAAATTAATGAATGTTTTATTAGTGTGTGGCGACTGTTGTGATGTGCCACGAAATTATATTTATCAGATTCAAGAAACCTGGGAACCGACTAAATGGAAACTGGTAAGTACTTATCTATTACAATTAAATGTCATATTAAGAGAGCTCGAGCGGTATTCTTTCGCATGAAGTATTGTACAGCCGTGACCTCTGATTCGATTGTTAAGGGGGTGAGGGATAAGGGCTGAGCTCTCTTGTCTCCGACATATGAGGTAACAACAATGGCAAAAGATTTTTTTGGGGGGACCCTATTGAACGGGGAACGTGGTAAAATTAGTTTATTTGAACGTTGTATATAATTGTATAAAGTAGTAGCAAAAATGAGTGAAGTTATTTATAAAAAAAATGTATTTTATTTTATATTTTGTTGATTTTTTTTTGTTTATTTTTTCACATTTATTTTTATTTTGAATGAATCTTTTTATTAATTTTGTTCAATAGGGTCAATAACAAAGTAAGAAAGTCAAATGGGATGAAGATGATGGGGATCGGATGAGGGACCATATAGGCCGAGGGGGTTTATGAAAGGGTTTGGGATGGAAATTAATTTAGAAGATAAATCGTGTAAATGTCGTTTGAGTCTGTTAATGATTGTGTTTCTGACAAACCAGGATAAGTTTGTGATTCTCCTAAGGTTGTAGTATTGTTTGGATTCTAAAATTGTTGTATTACTTGAACCTTAGATGGGGCTCGCATATGTGAGTATAGGACGGATGATTGTTTTGTACAATAGTAATTTGTTTTTTTTGGGATAGTGATCTCTGGGAATTTAGGAGGAGGTATAGTTTGTTGTAAGAGATTTGGACTCTGTCGCGAATGTTGTTAACGTGTTGTGTCCAGCAAAGTTTTTTGTGAAATGTAAGTTCAAGATATTTCACAGTATCGACTCATAGAATGGGAACCCTTTTGCATAAAAACTCTACGATATGGAGTACATGTATATTTTTTGAAAATATTAAAGTCATCCCCGTAGTGGTGTTGGATTGTAATAATCCGAATTAAATTGATTTGGTAATAATGAAACGAGCATTACCATTATCCCGTGATGTAATGTGATGACCCGTTCAGTTTCCTACAGAGCAGCCGTGATCTAAATAAGCTAGGTCGATTAGGTCACTAAAGGTAAGGTGTTGTTTCAGATATCCTTCACATGAAAAAAAAAAAAAAAAGTACCATCGATTGACACAGTATTTACTTTGTGATGCAACATGATTATTTTAATATTCTCAGTAAAATAAACTTTGTTCTATACAGTTACTTTGTTACTACTATAGTTTCAAGGAGTACAGAGAGACTCTCTCATTATCAGATACAAGGGCAAAACGTCCCCTCCCCACCCCCACTACTCGAATAGGTCGTTAAGTTTAGTTATCACATAATGATGAGACTGCACCTCTCGAAACTATAGTAGGTAACAAAATAACCCAACGTGCGTGTAGTAAAATTGTTTAGTTTATTAGAAAAATAAACCTTTAAAACAATGAAAACCCGAAAATTTCTTGCCATTTCATATATATTAAATCCAAACTATCAAAATTTAGGCAAAATTGCAAGCAAAAATGGCTATTGAAGATGAAGTACTGGCTTAGTAAGTGACTTAAGAATTTAAATCAATGGTTCAGGCAGCCCACAGTTGAACTTTCTTGAACGGGGACAATGGTAGTCAATAATATTTTAAATATGAATTAAATATATGAATTAGAATGATAAACATATAAAATCAATTTTATCGATAAATATTGTTATTGCGCCACCGGAATTCGAACCTGGATCTCTTTCCAAACCGGGGAAGGTGCATAATCCAACTATGCTACAGCGACGATATGTTTTTAGCGACAAATTTTTGAACCTATATGTTACCTTTTTGATATTAATACATTTAATCGTTCCATTATTTGAAAGAGCCATCTACCTTATTTATTAATATTTTTCGATAAAATTGATTTTATATGTATCTCTTTCTAATTAATATATTTAATTCAAATTTAAAATTGACACAATTGATACAACTTTTATTATTAGGAGAACACATTCTTATTGTGAAGTTGTAATTATTCAAAACATAGGTCTGTGATATTATATGTATTCTTCTAATAATAATACCATAAATCGACGAGTGGACATGCACCAGAAAAAGGAGTAGAAATATCAAATCAAAACATTATTACACTAATTATAAATAACATTTTAAAAATATGAGATTGCAAGTAAAAATGTACAAATGAATGGTTGTTAAAAAAATTATGGCAGTATGATACAATATATTGAAAGGTTTAATGCGAAATGAGAAGGGTGAGAGAAATATAAAGTTTTGTTTTCTTGTTTTCAATTACATGTTACGCTTCGTGAATAATTAAAATATAAAATGTTGGTTGTTTATTAGACTTATTATTTGAAATGGCTAAGCTTAGTTAGTAATTTATAAATAACACTATAACTATAATTTATAAATAACACTTATAAATAACGCTTTCTATAAAATAATGTTTTTAACTTGTTTAATGGCACAAACCACTCTTGAAGAATGGATTGCCTGTTTAAAAGAAGAAGAAGAAATAACACTAATGATAACTGAAACTTACCAACTGAATATTTAATTTATATTATATAAGTATTAAGTTCGTATGGGGATATAAATGGGCAGAGGCGTGCAGTGCATACAAGCAAAAAAGCTGTGCATAACTAAAAATTCTGGGAAACAAATATAAATTAAAAAATTAGATTAACATTAACGAAAATATTATTTTGCAATTAGTGCCATCTGTGTACCAGTTGAGACTTTCATTGTTTAGTTCTAAAAACTCACCGCTGTACTCATGGCGCTCTTTTTTTATTCGCCACATCGTGTTAGTGATTAACTCAGTTCTATCTTTAAGCTAGTGAATTACTCAAGTCATAGAAATAGCTATTTACTGAATTTAAAATTCCTTTCGGTTGATCCGTTTTGTATGGAGTCGTTACCTATGCTGTTTTTTAACAGAATAACATTAGAAAGGGTTACAACTGCGTACAAATCATTGAGTGTCTACTTCCTCTTTTACTAATTTGCGAATTCTACTATCTTACTGCTTTTAACTTGTTGATTTCATGATTATTCTTTAAATTTAGTGCATAGATTAGTTTTTGATTAGAGAAAAACAAAAGGCAATTGGCATAACTATTTCCTACGTTAACCTTTAATAAAAATAATTATTTCCTTTAGTTATTACGTGAAGTATTTTCAAATAATAAATTAATCATGTTCAGTCATAGAAAGTGTTTTTAAAAACATCCATTCATTTTTTTATATGGGTAAGAAAGTATTATTTTACGTTAAATCTTAAACTTTAAAAACACTATTAACAGTACTCTAAAATTATAAATAAATACACAATATGGTCGTATAAACGACGGATTTATTTTGCCCAAAGACGTTGGTTAAACGAAAGTACATATATCGTATAACATATGATTGTATAATATCATTAGCATAACCTAAATCTATACCTACTGCACGCCACTGTAAATGGGATATTATTGTGTACGTTTTTAACGACATATTATATTTAATGATAATAATTTAATTTAGGAATGTATATGTGAGAATTAAAATACATGTCACATCATGGTTTAATATAATAAAAGTTGCTAAACATGACTATTCAATGGGATTATTCATCAACCTACATTATGATAAGTAAATAAATAAATTATCATAATTATTTCTTAACAAATTCTAGAATAAGGCGGCATAGTATAAAAAATTATACCTTATAGGCACAGATTCTAGAATAAGGCGGCACAGTATAAAAAATTATGCCTTATAAGTAAATTTATGGTTGTTCAAGTATTCCGCATGTATTTAATACACATTATACTTAATTTTGCTCTTGGTTGGGTAGTCGTGGTCACTATTATAATGATAACACCACATCCAAAACTAGCCTGCACCATTTGCTCCAATCTGCAGCGTTCCTGCCGACGTTTTGATGTAAGCTATTGCTTGCAGACTATTTTAAAAGGCTTTTTTTTCAAATAGTGTATTCTATTATTAAACGTAACATGTATACAAATGTATTACTACCACAGACCACCAAATAAATAGGCATGAACTAACGCAAATTCCTTGTCCCAATATGTTCATTGCATCAAAGAGCTCCGCGACTTTTTTTTTAAATATGACTCGATTGGAACAAAAATTTTTACGCTGATAATATAATATGCATTAATGCAAAAAATATGTCTACATAAATATTTAATTTTACTATTTCATAAATGTGTCATAATCAGGTTTACGTGTTGTTTAATATACGTGTGTATAAAGCTCCTCGCCTCGCAAATAATGTTACAAATCCCTCTTCTGTATATATACACTTCATATCATTAACTAGTCTGTGACTGCTACCAAATATGTGCATGACAAATATAAAAAAAAACAAAAATGACCTATTTATTAGATACGATTCGTAACGTGGGAGTGGTCGATGTTACGAATATAAATTGTAACAAATTGTAAGAGACAGTAAAATGTTTAAAAGGTTTTTTATTAAACATTTTACCGTTTCAATTTATATATCAATATTTAATTCTTAAGATGCTAGTATATAAAAAGTAGCTAGTGAAAATGTCAAAGTGGATTACGCTGAAATGGAATGAATTGAAAAAAAAATGTCTACTCTCCGTTTATGAAGGCCGAACCGTTACAACCTGTATAGACCGAACCAAATTATTTTTCTATCTGATATTATAAATTTAATCTTACGAAAAAACATTTCGGTAATTTTTGTAATAGCGAAGAATATAGACGCACATTTGATTGCTATCTGTAATAACCCAGAGCCGTTTCGCGAAGACTTCCCCCGAAATTCGACCGCACTCTGGCAGTCCACTTCATTTTTGTCATTTTCTTGAGAAAAATGGGAAGGGTTTGTTTGGCAATAGGGATGACGGCAGAGTGGGGTAGGCGAGGAGCGAGATAAAACTTAATGAAGCCTTTTCCCCCGGGCAGTTATGACGCTAAAGGATATTCTTTACGATCCGCTGGATACTGTAATACTGACGTGATTTTTATTTATGAAACTCCATAATTTATGGCATCGTTTCGGCATAGTTTTATGGACGGCGCAGCTTTACTTCTTTTTATAAATGAATATCAACATTATAAAATTTCTAACATAAATTAAGACATTTATTTTCATTAAACTAAACCCAAGTGTTTGAAAGATGTTATGATTTTTTTAATTCAATCTGAAATCGTTAAACCTGTAGACGTCACCTCTGTGACAAAAATTACGTAAGCGTGTCATTTTGGGCTCGAGGAGAGGTGAAACGTGATTTTTCAGGACCACACGAGGGCCAGTTTTAATGTAAAAGTTGTTTTTTAACATAAAAAAATTATAATTACAATTAAAATATTTCTTAAATTACTTTTCAATATAATCTCCGATAATGTTCATGCATTTTTGAAACCGGGAGATGAGCTTGATAATTCCCTCATTGAAGAAATTTTTCATAATTCTTAGCAGCTGCTTGCATTTTTCGTCCCGTAGTTCTTTTAATTTTGGGGCAAGATGAATGTCTAATTACGCCAGGTCCGATCTGTGTGGAGGATGGTTTGGTAGCTCTCACCCATAACATGATTAATATGGTTTATAAAATACCACTGAGAAATTACGTGTGACACGCTTAACAGATCGGAACTGATTGACAGAATCATAGACTACTTATAACTACATTCTAATCCATACCTACTACTTACGTTTTTAATATACGCAAACGATTCGTTCGTTAAAAATGGCCTATATACACACATCGGTAACGAAATTTTAAATGTATATTTATGGCACTAGCCTGTTGCACTTCAGATGAACAATTTTTTATTTTGATTATGATGTAGTGCATTTCATATTTATTGTTAGGTTATTTCTTCTTTCTGCCTCGGCTTTATGTTCAGGGAGGAGGCATCTAGCCTAACTGGTTCTTTTTTAAACATTGACAAGTCAAATGGTTATGAAATGAAAGAATATTTTTTTATAAGGAAGTTTATTATCTATATTTTATGATACTTGCATGTGTTAAAAGTGGAAAATGAGCATTTTACTTGAACATTTATTAATAAGGCTATTCTAACATAATTTTATTGAAATTAACATTAAATATGTGTGTTCATCATGCCAGCATAAAGTTCTCTACCTAATTGTCTATGTTGACGCTTGTCTGATGTAGATTATGCAGGTCCCTCACGTAAGGGATTAAGAGAAGACTGCCGCATAAGGTGATGCATCCCTTATGGTGCATTTGCCGACGTAACTTTGGTCACGTACATATGACGTACGGACGACATAAAGCGTTTAAAAAATCCGAAAACTTCAGTTAAAATTAGTAAGACGGTAATAAAAATTTTTTTTTAAAAGTTTTTTTTAAATTTTATATTTGTACTTTGGTAATAATTACAACTATTTCATTTTCTTAACGTTTTCATTTGTCGTTAGATGTTAAAAGTGTGTATTTAGTTTGTGATGTTTCATTGGTATGGAAGACGATCTAGTTTAGAAAGGGTGACATTTAGACAGAGAAAGACAAAATGAGAAGCTCAATAAAATAATTAAATAGACCGATAGAATGGTAATTCGTCACGTACAAGAAATATGGAAACAAATGCAAACTAGACGTGGAACCATTCTTCGAACGTTTTTAGATATAAGCACTAGTTATTCAATATATTTGTAAATATTCTTATACGTTTCGCGTTAATGGCAGGTAGATTATGATTATAATTTTGAAAAATATAAGCTATTCATAAGTATATTTTGAAAAATGATAAGTTAATGATAAGTTTATTCAACGACCTATTTGAGTAAGTTACTCGACAAGTCAAAATAATATAAATTTTAATCCTAAATAAATTAATGTTTGTAATACATTATACCTGTGTGAATAAAACTTTACCACAAATGTACGGTAAAAATAGTCAAAATTAATAAAAACAAATAAAAATCTGTTTAAATACAATTATAATTCAAATTTGTTAAAACTGAAACAAAAGTCAATATAATCAAAGAAAAGACTATATAATATTTTTTAAATCTTTTCATATATATTGAAAGCATAAAAAACAAACAAATCTCATGTATACGTTATTAGACACTTTAAAATAGTTATATTTTACACTCTAAAATTAGTAGTGTATATCTATAAAAGTCATATTTGCAGTCTAACATAATATTTTAGAGCAAAATCCACAAGATTTCCGGAAAGAAAAAACTGAAAAAGGGTAATATCTATACCCTTACGTAAGAAGCTATCTATGTAGAAGCGGAATTTATGCGTCAAAAAAGGAATGTGTGAAGTTTGAAACTCTGTCCCTTCCGTTTAGAATTCGGGAATAATGACGTATGTACAATATATATAATAATATATATAATAATAACTATAATAATAGCATAATACAGTGGTGAAAATTTAATAGAAAACAATTCATATATAATATAATACTATAATACAGTGGTGAAAATTTAATAGAAAACAATTCATATATAATAATAGCATAATACAGTGGTGAAAATTTAATAGAAAACAATTCATATATAATATAATACTATAAACGTAACTATATATAACACATCACCACAAGCAGTTATACGATGTACATCATAAAAATATGTATTATCACGACAATCAGATTTTTAAATTAAAATATTACTAGTATAACACGGATAGTATTTTTTAATGTTCTACATTAATCAATTCACCAATACATTAACGCAATTAAAAATAATTTTAGCGTACACGCTTCTTTGTAATCCGATTAAATATTTAAAAATAAAATTATGTTACAATCATAACCAGTTATAAAATAAAAATTTAAGATCATATTATTATGATTAATTTTTTTTGCATCAATTTATAAAAAATCAACTTAATAAATATTTTATGTAACTACAGAAGTTTTTTCTTATTATATAAAAAAGATTCCATTACTTTCTTCATCTCCAATTAACATTCATCGACTGAGTGTACATTGTCGCGCCTTGGGGCTTCCAATTAACCAAAAGTAAAGAGTATCCAGTTATTATAAGGTCGAAATAAAGAAATTTTTTTTTTAAATATTCCTTAAATAATTGTCGTTTGACATGTTTAGAATAATAATTTTGATTCAGAAATAATCATTACAAATTATGTGAAAGAGTTGTTAAAAAAAACCCAACGGAAAACTATTCAACGGATTAATTATAATATTATGACATTATTATATTAAACTTTCTTAATAATAATTTTTAAATAATAATAATTAAATACACTTATTTATTTACTTTATTTAATACAATAAATAAATTTACATTTTAAATAATAATGTAAAAAATATATATATATTTTTAGGAATCCTCCATTATTCACTGATGAGATTTTTGTCTTAATCAATATCTCAATTCAATCTCTGAGATTGAGATTCCATGCGGTTCTTTGTAGACAACTTTTGTCTGAAAAAAACAAGATTGTTTACACATCAAGTACCGCCACTTATCTTGCATCTCTATTCACTCTTCTTGTACCTATATTAAAATCAAATGTGACTTTTGATGTTTCGTTTGTTCGTGTAGATTTGAAACTTCCCCGCAGCAGTTAAAACAGGATACATGTTTATAATCGAATCGAACAAAGAGTGTCTAACTTTTCAAAATAAATAATTGTAGGTATCTATGGTTTTAGGTGATATTTATGCGCACATGTCGTATACACTGGTTGGTGCAACCAATCTCATGAGATTATTTCTGAGTGTATCTCCAAATCAATATCTCAACATGTGTAGATACACGGTACTGAGATTTATCTCAACTAAATTTATAAGACTAAAGGAACGAAAACCACGCATGTTTCCTGTGAAACTATTTTTTTCTAATCCGCCTTGTTAATGTTAATAAAGTATGTTAATCTGTGATTACTGCAAGGACGACATGCAGCAAGGAAGTCAGGAATTTTTAAGACGAGTAACGGGTAAAACTTTTGAATTTTCTATGAAACTTTCTAACAGGTTTTCCTAACATCTTTTGACCTACTTTGATGGCTATTTTAATTTCATTAAAATAAAGACTAAATTTCTTTTATTTTTAATTTTAAAAATTTTGAGTTCGACTTTTTTTTTCTACAAAGAGCACTGTATAATCATATCAATATGAATACAAATGTTTTGTGAGTAGGTGCATTTATTCGCTCGCTTTGTTTACACAGTTTTTATTACAGATTCTGAAATCTGGTTAGAAGCCTCAATAATCGACGATTATAAATATGTGTGAATGTAAATAAAAATATAACATTAATTAGTATTTTATATAACCAATAAATTAATTATATTGTATAACACCCTCACTTGAGTTGCCTTCTTGAAAATGTAATCACTACAGGAATAAATTTATTTCAAACCTTGAATCGGGTTCCAATGATGGAATGAATTATTTATTTTTTAAAGGATAATTAATATTTTAATATATATAATATAATAATAAATTTAAATTAATTAAATATCAGAAATCTCATAGAGACGAAGATATTTTTATTCTCATTTTTATATGGAGATTGAGGGGTGAGAATTGGTGAACGTTATAAAAATAGCTTCGTCTTTATGAGATATCTTATATTTATTTAATAACAGTTCCTTTGTAGGTAAAAATCCAGTAATTGTGTATTTTTGGACATATTCAAATATTGCTAAAATTAATTACCTGGAAAGATATACAGAAAAAATCTATGTATGGAAAAAATATTTAGTCGCTACCGGGATTTGTACCTTGACCTCTTCCTATCTAGGGAAGTACTTTCACTATTTATTATTATTATATTGCATTTTTGTCAAATTTTGAATTAATCTACTGTAATCTTTACAATCGATACATCTATTATATCATTTTTAAAAGCAATCAACTTTGTATTGCGGTGAATCTCAAATATCTTGAAGTAAAAAAAGGCTAGGAGACAGACGCCAGGATGAATCCTGTTTATTAAATATGGATAATCTTTGACACGAGTTATATATTTTTAGGAAGAACATAACTAGGTCTCTCTTTCACTCTCTCCCTCTAAATTAATCGAGTAGAATAAAAAAACAAGTGCTTTATTTTCACCTGTGTGATCCTGTACACACGTTTATGGACCCCTTCGTTTTCAAGTAGATTATCGTTGGATAAATACAGGCGTGTAATTGGACGATCCGTAATGTCGTCATCTCCGTTCGCGCCTTTTTCATGTCAACAATGGCATCATTTTAGATTTAAATATGGCTTTTGCAAAATTCACATAATAATGGAAAATTATCAGTATTTGGAATTAACTTATTCACTGAGATATTAGCATTTCGGTGACCTTCATTTTAATCTACAACCCCTAAAAAAAGCATTATAACCGCACTGTAGCACGATTGGTGGATGGGCTTCCGCGGACGAGTAGCGACCAGTTGTGCACGCGAAAGCCGATACAGACACGACCAAAACCTGAAACAATCAACAGTGTGACGAAATCAAATGATACTTGTCGAGTTCGGGAAGTAATAACCGCGCGGTACGAATTTCAGGGTTCACACCCCAAGAATTATAACTTGAAACAGGAGAAATAAATTTAAACAAATATGTGTTATATTAATTGAGTCCGAGGCAATTTTTCGTTAGGATTATCGGGTCGCAATTTGCTTAGAATGATGTTCGAGGATAGGTCATGAACACACCACAGGTCCCAGTAGTTCCCGCAACTTATTTATTGAAAGTGTTATTCCAATTGCGTCAATGATCGCCTATCGATTACGAGACGAACGGTGAAAATATAAGTAATATACTCCGCGAACAACTTTGGAAACATTCAAACTATGTATTGAATGTCCCACGTGTCATTTATCCCGCGTATCTAAAGTTTGGAGGAACGTACGATTACGCTATCGCATGTGATCTGGACTACACCCACCCGATTCGCAGTGTCATACACCACGTCGCCGGCAAGCCTTGGACCGTTATTACTGGACCATCACTGGATACAAGCCTTCATACAAGTGAGTCTCTTTAGTTCTTATTGATGTAACTGTTAATGTTCAGTTCATATTCTTAAGGTAATATTACAAGTTTTCGATTGAAAAACTAGCGCAGTTTGGCCATTATAAACACAAGAGCTGTTAGTATTATTTGTTGCGTATCCAAAGTCGGTTCTATTTGGTAATCTATTGCTCTGGTTATATTCTCCGATTATGTCGTAATCTTAGATCTCTCTTACATGCCTATCAGCGCCCAATAAATTGAAATGTCGTAATTATTGTAGAATTTATGTGCGAGCGCTGTACCATCTTATTGTAATTTCTAAAGAATATTGCGCATTACATGTCGAAGTGACTTCAGAAAGCATGAACGGCCATATTGTTATCTGCCAATGTACCGCCTTATTATACATTTATACATAGAATCTTAGACTGTAAAAGCGCTGTAAATATGCTCAGCTGTTTGGTAGAGCATAGATTTTTTTAACATATCCCATTGTGTCAAACTGTCAAATATAAACTTGTGGATACCTACAGTCTTTTAGCAATTGTTGTAATAACATTTGAATCCCTACCAAAGTCTCATTAATCTTATAAATTGCTCTCGTGCTCTTTAAATTATAGCATATTTTATTTCATCTTAACCTTTGGGAATAATAACATGTGTATTTAATAGGTTCGAACAAAATATGCTAAATAATAGTATGTAAAATTAATATTCGGATCAATGACTCTATGAAATTTAAGTCATTTAATACACAATGAATTTTTATTTTATTATTTATATTTTTAACACATGATATGAAAATAAATATGAAAAACCAACATGACGTCCTTTTATCCCTCTGGAAGAATCGATAATCCAATTCAATCTAAGGTTAAACGTTAAGAAAACCAAATATCTGAGGATATCAAGAAATTTAATATCACTAAGAAGTACTAATAATAATATTAAAATTTATTTGATAATATATTTGGGAACCAACATATCCAAAAATAATGACATTTCTTTGGCATCTTTAACTCACCGAGAATATTAAGAGTAATAACACTGTCTACTTTCGCTATAAAATATTTTCAGGGCCAAACAGAAATCCAGTAAAACCAAATTTTGGATCTACAACATGATTCTGTTGGATTGCCAATCTGGAGCCTTACAGAGAAACAAGAAAAGCCACTCACTGCAAATATTACTCCGCCAAATAATTGGACCAGTTATTGTCAATGGATGGTGACCAGTACTTTACGAGATCTTCAAACAGCTCAAAATAGTGACGGTTATGAGATCAAAGATACTAAAATAGGCTAACCACGTTGTAAAAATTCTAGGACTCTCGAAAAGGTTTTCGAAGAAAGAAAAATGCTAATAGATTGCAGGTTTCGGACTGGAAATTTGGCTTAGGACAGAAATGCCTTAAGAATTTATCTTGTCGACTTTGGACCTGGATGGCTCCTAGCGCGAAATGATGTTGATTTATATAATATAACTTTACTTTCAAATTCAACGCTTTATCGATTTCTGAATATTTCAAGAAATTGTGAAATAACCATATTATGATAACCGATATTATTTTACATTGGTTTAGATGCTCTTTACTCGCCAACGCACATATTTGTTAGAAATATTTATACAATGTCTACACAATTAGTATAAAATACATATTCATATGAATTAATTTTACAATATAATAATACTGTAATGATTTAATAGAAACCAGTAAATATAAATAAAATAATTCTTATTTTATTTCAATATAAATTTTACTTTAATATTTTTCTGGTCTTTTGTGTTGATCTGTGCATACTAATAATGTATTTTTAAAACTATTTATTTAAGTATAATACATATAATATTTATATTTTCGAACTAGCACTACATATACAGTCAAAATTATTCATCTAATTGTCCAATCCTAAGCTTCCCACAAACTATATAACTGTTTTGATAATCTTTATTTTAATTTGAGTCGTCGCATGGGAATATATTAGCATGCTTGCTTATTTTTTAATAAAAAAAATATATTTTCATGAATAAAAACTATTAAATTATTCGTTGTTTAGTACATGTTCACGTGCCGGAACCGAGATGCAGTAGAAAAACCATCGGCGATACGCTGAGTATACACCGTTATTAAGTTTAG
Organism: Eubasilissa splendida; assembly: GCA_031772225.1. Lineage (NCBI taxonomy): Eukaryota > Metazoa > Arthropoda > Insecta > Trichoptera > Phryganeidae > Eubasilissa > Eubasilissa splendida. The sequence goes on along the minus strand of CM062851.1, from coordinate 20,127,846 downwards.
AACAAGCGAAGCGAACTAACCATATACGTACGATGCAGCAATGAGAAATACCTATGCAATGTTAGCATAACGTTCGCTCATGGTATAGCTCAATTTCGATGTTGTTTGCAAACACGACATTAAACCGCTACCTTCGTGGAGTAGTAAAATTTATTAGCAGCCAGTTATTGCAAAAAATTCGCCCCAGCAATGTTACAGGTCGCTTGTTTGTTTGAGGGAAATAAAATCTTTTACAGCAGTGTAAAGTCTAATGAAATGAGTTTTTCTTTAAACAACAAAATAAAAAAAGGTTATTTTTGTTTTATAATTTTAGGTATTAAATGAAAACATGAAAGTAGATTTCTTCAGGAAACATTTTTGGCGGAGTTTCGGTGGTGTTTAAGGTGTTCTACTCGCTGTATTATCAACCCTGAAATAATAAACCTTACGATTATTTAGCTATTTTATTTTCACTACATTTTTTATATATGGCAAAACTGTTATTTTTTAAATTTCACATTGATTTCGAAGTTAGTGTGAATCAAATTTTAAGTTAAGCAAATCATTGAACTGAAATATTGTACAAAGACTCAGTCATAAGTTCATCGATCGAGAAGCCACCTGCTTTTAGTAGTATAATAACTTACTTTATTTATTTAACATTTTTACAATTTTTTTAAAACATGAATTAAATATTTTACATTATTAAAATTACATGTTTTTTTTCGCTTACCTCTCCAAAAATATATATGAATTCAGAATTCGTTGATTGACTTGATTAAATTATCAGAAAAAATACTGTATATATTTCTAAATTTGTCAAAAATTTTAATCGTATAAAAGTTTCTTAAATTCTAAATATGATTATGGAGATACAATATTACTGTTAGACATACAATATTTTCAACATCAAAATTTGTAACACATACAATTCCTAGATCATATATATTATACAATATTCATTTTGGTAAAGGTATGATTAAATAACATTATTATAGGTGACCTCAATTTTTTTTTCTTTATATAAAACTTATTGACCGTAAAAATTATTACCTTGCGAGTGCGTTATTTACCCCGATTGAACGATTTCTCTTTTTTTCCGTTCTAATTTTCTATATTAATTTGCTCACAACCCTTTTTACGAGTGACCGGTTGAGCGGTTCAACTTAATAATATTATCAGTCTAACTTAATTATTTATTTGTAGAATCAATTTAAATTATAATCTACATCTCTGAAAAATAAAAATATTCACATTTTATTATTATGTACATGTACAATATATATATATATATGTGTATTATTTACGATGCATTGTATAATGTTATGCTGAGGTGATTGATTATAGAAAAATATTTGAATATTAAATAGAAAAATAATCTTATTAAATAAAACTATTTTTTAAATAGCACAAGAAGTTGGGAATGACCCCCTCGCGTGACCATAAACAACATATTTGATAGAGAGAAATGCTTAAGCTGACATGCATACAGAAAACGCAGAAAAAATCATTTTGTAAGGAAGGGAATAGTATTTATTTCATTATGATCCCATTTATCATCCACTTCTGTAGAAATATTCTGCAATTTTTTATATTTTTATATACGTATTATTATTTTTATATCGTACGTTGTCTTATTTTAGTTCTATATTTATAATACAAAATATATAAAATATACTTATGAATGTCACATCGATCAAAATTCTATATTGTAAATTACTCGTAAACTCGCGTCATTTAAATGACTATTAAAGAGAAAAAAAAAATTACCACGTTTTCAATAAACCATAGTTATGTGGTGGTGGCTGTAGAATATGCTGATAAATATTTATTTGATATTAATTTTGTTGAAAGTTTGATAGATTAACTTTTTAAGTTTTTTGTAGATAGGTGGTAATACAATAAGAGGACTCGTATGAAAATTAAGTAATATTTAAGTAGAGTTTGATCGCTAAATGTAATTTCCGGGGGCTGAAACTTTGATGGAAAGTAAAGGGATTAAGCATTTCAGGGGATGGGTATGAGTAAGTGACGTCACGAACATGTCAAATGTCCGTCTATCCAATTTGCAAGCAGATCTCACCAATTAGCCCTTTACGTGATGAAATAAAGTTACCGGGAGGTAATTGAATAGGGCGTAAAAATAACATCAAACCCGCCTTGCTGACTATGTGTCTTAAATTAGTGCCATAAAGCGAACAACTGGACACCATTTTTATTCGAAAAAAAAATTCTTCTGTTCTTAATATTTTCAAAATAAGTCATATAGTTTTTTCTGTATTAAGAAATGTAGAGAAGTGACGTATATAAATGTATTATTTATAATCTGTGATCCACATCCAACTAAGTACTATCAAATTGCACCATAAAATAGCACAAATTGTTTGGAAATCAAACCTACTTTATAAGTAATTTATAGTCATCCGCAGGTTAACGAATGATAAAAAAATTCAACTTATTTCACAACAATGTTAAAGCCTGGTGATGCTCATGTATTTAGAAGGCTCTCAAGAGCGAGATCCAATGCTCTCCGATATACTGGACATACCATGTGAAATGTGAAAAAAAACATATATCTCCACGACTACACGAGGCATGCAGACTTACTGAGAACAGATCCAGACAGAGACAGATCAAAATATCCTCGCAAGAGATAGCGACATTTAACAACAATGAGACAGAAGTATCAATCAATCGTTTTTAATGTTTAACGGGTTTTTATTTAAATCAATCAAATAAATAATGGATTTTAATCAAAATCCTGCACTATTTATAGCTTTAATAAAGTCCTAATTCCTCTTAAATGGTTAATAATGTTTGGCACTTCAAATTTGTGTAGCCGCTTTCGACGATTCTAGAACTACTCAAATTTCTTGCATTACTCCATATTTCTTTTGCCACATATTCTTCCAAAGGTGTTAGTTAAATAACGCGATCTTGGAGGCCAATTCATAGGTCCATTACGCGAAATTAGAACGCCCATCGAATGTTTCCTTCAATAAATTGGTTATGGCGCGCACTGTAAAGCAAGTTGAGCCATCTTGTTGAAACCAAAGCTCTTCCACATCAATGCCATTCAATTGAAGAACGAAAAAGTTAGAAATCATGGATCTATAGCGCTCTCCATTGACTGTAACGTTCTGGCCGGAATCATTTTTAAAGAAATATGGACAAATGATTCCACCAGCCCATAAAGCACACCATACGGTGTCTTTTTGTGTATGTAACGATGTCTCAATAATGGTTTGTGAATTTTCTTCACTCCAAATGTGGCAATTTTGTTTGTTAATGTAGACATTCAACCAAAAATGAGCCTCATCGCTGAACAAAATTTTGTGTTGAAAATGATGATCAAGAGCAATCTCGTTTTTGGTCCATTCACCGAACGTACGACGCACACGATGGTCAAGCGACTTTAATTCTTGCACGAGCTGAATCTTGTAAGCTTGTAAACCTAGATCTTTTCGCAAAATCTTCCATAAAGTGGATGGACACAACTCCAATTACTGTGCACGTCGGCGAATCGACTCATTCGAGTGCTCCTTAATACTACGCTCCACTGCAGCAACAGTCTCTTCGGTGCGCATTGTACGACGTCTCTGCGGATGTGTATTATCAATTAGAATATGCGCGGTGTGAAAACAAACTATGATTATTCGAATTACTTGCTCGGATGGACGATTATGTCGACCGTAAAATGTACGTAGCACACGGTAAGTTTCGCGAACTGAACCACGTTTTTCGAAATAAATTTGCACAATTTGCAAGTGTCGTTATGGCGTAAGTCTTATTCACGGTGAAATCGCAAACCAAACTGAGTACAAATCAAAAGATATAGAGACCAAATTAATATTCCAAAACTAAAATATACCGCAACACAAAATCACTTTAATTATCAAGGCATCAATTTTTTAACAGCCTTCCCATCATAATTAGAACAATTACAGGCTACTATCAATTTGTATCTGAAGTAAAAAAATATATATACACAGACTAACTGAAACATAAATTATCTCTATACACCAGTCCTACTCTCATAAATAATTCTAAAATTTATTATATTTTATAATATTAAAATAAAAAAAATAAAAAAATAAAAAAAATATATATATGTATAGGAACATCATTATATTAAATTTTAAAATAATAATAATTTAGCTTTATCGTTATATTAAATTTAAAAAAATAATAATTAAGCTTGTTTAAGAGATAACATAAAGCGATGTGTTTATGGCTATTTAAGAGATATATTAGCGAAAATAATGTATACTAATTGTTACAAGGCATCCTATTAATTTTCAAACCAGCAATTTAAAGACGATAGAATAGTAAATTCAGCGAAAGAAATAAAAAATGTTGATGATCGTGAGCCAGTGCGGTCTTGTGTAACAATTACATTTTCATTACGGAAATCCTCTCGCCTGTGTTAAAAGATATAAACCGTGGATCGCGATACTTTTATTCAGAGTAAACAAATCCTTATAACAAATTTTCAGAATACAGGTAGAGAATTTTAATGAAATTATTTTCATTTACACAAAATGGGAGGGTGGTACATATATACCTCGGATTTAGTTGACGCTTACATTGAAGCGTGTTAGGTAATATACTAGTCAAATATGCAACTACTCGGCTAGGGCCAGTATTTCCATAAAATTGGAAATGATTTACGTATGTACCAATATTGATTATTTAAATAACGAACGGAGAGGTGTGTATCTTTGCGAACAGCATAATATAAGCGTTTTTGATGGAATATAATAATTATAAGATAGGTTCATTATGTAAGCAGTAAATAAATGTAAATATATATATATTTTGAATAAAAACATTAAAAATGGTTTGTATCTTACCTGATTTTTTTAAATAAAATAGATGATAAAAGTAGTAAAATTATATAAAATATATTTTTTTAATTACTATTTAAATATATTAATTACATAGATATACATATTAGATCAATTTTATCTACAAATATTGTTCTTGCTACCGGGATTCGAACCTAGGTCTCTTTCCAATCCTGAGAACGTGCATTTTCCAACTATGCTACAGCCGGCAGTACTTTTGACGACAAATTTTCGAACCCATATGTTACACTTTTCAAATTAATACATGTATCGTTCCATTATTTGAAAGCCATCTACATTGTTTTTATATATTAAAATATTACAGTCCTATGTTCTGAATAATTACAACTTCACAATAAGAATGTGTTATCTTTAATAATGAGATATTATGAATTTAATTAAGCGAATAATGTTACATAAATTATTGTTATTGAGGTGGTTGATGGTTGATTAATGTATTTTTTTATTTTCACATATGTGATTTTGAGTTCTATAAACTTACCTCGGAAACAGTAAACATGCATTAATCTCGAGTGTTGCATTTTGGTGAAATGCAATCAATGAAACGCGTTTAATTTGAAGATCCTGTATATTACACAGTTACTCACACATAAACAATCGCGTCAGAGGAGAAGCGGTCGCCAAACTAATAGCCCAGATCCTCGGCACAATTCCGTTGGAGACGTGTGTACATAATTAATGTGGCCGTCCAAGGAAACAATCACCCCTGTGTCTGGGCGCCCCTGAAGGTAAATCACCATCTAGTCCCCTTCACCCGCAAGGACCGTCCCCCGGTCCACCCACCGGGCCGATGCTGTGTTACACGTCCTTCCGGAAAACCCTGCAGTGACATAGATGGTTGAATTGCATCTGACTTGAGAACTTAATCATATCAAATACATGGTACAATCACGTCGAATTTCAAACGGTAGCCAGAGAGAATACTATGTTGTAAATTGCTGTTCTGACAGTCAACATATTTTCTTTAATCTATTATAACCGGTTTTAACTATCGAAGACGCCTGCCTTGAATCAGTAAAATTTGTCTAGAATCAAAATAATGTGCCTCGAATTAGAAAAAATAGTTGAAGCCATAGAATAATAATACGAAGACTAAAATGAAAATATAATTTTAACACTCTTTATCACTAATATCATTATATAATAAATTATGGCATCAAAAACATTCAAAAACTGAATTCGTTCCAAAGTCTGTGAAGACTTTGGATTGGATAATTAATTTAAGATAATAGTTATATTCGGTGCATTAGTAAATCACATCGGTATATCATCATCATCACCAGTCATTACAGTTATCAGTTCACTCTTGGATATAGGCATTCCCATGACGCTTACTGTTCCGATAATTTAATTTATTTACACATTGACAACCTCTTTCAATTCGACTACTATCTAAGAATACTATTTTTCCACTACGTCTTGCAATATGAACCGCCTGCTCGAACACTCTTTGTCCACCACATCTTGCAATATTTAATTACGCAGTTTAAAAGTGACTGCCACCTTTCACCTTTGACTGTTTTTTCTACATATTCTAGAATTTTCCTGCATACTTATTTCCTTACTGAGCTTTGTTTTCATTAGTTCACTTAATATCATAGTTAGGGATTTACTATCATCTATGTAAGGGATGAAAATGTGCGCCGGTCAAAAATTCTTCTCTCAAGACACAGTACCCGTATTTTTTAAATAAATATTTAATCATCCGTATGTAAAAGACCCCCTTTTGGGAAGAATATTTTATAATAAACCAATAAATCGCTCAAGATTCTTCTATACGATAGGTTTTTAATAACAAGGATATTCATTTAAAAACCGTATTTTTTTTCAACTGATTATATTAATTTAAAATAACAAACCTTAAGAATTTGTCTTAAGATCTTCTGATTCTCAGCTGATGAACTGAACTCCACAAAATAGAGACCAAATTTTTGAATAATTAAAAATTTTCATAAAATATTATGCGAATGAAGTAAGTTAAATTCTTTACTGTTCGTTAATAAATAATAAATCTTTTTTTTCTGTCTGTGCACATAATAACAATAAGCTATTTTATTCAAAATTTATTTTTACATTGCACACATGTTTTCAAACATCTATTATTTATAGGTAACAAATTTTGTATTAATTAATTGTTACATATTCAACTTTTTAAAATATAATAATATAGTCCATAATCATGCATAAATAATATTATAATTGTATGAAATTTATTTAATTACAAGTTAAAATTTAAGCTACTAGAAAAATTAAGATAAAATATCATTATAATAGTTTATAATATAATAAAAATTATATATAAAACATCAAAGAAAAATTAATGTAAATGTCATAAAAATACTAGAATAAAACAAGACGAAGTTAATATTAACGTGTATAACGTATAGATGATACAAAAGAAAAATGTCATTTGAAATACATTGTATTAGCGAATTCTCCCAGCCTGCTGCGTACGTAATGTCGAGTAAAACCAATGATCTTATATGCAAAGAGTAAATCTATGTCCTAGGTAATGTAGGGTTACCGAACACGCCCCGAGTAGGACCTACCCTCACCCCTAGGTCTACGCCCCAGCTGATAAATTAATCCCACGCCGAATACATGTTCAACTTATGACCGTGTCGTCAAAAATCTCAGGAGAATACGCCATCACGTTTATTTCGTACATAAGACCCGCTATTATTTGTATGCCGGTTATGAATGGGCCATATTTATTTGGCAAATTAGACCGCGTTTTGGTTTTCCCAGTTGCTTCGGTTATTTATCGCGGGACAGCCTCCCGGAAGTAGGCTGCTTTATTCAGATTTACGAACTTTACAGGAATCGAGTTTTGTTTACGCGTATCAATTTATCATTTGAATAAGTTAATATGAAAGCATTTTGATATATTACAACTTTAAAAAAAACCCATTTAATATCTAATAAATAAATAATTATTTTTAGATTAATAATAAAGGGTTATTAATGTAACTGTATTTTTATAAAATTTAGTTATAAATGTAAATTTTATCATAATTTGTGTATACAGACTGATTAATGACAAATATTAGATGTTTCTAGATGAACATATTCGATGTCACAACATATCTATGTTCCAACTGTCATTTAATTGCAATATTATATATAACACGTTTATATTGAACGTAGGGGAAGAGTGGCATGAAATAGCCAGTTTCAGAAGAGAGTAAAAAAAACATTTAAAAAACAATTAAAAACTACATTTATCACATCAACTTTACATATATTTATTCATCTATATAATGTAGTAAGCAATAGTAAAAAAATCAACAATATTGGCGGCCATATATCATAACATGGTGGCATTAAAAAAGCTATGAATTGTAATGAAATAGTACTAGTAAACGAGTCCTTACAAAGACGGTTAATAACCGAAAATATGAAACTAGGTTCATTAAATAATAATAATGTAACTAATAAAAAATCAACGTAAATTCTTTGCACAATTTTATATTAGAATATTTACATAGTTAGAAATGTGTTTTTTGTGTTTTTAGATATCTTTTCAGTGTTTTTAGATATCTTATAAGCAAAAATAATTGAATGCTCCTTTTATATCACAGAAAGCCGGTTCTTGCATCATATATTATCCGGCTCTTTCAAAATATTTACTTTTAAAAATTATAACCTCAAATAACACTATAAATACAACAACAATGTTTTTCGATAAAAATGATTTTATATGTGTATCTTTCTAATTAATATGTTTAATTCATATTTAAAATATCACAGACCTGTGTTCTGAATATTTACGACTTCACAATAAGAATGTGTTCTCCTAAAAATAATTATTAAATACAATAAAATCGTATTTTAAATTAATCGTAGTAACATCAAACTCGCCGTTTGACTTTTAAGCCAATTCGACGATGAAGCAACAAAGTTAATACAGCTACATCAACAATGCAAAGGTCTCAACTAAATTGAGCAGATTTGAAATTAGTGAAAATTGGCCCCTTCATTTAGTAAAGAAAGGTCCCACAAGTATACCTGTAAATAATTGGAGAATGTTAATTAAACATGGCATCGGTTAGCAGAGTGGAACAACGTTCGACAAGAGAAGTGGGTTATATAGCAACACTGCTAAGAACTAACTCGCAACAAATTAAAAATAAATAATTTATTAATCTATTGAAATAAACTTTTGCTCAATGCTTGTGTGTGTGTGCTAATTTCATTTTTTCTTTTTTACCCACCTGAAATTTTTTCTCAAGAAAATCAATTGAATCGTATTTTAAGCCACTTCTTCGTATTTTCCATCAGAATAATCAAACAATATTTCCATTTTAGATTTTCATATAAAGAAAAATAGTACATTTAATACGTTTAAGAATTGTTAAATGTTGCACCATAAAAATGTTATAAAATGTAATATTTTCTGGAAATATTTTCACGAGCACTATACATACAGGCAGTATTTTTTGTACATGAAAGAAAATATGAAATTCTCCGTGCAAGCGTAATTTGATGAGAGCGGCAAGTTAGCGTCTCGAATTTAATCATTCAAAAGAGCACCATGAAACATCGTCAAAACTTTACATTCATTAAATTATTTAATTGCTTTTTGAATGCAAATGTTCATAATAATCTGAAATGTAGATGCCCAAGGCTATTTACGAGGACTCTTATTCAGTGAAAAATATTGAAGAGAGATGCGAAGCATTTAAAACGATGTAATAAAAGGCGTTATGAAATTATTATGAAAATACAGAAATGAAATTGCTTCTATTTCAAAGGTCTCAAAGTTGTTAATTTCAGTCAAGAAGTCACTTATTTAGTTATGTTGTGTAGAATAGTATTTTTTAATATATTTTTTTAAGTATGTTTTTATGAAGTATGCTTTATTGTAATTGTTTATACAATACTATATTAGAATTGCAGTGATATCCATTCATTTAATTAACTTATCAAGGTTTACACGCGCAAAATTCCCGAGATTATATCCCCTTAAATATTGACAAAAAATAATGGATAAAATAAACTTTTACGAGTACATTAATACTGTTTTCATTTAACATATTTTCTGAAATGCTTTCCTCGGAACGGGAAATATCATTAAGATATTGAAATATATGTTCACCTTTATGGTGAGTAATAAAAAAATAAAACCTTTTAATCACAAATCTCTTTATAGAAAGAGATTGCATTTTTCCTTAAATTACCTGTTTACTTTTGCCTGTTTTTTGTTTTAAATAATCATTTAACTTAATCAATAACATTATACGTTTTGAAACAGACTTTAAATTTAAAATCAGATAACTTTCGCACAGTAGTTGAAGTGTAAGCGCAAGGTAATCCAATCTCGGTGTAGTATTACCTTGCAAAACGGGTGGCGGTGCTCCCACGTGACTGCTCGTAATTTCTGACCACATTGTATATCCTTCCTGTGTCACAACTGTTCCTATGATATATTATACTATTTTGCATCCTACATAAAACATCATTTAATTTCAAACAATCGCATCAAGGAATAGTGGGAGTGGTACAAGAAAATTATATATGTAGACATGTCATTAAAATATTTCAGAAATAATTCATTGTTTTATATTTGATTTTTTTTAAATAATAATAATGCTGTAAACACCTGTAATATATAGTAATAGGCAATTCGTGTATTCATTAAGATAATTATTTATCTTTTATATTAATCCCATTCGCTTTTCTCTCGACAATAGCCTACAGTGTGAACTCTGTATTTGATACCACCACATAGATTCTAGTATAGTAATCATTGTTAACTTTAATATAATGTAATAAATTCAGTGTCATCTTGTAAGTACTGATTGTTTAATTATGCTCATATCCCTGTTATCAATACCTACCTCATCTTCACAGCAATCTGCAATAGCAATAGGTCTGTACCCTGTAAAAATTGTATATCATTTCGAGAGATTGATTTTTCTTTATATATATTTATTATATTTATATATATTTTATTCTTTATATCTTTCTAATTCATCTAACAAATGTTTAACAATGTAAAAGGCAATTCTTGCCGTAAAACTGCCATGCAGTTTGGCAAAAAATAAAATTAAAATGAATATATATGTAATAAAGAAGAAATAAAAAAATAAAAATCATAAGAAAGTTAATACAGCGATATATATGCGGAAAGCGGCTCATATTTTAAATCCGATACATTAGATCTCATCTCACACAACACACACTCGGATATCACATACTTCCATTGGTATAATGATTCTAAATTTAATTATTTGTTATTAATCAACGTCATTATCATCATTATTAGCCATTTTCTATCTACTGCTCGATGAAGACCTCCCCGAGTATCTCCCAATTCTCTCTGTCATTGCTATAGAAGGAATATATAATTATTGTTCCTATTATCCGGCCTGTCCACTGTCACTTCATTTTGGCGTACCCAGTTATATTGTAATGTGTGTATGTCTGTCAGCAGTAGTGCGACGTGAGAAGTGATAGACGATGCATGTGTGTGCGCGCGGAGAATGACTTGTAAGGGAGCCGAGCCTATCAGAGCTCTCTCTTACTGCTTCGACGTGAATACATTAACTTGTAAACTGATATCTCGTGTATTTATTAAACTGATAATTGTCACATGATAAAGAGTTTATACGGATTTGTCATGAGACAAATTTGACAATCCGAGAAGAAAGATTACAACTGGTGCTACCGGTTTGAGGTTTGTCATGAGACGAAACGCTCTACCACCGTTCAGGCCAAGGTTATCACACATATCAACTATTATTGTCTATTTGTTCTTTTAACTACGCATTTTTTTTCCTGTGTCTTTATCTAATGCCCAACATACACCCTTTCATGTTTTACTTTTCATGCGTTACTCTTAAAGTTTAGGGTCTCTATTTTGTTGAGAGTTCAAGTTTTGTAATTATACGTGAGCAATGAAATTATGTTTTGGTTAAATATTTTTTATTTTAGACGTGGTGGATGAATACTTAATAAAATTATATTCAAACGTTTGAATGCCCATCTTTGTTCTGGGAACCATTATTTTGGAAATTTGATGCTCTAGGTAAACATAATTATCGATTCGTTTATGGTGAGTTTCATTATCATTAATGACTATCCAGTCAATATTGCTTATTTATTCAAAATATATATTTTATACATTGTTATGATGCGGTCTGGCTCCTGCGGATAGGACGCCAAGGCACCGCCACCGGCTAGACAGTGGTTGCATGAGACATGTCGGTTCGGCTGGAAATAGAATCCTAGGCACTTACCTTCGGACGACGACCTTTCTTTCATCTGTGGTAAATTTGTAGTGTTGTGTAGTTCGGACAAGGAATTATTACTAATTAATAAAAGAGTTTGATTTTACAACAGGTTTGTTTACTTTAACATAAAATAATTTGAAATGATTATTAAGTGCTACAAATATAAACAATGAACACAAAAATCACACCGAAGCACATTTGAATAGATCCACTGCGACAAGCCTCTCGGATTCGAAGTAAACCAACTATGCATCAATCCTGGCGAAGGTACGAAGGGCAATTCGCAAAGCATCCAAATCATGACTACAAAGTTAATTCAACCTTCTCGCATTCTCTTTGACACTGACGAATAAATAATAATGATCTCATAGCCTTAAATTCCCGTGCGCGGCAACTAACTCATAGCTCCGATCCTCCAGAATGCAGGATCGTGGCCGTTACGCCAGATGTTCCCGATGACCGATTGACAGAGAATATTCCATTGCTCCATCCCCCAAATGGTAAAAAAATGTCATCGCACAGCTCGGCTGCCCTGTGACGCCAATCTTCAGATTTTCCTGATGCCTCTACCCCGTAGCCAGGAAAGGAGATTGTATTTCTGCTCAGGAAGAGAATACATTGCAATTAGATACTACCATATTATACAGACGTGCACTAGCATCTCAAAGATATTAATTATGCTTACCCTTCCATTGATCGTGTACGATTTACCTGCGGCCAGTGTTACCACTTGGTAAGCACTTGCACCCAGGCAGTACCGACCGACCTACTTATCTCTTTTCCTGTGTGAATGTGGCCAGTTGTCAAAATTGCAACTTGAGGGATTAAATACTAATGTAACAACATTTTAATATAAGATACTTAAAAAAAAATAAGTATTATAATATAGTTTGTTATTCTGATCAATAATAAAACTGCATAAATCGATTTGAAACCGGTCGGCAACAAAAGAAAAAATCTTCTAAATACTATGTTTTATCTAACTTAAAAATTAAATTGTATTATATATCGTAATAATTTATTTTTTTCAAGATTAAATTATTTTAGAGTATCGAATTTTGTTAACCGGTTTCGGAATATCTGTTCATTCCTGTAATAAAGTGTAATATTCTCATTGTTTCGTTAAAATCTGCACAGTAAAGCACGTAAAATATTTAGTTTAGAAAATATTATTTTTAAAAGTGTCAAAAGCGAACCATTTGTAACCGATTCCAGCAAAAACATTTCTCAATTACCTAAATGTTAATATTTTTCAGCTATTATACGAACTATATTTCAGAAAATTTAGTTAGTTAATTATTTTGAACTCGCGGATAGTTTTAAAAACGTATACCTATACGAGTATCGATACTTTAATATCACGAACTCCGTGATTGGAGCTTGTAAATGTAAAAAAAATCTTTCCCGCGTTCTGAGGTTGTCATTAAAAAAGAATCATTCACAGTTCAATAATCTAATATCGACATCGAGATGTCATTTGGAGGGTGATTTTACTAGATCTAAAAGTCTCTGCTTTATTTCAAGGGGGTGACTCAAATAAAACAAGCCGATTACTTTTTAATATTAAGTAGGAATCAATATCCGTTATATTGTGATTTTTTTCTGATGAAAGTGATTCAAAGAAAAATAAAAATTATCGAAAAAAATTGAGAACAACAAAAAGATAAGTTTGGGACATATTTATTGCCATATAAATATATCAATTACTTGAATGAAAATAATGATTTTAACCGAACTGTTCGAACACCTCATAAAAAATCTCTGAGACTTATACGTCGATATCTTGTGTCTGAACCTTTCACGAAATTGTGTGTGTGAATTTAACAATATACAGTCCACTTATTGGAGGTGCTAGCAGAATCTGGATCGACAGTGAGCGCCTTTTTCTTCCTGTCCTAGAATTAGATTGTTCTATTTTTGCTATGGCATTTACAGAAATTTTCAAACTAAATTAAAACCCCTTGATAATGTAAATACAAAATTAAAACGCTTACATTATTGCCACCTAGTATTTGACCTTTGACTAGATTATCACTTTTTCTATCTCAGTCACCAACGTTGAATTGTAAACTGCTAGTATGAGTGTATGATAATGTCTTTGTCACGCACTGAATGCATCCAATACCTTGCAAAGAGCCGCGCACATCTTTATACGGGACCGCGCACGGCGCCAAGTTCGTTCTCTCCCCGGAAACGACTGCGCCAACAGCTACCACACCGCACTCTGCATCATCGAGTAAGTTAAATATAGAATCTAACCATTGTAACCTTATCATGAATAAACTCAATATACATAAATCGTGAGTATTATCATTTCATTATATATATATAACCTGATGCTTTACTGTTCGTCATACTCCACACTATAACATAAGTAAATAAATACACGCGACATACCTACCTACATTTCGAACACCGAATGGGAACCCGAGATTAGATGTGGGTCCCTTCACATCTATACCATTCGATACACATTCTCATCACTGAACACAATATATCTTATAACCACCAAACTGATTTGGAGTCCAAAACATTCCCGCACATCCGCAGTACTGGTGACCTACGCACTACATAAGTGCGACACATCTCACATTTGCAATCTATAACAGTATCAAATGTTAATTTATCAAAATGTTGAGCTGTTAAATTTATTTTTAAATAATTTTCTTCTTATCATGCCCGAAACTTCGTCCAAGTCAGAGACATTTTCACACAAAAATCTGTCGCTTTTGCTTAAATATTTTTGACACTTTTTTTCAAAGAGCTGTGAGAATATTTAATTTGTGAGCGGGTCAAGATAAGAGTGATAAGAGAATTCATTAACAAGTGTTTTAGATTTTGCTCATACTGCCTATCAAATTTTAATCATAATCTATCAAATGTGACGTGCTTATTAATCTAGTGATCAAGATATTCGCCTGGTGATCTAGTTAGTAGTCAGGGGTTCGAGTCTCGATCCAGGAGACCAGTAAGTTCTATTTTCGTTGCAAAATCAACGCACAATTCCTATTCAAAAAAACTACGTATCTCGATTTAAAAAAAAAAGTAATTCGAAAATAATAATACAATTTAAAACATGAATATTTATCGTTAATAAAAATGTCAGTTACTTTGTGGTGCAACGATACTATTTATGGTTTAGTTTTATTTTTTTAAATATACCTACTCAACATTAGACAACACATACAACTGACTTTTATTTTTATCAACACTGTAGTTTCGAGAGGTGCATCAACATCGATAGGTATATATTTCAACTAAATTAAATTCAGCTGGGTATGGACTATTAAATTTAAAATTTATTACAAAATAAATCTTTATTAGGTCTTCAATTTAGATCAAGTAAGAATGTGAAAAAAATCAGCTGGATATTTAATTTTCTAAAGACAAAATACCTGAACCGCAGTATATCAAGCCTGCCATAAAATCTATTGTATTGGAAAACGACTCATGTGTTATTTAAACGAAATTATTATTTCAATATTGTATACATGAGTCACTCTTGATATTCCTTATGGTGGAGGTACATCTTTTAATAACAGTATACACAAATATCTTTTCCGTATTTTGAAAAATATCTCAATGACTTTTCTTGATTCAGCCTGGGTAAACAGATTTAATGAGATTCCGTGGTTCGCCGACCTTATCCATATAATTGTATCAGAATATTGGAGATGTTTTTGTGTCCTCTGATATTGCTTCCAGATATTGGAAGAATCCTAGAATTCAACAGCAAATGCTTAATATTTTGGTAAATTATGTGTATAATATCACTAACTTATAATCTAATACGT
The DNA here is from genome assembly GCA_031772225.1 of Eubasilissa splendida. Taxonomy (NCBI): domain Eukaryota; kingdom Metazoa; phylum Arthropoda; class Insecta; order Trichoptera; family Phryganeidae; genus Eubasilissa; species Eubasilissa splendida. The sequence continues at coordinate 20,111,970 of CM062851.1, read as the reverse complement.
TTATTTGAAAAAATGTAAGACCAACGATAGTCATAAAATTTTTAATAAACATGGTAGCTAAATATACTCAAACTTGCGTACAGATCCTTAGATAAAGAGATGATACTTTACCGACAAATATTTGTCATTATTTTAAAGATACAGGATGCATGGAATGTACTTAAAGATACGGGATGCATGGAATGTACTTAAAAACGCCAAATTACAAACATAAATATAATTTATCATTTACGTAGCTATTAATTAAATACGTAATAGATTATTGAAAATACCAATTAATAGTTAAATTTACAAACTTTTGTGGGTATTGATTAAGATTAAGTCATCCGATTTTTTAAGCGTATATGAATGATTATTAATTGACATAGCAGTTACTTTGTGGTGTTAAAAAATATATATGTCAAAACCGCGACAAATCTAAATACGAGAATTAAGGAACATCGACGCTACCTAAAAATAACATATTTTTGGTACATTATAAAGGAATAATAATGAATAATTTGGAAACTTTTGAAACACAAAATAATTTAAATTCGGAGAAAACACTAATCAACAACACAACATTCACTAACATGTCCATATTCCCGTTAACGACCAAAACCTCTCCCCTCTTCTTAAGCCCCGCCCATTGCCCGAATATACCACAATACTGTATTCAGTTTAGATATCACCCGATGATGAGAGAAACTGCACCTCTCTACTAGTAGTGAAAATAACCCAATGTGTGTGTAGTACAAAGTTGTGTTGTGTAAATTAAAATAGTGATTTTAAAAAATGTTAAAAATTCCCTTTTTATTTTCTTCGCGTTTGTATCCAAATAAGTAGAAATTCTCTATTATATGATACTGGTACAAGGTTTTTTTAAATACAAAGCTATTTTACTACTGGCTAGCGCTTAACTGATGCCCTTATGCGCAACGAGATATTTAAAATATCTGTTGACAAAATGTGCTTGTAAAATGACTGTAGACTTAAGTATCAAATAAATTTATCTGGCGTAATGGTTAATTTCTTCCGATAGTTTCTTCTGGAAATAGACAAAAACTTAAAACATTTAATCTAATTAAGATCTTGAAGAATAATTTCCATAATTTGAACAACTGACAAGATTGTTGAAAATCAGTTGTTTTTATTAATTTGTTATGTAAATGAACTTTTCCAAAAAGCCAAACATATTCTTGAGGTTTTTGAATGAAATGTTTCTACCGATCTGCATAATCTTTGTTTCGGCAGCTCACAAATTATAATACGAATATTATTCATATAACGTATAATATTTTGCAACGTGATTTTTATTATGATGATACCCAAAAACACATAGATTTTTTATGCACATTTATTAATTTTTCTATGTATAGTTAATAAATGTAACTATTATGCGTACATTTTAATTTTTGTGTCGTGTACTTTGATGGTTAAAAAATATTTATTGACTTTACGTACTAAAGACTATTTATATAACACATTAATGAAAATATATTGATACAGTTAACATATTTTTTATTATTGTGAATGCACACATCGTTAAAGCATATTCATACTATTTTTCAACCTACGTTTCTGCTAATCTGCCAAGACGAAAATCGAACCATTAACTTTTGGCTACTAGACAAATTTCTAACTGCTAGACCAAACAAGCATGCTATCAAAAGATCTTATAAATTTATGATAATTAATAAAATAATTCAAAGTTTTAATTAGCAATGTTCCATAAAAAATTATACGATTATATAATAGTATAAATCTCCAATACAATTTTTATAAGACTTGCCTTTAGAATATGAACATCTGAAGGCCTTCTTTGGCTTTCGTTCAAATGAGTCAGGGATATCTTTTGTGAGTGTCAGAGACGGATCACTCCAGAATATTCGGCCGCTCCTTCTGAGGGACACACATCCTTTATAATGAGGATAACCAGGATATAAATGGAGGGTGCCGCCGTCACATCTTCACTCTGAAATATCACCTTTTTTATATATTTATAATTTTTTGTCCCCGTTTATGAATTATTCATACCGTATTGGTCAATGTGACTAGGATTAGGCTCATCCTTGAATCATTTTAATAAAAATCCTCTATGTTGATTAATCAGATAACCGTATCTATATTTCTGACATATTGAAAGTGAACATGTTGTTCAAAAAACGCTTGCATATTTACTTACCACTCTTTATATTAATCGATTAAATATTTTTTAAAACTAACTTAGAAGTACCTACTTTTTAAGAAAAACTTTCTGTATTCAAATTATAATTGTTAAATAAAATATTCATGATGATTTCTGTATTTCTGTATTCAAATTACAATTGTTAAATAAAATATTCATGACAATTGTTAAATAAAATATTAATGAGGGTTTTTTTAACCTAATATTCTATTTATTGTTATATGTTCGAAAATAATAGTTTTAATTATAACAGATTTAATTAAAATATGATAAAATATTTCAAAACAAACACTTTTTGAAAGATAGTGAGACTAAAAAAATGTTTTTTTTATTCGGTCTACAAGTTAAGATAATTTTTATCAAAATATACAATACTTAAGGAAGGTAGTTCGATCTTTATAACTTATTTTTAATCGCCGGTCGCCGTACGCGCGCATGTAAACATGACATACGTGGATCGGTGGTTTTTGTATATTATCTATCCACTGCCCACCTTCCTTTATAACCAGAACACGATATTTTTTATAGTGTGTTTTCTATGATTTTCATGAATTGAAGTTGAACCTACGAACTGTCAGGTTATCGTTTACCTGTGATACGATTAGCTCTGGAATTGTCAATTATCATCCTGCTGTGTGGGGCTATTCGGTTTCTCGCTACCATGTGCACCGATTTAGTACTTTCATCTTGCTATTGTTCATGGTGCTGATTGCATGAAATTTTTGCGCTATCACCGAAAGTGGATTTTCTCAATAGTGCTTCGTGTAGACCATCGGAGTACATGCCCTGGAGCCAGAAGACGTGTGAATCTAGTGGAAAAAGATCCAGATACCGAAAAGAGCATTTTACAGCTGGGTCGTGTTTTATGGTTCTGGGTGGTCCTTCAACCGCCCTCTATCCCCTATTCCTGTCCCTCTCACGAATTCATTCCATCCTTTTTCCATCCCTTATTTCCCCCCGCCTCATTCAGACAAATGTATATCTCTATTACGAGTGTTAATGTATCATTAGGGTTCGTGTCTAGGGGTGGGCTAGGGATGCCAAAAATATTAATAAAATAAATAATAACGCCGTTACACATTGGTTCGGTCAATCAATATAGAAAATATATAATATATTAAATTAATGATTTTTTGCTGACTGTACTAACCTTCACCGCTATTCTCGGTATGTCTTTGCAATATGTTGATATACATATTTATAATTCGTGTATAGTATTGTTAATGATTTATTTAAGTATCTAAATTTACTATATTTTTTTAAGTGTTAAATTTATACTATTAACAAAAATACAACCAACACCCGAGGGCTTGATAAAAATTGATTCTATGAAATTTTTTCTGTAAAACACATCAGTGAACCATGAATCCAGGCATTTTGCTGCTAGGCTATCAAAAACAATTCAATTATTTTGTTGCAGTTTATCGTTTGCGTACACTCAAATCGGGTGTCTTATTTTTTTCTTTCTACATACATTTACATTTGGTACATTTAAAAACTATGTCGTCCAATGCATTCTCCTCTTTCTAATGCCATTTATTAGTTTGTTTTTACTATTACTAGATAAGATTTATTCAAAAAAAAAATTACCAAGAAATGTACATACATCCTATTCTTAGTGAACATATAATTGATATATATAGCTACCTTGTAAATAGACATTAAATTTTCGATATTTTCACATTTATAACCACTGAAATGTTCTCTCACAAGAGATTGGTAGTAAAGCTATTGTGGACAAGATTTATATTAAATAAACACATAAAATACGAATGTTTAATGTACCGTATCGGTAATTTATCTCAGTTTCGTTAGCAACAAAAATAGATCTTTTTTTTTTGCATCGTTCTTCAAATATAATAAGTATCAAAGAATACAGGGACTTCGTCAAATATCACCAGCAATTCAAGGCGTGGCCATAAAAATAATTCCTTTATTGGCTAAAATCAATAATTCAGCTTTATCGTATTATTCGGTTAATAGATAACGATGTAATTCTCTGAATATAAGGATTCATAATAATGTTTTTATATCCACCCTCTGTTTTCCTTCCAGATTAGCCGTGTTCTTTCCACTCTCTCTTTACTGAATTTTCTCATTTCACTGTTTTTCCTTTCTTATTTGAAGAATTCTTTACACGTCTTCTGTGATTTCTCCACAAAATTTGATAAATTGTACGATGATTATGCTACGGGGGCCGTCTTCTATATTATCTTTCGTGACAGAAAGAAAATATAATTTTATTTTAAAAAGACTTAGTTAATCTTTTGGCAATCATAGAACATGGCTGTCTGTCACTATGGAAGTATCCTCAGCCGCAGTACCGGGAGATTACTAAGAGATTGATTAAATTTTAAAGTATTTGTTACATCTGTGCAAATCTTAGTATGTTTGTTACTTCTAGAATACTTAAAATCTGTCAATATTAAATTCATGTATATTTTGTGATAAGTCTCGGTATGGAATATTTTTATCTGTTGCGAAAGTATTTCTTTTACCAGATATTCATTCTAGCCGTAATTGTCCATATGGTAGTTTTGATATGTTCATGTATTGAATTTTTTAACTTTTTTCACTTATTTTGTGTAATTCAATGTCTTTGTATTATTTCTCTCCATTATTAATTTTGTTGATTAGCTTATAAATTAGTGCGTGCTCGCAGTACATACATAGCCGAAACATTAAGTCTCACCTTCAATGTCATATGCCTATACACAAATTTGTAATTGCCAAAAGAGCGATTGAAAGGGTTACGCCAGGAATATTAGAGGATTACATATATTCAACTGTGGAGAGACGCAGATAGATAATGATGATGATGAATTATCAATGAACCATTGTCACTTGCGGCTCGGGTTGGCAGGGCATCCTACCAGGCTATAGATAGAACACCATGTTCCCGAGCTTTACGTCACCGTCTAGCTCTAGTTGGCACTCACAAATTTCTGGATCCTCGCTGGGTAGTGTCCCTGGGCTACAACACGAGAGTTACTTTTTCTGCAGAAGAGGGTGAAGGCACAATGACAATAATTTTTGATCACAATATAAACTAAAAGTTAACCGTTACACATTTTTTTTACAATTTAAATGTTAAGTTCTGTTTTCATGATATGCACTCCTTGTTTAGAAGTCTCACCAAACACTTCGCAAACCAGGTCGCACTCATTTTACTGGTTCAGGACAACGAGCGAATTTCGCAAGCCTCTCGAGCCAAGCGTCAGTTTCTTCTCCTTCCAGCCTCCGGTAGTCTACGATGGAGACCCATCTTTGCCCATCAATCAGGGGATATCCAAGTCTCTAGTTTTTGTCATTAAATGCAACGTGGTTGCTAAAAATTCTCAAAATTGCTAAAGCCGCACGCCGCACCAACTTCCTCCCAAAAAAATGACAGCTGTCGCCATCTTGACTTCCTATAAGTTTTTTCCATACAGCGGGAATTTCATCGTGATGGACGCACATAGTAGGCGTACACACGTCTTGACATTTTTCTCTCTTATTGTATTGGTGGTGCACACACAGGGACGCATGCATTCAAACGTGACATCATGTATTCTGAAGGAAAACTTCACCGATAAAACGTGGACTTAAAATCGTTTAATTACAATGAAAATATTAATCTAAATTGTCTGGGAAATTATCGGTGGATTATATTCTGCATATTGAATATCGCATATTCTTTGAATACTAATTTTGACGTCAATTTTTGTATTCTGTATTTTAAATGTTTTTTAAATACTAATTTAATGTATATATTTATAATGAATACATTAAATTGGTATTTAAAACATCACAGACCTATATTCTGAATAATTACAACTTCACAATAAGAATGTGTTCTTAATAAATATTTTTTATTTAACTACCGTATATTGAATATCGTGTCATCAAATATATTCTTCGATCGGATTGTTCCTACTTAATATAATTATGAATTATATGTCTTTCTATGTTTTTAATGCTTGTCAATAGTTTGTACAATGATACTATTTTAGGATTGTAAATATTTTACATTATTTTATGTAAATATTTTAAATTACTAGATAGGGAGACACCTGTCGACTCACTTAGATACCAGACAACCACACCCCGCACGCAACACTGACCATGTAGAGAAAGGTCAACATAGTCCAAAAGCCCCTTAATGGACGGCTTCAAAAACTAATGTAATTATTAACTTGTTTACAATATTAAATACGTTAATCAAAAAGTTACTTGTACGAAATGCCGAGACCACCAAACCAATTAAAAGTATTGAAATATACCCGTTAATTTTCTTAATATTTAGTGAAATAAGCTTTTGGTTTCAGAAACATGAATCAATACAACCCGTAAAATGATTCGAGTTTCCAGTGGTCTTTGTCAGAGATACCGACCAACATAAGCCAAGGAAAATAAGATTTACACAAAATTCAACGACTCTGTTACAATATTTTGTTATGAAAAAGTAACCCAAAAAGACACATGTATAAGATAATATTATACGGTGTCATGTGTAGGTTTTATAACACAAAAATATTTTTTAAAAATGAGGTCAATTTGCTTACATGACAGAAATAAGAATTTTTCTCAGTTTCTGTGAGCGTCGTAAAATGTTTCATCTCAGGCTGTTTCGAATGAAAATCGTTATGAAATACGTATTTGTAGAAAGTTATATTATTTTTGTAGAGCTGACATAATGATAACATTTCGTATATGTTGTATAAATTAAGATTATTCAAATTAATCTACGTTTATTTTCAAACAAATTCTATAATTTATTAACAGTAATTCTTTATAACCATAAAATGCGAGGCTTTATCAAAATAATAGATTTTTAGTGCTTAATTTATATTTTTAAATTTTATAATTAAATTAATTTTTTATGTTGAATTATTTTGTAGTTCATATATGTTAGTTTTGACAGGCTTATTTATTTATAATGTCAATTTTTTACCCACCTATTTTCAATTGGAGGTTAAGTTAAATTATATAGAAACATAGTCGATGTATGTATTTGTGGATATTCTATTTTATTTTTATATTTACGGACCAGTACTGTATAGTAGTAATCTAACTGGAGAACGGAAGAGAGGAATTAGAACTTCAGCAACAAGGTGACTCCCCAAACATCCTGAGAAAGGTAAAACTGAGGAAACTGTAGCGAATGGGACGTGCAGTGAGCATCGATGAATCACGTAATATACACAAAACCCTTGTGGATGCCCTGCTCGCGCCTCACAGACCTGGCCATGTAAACAAATATTTTACAGCCATTCTGCGCTGCCGAGTACCAACAAGAATTCAGACGACAATACATCGCGACGCAACCGGTCCGAGAAGCCAACTGAAGCGATTACTTTTCCCCTGGCTATCTTCTCGGACACATCTCTCGGTACTATTTTCAGTGAGATTTGCTAGTCGCGTACTTTAACTTACAATTTAACATTCAAACAGTGTAAATTAATTTTTGCATCATTCGACAAAAAACGTAATCGATTGTAAGTCCTGTTTCATTTTATCAACCTGCTCTAGCCGCAACACCAATACTTATACTCAAAAGTACGCTTCGTAACATTAATATACACTGCAACATTCATATACATTTGTGAGAATCCGAGAAGGATTAGAACCTTCGGTTCTCACCTTAAACAATCCTTCTGATACACAAACCCTTAAACATCAGTCGCTCCATCCGAGTGACCCTCACGAATACTCAGACAAATCAATCCCTAAACCCTCTTACACAAGCCAACGGGATCAAGACCGAGGAGAAGACCGAGACGTAGGTGGACGCGTAATGTCAAGTTGGACCTGCAAAAGGTAGGCGAATGCCCAGCAGATTGGACCATAACGGTGATGTCAAGGGATGAATGGATCTCTGTAGTTACTGCCGTCGTGACTTTCGAGTCCCGAGGGGTCGCTAAAAAGAGGAAGATTACTTTTTGTCATCAGCTTAATCCATGACTATACTTTATTTCTAAAAAACATGACCTTTTAACCCGAATGCATTAAAGAACCGAATCATCATAGAGCTATTTATATGCAAAATTAACTAATTTTTATTTTTTAAAATCAATAAGTTATACGTGTATGAAATTTTATAATGCAGTCATTAATTGTAGGTTTGCGTCAATGTACACCACACTAATTATAGCTATAGTCTGAAATACGTCATCTTAAAACCTTTAAAAATTATTTCGATAAAGTTATTTTCGTCAAACGTAAAAATCCTTTATATATTTATTATTTATTATAACCTTATGTAGCGAGTCGCTAAAATGATATGTTTTAACTGAGTTTGGGATTGCTTACCGTACGTAGCTTTGCTTATATTCTAATAATAATAGTACTCAACTTTGTTTTAGTTATAGCTTATTTGCTGAATACCGTTTAGTTATTAGTTTTCATGTTTCCTGGGTCTAGATTATCTTAGTTTTATACAATTTATTTTCATGATTGACCATTTTTATCTTGTTTATTATAGTTATTATTGTTATTTTAGACACATTTTTAATTTATATTATGCATGTTAACCTTATTTATATTATTTTAACTAATGTCTTCATTTATAATTGTGTTTAGGGAAATTGGTCTATTTGAAATAATAATCATTTTCATTACCAGATCAATGCTGACAATATGGAGTTTGGTTTTTCGATATGGTTTTAAAAAGTTTTTAGGAGTCTTCTTCGACAGTCTTTCGTTGTGATTCTGGAATGGTTATCAGTTATGAGACATTGCGTGGCTGAAGAGTCCTATTCTCGAATCGCGTAACGTTTCACGTTTCACATATTGCGCAACTGCATCCGTTGGGAAGGGGGATTCTGAGGGATGGATCTTTCTCCTTTTCCATTCTCTTTCTTATTTTTTCGATTATTGCTACAGCCTTCTTTTATTTGCATGTTTTCTGGCACAATGATGTTGACGCCATTGGACTCAATTATGGGCCACAACTTTTTAGTATTCATGTTCCATGCAAAACCATTAGCTGCCCATCTCATTGCGTCTATTCTTGTGTGTATATTTTATATATCTATGTATATTAAATGTATTTCTGCCTTATGTTGTTTTACTTAATAAATGCTTTTTACTGTACCATACAAACAGTGAATGGTTATTGGTTGGCGGTCATGTAGTTGTTGCCAAGTAGTGTTAAAAGTGTCATCCTGGCGTCGAATGGGAGCTTTTGCTAATATATCGGTCCTGAGTCAGCAGTGGGTCTATATGATATAAAATATGATCCACTGATCATATTTCATATCACATCTGTTCCGACTCACCTTCAGAGAATCTGAATCTTAGGCTAAATGTTAACTGAATCCTTGGCCCATAACGGATTTTCATAAAGGTTCTGCTGTACCTAATTCTAAAATCTCTGAAAATTTAACACTAATTAAATCGCACAGCGGCAGATTGGCCTATCTGAAAAGTGATCAAATAGAAATACAAAGGATTTAAAAGACGAAAAAACTTCATATTTATTAATGAAAAATAAAGTATAATATAAAATACAATGAGCAATATTTGAATATGTCCAAGAATACACAATTATTGGATTTTAACCAACAAAGGCACTGTTATTAAATAAATAATAAATATCTCATACAGACGAAGCTATTTTTTATTATATTTAATGGAAAAATATGGAAGTATGAGTAATTACAGGACTTACGACCTGTCTTCGGCTGGATTAAGTAATCACTTTATACAAATATAACGTTCACCATTCTCACCCATTAATCAATCTCCATATCTATCAATTTTTTTTTGGAAGTTGTATATATGTGGAAATACTTCGAGTACCACTACGCTATCGCTATCTATGGACTAAATTTGATATTAATTTCCCTGAAACGGTATATATTCTACAATAAGAATCTAATTATTATTTTTTTAAATTATTTAAAGCAATATTCTTCATCTGTAAAATACTTTTAACACATTATACTGAATACGTCTGAAAAATCAATATTTTTCTTTTTAATACATTTTATTTATCATTCATATATAATGCTTATACGAATATATATCTATCTACGCACATTAAATTTAGCTAATATAAAATAATTAATTTTGAGCGTATTAGTGTAAGTAACTGAAAATATGAAATTTTTCACTGTTCGCAGTTTGCCCGAATCACGCGTCTCAGTTAAAAATATTATTTTATAATTTAGAATTCATAAGTATTATTGATTCTGACAATTGAAAAATATTGAAAAATCACAGTTTTTTCCTCCGTGTCATTTATTATTCAAAGTTAACTCACAACATGTCAGCATTTTCCCGTGAATGGGTAGTTTAATTAAAACATATTAATTCCACGCAAGTCAGCAGATTCCTTCCGCCCTTACAGCCGGCGGTGTCAACAACCAAGAGGAAAGCAACAAAAGACCCCGGCTGATTTATATTCCGAACATCCACGTGGATTTATTGTACCGAGTAGCTACAAGTCGCCCTCCACACACGCACCGTAACGCTGTGTCACTTTAAGTGTGTGGATACATAGATCTAAACAATAATTATTCTACAGCGCTTGCGTGTGACCGTCGACGACGGGCTAAGTTTACGATTAAGCGGCACCACTAATCTACAAACGGAGAAACATGACGTACCAGCGATTATCACGATCATTCGAATGTCAAACTGTCGCACTCTGGTAAAGACATTACAGTAATAAATAATAGGACAGGCATTGGAATGTACTTTCGATGAATTTTATCCGCTAAAATTCCACCGAGCTCTGCGCTTGATAAATTATCGTTCAATCACACATCAATAAATGAATAGATATGAAATAAAGTATACACATAGGATATTTGGAACATTAGTTGCGGGACAAGAGGCATTCTACACACATTCTTGGTGGAAACATAAATCCGATAGTTTATGACACATTTATGTTAAAGTATTTACTCTTAAAAAAATAAATCTTCGTATAAACGAAACGTATTTTTTCATTTATTTAATTTAATTTTTTAATTAATGTGTTCGAAATTTTATAAAAATTAATTGACGATTATCAGGTATTTGAGATTCTGTAAAAATAAGGTAGATGGCTCTTTCAAATAATGGAACGATTAAATGTATTAATATCAAAAAAGTAACATATAGGTTCGAAAATTTGTCGCTAAAAATATTGTCGCTGTAGCATAATTGGATAATGTACCTTCCCCGGTTAGGAAAGAGATCCAGGTTCGAATATCGGTGGCGCAACAACAATATTTTTCGATAAAATTGATTTTATATGTATATCTTTCTAATTAATATATTTAATTCATATTTAGCATATTATACTGTCAGCGTTTAAATTTTCGTTCCAATCGATTCATATTTTTAAAATAAGTCGCGGAGCTATTTTATTGCGTAAGTGATACCAAAGTAATCACGTGGGTAAACCAAAATGAAAATATTATTAGTTAGTTAGTTAGTTCATGTCTATATATTCGGTAGTCTGTGACCTCTACCGTTTAGAGTATATTTAAAGATGTATTCAAGTGTGCTAATTGGTAAGGATTTATTTAACTTAAAATATCTCTCTAGATATAGGTATTTGAAAATGTCTTACGAAAAATGAAAATGTCCTACAGTTAACCAACAACAGAGAAGACCTGCACATTATCCGGATATTTTGTAATAAAATTGTTCATTATAAAATATCAAAAACACACATATTCAAAAATAGATACAAACAAAAATAACTAGTGAGAAAACGATAAAAAAATTAATACCACTGCATGTGATGAAATTTAAAAAATTTTATATCATGGTGAGAAGAATCTGTTCTGAAATTAAAATACCACAAAACTACGTTAATCAAAAATATACATAAATTTAATAACATAGCTCAATTAAAATAATTGTTGGAATCTAATTAATGCATTTTATAGAAACTATTTTAAAATAATCACAAAAATATCAGTCATAAAAAAAATCTAATGAACGTAGTAATGATAATTTAAAATAAATAATGATAAATATATGGTATAATATTTCAATTCACCACGAAAACGGTCTTTTTTTCCGTGACGTCAACTTGTCGTAGTGATCTCACACCGACGTGATTTTGTGTAACATTTGACAGAGCAGGAAAAGTGACGTTATTTTTTCATTAGTCAGTGGTATTCGTTTGCTGAATTGAACTTTTAGAATGATTTTAATATTTTGAAAACTTAATGAAAATATTCATTCATTTTTTTTTTATAAAATGTTTAGAAGAATTAAGTAAAATAAGCATATAAATAATAAATAATAGACAAATTTACTTTTAAATATGTACTTAAACAATATTAATATTGTCATAATGTTCAAACAAATTTACGATGTAATCTGTTTGATTTTACAGATCGCCCGATAACAAAAATAAAATTACACGTTACTTTGAATGAAAATGCATTATATCCATAGGAAATTGTTGGCAATGCGAATAATCTATGTCCCCTGTAGTAAAACGATGGAAACAAAAAATATATTGTCGTCGAGCACAAAACACGGCATCGTTTCGATGTATGAACAGACATGATCAATAACACTTATCTCTGATCACATAATCAAATCGTTAAATATAATAGTTTTGCAAGAATTGTATGTAAATTTGTAGTCTTAAATCTGAGATAAATATGACATACGATTACCCCATAGTATTATGTATTAAAATTTACACTTTTTATTAATTTAATCTAAAATGATTTATATAATTTTAAATTAATATCAGATAGCAGCATAATAGAAATATAGTGTTTAAATTAGATGTACAATAAAATAGATTATTTCAAATTCCATGTCGCTATACTGAGTTGGCCTGTATCAAGGAGGACTTAAAAGCAAGATTTCTTCAAAGAAAGTTGTGAAAAATGAAATTTCAGCATATAAATAATAGAACCCGATTTAGGAAGACATATTTGTTAGTCTCCATATTTAAAGAGATATGTATTTAGGAAAAATAAGTTAGAATCATGTAAATACTCGAAAAATTTTTTTGGTCGATTAAAATATTTATGCTTGCTTGTTAAAATTATAATTTTAAAAATTCATTTTTACATTTTTCGATCTTTCAATCCAAAAATCAACGAGTCTGCTCGAAACGTTCGACTTATGTAAGAAAATGTCTTACTGTTTTGGATTCAGCTCACCATTCTACGGTTCACTCTATTTCATGCAACGAAATGTTTTTGTTCGACGTTATTAATAGGTGAACATTTTCTCGTCTTCGCCATCTAACTCGGGTGAACGCGACAGACGTAGTTATTGTATTTGGAGGAATAGAGCGACTCTGATCTCATCCCTCACGTTTCAGGCCGAAGCCAATACACAATCAGTATTGTTTTATGTCGTCTTGGGTGCGGCAGCCATGATGAATATTACCAGGCGTGTGATGAATATCATCAGGTTCTTGATTTCAAGGGGCGGCGTCAATCAATAAACCAAAAAGTTTAGTAAATAGTGTAAAGCAATATTAATATAGATAATATCGAATTATAAATGCATTTTTTTTATATTAAACGACACTCCAAAATTACGTCAAATTTCACTATCAATTTTCATGATTGACTGATTTATTTACTTGTCGAAATCAATTATATTGAATGTATTAAAGTTCCCTCGCACTTTCAACATTTTTTCCCGTTTACAATAGAATAGCTGAAGTATCTAGCGTTACCCGGGCTTTACGCATAGTAAAGAGGCTTCATTTAGGGGGATGGGGGTAGTTTTTTCGAAATCAGACAGTAGACAGTAATTTTCCTCTTATTAGAAACGTCAAGTGTGCAAAACTTCATCAAGAAGTACCAAAATTCTACTTTAAGGGATGGGAAAAGAGGATGGGGGTGGTTTTTCAAAATTGCATGTACACAGTGGCCTTCCTCGTGATTTAAAGGTCATGTATGCAAAGTTTTATCAAGCTCGGAATAAAATTGTAAATTTGTATAAAAAATAAACAAACTAACTAACATACACCCTTTATATATATATCGATTATGCAAGCGACATATATTGTATAGTGAAACTTAATGTTAATATCTTTAAAGAGTACACTTTTTTGTGAAGTTGCAATTTCAGAACACAGTTCTGTGGTATTTTTAATATAAATAAAATAATCAACTAAAAAGATATACAGAAAAAAACAATTCATTAAAATAATATTTTAGTTGCTGCCTCAAAAAACAGTTTTTTTTCTGAAGGAACACATTATTATTGTGAATTTGCAGTTATTTTAGAACATTGTTCTGTGATATTTTAATACAAATTAAATGTATTAATAAGAAAGATATAGATACGGATAAAATCAATTTATCGAAAAAATAGTTTTGTTGCCACCCGGACTCAAACTCTTCGTATCCGGGGAAGTGTTCCTGTAATTGTAATGTGAAGTTATACAGTTAATTTTGGCAACTTATATCGAATATTACTCAAAGGCGTTTGAAATTTTCCGTAAATATAAAGTAGATTGCTTTCAAATAATGGAATAAAAAATGTATCGATTTTAAAGTGCAACACATATGTTCGAAAATTTGTTGTTAACTTACAATGTAGACGTGGTGTAATATATCAGCATAATTCGCTGGATAGGAAGTGTTCCTGGTTCGAGTTCGAGTTCGGCAACAAAAGTATTTTTTCAATAAATTGATTTTATCTGTATATCATTCTTATTGATACATTTAATTTGTAATAAAAGATTTTTTCTGTTTATCTTTCTAGTTGATTCATTTAATTTATTATAATAATACAATAATTAAATATTGGCTTACGAATATTTTTAAGAAACTTTTGTTAGTACTGTACAGTATACCATGGATTCATACTGTGCGTACCATGAACAGCAAGACGCACAAATCTCTCCATTCTGTAAGAACTTCATATCAACGACGGACTCTCTACTGTTTTCCTAAGATGAATCTTTCAATTTTTTGAACATCTTACGAGAAAATAGCTTGAAAAGCTTTTAACGGTGGGCCACAACAAAGAATGGAGAGAAGAGGAAGATCTATACCTGTTGGACCAACAGTGTGGAAAGAAGCAACAGGCACATCTTTGTGGCAAGAGCTTTCAGACTTGCGGGATGTCGAAAAATGTGGAAAAGTATAATTAAGAGAGCGAGAGTTCATAGAGATTAAGATGATAAAAATAATAAATTAATATCTTCTTATGGTATTTCACAATATATCGCTGAATATAAGTAATTAAAAAGGTTTGTTATCTTTAGTTATTAGCGTTGCCTTGCAAAAATATAATAAAATGTATTAATTCAAATAAACTAAATTTAAATACACAACTACAACAGAATAAATGATCTGGTTATTGGTTAATAAAAACACTCCATTTTAATTAGAAAGTATCTATAATCTCGCAAAAAAATATAATGTTATTCGATTTAATACGTATTTTTTGTTCTCAAAAATCAAAATCATATTTTCATAAAATTATTTTAACCAATTTTTTACTCATGACTGAAGTGTGTCAAATTTTGTTTTCATGGAATAATAAAAAAATTGAATGACAGTCAAATTAATTCGATGTATTTTCCATTTCATTGCATATTCATAGCCGATTTGATTGGAGATTTATTGAATTCAATTGCTCAATCAAGTGAGAAATTTGATTGCAAGAATTCATTACGAAGGTTAACACGTAAAAATACTTTGCTTTAAACGATTTCAGTAAAACATATAGTTGTCATTACTAAAATAGGTAGTATAATTATTTGTAATTATTGTGACCGAAAGCTAATCCTCCAATAGTGGAATCTAGTACATCTGACTTCAATAATATGTTCAATATTAATGTACGTGTATGATGTAACTGAGAGATGACACTTTTTCGGTAGACTTTCTCAAGTTTACTTACTGAGAGAGTCTGAGAGACGTCGAGTAACATGTATCATTTTCCAGGAAGAGCAGGTGATAGTTTTGCTGAAAAAGTGCTGAAAAAATAGTTGTACTTAATTAACTTAATTATTTATGTAACTTATGTTATTTTTATCAATTATTCAAATCATTAATGTTCGATCCTTAAAATATATTTAAAATCTCCAAAGCCGCCAGCAAATACAATATTAACAATATATATCTGAAAAATCAAATGAGTATATTTATCACGTCGTGTTAAAATTGGAGTTGGAATTATAAATTACCCCACTGTGAAACTTTGGGAAATAAATTTGTAGATGGTTTAATATTATTTTATAATATAATAATTTCTTATAGATTTAAATATTTATCATATGTATCCTATAAATGTTATATGAAGCTTACATCAATTAAAAATAGTTTTATGGTTATTGCTTTATTATTCTTCTTAAACTTAACTATTTGTCAATAGCTTTTTTAATAAACTTAATAAATGATGGTACTGTCTTGTATTTTTTCTTATTTTTATAATTTTCAGTAGTGAGAAATTCTGCCTTGATTAAAAATTCCCGAGATTTTTGTTCACCTAACTACAGGTTACAGAAGACAAAAAATAGGGAATGTTTCCTGAAGACACCCAATGGTCCAACGTTTAAAAAACATAACAGATCTCTTTTATAAAACACAAGTGCTATCATGTAATTATTAAACGAAAACGAATGTTTTATTGAACGGAATTTTATTATTATGATTCGTTCGATCACCAAAACGTAATCCTCGTAAGCACTAATAATTACCTCCGACTTTTGAGAACAAAATCGAGGATTACGGACATCCGTTTTAGAGACCACTTTTAGCAACTCCATCATTGTTCATATTTTATAATATATTAGACGTAATCTGATAATTATTAAACAAAACTAAAAAATATTAGTAGAAAGGCCTCGGCGTTGATGAATATTTAAATAAGCAATTAATAATTCTATATAAACGAGGGCATAAATATAATATGAATTATTTTTTCAAATAAAACGTGTTACAAATATTTTAAAAGTAAAAAATATCGCAGTAGGTACTGAATAGAAGAATACGTACATAAATTATATTTTATGTGTTTAAACTCAGTTATTTCTCCGAGGTGCTGGAATGAAAATTCTTCGTAAAATAATGTTTATGTGACCTTGTGTAAAATATTTTGAGAAGCAGAACCGTATTAAATTGGAGTTAGGAAAATAAATTACGCTATCCAATATATAAAGTTAGGAGAAGGGATGAAGTATGTGGGCACGCCGCGTGCCGGAGCGGGAGAAGTCGCCCTGGCAATTTGTCGCAGGAACTAGCGGGGCATTAGCAGCGGCTTACGGAAACCATTCGTACATGTAAAATATGGCCACGACTGTAAAACGTCCGTAAGTAGTAATAGGAAAGGTGTGAAATCGATGAGATAAATGAAATGATGCCGGGATTCCCCGCAATGGAATGGGATGAGATTAAAATTATAGCCATTCAAAACTATTACAAGTTGTACGTTTGATATCAAAATTCGTGGTTAATTTTATAAAAATGTTTTTATTTAGATCAATGTTCCTCTAAACAAATATCAGATATCTCATAGAGACAAAGTTATTTTTTATTATATTTAATAGAAAATATATGGAAGTATGGGGTAATTACAGGGCTTAAATTTAATAAAAAATAGCGTTGTCTCTATGAGATATCTGATATTTGTTTAATAACAGTGCCTTTGTGTGTTCTTGGACATATTCAAATATTGCCAATATTTTTTAATCGTTATTTTAAATTCTGCGATTTCTGAATTCCCCTTTTTTCCACTCTAAAAATGTTTACGCTTCGGCCAGTCACACACTGAAGCAATCTTATGAGGTCAACAGACAATACGCAATCTGAATCTCTTTTACAAAAAAAAACAATAGTCAAAAGTATTGCTTTCCTAATTTTATCATGAACTATGGATACACACTAATAATATTGTAGCAATCAACTTTAAAACAGCGTCCTATTAAATACAAAATAAATACGTTACTTTTGCAATGTTTATCTAAACTTCATTTTGTATTTCAATAATTCATTTCAAAAATACGAATTACTGAAAATAAATATATCAAAATACAAATTAAATATATGAATTATAAAGAGACACATATAAAATCAATTTGTTGCTATCGGGATTCAATCTTGGATCTCTTCCAATCCGAGAATGTGCATTATCCGATTATGCTATACCAACACAGTGAAATTACGACAAATTTTCGAACCTATATGTTACACTTTTCAAATTAATACATCTATCGTTCCAATATTTGAAAGCAATATACTTTGTTTTTACGGAATCTCAAATACCTTTGAGTAAACCGATAGGAGACGCCAGAATTCACAATTCATTTTATTAAATTTTGAACACATTAATTAGAAAGATACACATATTAATCGTATTGGAAGAGATCCAGGTTTGAATCCCGGTAGCAACAACAATATTTTTCGATAAAATATCACATACCTATGTTCTGAATAATTACAACTTCACAATACGCATGTGTTCTCTTTAATAATAAATATATACATTTAAAAATACGAGAAAAATAGATGTGCAAAAAAACAAAGATTAAAAAATAATATACAAACCATCTCTATAGGAATATATATTTCCGTACATAAAAAATATTTTCCAAATGCGAAATATAGGTGCAAACAATTATTTTTTTTAAAACAGCAACATAAATTATATAATATTATTTGGCAGTTATTTATGAGTTGCTGATTGTTTATTGTTGCAGTATCCAATATTGCCATAATCCTAACGTCTACTAGATTTCAAAAGAAGAAAAAAAATTCAGTAGATTTCTAATAAGTAACCCCCGAACAATTCTTTCTCCTTCTATCAAATAAGTGTATCTCAATTTGGTCATTTTCTATGAAAACATTTTTCGTGCATATACGTGCACTCTATTTTCATATTTTTGTGTAGGTACATGGACTATGAAGTCTACAGTTAAACATAAATCTACCTTTTAAAACTAGCTTTTATGAAATTACTACCTAGATAAGCCTATTTATTAGAGGATCAGTGAAATAATGTCGATATTGATTTCATCACTTTAACACCAATAATTATCTTGCATTCCCTTAATTTAAAAATTTGCTATATTATTGGAAGACTACAGACCAGTAAATGAATAAACATGAAAAAAAGTATAGGTACACATAGAAGAGAGGTTTGGAATATTAGTTGCTGGACGAGATGCACACATTCTTTGTGGAAACATAAATCCAATGGTTTATGACACATTTATGCAACAGTAAAAATATTTACTTTTCGAAAATTAAATCTTTGTGTAAACAAAACGTAATTTTTACATTAATCCATATTATATTGTCAACGTTTAAATTTTCATTCCAATAGAGTCATATTTAAAAAAAAAATCGTGGAGGTATTTGATTGCCTAAGTGAAATCAAAATGATCACGTGGGTGACACCAAAATGAAAATATTGAAATAAAGAATTTGCGTTAGTTCATGTCTATATATTAGAACACGTTCTTATTGTGAAGTTGTAATTATTCAGAACATACGTCTGTGATATTTTAAATATGAATTAAATATATTAATTAGAAAGATATACATATAAAATCAATTTTATCGAAAAATATTAATAAATAAGGTAGATGGCTCTTTCAAATAATGGAACGATTAAATGTATTAATATCAAAAAGGTAACATATAGGTTCGAAAATTTGTCGCTAAAAATATTGTTGCTGTAGCATAGTTGAATAATGCACCTTCTCCGGTTAGGAAAGAGATCTAGGTTTGAATCCCAGTGGCGGAACAACAATATTTTTCGATAAAATTTATTTTATATGTATATCTTTCTAGTTAATATATTTAATTCATATTTAACACGTCTATATATTTGGTAGTCTGTGGGGGAGACGTATTCTGAACATAAAGTTCAAAACTTATAATTTAAAACGTTTTTGAATAACAAGTACACCTCATAAATGCATGGAATCAATGTCTGCAAATGGTAAATCTGCAGTTAAGTTGTTGGGCATGCACATTGATTCAGATCTTTCAATGAATACACAAATCAGTAAAACTGTCAGTGCATGCTGCCATCAACTGAGACAGATTAAAAGTATTCGGAGACATCTTCCTCTTGAGACAGCCCGTCTACTTATAAATGCATTTGTGGTGTCACGTGTGGACTATTGTAACAGCATCTATGATAGATTACAATACATTCTAAATGCGGCTGCATGGATAATATATGGAGTTTTCAAATGCTCTCATATAACATCCCTTTTACATCCGCTACATTGGCTCCGATTCCCTGAAAGAGTTGAATTTCAATTGTGCTGGTTGATGTACAAGGCGACACATAACATGTCGCCTCTGTATCTTCAAGAACTTTGTATTCAAGACAATTTGAATGGTAGACATCAAACTCTCAGGTCAGTCTCTACTTCAGCTGCAGGAAGGGTTGTAGAACCAACCAACCGTTGCCACAAATCTAAATTTAGTGAATGAGCATTTGAGGTAGCAGGCCCAAAAGCGTGGAACTCTTTGCCCTCTGTCATAAGAAACAGTGCATCAAAGATTTAATTTATGAAGAAACTAAAAACGCACCTTTTCAAAAAGTCATCTCCTAAAGTGAAAAGAACAATTTATAATTTTAAAAAACAAAGATAATTGTAGAACTATAAACAGTTTATGTGTAAAGCGCCCTTGAGGTGAAAGTTTTTACGAAAATGGCGCTATACAAATTATCCATTATTATTATTTTTATTATTATTTCACATAAACATATTTATAAACGCGTACATACTCGTACATCTATCTACACTTGGTTTTCAAGCAATAAAATTAAAACTATATATGATTTAACAGCATACTATATATATTATGCTTTTTATATTTCGTATATAAAATTATTTAATTTATGTGTGCACAATTGCAATCAAAATGTTATCCACATTAAATACATACTTAAACCACTTTCTTAAATATTGTTTTAAATTGTGTATTTCGTATATTCGTAGTCTCTAACCAAATTCTTTATTTTATTGTGAACGATGTATTTTCGTTATATCGAATAAAACGTCGTGTTTTCACAGATATACTATTTATTTACTTTACTTTATTGAAAGCCCGTTTTCTCATACTATATAGGTTTTACCATTTTTGTTTTACATTATGATACGAGATTAAACTTCAAACTTTCAAAATTCACATATTTTTGTATCTGGTCTTTTACTTGATTGATTGTATGCGTTTAGAGTGGATTTCGATCCATCCCATAAAGGGATTGGCTTTGCTTTGATGACCCCCTACTTTTCCACCCCCTGTGCGACTCTGTAATTCTATTAGTTATTTTCAGGGTAATTCTGATTTGTGCAGGGTAGATCTGCAGGTTATTTTACAATTTAACTAATATATAGAATATAGACATTAACATTAACAATAGTAATATACTTAACATACAAACACCCCCCTCTTACATCGCCCTTCCTATCCATATTAGTCCCGCCCACAACCATTTTCACTTTTCACTGAAACCCCGCTCTCTCCAACCCAGCTCTCATACGACGCACTCCCCATGCAGTCGATAAAATATTTTTTCTAGTTTTAAGTTTTAGTTTATTACTGAAGATGATGCAGTAATCAACGTTGTATTTTATTTTATTAATTAATTAATTTTTCTTAAAGATAATTTTGTTAAAGTTAATTAAACTATCATCCAATAAATACTTCTTTTTGGACGCTCTCATAATTCAAATCAGTTTGAAAATCTATTGAGATATCTTACATTCAATACGACTTGAATGTATTTTTTATGTAGGATTGATTTAGTTGTTTATTCTTTGAATTATTATTTCGTGAAAAAGAAAAAACTAGAAAAAGTTGAAGATCCAGATATTTTGTAAATACAATAAATAAAGATCTATAATATTTGGATGGCTAGGCATAAAAAAACAAACTTTACAAGTGGTCAGTTTATTATAATATATGTATAATAGAAAAATTCTAAAAAAAATCTTAATTTTTTATGGAGTTATTAAAAATAAACAAAATATTTGTGGGGTAATTAAAGATAAAACAGAATTCCAGTGGCGCAGAAAACAAAATAATATTTTTTTTATTATCACAGTTGAAGTCTTCACTATCCGATGAATGTATTTATTTGACACATATTGTATTGTGTTGCTTTGTCAGTAATGGGTGGTTGAGTCACTAAATAAGTGCTTTGGTTGTCACACTGTCATTGAATTTCAATAACATGGACAAAACTTTTTCTGAAGCTAAGCAATGCTCAGTTAAAAGCTCATTAAACATTAAAATGCCTAAGTGCCTCAGACAGAAAATTCTATGCTTATAAATTAATTAACACGAGCGAAGCGGATATGTACACACTGCTCCCACAATCGGCTTTTATAATCGAAGCCTTTCAATCCTCGATTTCCGGCATTTCAACATTAATCAATTGAAAGCCTACATCCGGTCACTCAGCGCTCCTTTGGGTCAGAACACAAATCACCGCGGATCATTCTGGGTGGCGGAAAGCAGGGGTGGATGGCAAGAGGCTAACGGCGTGTGTCTGAAATAAAAATAGAAATTACACTATTTAATGACAAAGCGTGATAATAAAAACAAAATGAAAAATGTCTCTGGGTATGTAGTTTGTAATATAATTAAATTAAGTATTGTATTTTGTTGTTCTATAAATATTCATAAAAATGTGGTAAATTTCTAGCTAATGTAGATTAAACACTGTTATTTTAGTTTGTTCGGGAATATCATCCAAGTTATAAATATTTTCATAAATAATATGTATCGTTTTTGATTATTTAATACTAATTGAAATATTGATTAGATTGAATATAATCATATTTACAACATTACATTTTTTAAATCTATAAAATAAATTGCATTTTTTCTTTGCTCAGTTCCATAGCTTAGTTTTAAAAACAAATTACGGTTAAGTTACATTATGTTGTATTACATAAATTACGAATGTTTTGAATCCTCCACTGACTTTTAGCTAGTAGTATGTGGGGAGGGTCAAGCCTCGAAAAGCATTTAGCATTTAGCCGGAGTCTGACATTTCCAGTTACCTCGAAAGTTAAACAAGATTTAGTAAAAAGTTCATTATTGAAAATACGATTTAAAGATGCGGAATAAATTTGTCTCATTTGAAATATTTTTTAAAACTATGAAGCTCTATTTGTGATATGATACTTAGGTAGTAGATAAAATGGAGGGTTATTGAAATCTTATTGTCAAGAAAATAATGTTACATAAAAATATATAGTTTTCATTATATTAAATCGTTATTCTTTAAAAAATTTGCGACTAAAATATATGAATTGTGTTATAACTTATTTACACATTCTGGTATAAATAATAATTGTAATCTTTTTACATTCTGATAAATGTATTATAAGTATAATAAGTGGATACCTTTGTGAATAGTATGATCAATAGTGGATACACTTACAGTGTGTGGATACGTTTCTGTACTAAAAACTTAATTACAGAACAATGTGAATCGAAGTAATCAGCGAACATCACACATTTTTATTACAAATTAAATGTACATAAAAAATCAATTTATCGAAAAAATATTTCCGTTGCTACCGGGATTCGAATCTGGATCTCTTCCTGTCCGGGGAAATGCATTAACCGATTATGTCACACTAACACAGTAGGTTGACGACAAATTTTCGGATTTACATGTCGCACCTGTCGTTCCATTATTTGAAAGCCTTCGATTAATGCATTTCACCGGATAGGAAAAGATCCAGATTCGGATTCAGGTAGCAACAACAATATTTTTTTTGATAAATTAATTTTATATGTTTATCTTTCTGTAAAATTTCAATTCCACAATAAGAATGTGTCCTCCTTAAAAAAAATATCACATATTTTTTACCTATCTACCTAACCTAACCTCTTTATTTTCATTCTTATCGAACGTTTCAATTTTGTTGTTTATTATGATTAGCTAAAGATAGATCAGATTCAGAATAAAGCATTTTTTCCTTGTAATTGCATATACCTATTATATATTTTTACAATTAAATTCATCTTCAGTTCTGATATTTATTTATTATTAATAGTGTAATAAAAATTGGATTTGCCTAAAATTTCCAGTAAATAGCCGATATTATCTTTTTATTCTACATTTTACTAACTATTTTGGAAAACTCGCATTTTTACATGTAATAATGCGAAATTACTAATGCTTGTATAGATTTCACAGTTATTTAATTTAAAGTTAAAGAATAAAAGGGTTCCCCTTACCCTGGCCATTCCCTATACCCCTAGTATGTATGTATTATTTTATATAGAATGCTATCCATTCCAAATATTGCATTGTTAATAATTATTCATAACATCAAATGTGTGTTATATATATTAAGTATTCCAAATCTTGCTGAGCTATACTCTAAAACCCCCGAAGAAAATAAAATCATCCCTCCTCTCCTTTCGAATAACTCACCCGCACCCTGCTTGAAGCAAGCTTTGCATCACAATAAAAAGGCAATCCCGGAAAACTTCTGGTATAGACAGCTAATTGTATATTAAAAATATATTGACAATCTTTTTTGTTTCACCATGGGGGGAAAATTTTCCCTAAACTTATTAATTTGGTTTAAATAGATCAGATATCGTTATTATATATTGCATTTACCTATTTATTTATATGACGTTCTGGACGTCTAGGATCTATTGGATGTATTGGATCATTATGGTTATATAGTGTTTGATTAAACGGCCAGAAAAAATATACATGACATTTGTCATGTTTTCTTATCTATATACTGTGTATAATATACCATAGAACAGTCATTTTTGATCGTTTTGACAGTTAACTTGTATGTGGAATAATTTTAATTACATTGAGATCTTATTTACGTGTTGTTTGATTTGGGGAAAGCTCTAACATTGAAATTTAGACCACGCAGCAGTCATCAATGGCCGCGTATCAATTGCTAATCTGCTAGTGTGTATTTATTTCGTCACATTAAAATATATTAAATAGAGTGCATTCCCAAGTAAGTATGCATTATTAACTAAGTCTTTCCAAGATAGGTACGGCTGAACAAATTTTTGATCTTACCCCATACGGGATCTGCTTGGCAGATGAATTACATCAAGATCTAAAAATGACGTAGGGTGATAGTTGATTAAAATTGTATACGTTTTTTCATATTTTATAAAATCGATGAAGAAACCTTTGAAAATAAATAAAAGCAGTTCAAATGCACAATTTATTTTTTTCTTAAATAATTTGTTTTATTTTTTTAATTTGTCATAATTTATTAAATGATTAAATCACCGCTATAACTTTCGGACAAGCTTCTGAATGTATTTGAAAATCATTAGTAATAGGATGTGTATTTAAATAAAAACGAGAAAATATTTCAATAAACGTAATATTTGAACAAAAATGCCATTGATACATGGCATTTTTCCATATTTACATTCCATACGTTTGTAAGTATTTTCAAAGGAATCATTAATTTGTGATTTTATGTATTTATTCTGTTGATTTTTCAGTAACATGTATAACGCTGAATCCCTCCGGCTAAAAACATACTTTCTGTAAAATAAGAACAAATAAAATATTAGCAGCATTATTATTTTATGAAAAAAAAAAACAAATTTCAGTTGTCTGATTTTTCGAATCATTTTTATAGTTTAAATAATAATAGCTTATATATTAAAACTTATCAATTTGTACTAAATTTTACATAAAGTTCAGAAAAACTTCAAAAAATATACCAATGAAAAGGATAATAAATTGATAGGTCACCTGAAGGTCCACCTCATCTGCTAAGGATGGGTGACATCTTACGGAATTGAATTCTTCCTTAAATTTGTTACTTTGATTTGTGCTGTTGGCGCTTGAGAAAGGTCGGACGCGGAAAAAGCATTCCTGGAATTGTTTCACGCCATATATTTATTTATTTGATAACGTCCAAAAATTCCTTTGTCACAAAATGTTTCTCAAAATAAATGGATTTATCGGCTCTGAATTCAAAATGGAGTCGAATTTTCACAATCGGAGAATAATCTCGTCGCTCTCCCGGTCAGGCTATCGGGCGGTCAGAATAGATATACAAAAAAAAAACTTAAAAGTTATGGAAAATGGTAATATTATTGGAAATGGTGTTAATAAAATTTGAAGTTTACTTTGAATCCAACTAATGTAATATTCTTCGAGAATTTGTACATCACAACTTGAAGTTGGCAAATGGTAAATCAAAGATAAGTACTTACCAAAACAGAAAATTAATTTTAATATTATTTATCTTTATTTTAAATTTATATGACGCTATTATATAATTAACATCAATTTAAATAGGTTTATAGTTTTAATAAAACATAGATTTCAAATTAGTTTGAAATTTGAAATGTTAAAGGTCTTCCTTGTCTGATAATGGTTTGACTCTAGAGAGCATTTAAAATAAATCATTGTATAGATTCTATAAATATTAAAAATTTAACATATTCCATCAATATTTTATTAAAAATACTCATCAAATATTTTTGTTTTACACGCACTCTAATCTAGATGTTAATCGCAGACCTGTAAATTAACATTAAATATAGTGTGCATATAGGAGAGAGATTTGGAACATTAGTTGCGGGACAAGAGGCATTCTACACACATTATTTGTAGAAACACGAATCCGATAGTTTATGACACATTTATGTAACAGTAAAAATATTTACTCTTCGAAAAGTAAATCATTGCTTAAAAAAGGCGTATTATTTACACAAATGCCTATTATATTTTCAGCGTTTAAATTTTCATTCCAATCGAGTCATATATTAAAAAAAGTCGCGGGGCTATTTGATTGCGTAAATTGAAAATATTGAAACAAGACATTAAGATGTCTATATATTTGGTAGTCTATGATGTTAATATTGTATTGCATGAATAGTAAAATAAAGATTTCAAGTTAAGCAAGTTCATCTGTTTAGGTTCTACATGGTGTCTAGATTTTAGCATATTTTTAATTAAATTATTTTATTATTTATTATTAGCAAACAAAAAATATTTAAAAACTTTTTTTATAATATAAACTATTTATATATGTTTTCACAAGTCATTATTAGTGAACTCGTATCTGCTAGTCTTTCCAGATAAAACTCTACCACTTAAAACTTAGCTCGGTGTTAGTCTTTAACTTCAAAGTGGTTGGTATATTATAAGCGGAACGAGCCCTTATTTTCAGAAGACTCTTCTTCGAACAAATGCACGGTGGAAATTCTGTTTCAACCCATAATATGTTTTCAAGTACAATTTGTTAGAAATGCTTATACAGAGAACAATATGCGTATTAAAAAGCAATTACCACCCTTTTCAAATTAACGGATGTGATTCGTTTTCTGCGGTCGTTCGTAATATGAGAGGGGAGGCGAAGTACAGGTGCTTGTACGTCATGATTGTTGGAGTAATTAAGGGATTGTAATTAGTGTAATTTAATCTTAATAACGCCATAATAAGAACCACGAAAGCTTTCGTAATTACTTTATATTTATTGTTTCAATTTAGATATTTTAGGCAGAAAGGATACAGATATGCCTACCTACATAGATAGACGTTCAAAAAAAATATTTCACCCACCTCAGTACGATATATTATTATGAACTCAAAATTTAGTCACGATTTAATCAAAATTATTAAAATATTAAAGAATTTATTTTCTTATACCGACTGGTTTCATAGCACCTGTGCATTGCAATTACATAATGAATTATCATTTTTTTAATATTATTCAATACATATTCGATGCATATTACATTTTATAGCTAATCAGAAGGATTTATCATGATGAATGATGGAATACCTCCATACATAGGTAAATTTGTCGACCCATCATTTGTATTCAAAGACCATTATATTCACATTGGTTTGATAATTATGAATATGTATTTGAACAGGGATGAAGCGTGAACTAAAAACAATTTACTTCTTTAAGATACACTGAGTTTATTGATCACAGGTTTATAATAGATTGCGTAGATGTGAAATACTACGAAGCGGAAAGCAAAGCCTAACGATATCGTTCGTTGTAATGAACGATATCGTTAGGCTCGAGTTTGACAGAAAAATAATTACACAGTAGGTCGGCCTACTGATCTTCTTGCCGACGTGGCTCATACCGCCGTCGCTAGAGCCGCTATGCGCCAATTTTACATTTTAAGCTTACCTAAATTGAAGTCAAATACTGTTAGGTCTGCCTAATTAAGTCACATGACAGTAAACCTATTTAATGTCATATAAAAACAACAATGCATAGTTGTAGAAACATATTGTCCAAATATTGAAATACTGCTGTCCTGAAATATGTAGTTATATCTATATTTACAGAAGGAATTATTATAACGTACGTAGATAAAATTCATTTGGTATGATCTTAAAAATAAATATTTTTTGATAAAACTTTTTTTTCAATTAACAAAAAGACTGGTAATAAATCTAACAAAATTCAAACCTCTTTTCTGTTTAAAATAATACATTTATTCAGTAAACTGTGTCTTTCGGATTCCAGAATCTAACCATACGTTAGGTCTAAATGGTAATTATCCGCCCAAAGTTCACGTAAAAGAGAAATAAACAACTGGTACAGACCATTTTACTTAAGAGGGCAATCAAATGGTAAGAGATCAGCCACAAATACAAATCTACCTTCACCCAAACGCGAATCCCTTCGATTTCTGTAGAACAATATCAATAAATTTCTTCCTAGCGGCTATTTTGTTGAACGATCTGTTTTGGTTGCATTACCTTCAGACTTAGGCCCCCTTTCTGGAGTTATGGGCCCTGGGGCCGTTTTATGGGTCCCTGTCTCCGCTACGAGAGCTCTAATTTCCTAACATTACTGTAGAAAATACAGAATTATCATTGGGATGGAAGTTGCGTGAATCGGAGAACCTAGGGTAAGACGGTTTACGTAAACACATTAAATAACTTGGAAGAGTAAAATACAATTGAACAATGAACCCGAAATGACATTTCACTAATTTATTGATGTATATTTTGCACCAGTTCCATATATGATATAAACAATATATATATGTAATCTTATTCATATTTAATGTTTTATATACATACATATAGGGTGTCCTGTAAGTAGTGGTCAAAACGAAAACCATCGATAGCTGATACCATGCCCTATCAAAATAACTCATCATAGGTGTAATGAATGTCACACGGTTTTCGAGATATTTTAACTTTTATGATTTTTTGAATAATTGGTACTTTTTTTAATAACATTTCCAAAGCTTAAAAAAATATCGCTTTCTGTTTTGATGATTATTATTTCTGATAAATTTTCCTATAAAATATGTGCCACTGTTTTTTTAAAAACAGGAACATTTTTGCCATGAAAAATGTGAAAGTTTAAAGCACTGTTTCTCAATTCACTAAAATCACTTATTCTTAAAATGTTAATGGATGAGATTGATCGATGTCCAGGTAATTTATTAATTATGTTATGCTGCAAATTACATACAATTTTATTGAGGTCTTAAATAGGCTGTTTAGATTTATTTTTGACATAGAAAGTTTTTAAAACACAATAGAAAATAGAAAAATATTGACATCAAAATAATTAAAATTTGATGCCAGAAGGTACTCGTCAATCCTCTCTTGTTCGGAATTGGAGCTATGTTCAGTATCATTTTCATCGATACTCATTTTATTATCATTATTTTGTTTTTATCTTTCTTATTTCGACGATTTCAGAATTAATCCAATATAATAATAATAATATTTCAACTGCCCCAGCAGCTCGGTAATAATAAAAATCTATAAATATAAATTCCACCAAAATTACAAAAATGTTCAGTGCCCACTAGCGTGCAGTCAAATTGACCGCGATGTAATTTATTTATTTATTATGACACATAAACACCTCAGTATATAGAGGTTAAAATAGGGGCGAAAGTGTTCATCCCATGAAAATGTTTAGAAAGTAATCACAATAATAATAGTGAATGTAGTTCGAAGGATAATTACGAAAACATTAAATCAAATAAATAATCAAGTGATTTTAATTAATTGATTAGACAATTTTGATCAAAATTTACATTGTTTTAATATGCCAACTCGCATAATGAAAATATCCTCTCGCTAAATACACAAGACGTGATAGTAAATAAATGAGGGAAGGAATAGGATTTTCCTTCATTATATTGGGCGTAAATACCTCCCTACAATGTATATAATAACGCTCCTTGTTTGAACTGTTGCGTGCATTGTTTGGCGAAGGATAGGAAAATCTAAATATGTTTGTTCAAGGCGATGTTTTCATCTAAAGTTCAGACTATGTCTACACAGAATGAGAGATCTAACGTGCCTACGTACAACCGTGGGTAGTGTTACAATATAATATTACTATATATCTGTAATATTATGAAACAATAAATGTTTTAAATCGTTAAATTAGTCTTACATATATTATTATACTTGCTGAAGTATCCGACGTTGCCCGAGTGAAGAGACTTCTTTTAGGGGGATGAGGGTACTTTTTTTTCGAAATTAGATGTAGACAGTAATTTTGCTCTTATATTGTACGTCAAGTATGCAAAATTTTATCAAGAAGTACTAAAATTCTGTTTTAAGGGTTGGGAAAGGGGGATAGGGGTAGTTTTTCGAAATCTCATGTAGACAGTGATCTTCTTTTTATTACTCTTAAGTTTAGAACTCATAATTACTTTTAAGTTCAGGATACTACGCAAGGTATACTTATTAAGTCCCCACTCCCCTCTCGCTTCCCTCCCGACCCCTTCCCGCACTACTCTTGCTCCCCTCCCATTTCCCTCCCCTTACTTCTCCCACTTCCCTCCCACTTCTCACGCACCTCACTCTCACTTCGCTCTCCCTGTTTCTCCCAGTCCCCAATCAACAAGAACGCCATTCAAAATCATTTTGTCTAGTTAAATTCTAGGACTTTTAGCAATATAGAATAAGATAAATGCACTGCGCCTGATTTAAGTGTATTAGAAAATTTAATTTCATGTTTTTTTCATTTATATTTTAAACTATCTGAAGTACCCGCCGTTGCCCGAAGTTTATGCAGAGTAAAGAAGATTCATTTTTGGGGGGATGGAGGTAGTTTTTTTCGAAATCAGAAATCATAATTTTCCTCTTATTTTGAACGTTAAGTGTGCAAAATTTCACCAAGAAGTACCAAAATTCTACTTTAAAGGATGGGAAAAGGGGTTGTTCTGAAGGTCAAGTGTGCAAAATATCATCAAGCTCAGAATAAAACTGTAGATTTTATGAAAAGCAAACAAACAGACACTATTCTTTATATAAATATATAAATATTAAGAGGATTCAAAAGAATGGCCGTTTCTTAAAACTACAATATTGCGCCATGCCACATTCCAAATGCCTCACTTTTTCCACAACCTAATAATTGCTCATAGATTTTTTGTCCTCTTATAGTTTAATATATTTGTACGGTTCTCACACTATTGAAGATCATTTAAGATGTTTTAATAGTAATAGTTTTTCATAATTTTCCAATCATTTATTAGAAAATGATCACACTTTTGATAAAAAATTGTGATTATCTGTTTTACATATAAATGATGTTGGTCTTAAATTGAATAATTTATTCATTAGATAAACAAAGCATGTGAAATTAACTAAAACATTATAAATAGCCAACTGAATTTAACCTCGTCTTATTCTAAAAGTTTTTCCAAAAATAAAATTATAATAATTTTGTGTCAAGTCAATTTCCACATCGTTCATTATCGTAACAATTTAATATAGGTACAAGATTTATTTTTAAATAATTATTATTTTAGGAGAACACATTCTTATTGTGAAGATGTAATTATTCAGAACATAGGTCTGTGATATTTTAAATATGAATCAAATATATTAACTAGAAAGATATACATATAAAATCAATTTTATCGAAAAATATTGTTGTTGCGCCACCGGGATTCGAACCTGGATCTCTTTCCTAACCGGGGAAGGTGCATTATCCAACTATGCTACAGCGACAATATTTTTCGATAAAATTGATCTTATATGTATATCTTTCTAATTAATATATTTAATTCATATTTAAAATATCACAGACCTATGTTCTGAATAATTACAATATGCTATAGCATAGTTGGATAATGCACCTTCCCCGGTTAGGAAAGAGATCCAGGTTCAAATCCCGGTGGCGCAACAACAATATTTTTCGATCAAATTTATTTTATATGTATATCTTTCTAGTTAATATATTTGATTCATATTTAAAATATCACAGACCTATGTTCTGAATAATTACAACTTCGCAATAAGAATGTGTTCTTCTAATAATAAAGTTGTATCAATGTGTCCAAAATTTAATAAAAATGAATTGATAATTCTGGCGTCTGCTATCAGTTTACTCAAAGGTATTTGAGATTCTGTAAAAATAAGGTAGATGGCTCTTTCAAATAATGGAACGATTAAATGTATTAATATCAAAAAGGTAACATATAGGTTCGAAAATTGTCACTAAAAATATTGTCGCTGTAGCCTAGTTGGATAATGCACCTTCCCCGGTTAGGAAAGAGATCCAGGTTCGAATCCCGGTGGCGCAACAACAATATTTTTCGATAAAATTGATTTAATATGTATATCTTTCTAATTAATATATTTAATTATTATTTTTAATAAAAATAAAATTTAATAGCTTTTTAAAAACAGATCAACTTTTCACACTCGTATATGGTTTAAGTTAGTTAATTTGACATCCTGATGAAGTAAATGATATTTTTCGAAATCGGTTGGTGTAATAAATATAACTAATTGAGTGGTTAAAAACTAAGTTTTTAAATAATCTATATTAAAATAATAATATTGTTATTACTATCCATAAAGTTAAAAATATACATAGAACGTAAATGTTAACGTCGCTTCCGTGGTATTTTTTTTAATATTTCAAAACAAATCAACGTCTTTTGAATATCAATAAATCTGTTGTTATAATAATGAGATTATTTTCGATACTTTTAAGTCTTAGTACATCTCGAATGATAAAACATTCAACCATAAGGAAACACAAATTATCTATATGTCAAATATGAAATAAATACATTTTTTTGTGGTACGCCGTAGTACACAACATGGAGGTAGTCATCTACATATTAACCTGAAGCTTATAAAAATAACAACGTTACTTCGTAAACAAGATGATTAATTCAATAAATGTCGGGAGATTTCTCAAGTCTCTGATCTACACGGAAACAATTTCGACCTGTAGGCGATTTCGTGAAAATGAGGAAACCAAAGTAAGAAATATCAACTTACGTAAATATTCAATTAACTTTGTTTTCCATCTATTTGAAAGAGTATTTATTACTTGAGACAGAACACAATAATTGATATTGTTGATGAAAAAAGGATTTATAAAGAATAATAAAAGTAAATCTGCACGTGCCAAGGTGGGGCATAAAAGAGTGGTGTCAGCTGTGGTGTGGGGTTGATTGTTTATCCACCACGTGTCCATACAGCCGATAGCCGAAATCTTTAAATTAGGATGAAAACGGAAACGTGCCTTCGACCACATATTTCCTAGAAATATGTTTGTCTGAAATCCGAAATGACAGCCAATAACCCCACTCGATATCAGGTAATAAGACTGTGATGTAAAAGGTAGGACTAATACGTCGATATAAATTGATGGATATAACCGTAACCCGGCCATTTCCTGAAAAAGATTTTGAAATATTCCTTTACATTTTATGACAGGTGTTATTGGGCGAATATGTGAGAGATATGGAGAAGTATTATTGGGTCCGTGCGTGTGAGTGCAAGCAAGCGTATGTGTAAGTGTAACAGTAAATAGATGAGTAAATGATTATACATGATATTTTCGCGCCGTGTTACTTTGATTGGCACCACTGGGTTTCTTGGTTTACAATAATGTACATGTGAATAAGTATTGGCGTCCTTTTTTCGGAAAACTAAGAAGACGGTAACCGACAGGCGTCATTCAATTACATCCCGTGCTTCGACCAATTCAGCGGTCCAAATAAACCAAAAGTGCACACTAATGTAAAGAACACAACCCAGCTAAAAGAATAACAACATTGGACCAGAAAGACAGAAAAAATTAAATGTTAGTGCAGTTTATATATTATATGTGTGCTTATTGTTAATCGGAAACCTGCAAACCAGCTATCGAAGGCATTTACATAAACACATGATGTTTTGATGATTTTATATAAAGGGTCAAAGGTCACGAAGTGAAATAAATATTGAATGACTCGTTAGTTTTTTTTCAGTTTCTAAAAATATAATTTAGATAACTATACATGGAAAAATTCACAATAGAATAAATATCCATTATCTAAAATTGTATAATTTTGTTTTCTGAGTCAGCGCTCATTTTGCATTGTTACAATACTCACCAAGAGATCTTGTAGTGGTTAGGGTTTCGAGCTTCCTTACAGGAGGCTATCAAGTTAGTAATATTTTCACAGCACAAGCGTTTAGCTTAGTTTGAAAATATTATATTAATATAACACGTATTCCATGTATGCATCTAATTTAAAAAGAAAATAGATGTCGGGAATTTTCTTCCGAAATCAATGATTCATCCCTTAAATTTCCATTTCTAGCAACAGAATTCCGTTAGTGACTAGCAATTATCCGAGACCACGGTGTCGTGTGGTGGTCCGTCAAAGAGGATCATCCGCTCTCGTCTCTTTGAATATGAAAATTACAAAGCGGTAACCGTTACTGGAGGATAGGTCTAGGACAGTAATGGCGAACCTTTTGGGCTCAGCGTGTCAAAATTTCAGAAAATCTAACTTAACTTTGCTGGCGTGTCACTTGCTCATTTCAATTATTTGTTTTTCACATACATATGTAATATGTACGTAGTAATAAATTCAAACGATTACATATTTTGTTTTAGATTTCCTGAACGAGAACACCTGTTTAAAAGCTGCAAACAACCCATCAGCTCATTTCGAACATTACAGTCAGAAGCAATGACAACTGTTATGCGTAATTCTGTGACTGAAACCCGTTGAGATATCGAAAATGGGGGACATTATTTCTCATATATAAATCGTAAAATTTATCAATTTATTAGCCAAAAGCTATATATAATTTTTATTTAATAAGTATATTTTATGAAACCAAAAAGTTATTAAAGTTTTTAATTCATTCGTGATTTATAGCTCACTATATGAAAACAAAAAATACTGAATTTTTTAATAACTGAACAAATTATTTATTAGCTGCTCTGTTTATAATCCTATCTTTACCGTAAGACTAGGAGATGGAAATCAAAATATATTCACTTAAATTTTTGTATTTTTATTACATTTAAAAATTAACTTGTTACGTCTTTATTCAAAACATTTACATTATTTATATTAGGTATTTACTACAAAAAAAAAACCTTTTTGCACTTTGTATATAACAAATGTTAGAGATTCTTCCTCTCGTGATAAATTGTTATTTTATTATTTTCCGGCATAATAAAATACAGAATCTTAAGTAGTATATTAATTTGCACTATTTAAACTCATATTCTACATGTTTTCGAGTATCGAGCAATACAAATTATTGGCTTAAAAATTATAAATATAATTTTTTTAAATCAAAACTTTTTGTACTCACCCCGCGAAAATAACTTTTTAAGACCTTAATTTAATAATATAACCATATTCAAACCATTTAGGCGAACATATAAAAGTTCACCTAAAGTGAAAGTGAATTCTTTTAACATAATTTTATGACGTAAAAATGTTTATCATATAAAATTGTGAGAGCGTCGTAAAAAGATCCATCAATAATATTATTTTTTTACTGTCAAAATGAATGAGTTATTTGTGTGCTATTAAATATTACACGTTCATCAGTTTCCATTGTGGTATACAGACAGAATTATATGCTTTTCAATTTTTTAAATATATATTTTTTTTATGACATCATCTACGGGAAACCGTGGAAACAGTTCACTAAACAACTTGCAGTTTTATCATTAATAATGGCTTAACAAATTAATCACAATTTACAATATGTCAGTCAGAATAGGTCTTACTCATCTATTTGCACATCTAGATTTTTTTTGTAAAACAATCAATATTTACACCCCTTATTCTCGGTCGGTTGTGGAAGACCATCCGTCATATTAATGGGAGATTTATTAGTCACATAATAAAACAATATATAAAAAATCTAATTGATTCCAACAGATCTGTGATTTCATAATACGAAATATCTTAAATTTCATGCGACAATTCTTTTCCAAATGTCTATGACCTCTTTGTTGTCCTTGATCAAATCGTACCCAGATATTTGAAACCTTCAACCATCTGGAATTTATAGTGGTCCTTGAAGGCTACGCTTGAACCTATTGTGTTCCATATCTGTTTGTTTTACCTCATAATTTTAGTTTATAAAGATTGCGTCCACTAATGTGCCTTATAGCATATTCGAATGCAGAATTAAAAAGCATTGGGGCAAAACCGTCATTTTGTTTTAATTCTTGGTTGACATTACATATATCCGTTATTGCTCTTTTACTTATTACATTCTAACTTTATACAAAAGAATAAAATCTTAGTTAGTTAAATGCTACTATAATTAGTTTATTTTTTGCATCGTGTTATAATTTAACAATAAATATCTAATAGTAAATGTGTTAGATAATATAATATGAAATTAAATCAAAATTACAGTCCAGGAGAATACAATTTGTGGACGCATTTGCACTTACGTCATATTTTTATGTAGTAAGACGGAAACTACAAGCGTGTTTGAGACAAGATTATCGCAATATGGAGAGTTAGCACTAAAGTTTAAATGACCGTTTGCCAACCTTCGTTCGCTTATCGGCCAGGTCTCCTCTACATAAAATTATACTTTTAAAACATGTCTATGATACATCTTAATCCACACGTACGATTAATATTATATAATTTAATATTTTTATCTGTCTCTAATAGGCGGGTGGTTTTACAATTATTTTGTTCTAACTGGCCATATATATGTATAATATAATACATATGATTGTACATTGTTACGGTGACTTTGGGCCCTAGAAGATAGAAATCCATAGGGTTCCTCACCGTCTAGCTCAGTCTAAGTCCTCAAGTGTGTGTGTGTGTTTGTGTGTGCTCTGGTATCGCCCGCTACCTCGGATAGGATGATAATTGATTCAAATGCAACTTTGCTTTTTCCATTACACATTTATTCACAAAATACAATTATCCCGATATTGGGTGCACGGAAAATATTCTTTAGATTTTTTTCTTCAGGTCAACTTTTCTCCGGGGGAGGTCACTTTTATTTATTGTATCTATTTATGAAGATTATCTATTTACCAAGCTCAGCCAACGTGACCGTGGGGTGCCGATGCAGCTAAGGACCTGGGCCGCCACACGCCCGCGCCAGGATTTATTCTCAACCCGCGGGTGGACCAGTCCCATATATCACTGGGTCCACCGCGGTGATCTAAGTCATCCAGCTCCACCGATGCGTAGCCCTCTTTTCGAGCGTTCACACCAAAAGTGACGTCTAGCTCTACTGCCTGCCAAAGTTGGAATCTCGTCTCTGATTCGTCCATTTAAACAGCCAATCACCATAAGTCGACAAACTAGGCTACCCAGATCTTTGAGCGCAAATTCAAACATCACAATATATTATAATATAATGCCGTAATACTTCAAAAAAAATCCCGCTTTAAAAATATACACTCTCTCTATTGTAGCGGTTCTCCCCAGAACAAACTTTCAGTCACTTATAAAATCTTAATATCAGAATCAACGGTAGATATTGCACCATTAAAATGTATCTTTCAACAGATATAACTTTAACTACATATAATTGATTATACTAACCTTATTAAACTCACGGGTAGTTAACATACAGTACATTCTTCAAAAAAAATAATTGTCATGAAAAATATTTCAAATCTCAACAATTTTCTGTAATACATTATATGTTACATTAATTCGGTTTCTGAAGAGGTTTATTGGAAAGTTATTAAAAAATTCGATTTTCTATTTTGCGATACTTATAAAATAATGATAATGAAATTGAAATTTATTTGAGATACTTATCTAAAAACCACAAACACCGTCTGGTTTCAAAGAATTGTTATAATAAATTTTCGGTTCAAATAAAAAATTTATGCTTTGCCTTTATTTAAACCCCAGTTTTGGCCATCTAGCAGAACTAGTGGACTTTTCGAGCTTCTATTTATCTTTAGGAAAGTTTCCTCCTGTAAGTATATTAGGGGTGGCCGACCCTCTGCTACATAAATCATTTTTCAACCCCCGGGTCTCTCACACTCTATTGGCCACTGCTGGAATTATTGTGACTTTCTTATTCGCTTTGAAAAATGATTAGTAATTTGAGAAATTTTACAATCAGAGAACTTGATTTTGAATGATATCTTACTATTACTGTCGTAGACACTATTGTGCTAATGGTTACGTGATTAAATTATATGAGAAGAAATTATACACGAAAAAATTACACAGCACAAATTACACACGGAATAAATTATATAAAACGAATATACACATACTTAAAACATCATAAAGGTAGGTTCAAAGTAAAGGATTATACCTAACCTAACTTAGTTT
This sequence comes from Eubasilissa splendida, assembly GCA_031772225.1. Classification (NCBI taxonomy): domain Eukaryota; kingdom Metazoa; phylum Arthropoda; class Insecta; order Trichoptera; family Phryganeidae; genus Eubasilissa; species Eubasilissa splendida. The sequence goes on along the minus strand of CM062851.1, from coordinate 20,073,342 downwards.
TTTATTTCGCGTATATTTTTAACCATATTTTTTATTTATTTAAATTAAAATATTGAAGGTGTGTAATAATTCTTTATGTAATTGTTTCCTTGTTCAATTTTAATTTGCAATTTTATTCTGTGTTATTTCATCTGCACTGGTTTTTTATTAAAGATTTGACCACGAAACGTGCTATCGTATTAAAATTATTATTTCTTTTTTCAAATAAATCTAACCACTTGGGTTATGAAGTAAAGACTCACTCGGATAGCTTCTAATGGAATTAGAATCTCCGATAAGTATTGTTAAAGGGGAGGTATTCACCCACTCGACTACACAACCCTGTAAAATATGTGTCGATAAATGTATATCTTGGACAATGCTGTATCGGAAAATTTCGATGTTACTGAAACCCACGTTTTGTCTTACGGCAAACATGAATTTTGTTGCAAACCATTTAAATAAAATAATAAATATTTTAAACAAAGAAATATAACGTGTTAGTATATAGTTTTCTATTAAAGATTAAATCATCAATGTTCGAACTGTGTTAGTTCTTGTCATAATTTTTTTTTTTTAAATTACAAAAAAGGAGGGCCGTTAGTATGACGATATTTAAGTCCAAATTATAATGCGACATATAATTATAGACTTTGTATAAGATAAACAAATCGGTTCAATATATTAAAGTCTGCCGAATTCGTTTAAAATGATTGTATCTGGATCAAAAAATTGTGATCATTAATCAAAATTGACGGAAGACCTGTTGTGTTACCGTAGTGCGAAGCCACCATTTAGTATTTAAACATTGCCTGACAATTGATAGATTTTTCTGCTCATTTGCTATAGTGATTAAATACCTTAATATTATATACCTATAATAATATTATTATATATATGCACAAGTGTACCAAAAGTCTTTTTTATAATAAAAATTCTATAATAAAAGAATGGACGAGTTTAATAAAAAAATGTTTATTTTGCATTTAAGTACAGTCCCTGGGATTTTTTTTTTTTTTAAATTATGTTTTCTAAATAGGATCCGTTATTTCGCTGGCACTCTTCTAAATAGGAGACAAAATTTCTGAGAACTGCTCGGCACGTATTCTCCGTAATCGCTGCCATTTATTTTCGGATATTGTCTTTTAATTAGTCCAGAGAGGAAGGATTGTTACTGTATACCTTTTATTATGCTAGCCTCATAGAAAAAGTCCATCCGGGGCTACATGGAGGTGAGTTTATGACACCTCGTCGGGATATAACTTCTCAGGGAAAATTTCACGAACAACTGGTAAATACACACTCCATAGCGACTGAATTCCAAAGAACACGGCATACCCCCCGCCCCTCTTTCACTCATTGCGTTGGTGCAGCGAATAAACCAAAATGAAAAAAGCTTATGGAACACACTGTATATATGATTAATACCTATAATAATTAAATACCTTTCCTTCTCCTCTCTGAAATTGAGTAGTTAATGTTAGTTCCATCTTGGGCACTCTCTGTGCGGAAATAAAATCATTATCATTTTCATCCATCATTCCGTATCAAAAAAACGAAAATATTAACTTACTATCTACTTTAATACAGTAAAATACTAGTGTAACAGGCAGGGCACCGAATAACGTGTTCTAATTTTGCTGCAATGTTTGCCCCATATTATATAATGTTACACACCGTACTATGAATCTAAAATAATTTATTATTATTATTATCACGCTGTTTCTTCAAAAGGGGCAGAAGGGTAGAACGCTGCACTATTTTTTACCTTCACTTGCGTATGTGTTTTCGATTCTTGGAGCTTTTAACAGGGCTGTCTTTTAATATTTGGTTTATCTGATCATATCAAGTCTTTTAGGTTACCTTGATGTAGCAATTAATTAATAACATAAATGTTAGTTATTTTTAAATAAAATTGAATTTTAAATATTTAATGACATTGCCAAAGTGGCATTAATAACTAAAAATAAATACCGTTGTCGGATATTTCTGGTGTAGCGCTGCAGTTGCCATGTTGCACATGAGCAATGGTTTCCTTCATGTGTTAACTCACCACAAGCAACGTTAAAGACATTCACATAGTGTGGCCATCGTTTAGTAAGTGGTTGAAATATTCAAGACAATAGATCAACCCGCCGACTGTGACATACGGTCCGTGATTCGTATCTTAAATGCACGAAACATGAAACTAGTTAACATTCATCGCCAAGTGCATCCTGCTTTGTCCTGATTTGGCGCCAAGTGATTTCTATATTTTCTTTCATCTGAAGCGTTTTCTTGGTGGCGAGCGTTCTGACGGCGATAATGAATTCAATGACGAACAGATATGGTTTTCATCCCGGGCGGCGTCGTTCTATGATGCAGGAATACAAAAACTGGTGCCCCGTTATGACAAGTGCCTTAATAATGACTATGTTGAGAAATAGATAAAGGTGTGTAGAGTCCGAAGAAAACAAAGTGTTGTTAAAATATATTAAGTTTCTTTAAAAAAAAAAATCCGGTACTCATTGAAAAAACGCGCCTCGTAATTTGATGATACATTTAAAAATACTTCAGATTGTTTATCATAGGTAGAAAAAACCAAAAGTCCCATATTAAATTGTTACTGTCTGTAAACAGTCTATCCCCAACATCACAGCTCCAAGTGCGGAAGACACTCGACCAGATAAGTAAGTAGTTTCCGCTAAATTAATCGCGAAATAAAAAACCCTATCTGTTCGATCTTTCGTTACACGAAAGGAAAAATGGCGTAGCATTACCTGGTAAAACATTAGAATAATTTACTGAAAAGAGACTAACATGGTTTATCTTCACCCTGTTACTTTATGTCCTCATTTATTACGCAAGTTAATACACTTACATGGTTTAATATGAATATCGTTTTGTTTTCCTTTACGAAGGCTGTTTTAATGTAAACATGGAGGTCGTAAAGAATTTTTCGTCACGGATAAATAGAGTCTCTTCGGATAAAGTGAAAATATATGTTCAAATTTTATGTCACAAATTTATCGCGCGTGTGTAAAACGTGTAAAATACTCGGCGGTGAGATTATTCACATCGTAAAACAGTATTTTAGCTGATTATAAGGATTTTTTAATAAATTCTTAAATTCATTTATCACAATTTTAAATGTATGTAAATAGAATTAGAACAAATCCTGTAATATTAAAATTGAATTAAAAATATTTTGAATCATATTTATTGCCCGTGAAAATAAACGTATTTTTATCTACATATGCATACATGTGTATAAAAAAATTGAATGTGTGTATATATTATATATCTGTCTGTCTGTCTGTCTGTTTTTTATACAATACCACACCCTTTGATCGATCCAAATTAAGATACCCACCACCACCCCTGGCCACCCAACTCCACTCCTTCAAAATAAATGTGTATTATTTTGAAATCCATCAGATCCAAATTTTGCTCAGTTGCACTGTAGGACCCTGGGGAAAACGTTGTCATCTCCTCTTATGAAGAACAAATTTTGCATTATATTGAAACAGGCTTTAGTTTTAAAGCCAAAATTGTATATATCTATTATAAATTATAACTAAATCTAAATTCCATGTAACGCCGGAAACAAATCCCTAGTAGTATTATAAAGTAAAATCGAAACTTAATTTTAGAATATAAAGTGCTATCTCTGTCTTACGTAAGACTGGATCTTTTGGATTCTTTAATGATCTAATGATATTTTTATGAGATTTTCATGTTAAGACAATCTCTGAGACATGGATCATTCGGCTTTTGTTGTCTAACGGGTACATTAGTCTCAGAGATTTGAACAACACCACTAATCTTACGTGTCACTTCACGTTTATTAAACGTCAAACACCATATGTCAGTCCATTGACAATAGATTCATCATTTCGGTGAATGTAAATCTCCCTAGCAGCAGTTAAAACACAATAAATGTTTATAATTGAGTATTTCTGTTTGTCTAACTTTTATAATAAATAATCTGGTGACCTTAAGTGAACACGTTGTGTCTTATTGTCAAATCGATCGCAGTATACACGGGTACACAATACCTATTGAAATTTATCTCAAGTAAAACTCTGAGACTTGTCTCATCGTGTCTTTTTCTTTGTACACGGACCGTAAGATATGCCATGTTCAAGAAGAGGCCTGTAAAAACTAAATAAATAATTTTATATGTTCAAACTGTTTTCATCGGTCTATTCAAAACAGCAAAGTGATTATCAAACAACGTTGGTCTAAGGGAATATATATAGGAGAATACATAAATATTTCAAATATAATTACATACGAGGGAATAGTTTTCCACTCATGATGGGGCGCAGACATCGTCCATACAGATACTGACTGCACAAAAAGAATATCCTGGTAAAATGATATCACCACCCTTGCATCCGAATAGAATATCCTGTGAAAACTGCGCTACTGCTGCCACGATCTGTTATGGAATATCTAAAGGAAAATTATGCTATTTCTTCCACCTATTATAAAGTATAATATTAGGATAAAATTATATCACTGCTACTACCGCATTCTATAGAATACCAGAAGAAACTTACTCCACTACTACAATCAGCGTCGTGCACGACGCATGGACTTAAGTTATGCTACTAATATTGATGGTGTAAAAGCGATGGGTTGAGGTTGAGGTTGACAGAGGTTGTATTCATCATTCACTCTTTCAGAATCATGTGCATTATTACAATTATAAAATATGTTATAACATAAAATAATACCACGTTTAAAGAGTGTTGGAATGCATACAGTCAAGTTTACTTCAATGATACACTTGCGGCGTTTTGCAACACGTCTGTTAAAGCGAAGACGTGTATTCAGAACACCGCATGGTGGAAGAGTTGCGTTTAGTTCGTATACGTCTGGGACATATTATATGAAAAAACATGCGCAGCTTACGGTTTTAGTTGACCGTTGATTGTTTTAGTTGAATTATTTTCATGTAGATCTACACACTTAATACATAATATATCAAATACATATTTAATTTACTTTCGCAAAGATTATAGTTATACACAGCTTTTTTATTGTGAGTGCACGCCCCTGACTACAACCAACTCTTATACAACATCTTAAGAAACTTGTTTCAATGCTGCTATCCTCAGACAAATATGATTAAACATTTGTCAATAATGTACAAATTTGTACTTTTTATTATTCTTCTTCTTTATTTTTTCATACCTAATACGTTTAGCAGATGTTGGCTATCATATTTGTTTACTGCGGTTCGAAAAAGTTCTATAATAGAATGGCTAAACTATTGCTTCAGGATCTTCAGATATCATGTGCCCTTCTTCAAGGGCCCCGATTTACAAAATTTTTTTCCTGCGATATGAAATACAAGACTTCTCTATATGTTTCAAAACATGTCCGTTTTTAATATTTTTTATCTCTATTTATCGAGCATATTTAACACTCCCGTTCCTGAACGGGTACAATATAACCCCGAAAATCTTATTTTTAGAACTATTTATTAAATATTAATGATATTGAGTTGGTATTTATTGTAATCCTCACAAATATCTCAAAGAATGCAGCGCAAAAAAAAAAAAAAATATATAGTGAGACAATAAAAAGTAGAGAAAATGATGTTTTTGACGTACTTATTTGAATGAGTCGCGTCTTAGATCTTTTCGCTGACTTAGGACATGCACGTGCGCGGTGTGTTCGCGAACACGTCACGTCCGGCTGCGTAATTCTGCTCGCGTAGCTCCCGACAGCCAAATGCTTATGAGTAATGAAACTTCAAAATACTATGGTTTTTTTTATAAAATGACCACAAATTTAGTAGTATCTTGTTCGCATTGTATAAGAAATTTAATTAAAAATATGATAGAACATGCTCAAATCATTATACTTCCCATAAACGTAAATTTGAATGGGGTCACTTTGTACCCCGCTCCGGCCCTCGATCCTATTTTCAATCATCCGGTACCCGAAGGTTAAAGCACTATTCTATAGATTCACATCGAAAATGCTTCAAGATGCCTTATGATTTCTTCGGTACTTGTCCATGCTTCCATTTTACAAAATAATAATAAGTTATTTAATATGAAATTTCCGGTTTCAAATCAAAAGTTTGTTTTAGTATATCTCAAATAAGAAGCAGTACAATTAATGTATGTTGAGTATGCACCTAAACTATCGACACAGTTTTTACATCTTAATGGTACATTTTAAGCCAGCAGTGAAGAACCCTGGAAGGCGGGTGACGATGGAATTACGATAGGCATTTTCCACACCTTATTGAGAATTGAATGCAAGATGTGGTCCAATGCTTGAAAGAAATAGTAGTCAGTCGGTGCAAGGTTTAATGAATACAGTGAGAGATTCCAAGTATAGCTCCTGTAGTGATGTCTGTGCGACATGTGATCGAGCGTTGTCTTGCAAGAAGTTCAGCCTTTTCTACTGTCCAATCTCGGATGGTCAATCGCCTGCTTCTTTATTGTTTCGTTCAATTATTTGCAGTATATATCCGCTGTAATTGATCGATCAAATTTCACGAAAGTGTAATAGGTAGAAGGTGTGAATAGTACCAATGCAGTACCACCATACAGATACCATTAGATTTATTTGGTGTTATTCAGTTTCGGATGCACGTTAAATTCATGCGGAACCCATTTATCTAACTTGCAACCTTGCTGCTAATTCGCGCGTAGCTAATCCACTACCGCTCCTACTTATAGCTTATTTATTTTTATTCATTTATTAATTTATTAACGCCCTTATGGGATTTTACAAAATAGGTTTGATATTAAACATTAAAAAAATCACATGAGCAGTTACACAAGTAGCAAGGAATATATACATATATAAATAGTAAAGAAAAAATAGAAATTAAAAAATAAGCAATACAAACTATAAAAAATAAAGGTTCAAGACAGAAAAAATATTAAATTTTAGGTTTGACACAGAATAGCTGAGTATGTAAATCAGTTGTATCTTAAACTCAGAAGAACATCAAAAAAATCACTCTTATCGGAATATATCTACAGGACCAAAATCGTTCCCGAGCCTATGATGTCTTTGTGTGGCTGCATTCCTATAAAAATTAGTAAATGATGAATTTACATGGAAAAGCACCGACGACCTGGTACTCCGTGCAGGGACGTGGTATACAATCAGTTCAGTTAAATAAGGGGCGTCCAGTATGACATTTACTATTATAAATAAAAATAATAAAGCACTTAAAGTTATTCTACACGACAAGTTAGTTAAATTAAAAATGCTCATTAGAAAATCATAATTTAATTATTCAGCGGGTATACACAGTTTGAAGTTAATAAACGTTAAAAATTTATGCTGAACCCTTTCTAATTCTTAATGCTTATCATTATCTTCTTTGGTCTTGGGTCGCCCACGTGGTTCACTTTCAAGATTAAAATCGCCAAAATGGAACTTCTCAAACCATCGACGTACTATGCATTACTTTAGAATTATCCTCACTATGTACACATTTAGATTATTAGGAGAACACATTCTTATTGTGAAGTTGTAATTATTCAGAACAGACGGTCTGTGATATTTTAAATTCTAATTAAATGTATTAATTATAAAGATATACATATAAAATCAATAAATATAAGTTGTATTAATGTATCCAAAATTTAATAAAAATGAATTGTTAATTCTACCGTCTATTTACCCAAAGGTATTTGAGATTCCGTAAAAACAATGTAGATGGATTTCAAATAATGTAACGATAGACGTATTCATTTGAAAAAGTGTAACATATAGGTTCGAAAATTTGTCGTCAAAAATACTGCCGCTGTAGCATAGTTGGTAATCCACATTTCCCGGATTCGAAAAGAGATCAAGGTTCGAATTCCGGTAGTGCAACAACAATATATTTCGTATAAATTGATTTTATATATATATATCTTTATAATTAATATATTTAATTAGTGTTTTAAACATAAGAATAAGAATGTGTTCTCCTTAATAATTAATTTAAATTTAATCATAAACTAAAATGTGGCTGCACGAGTTTTCTCGATGCGACATTTAATTTCAACAGAAATATCCCATCGTTCCTTTAAATTACACCCCACGTATGCAATACTTGTATCTTCTACAATTATTTTCCAGCAATATAAAAACTTTCACTATCAAGTGTGTTCTGTTCGCTAATGAGTATATGTTTGTATTAAATGTAAATCCCAAAAATCTTACACATTTTAACTACTTGGTTTAACAGAATTTGTAGAATGTTACTGGCTAAAAATTCCCTATCATCATTATCATCATTTTTCAAAACATTTCCAAAAATAACAAATAAAATTAAAAAATTGTTAATTTTTTTCTTAAATATTTTTTTTTAGTAAATGTATGTTATAAACATGTTTGTATAGTTAACAAGTATAATATTTTTTACTAAGTAATATCCAATTTAAAAGCGTTCTGGTAGACGTACATCTTTAAAACAATTCACACCCCTTCAGAATCTTCTGTGTACAGTTTTTTAGACTATTCTATCCAAAACATCGGCCGGAGAAGTTGGATACACATGGCGTAATAGCTCAGAAAACGTGCTTGTGTAGTCTACTGAAAAGAGGTTTATAACCAATGTTAAAGATGTCATAGATCCTCGTCCCGAGAGACCACCAAGTTAGTTATATTTATTAGTATTATTGTACAACTGTTAGCATAGTTTTTTTTTTGAGCTGTAGATACTGTACTTATGAAAAATTTATATAAATACTGGCATAAATTTGTGATATTTTGTTATTATGTTGTCATATTCCTAGATGTTTTTAATTGTTTATCTAATTATGAGATTATTATTATTGAGTACACGAGGTTCTTCAATATCTGTAATGTTTAATTGTAGAGAAACTTTCTTAAAATATAATATTATAAAAACAAAATATTTACTATATTGCCCATACAAGCAAAATGTAATATCCGTATACATCTATAATCTGTCAAAGGTGACTTGATGTAAACGTCTGCAGAGAAAATTATGGTTGGAAAATCTGAAGGAACGACCAGTAAATCGGAAAATACGATCCTAGACGCAAACCAGACGCGACCCTTCACCGTATTACACCACCAGAGTCAAATAAAATGAAAGAAGATGAAATGCAGAGGTAATATAACTACGCCCTTCGGGATTTATACAGTTTTTATAGAGCAGTGATAGTTTAATCAAATCATTGATTTAGAATTATTTATTGACAATATATTATACATAATAATATTAAACTTCCCCGTCTACATTGGTCAAAATCTATGACTTGATGGATGCCGGCTTCGGCATCATCAGTGTCATGATGACTGTTTCGTGCTTGCTTAAACGGCCTGATCTGTGAGAATAGCACAAAAGAATGTGTTTTTAATATATCTAGGTTAAGATTACTTAAACGTTTTCTCTTTTATACATTCAATTTGAAATGAAATGTACATTATAAATCAAAACATTGCGAAATCGTACAAATTTTTTCTATGGTCGCACTGTCAAATCATTTATATAAACATGATCTCGGTTTTTAAAACTGCTGTGAATAATTGTTCGTTAAGGTAATATAATTTTTGATTATGTTTGCGACATAATATTTGTCAAAATCTACGCGAAAATAATTCATCATAACTAAAAAATGTTATATGTTCTAGGTTGAGTGAGAAAACCATTAATCTTTATTTAAATGCACATTATACTAATAAAATAGCATTTATGTGTTTATTATTGTTTATCTGCAATTCTTATACATCATCTAGATGTCATTTTTGTTCATTTTGACAACTAACTCATAAATTAAATTATTTTAATTACATCGACATTTTATTTCCATCTAATTCACAAATACTGTTAGGTACTATATGGCCATGCGACCCATTGAGAGCCTTCGCCTGATATACAACTCGTGCCAGGTATCTGTACTGAGCCATCGAGAAACATGGAGCGCTTGCAGATCTTCTTTGTTCGATATTGTTGCACCTTCTTAACCTTGGTGATCATTTATTTGGAATCCCTTGATGACTGGCTCACTGTGCGCTGTATGTGTCCTGCCTATCTTATTATTTGCGAATTTACTACACCAACTAAGTAAAGATTCCATTTACATTAAACAATACATCTAACCTAATATTATTTTACTTTAAATTAACGGTAACAGAAGACACATATGAAAATAAAAACACTTATTTTTTAGTTCTAATCGTTAAATTTCCGTGAGTCGCGTTTCGCTTTATGACGGCATTAGCAATGTAACAATTTTTATATTTAACAACTTGTATTTATATGAAATTTATTGAAAAAGGACAGCTTTAAGTATATATATACAATACTTAAGGTAATAATGGGAATTTTGGGTTTATATATTTTGGCATTATTCTAAGAAACAATTCTTTCTGTTCAAACACTAATGATATTTTATGAAATACAATACAACAATAATAAACGAACAAATCAATATATATATATATTTCCCCTCTAATTGACATTTTATAAAAACCCGTAAATATAAATAATTTTTTTAGGATTTGATTCTGCAGTATTTTTTTTTATAGGCATACCAGAGATATGGAATAAAATCATCAATGAGACGTAGTTATGCAGAAAGTAGCTGAGACAAAAATTTATAAATACTGCATCCTTAAAATATTATTAGTATTCGAACATAATTATTAACTAGAATATAGAATATACGAAAACACCTCTAAAAAACCCTAAGAATTAACTTGAAAAATGTTGTCTCTACCTCATTTACATAAAATTGTAAAGCTATCTTCTTACACATATTAACTATCATTAAAATATCATTCACATTCACCTTAAGTACTTAAAATTATATAGCTGTCCCTTTTCAATACATTCCATATAAATACAAGTTGTTAAATTTAAAATGGTTAGATCGATAATGCCCTCATATGACGAAACGCACCTCACGGAAATTAAGCGAGTAGAACTAAAAAAACAAGAGATTTTTATTTTCATATGCGTAATTATGGAGTTCTACATGCTTACCTCCGAAACAATAAATTTGGTAACTGAAAAATTACAACCTTACCCCGATTAATTACAGTTCTGCCACATGACTTTATCTTGGCCTAAAAACCGGAAGAGCCAATGAATTCTTCATGCAAAATAGTCCCATGTTCGGTGAAGTGATCGAGCAATCGTCACCGAGCGGAAGCTGGGCTGCAATAATGGCCCAGAGGGGACGCGAGCCTAATTACCTAAAATTGCCAATAACAGAGGTGCAATTTAATAAGAGTGAAACTTGGGGTTGCTGGGTGGAATCAGTCGTTCATTAGTCCTAATTGCGAGTGAAGGATTGTTTGATTGAGGTACCTAATCAAATATTGTTCGAAGATTATTTTATTTTATTACAATTCTGCGAGTTTGAGTTTGTCAAACGAATTTGAATTTTCATCGAATAATTAATTTGTACTTCACAAAGCCTTAGTAATTGCATTAAGCTAGTTAGCTGTATTTTTATCGCCGCAGCTAAAAGCGTTTGCGTTTCGTGAATAATTGTGGCGCCACAGCCACAGCAGGTGTCCGTCTGCAGACATTAATAAAATTAATTTCTTTGACAATATATTTTTTCTATTTATTACTCTAGTAATGTAGAAAAGTAATTAGCGTGATGATATATATGATAACATACAGAATTTTTCCGTGAATTACCGAAACCAAAATGCCAGTTACAAGAATAATTAAAAGTGGAAACTGAAGTTGAAAATTTACAGCAAGGAAAAGCTTGTTGAGTTTGACAAGAAAAAATGGCGTTAAAATTTAACAGCGTTTTACGACATTTGATGTTATTCGTGAAATCTTTCGGGACTTCCTGCCACTCGGTACTTGTGACCTTTTGTTTTACAATACATTTTTCGTATATTTTTACAAAATTTTTCATCATTTCTTTTTCAAAAAACACCGAGGAAGCAATAAAATTCCATCTGTAAAATTGAAATTAGATATTATTAAAAAGTAATATATATATATTTTTTAAAAACACATTTTTGTTGGATGTTTCAATTTGAGAACATAGTTATGTGGTATTTTTTAACATAAATTGAATTAATAAATTAGAAAGATACATAGAAAAAATCAAAAAAACTTGGATATCAACAAAATATTTTTTCGATAAATATATATTTTTTTTTAGTTTAGTTTAGTCAATAGTTTTGAATGTTTATATTGCTCAACTCTTATTATTATTCCATGTCAGTCCTCTTATCTCCATGAACTCCCGCCCTACCTCTTGACTATGATATAATAATCTTTTATTATTTGTGAAGTTATAATTTTTTCAGAACATAGTTCTGTGATATTTTAATACAAATTAAATATATCAATTAAAAAGTTATCGTGATCCCGGTGGCAGCTAAAAAATTTTTCCAATAAATTAAGTTTATCTATATGTATATCTTTATAATTGATGCATTTAATTTGTATTAAGATATAACGATCCACTGGAAGACAAATTACAATAAAATAAAATAGTTACCAATCAATACCAATTAATCATAGTTCATTTATTAATCGTCTCATATTAATCAATGCAACACGATACACATAATTATATAGAATAGAGAAAATTCGTGAACCGGACATTATTTATGTTAAAATAAATATTAACAGTTTTCTGAGCTTCCAATCTCAATTTTACAAAACTGATTTGAAATGGTGTTTTACAATTTCAAAATGTTAGTATTTTGCTATTTAAGTTGATGATAGAAAATTATTACTTTTTAAATCAATCCAGTAGAACTCAAATTGTTACAAAATAAATTGACGTCATCTAGTAGTAGTACCAGAAGGCTAGTACGAACTGTCGTACTTGGTGGTGAGAGATGATTAAATATTTTCTTCCAACACACAAAGTAGTATTCTGCGAGTTTGCTTCATTAAAATTACAATTTTTTTCGTAGAGCTATTTAATATTAAAATAATTATCTTATCATTATTTTTTTATTAATAATCATACAAAATACTTTGTTTAAACCACTATTTATTAATTATTCTAAATGTTCCGAAACCTATGGTATCTTCTTCATGAAACAATGTATACTGAAATTAAAAACACAAGCATAGATAAAAACAAAACTATAAAATTGTGAATAAGTAAGAACTAAAATGAAAATAAATTTAAAAGGTGACTCTTTGCAAAGAGGATTTGGTTATTTATAATATTAAGCTTGCTATATGCTTAGTGTTCAAAATTAATGTTAGTAATAAATATAACGTGTTCATTTTCTATGCTAGTTGTAGCATATTTACTTATTAAATATTCTTAAAAAATCTGCTACCTTATAGTCAAAAAATGGTATGAATTTTTTTCTTCCAAAAACGGACAGCTTATTTCATCTTGGTCGATAGATATTCATTGGTTGCCATATCATGGATTATCCAGTACTCAGCAGAAGATATTTTTGTAAATAATTTGTGATAGATGGATAATTAGTGGTATCCTGTGATATTCCATTACAAATATGTTTTATTTTTAATATTATTTTATTTTTTTCAATAACATTAGACACTCTTTTTTAATTCGTAAAAAAAAATATTTCAACAAAATGTAGTTCTATTATTTAATTTTTATACTTTATTATTGATCTATAAATTGCAATTTTGATGTAATAAAAATAAAATATAATGTGTAGGTTTATGTTTGATTGAGTAAGTATATATTCCATGGTAACATTTTTCATTAATATTACAAAAACGTGTGAAATGTAGACTCTTGTATCCAACGTTATATAAATCAATGTTTTAAAACTGTGACCAAATTACGTGGAATTTTTTTCACAAAACCTTTCCAAGAGGATGGGGCCACGATCGTCTAGACTGATAACCGATAGCATATTATAATATCCAAAAATAATTAAAGTATTAACTTTGCGTAGCTTATAAAGGTATATCATATCCAGTATATTTTTTTGTATATATTGCACAAAGGCTCGTTATGAATATGCCATCGTATGGAACACTACCAATATATCTTCATTGGATACGCATTGTACCCATGAGACGGTGTGGCAAATCATTCAGTCACGTCGTTTGTGTATGGAGTGTCATTTGTTTTCGTAACGAAGTGGTTACAATCGATCTATTAAATCACCAAAAATATACTGCTCCGTTTTTACAAATTTTAAAAATAAAAAAAATATTCAGTCACCAAAAATAAATTCATTTATGTACAGTTTTCAATCTCCCTTATATGCTTATAATAATTTAGCTAACACACGTATATATGTATATCTATATGTGTAATACAAATTAAATATATCGACTAGAAAGATATGCAGAAAAAATCAATTTATCGAAAAAATATTTTAGTTGCTACCGGGATATGTGTGTTTATGGTATGCGCATATAACACAACTTGATTTTTTAATATGATAATTATGTATTTAATATATGCTGGCTAGTCCAACTGAAATACTAATTTTAAATTAAATACATACCTACTATGTATTTTTTTATGTACATGGTGTGGTGGGATAAGATCCAGTGGACTGTATCGAGAATAATATTAATCAGTTGACACAACCCGAATTGGAAGTCTGAAGGAAGATAAGGGCAGATGGATCTGGGCTACCTTTCTTTAAAGTCCTGGGTTGAGCGTCGTCTTCACCTCCGGTTGACGAGCACGTTTGTTGTGCCGAACCGAGAGATCACTGCACTTCCGGAACAATTAAATACACTTCCTCTTCGCGATCCCAGCGTTACGCACGATGTAATTGTAGGACGGTAGAAAAGGGCACAATAACTTGATAGTTCGCGGTTTGAGCGCAATCTATCGCAAGTAATGAATTGACCAGAACGGGACAGGTATAGATTATTGGATGGACAAAAGGGACAGGAAATGAGTAGTCGACTTGCGTCAACAGGGTGAATATTATGTTCTAGACCGATTTTTTTGGCAGCCATTTTGATTTGGCGGATATTTCTCAGTTTTCATTTAGTACTAGTGTAAAATGATTGATTACATTTTATTATGGAGCATCTAACGTCTTAATAATATGCAACAGCACATGTTTTGCAGTTCAATATTGTATTGATGACCCCGACTTTTGGAAAAAAATCATCATGAGCGATGAAGCTCATTTCGTTTTGTTAATAAATAAAATATCTACTATTGGGGTACTGAAAACTTTAAATCGATATACCAACGACCTTCACATCTACACAGGGTTACTATATAGTGCGCCATCTGGCGTATTTGACTATTTATTTCAGTATACACGAGGCAATGGCAATCGCCATTAATGGTGATCGCTATCGTCACATGTTGAAAAACTTATTGGTGGCTGAATTAGGTTAATTGAGCCTGCAACATATGTGGTTTTAACAGAACGATGCCACCTCATACACAGCTCGAGCTAGGCTTGAAATTTTACAAGAAATCTTTCCCGGCCGCATGATGTCAAAAAATGGTGATAACGACTGGCCTCGATCACTTGATTTGACGGCTCCCGACTACTGTTTGTAAGGGCACTTGAAAGAAAAAGTCTACTGCAATAAGCCAACAATAATTCCGATGCTACAGGACAATATTCGAAACGAAATTGCTGAAATAACACGCCAGGTGTGCGAGAATATTGTGAAACATATGGTTAAAAGAGCACGCATTTGTGCCGCTGCCAGAGCCAGATGTCATAATTGTAATAAAGCAAGTAATTGATAAATAAAAACCAAAATTTAAAAAATATATTTTCTAGTTTTTCAATGACAACATCGGCCTGGAACATAATATTCACCGTGTACTTTTATACATGATATTAATATAAAATGACCTGATAAAATCATGATACGAGCCTCGGTGTAATAACATCACATAATCTATATTTAATAATTTCCGGATAGAAAGTAGATACTTTGTAGCTCCCGACGAAAGACGACCTTAGCTTATTAAAATATTTCTTGAATGACTCTATTTCGAGATGAGATGTATTAGTCACTCATCATTTTAACTATTTCGGTATCTAATCCTCATTATTAGTATTTTAACGTATTTTCATGTCCCGTAGCTCCATCAAGTATAACCTATAGTCGTTTTAGGGTGTTCATAAGACAGAATTCCTACTAGTGTGTAAGAGAGCAATTGATTTAGGCATAACTTATAATCTAACCATATCCAATTTTTTCATTAAAACTATCTAATGACATAATATAATTCAATTTAACTCAATTATTTCGCACTGAAAGATATAATGGTTTGTTACGTAGCCAAACAATCACAATTTAATAAATTATTTGATTAACATGAGATACCCTTACCAGGTTGTTCGGCTGTACCGAAATGGGTCCGATTCATTGGATCAATCATCCAACCAAGGGGGAAGAAGGAATTTTCAGTGAAATTAATATTGTGATTTTTGTATAATTATTTATTCTAACTTATCAAGATAAAAAATAAAGTGAAATTAGAGGTTACATGCAAGGTAGCATCCTCACCAGTTTATAATTCTAGATACATTCACAATTTTAAATCTAAAATAAAAAGTCTTACAATTATCTTACAACTATCCTAATTAATTACATTAACTGACATTTATTACATTAACTACAGCGACAATATTTTTAGCGACAATTTTCGAACCTATATGTTACCTTTTTGATATTTAATCGTTCCATTATTTGAAAGAGCCATCTACCTTATTTTTACAGAATCTCAAATACCTGAAATTGTAATTATTCAGAACATAGTTGGATAATGCACCTTCCCCGGTTAGGAAAGAGATCCAGGTTCGAATCCCGGTGACGCAACAACAATATTTTTTTATAAAATTGATTTTATATGTATATCTTTATAATTAATATATATATATATGATTATTATTGTAGCACTAAGGTTTCCGTGGCTTTCTTGGTCATATGCCAGATGCAACTGTTTGTCTCACTTGATTTTACTTAATATAAGTTATTTTAAAATTAGCTATGTAACACTCAAAATCCAATGACTTGCAGTCATTAACATGGGCTGTGGTTTAAATATACTTTATTTTAATGATAAAATTTAATGTTATTGAATTATACGTAGGTCAACCCGAAAGTGAAAGCCGAAATGCGCGTGTTATATTTCGAGTTACTCCGAACTTTAGAAGAACCTCTCGGTTGCCCCGGTGCTAGATCTGAACTGCTCCCGGTAGTTGATCACGCGATTGTTTTTGTACAGTGTCAAGAAGATATTTTTGGGAGACAGATTCGCGCTTCTTCACTTACGCAAACTGATGTTGGAAAGAGAAGTGTATATTTAGCACCTTGTCGGACACTATATTTCTTATCGGCAGAAAGTGCTCCTGCACGCATATCTACAGATTGCGTGCAGAACTTTCTCAAGTGGGTGTAAGTCAATTTCGAATCCTTTCATCCAAAGTGATCAGCGCTCAGACCAAAATGACGCGCGAGAGTCAGAACTTTTCTATCAAGCGCCTGGTTTGCTTATTATGCGCCATCTAGCCCGGATTGTCCTTGACACGTGCCGTTAGAGAACGGAGTTGCTTTTTATAAAAATATAATTGCAAAATGTTTTTACGTAACAGGTTTTTTGGCAATGCATCATAGTGTGAACAAAATATATTACGTTAAATATTTTACAAGTATATAAGATATTGCAGCCAACACCGGCATCCAAAAAAGTAGAACATATATTTGAAAATAATGGTATTTATTTATAAAATCCTCAATAAGAAAATATTGGCGGAATTTATACGAAAAAGTGAAGCAAATCAACATGAGTACGAGCATCGCACAAGAGGAAGGGATAGATTGAGACTGCCATTCAGGAAGAAGGCCAAATCTCATAAATAGTACGATGGAAATTTTTAATGAAATACCAGAAAATATATGAAAGGAGGAGAAATTGAATAGATTTAAAATGAAACTGACCAGATATGTAAAAGATAAGTTTTAGTAAAAAAAAATACATTAAATCTCATTTATATTAGAGCATATATAGGAGTGTTTATACATGCACTATGTTAAGAATTAAATAAATAAAATAATGTACATGAAGTCAATCCACCTGGTTGGTTATATGTTAAAACTTCTTAAGGATGAAAATTACAACATTTATTCAGATAATAATACTGTGTGATAATTACAATAGGTATTGATGAGACAACTCTCGAAGACGCGGCGCCTTACAATGCCTCCGCTACACACACACACACACACACTAAAACACACATCCGTCAACTATCACACCGCGCTCTCGCAAACATACACACATATATCTACAGGTTTCAACACACGGGCCTGTCAATATTCTACACACATTATATAAATAATTTTATATAATGTATTACGACAACCAGTTGTGTGGAAATGGGAACACATGAAAAAATGAAAAAATTCCAGTTCCCTTTATTTAATCTATAAACCCCATCCCAGGTATTGATCTGTCAGTGGGCAGCAGCCCCCGCCTCTCTCCACAGGAATCCTCCCCCCTACTCTGCCTTACCTGTCAATTTTAAAAGCTTAATGAATTAGCCCGCTGGTCACGGTGCTCTTCACGCTCGTCAGGTGATAAAAACGGAAGATTGATGGTCGAGAAAGAACCGATGAGACTGTAAAAGAATAGAGAAATGTTTGAAAGGTGGTATACATCATTTTTTTAACGAGCCTCCATCATGGTTAGGTGGTATTTTTTATTTATAAGTTTGATTAGACGTAATTAAAATAAATTTAAATTGTGTTAGATTTTATTATTTAATACCGACCAGTTTTGGGATTAATTAAGTCACCCGATGATGTAGCCTGTAAACAGATCCGAATCGTTAGCTAAGAAAGTCTGATACGCAGGGCAAAATAGCCTAGAAAACTCTATATGGAAAATTGTGTGTTTGTTTTATTAATAATATCACGATGTATATTTACAATCAGCATTGTAAACCTGAGTTCTATGTTAAAACAAATATGTGCATAAATGTCAGCTATTATTCCATCTGAGATTCATGAGAATCAATATTATGGTAGGAAATGGGCCTTTGGCGTTTTAAGTGTGGTAGGACGTCAGTTAAAGCGTGATAAATAAAAAGTACAATACATTGGGTTTGTTAGTGATTTATTCGTCCGGTACAGTAACACGATATTACAAGGTAGTATTTAAGTACACGATAATTTACACCTGATCATACGTGTAGAAGATACCAACCACGAGAACAGAATGGCTCTCTTGTTTTCCGCGCCCGGGAGCTTCGCGGAATTTTCCCCCTAGCGGACATCCGACATATCGCGTCGGTACTCGGCCGCTTGGTGGTAGGACCGCCAGATGGCATATGGTGCATTTCACCACAGGCCTTAGTCATAATCATAATCATTCTAATAAATAGTCTTATAATTTATTTTCAATGATTTAAATTATTTTGTTAAATAATTAATCTTGGTATTTTTAAGCTATCTTCTAATTCCATAAAATGGTTAGAAACATAGAAATTGTTAATATGTATACATTTTAAGCTTTCTTTGATTCTTGTATTAAAATTATGCGCAGTTATTGTGTTGTGGAATTGAAGAAGACATGTAAGGTTTATGAGTTTTGGAAATACGAAAATATAGATTCAAGAGTTGCTTAGCAGGAAAAATATAGATGTGTCATTTTTGTGCACACACATTAAAAATTATTTTACAAATTTAACGCTCAAATATTATATGTTTAATACAACTCTTTTCAGTTTGCAGCATGCTATCTCTCTATAAGATATAAATTTCAGATGTAAAGAGGGAGATCGTATGTATTGAATAACAAAAATATTATTGTAAATAAAACATTTAAAAATTTATGAGTTCGATTTGTTCATATGGAAAGTAGTTATAAATGACTACCTAAGAGATGAACAATTTTTCCGATGATATTATAAGTACTTGTAAAATTTTAAATACTCTATTTTCTTAGAACACATTTTTATTGTGAAGTTGTAATCATTCAGAACATAGGTCTGTGATATTTTAAATTTTATATTATATTATAAGCGTCTGCTATCGGATTACTCAAAGGTAAAAACCGTAAAAACAAAATAGATGGCTTTTTCAAATAATGGAACGATAAAAATATTATATATTATATTATAACTTATAGGTTCGAAAATTTATCGTCATAAAATATGTCGCTGTAGCATAGATAATGGATAAATGCACCTTCCTCAGTTTGGAAAGAGATCCAAGTTCGAATCCCTGTGGCGCAACAACAATTTTTTTGATAAAATTGATTAATATGTATATCTTTCTAATTAATACATATAATTAATATTTATTCTATTTTCATTATTTTTTTAAATTTAAATATGAGAATCATTTTCAAAATAAATTATCATCTCGTAGGTAGAACAAAAAATTAGAGCTAAACTTTTCAATTATTATTTAGTGACTATATAGAAATATTTTTAATTAAAAATAATTGATTTTTTTTCTTATTTATTCCAAATAGTTATTATCGTATACATATTATTATGGTTCTGTTCCAGGCTGGTGTTCCATATTATAAGTTTTTATTGTTTTCATTCAACCCGGTTTACGTTTTGCCTTCGATGATATTTTTATGTGAAGGGTTTTGAAAAATATAAAAGTACGCATGTTCAAGGGAAATAATTCGCTCGGGGTTCACTTCATGATTTATATGGCACATTATATTTTGATTGAAAAAATCCAGTAGATTGATTCCAGAGTAAGGGCGTGATTTATTTTAAACAGGTTTTTCATATCTTGCGGTTTTCTTCAACATTTTTAATCAAGCGACATGAAAAGGGGATATTTTTATTTTGCGCATTTCGCCTTATACACGTATGCTATTTTTTTGTTTCACGTCGAAGTTTAAACTTGTTTAATATATATTTTTTAAATTTCTGACGTCTAGAAACAAGTTTTTTTTAATGTTTCACGAAAATGAAAAACATACTACTACCTACTTAAAAATACAATGTTTATATTTTTCGTATAGTTTCAATCATTTTATCTATTATGCTTATAATATACGTGTCTAATTATTACTTATTAAATGGAGCAATTTTATTTGTTTCCTATATGTTTACTTTGCTTTCATTATATATATTTTTTTTATTTTGTATACCCTACGTGTATCTATTATGTACGTGTACCTATCTAAATCTTATCGCACGTAATAAATAACTACTTTATTTTTAAATAGAGATGCGTACATGGAATAAGTGTCACAACAATATTCTTAAAGTTTTCAATCTTAGCTAAACGCTTGTACTATGTAAATAGGACTAATTTGATGGACTTCTGGAACGATCACTATACTAGATCACTAGGCGAGTATCGTAACTACTAGACAACGAGCACGTCACATTATTTTTGTCTCGCTGTTATTGGATCAATCGTGAACGTTGGTTGTCGACTGTCGAATGCCGACGGAATATTTGCTGCCATTTGACATGTTCTATTGCATGTTATCAAGTTAGTCCAGCGATCGAGTGACAGGCAGGATCCTTCCATTCTATCTTCAACCATCGGTGTTTCAAGATATGTGATGTGGGCAATATTTTGAAAAACAAACAAAAAATACTCAAAGAAGAAAAAACTGGAATCTACAAGTTGGATTGCAAGGATACATTATTAGACAAAGTGGAAGAAGAATAGGAAAAAGATTACAAGAACATAAAAAATATATACAAAAACTTCAGTCTTAATTCATGCAAGAATGGAGGGCCATTCATTTGACAATAATAATTTAGAACTTCTACAAAGTTACACCAAAGGACGAAAAATAGACAGACATCTTAGAGAATTTAGATTTTTTAAATAATTAGAATAACAATAATATACATCCAAATACCGCTTATTACATCCCCTCCCTTAACATCTCACCCTTAATCAGTGTCAGAAAATGTTTTTAACTTTAGTTGAATTATATTATTGATATTGGAAATATGTTCCCGAAAACGTTCTAACGTTTAATATAATAAAATATAGTGGAGTAAAACAGTGTTTATTCAATTTAAAAACAAATATGTTGTTTTGTACATATATCCGCACATATACCGTTCTTAGCGTGTATTCCTTCATAAAATCATACTTTCACATCGTAAGTACTTTCCATCTCTAGTAACCTGTGATAGGTTAATTACGCATTTAATTTAATTAACTATTTCCATCACTTTCCCGCATACCTTGTTTCGTACAGATACAGTTACGCCCAGGCTGTTACGCACGCCTAGTGTTCAAGGAGTTGAAAAAATTACGCGCAATTTTCTTCGCTAAAGTTTTTCACTATTTGTGTTAAAATATTTCGAATTATCATGTGTATTTTTATTATAAACAATGACTCACAGACATATTAGGGATGATGAAATGGTGCGTATACTTCTTGAAGAAGATAGAAAAAGTGAACCAACGCTCAATGACAAAGGTTCAGTGGCTTCAGATCACCCATCAGATGTGATGTGGAAGAAACTGACGAAATTCAATCTGTAAATGAAGCAAGCAGATCAGGTGATGATGATGTACCCATATCAGTTAGAGCTGCATTTTTTACGGGACGTGATAATGTGGCTACGATTTAATAACGACACGGTCTTTGAAAAAGATAAAAACTATTATTTAACTGATTATTTGATTTCACCAAATGTTGATTTTATAATTTTAAGTAATTGTTTAAAAAAAGTTTTTTTTTTAAGTTTAAGTAAGATGTAGCCAAAAAGTTTTCTAATCCAAAGACAATGTCTCATTTTATAAATAATAAATAATAATTATAATAATTTGTACTTTTAAAATTAGCAATATTAACTTTGTGGTTAAAACTATATTTTTATTTATTATCTTTATTTTATTAACCACTTAATTTATAAATTAAATTTAATAATTATAATTAATTAATTTATAAGTAAATTTGTATTAAGTAACAATTTGAGTTAGGTACTAAATTTTTTTTTTAAAATAGATTTTTTCAAAATAGATTCTGGTATGTTTTAGTTAGTTATGACTTCCTGAAGACGAAAATGGTATTTTTCGAAACCGGTAGATGTATTTCAACTCAATTAAGTGGTTAATAAAACAAAGATAATAAATAAAAATATAATAATTTGTGTTTAATAATACCTAAAAATTGCTGCTGTTTCAAAAGACCGTGCTCGATGCTTAAGGAAACTACGTATGTTTTAAGTATAACATATGATAACGAAACACAAAAAATCTCTACTCCCTAATGGCTCGTATTCACGGAAGATATTTCTTTCGAAGATTCGATATGATCAAAGACGGTGCAGAGTTCAGCGTGAAGCGATTTGTTAATCATCAGCCCATATGTTTTGTGCGCGGATTAGAATGACACATCAAGTATATACGTACCTTTAGTGACTATCAGAGATCAAACTTTCATTAAGAGATTACGGTGGGCACGGACCTTAACAATGATAAATATTTGTAAGAATGAAATGGAGAAAAGGCTCTGTAAAATGTATCGTCACGCCTTATATTTATAATATATTTTAATTTTTTATTTACAGATTATCAGCAGGTCATACTGATCCTAAAATTATCATAGTATGACATTAAAAATATTTATTAAGTATGGATAAGCATTATGCACATATGTAAATGCACCCATGTATTTTTTATTAGTTTGTATTAATATTTTATTATTTATAGCATTAGAATTCATAGATTTTATATTTACGTTATTTACTAAATATGTGATATTCATTCAAAACTATAATTAATATTTATTATTAAGAACACATTCTTATTATAAAGTTATAATTATTCAAAACATAGGTCTGTGATGTTTTTAATACAAAATATGATGTGTATTGTTAACTAACTGAAGTACCCGGCGTTGCCCCTTATTTTGAACGTCAAGTGTGCAAAATTTTATCAAGAAGTACCAAAATTCTGCTTTAAGGGGTAAGAAAGGGAGATGGGGGTGGTTTTTAGAAATATCATGTAGACAGTAATTTTCTTCCTATTTTAAACATCCATCATGTGTGCAAAATTTCATCAAGAAGTACCAAAGTTAGTTTTTATTTCGAAATCAGATATAGACAGTAATTTCCCTCTTATTTTGAACGTCAAGTGTGATAAATTTCATCAAAAAGTACAACAATTCTGCTTTAAAGGGTGGAAAAATAGAATGGGGTGGTTTTTTGAAATCTTATGTAGACAGTGACCTTCCTCTTGTTTTTAAGGTCAAGTGTGCAAAATTTCATCAAACTCGGAATAAAACTGTAGATTTGTATAAAATCCGAACACCATTAAAATTCATGCTCTTTAATTGACTAGTAAACACAATTTATAGACATACACCAATCAAACGATACGTGAATTTGCGGTTTTGATTATGATTTATTAAGATGTGCATACTGTGTGATACTCGCTTTCTTGAACCGAACATATACATATGGCTGTTATAACTATTCCGTCAGGTGTATCGGATAACCAATCATTGTAGTGCAAATTGCTCGGTGTTATATCCCATTAGTGTTACCTACGTGTTAATCAAGACATCGCGTTACTACTCGAGAGCTGACTTCATCACTTAACCGTAGAATACCAGTGTTGCCAGATGCCACCACAACACAGCTTTGATTGCTCTCTGAAGAATGCTCTCCGCGCATTTGTACTATCAAATAGTGGAATACATTAATAATACTTAGCTCCAACAAGGCTTCCATTTGTAACTGGAAACTCTTGGATAATATTATCTCAAAAAATTCTGCACTGACAATATGAGTACATTATTTAAAAAGACATTAATTGATTAATTAATCAACAGAAATAAAACACCCGCACTGAGCACATTTTAGTTAATATCACTACTAAGAGTTAATATCATTGATTGATTTGGCATATACTTCGTTTCGTTTCGTTCGCACTTTTTTTCACACACATTTTTTTGTGTTGTATCACGCCTAGTTTCATGAAGAGTAGTCCTTTCCATCTACAGATATAAATTGAACTAAATATCCCACCCACTAGCCAACTGTATTTAATTTTACATCTGTAAATGGAAAGGACTGCTCTTCCCGAAACTAGTGATACAACTTAAAAAATTGTATGCGTAGTACAAAGTGAAAACAAAAATTATATTTAAAAAAAATATATATATTTTAGATCACATCAGGTAAATTGTTTAGCAAACTACACCTTACACTTAACTCTTTTCACTTTATAATTTTCTTCTTCTGCCGATCTGCGTCCATTATTGAACACAGGTCATCCCTTTCTTGCTTTTTACAACTCCTTGTCATTAGCTTTCAATGTAGTCCAACAGCTCGTCTGACGTTACCTGACCATCGTGTCTTAAGACATTAGGGATTGTATTGATTGTATTTTGTGAGTCACTCGGATGGAACGACTGATATTTGTAGGTTATGAATATGCGAAGAACTGTATGAGGTGAGAAACGAGGGCCCTTATTCTCCTCAGAGGATATGGCCAGAGAAAAAGTGATCGCTTCAGCTGGCTTCTCGAACCGGTTACGTTACGATCTATTGTTGTCTAAATTTTCGGGCAGTACTAGGCGGTGAGGAACAGCTGTAAAGTGTCTAGTTTGACAGCCAGGTCTCTAAGGCACGAGCAGGTCCTCTACAGGTGATACAAAATTCTTTAAAAATGTAATAACTAATTGTATAAATTGTATTCACTGATAAACGTTCACAATTATTTATATTTGTGTTTATATACAACAATATTTCAAATCAAAATATGTATCAGTACTTATTTTTCATGTGCCGTCTTCTGTCTAAGAATGACTACTATGTTGCAGTATGCTAATTTATATTTCATAGTATATGTAAGATCTCCACTATTTTGAATATTGAGCCTCTTTCTGAGGTAATGCAGTCACAATAACCTTTGCCTATTTATGTTTCTGCTGTCTTTATCTTTCCGTGCATAATGAGTTGAAAGAGATCGTAGTTTACATTGTGGAGAATATTTATTAGTACTCTTGACTTATTCATGCGTCTTACTATCTCTTCATTGATAACCCAAGAGATCTTTAGCAAATGTCACCATAGGCACCTCTCAAATGCATACAGCCTTTTAATAGTAGGTTATTTTAACGTCCAGAGCTTAATTCTAGAGACCAATGTACGGGTATGACGTGGAATTTTATTGTTCGTTATTCAAACTTATGTCTCGATTGCAGATTGTATGAATTGCAGAATATGTATACACTAGTTTTAAGAACCCGCGCGTTGGGTGCGAAAGATGTAGATACATAGGTATGAAGGACTGTTTCGTAATTACAATTTGATAAAGATTTTTTACGTAATTACATTTTTTGTAAATATAAATAAACATGCTTAATTTATTTTTAATACAACTTAAATGTATCAATAGTGAAATATATACATATAAAATCAATTTATCGAAAAAATATTTTTGTTGCTACCGGGATTGGAATCTGGAAATGCATTAACCGATTATTTTACACCAATACAGTAAGTTAACGATAAATTTTCGAACCGATATGTTGCACTTTCAAATTGATACATCTGTCGTTCCATTATTTGAAAGCCTTCGGTTAATGCATTTCCCCGGATTGGAAAAGATCCATGTTCCAATAATCCCGGTAGAAACAACAATATTTTTTCGATAAATTAATTTTATACGTATATTTTTCTAATACATTTAATTTCTATTAAAAATATCACATACCCATGTTCTGTAAAATTGCAACATAATATGAATGTGTTCTCCTTAAAAATATTTTTTTTTTTTTTTTCAATAATAAGATATTTTTAACTTCTGCTGCCATATTTATATTTATAAAAGCCTTATATTATATATGTACCTATGAATAACAACAGACCTAGTCCACAACATTTTAAGAATATATTCGTTTCTAACTCAAACATTCATAGTCTAACACTAATTTCTCTGTCACTCCGAAGGAACACTACCTATTCTGAAAAAAAAAATAGTATTACCTATCAGATATTGCATTGTGTGTAATAAATATATACCAAAACTTAATTATAAAAATATTTAATAAATTGAATAAATATTTTAGTAAGCAATACTTTTGGTCGACTTCTGTTGTGTATTAGCGCGAAGGTCAATTATTCAATTGAACTACTGTTATAAATATTAGAGAAAAAAGACATATTTTCATTTTATTTTTATAGCTTACAATTGCTAATAAAAGTCATGAATAGATCGGAGAACTATTATAATATTATATATTGAAAATATTTTTATGTAGTTTAAAGACTAAAATAATACGCAAAACGAATAATTCACCAACTGCCTTATGCTACGATTAAAGACTGCTTCCTTTGGAAGATGGGTGATTAAAGTAATAAATAATATTCCCGAGTAGACGATTAACGAATTTCCATCAAAATGATTGAAGCTGATGAAGCGGAAGTTAAAAGAAATATTGATAAAGTTTTTAGAAGCTGTAGCTCAAGTAAAAAAGATTATCCTTTTTTAATATTTTCTTAAGTAAATTTTATTTTAAATTTTGTTTTTAGTTTTGTGCTACTTTAAGCTTTTAAAGAAATAATTTTACTTCAATTCGTTTAATAAAATATCGTTGATAAATCAAGTTGGCAAAACTGTAAATAGCACTCTACTCAAAATATTAGTGAATGTTATAAACGATCTCGTTTTGATTTGTTGTAGGTTAAATACCTTATTTTCTTTTTTTAATATGATAAATGTCAGCGGAGAAATCTGAAGTCTGCCGTCTTCGACCTGACGGCGAGAAAAATGAACCAAGTTTCGAGATCTCGCCGCCAGGGGGTGGCTGCGCTGGACCGCAGCGGGGCGGCAGGGGGACGGATCCGGCATTGTGATTGGAGGAGATCTCCTGGAGCCTGTAGCGCTCGTGATATGTCTATGTATTAAATAAATAATGGTCCAGTGGCTGCAAAGAGCACTCACTCTCGTCTCATTCGTCTCTCGCACCACTGGACTTAGAAAAAGCAAATTTGACTTTTATTTCTCTCATCTTTCGACCTTGCTATCATCACTACCACTGAATCTTCTGGCTTCCTGACTTTGCGACGACTTTGGATCACGGACCTGGACATTCACACGACAACGGCTGCTACACTGGACAAGATTTTGGACCCCCCTGGACCGCTGCACCACGCTGCAGATAATTTTGTCCGAGATACCAGAGCGAACCGGCGAACCACCCTACAAATACAGTTCTTGTTGTCAGTTTAATAGTATTCATAATATCACAACAATATTCAAATTCGATAATATTTCTTTCTTTCTTATTTAGCGACCTCACGACACACAAATCTTTACCACAGTTACAACAGATCACCATCCTATCATATCTGTGGTTCAGTATGCTGGATTCTAGCCTATTTATTGCAAGTCTCTCTTGATATTTTCCGCCTATCTATGTTTTGGTCTTCCTCTCAGTTTCGATCTTATTGGCTTATGTACGAAGGCTTTTGGCGTGTTAAGGAACTTGTCTACTATCGCTATATGTCCCGCCCACTGCAACCTCTTTGTTTTCACTTTCCTCGTGATATCTAGGGCCGTATACTGTTCCCAAAGCTCCAGGTTCCTTAATCTCCTCCATTCTTTGGTTATGTTTCCATATTGAGCCGTAAATTATGCGCAAGACTTTATTTTCGAAGACCTTCAACCTTTTTTCTTACGCTAAAGTAAGAGTCCAAGCGTTACACCTAAGAGCGAATTAAAATCAATTAAATATAAATATTAATGTATCAACGTGCACTATATTTAAAAGAAATATATAATTCTTAAATTTAAAATGGGAATTCTGTCATTATAGCGTAAATAGCAATGTTAAAAAAAATTAATAAGTTTTAATAGGGTTCATTTATATATATAAATAACTTGAACAAAAAAATATTTTTTTAGTGATTAATATATATATATATTGTGACATGACAAATTAATTACTAAAAAAATATTTTAAAAAAGGTATTTTTTTGTTACCCCTTAGTGAATAAATGAATAACTTGAACAAAAAAATATAATATCACAATATATATATATTAATCACTAAAAAGGTATTTTTTTGTCCAAGTTATTCATTTATTCACTAAGGGGTAACAAAAAATACTATATAAAATTTTGCACTCTTACTTAAATAATTTGATCCTAAATTTCTATCGTAAATTCTCTTTTTGTTATAGAAATATAATTATTTCCTTCCCGGCGAGGCGCATTGAATTAGTTGCATATTAGAATGACCTAAATTGTCATCGCATGAATCGGGAATCTATTGCTGTCTGGTGCTGAAGTGTTGTTCCACGTAACAAAATTAAAGATATAATCGCTCTGCATCTATGGATTTATTATTAATTACTAACGGCATAGTAGATAGGTATGTTTATTGGACCTTTTAGGGGATGTGGGTTTTTTATATTAGTTATGTCAGCTCAGTTTAAAATATTTATATATTATATTCATGTAATATGATTTTAGGCATGAATATTAATTTTTATACAAATATTACTCAAATTTTATACACGTATTATTGTTACGACAATATCTTTCCATGATGGTGGCTAATCGAATATTGCTGTCCAAATGTATAATCGATATTGAATCCATTTATTTTAATACTTTATAAATTGAATAAAAGGCAATAAAGTCATTAAAATATCACCGAAATGAAATCTAGTCGCACATGAAATCAGAATCAAATTGCGTTTTCCGAAATGTTAAATGTAAATAAAGTTAATATTGAATTTAAAATTATCCATGTTAAACCCCGTTTCGCGAGCGACAGTAGACTAATAAAACATAACAATGACATGAATTTTAAAATGTATTAAATGATAGGCTGGAGAGGCATAGTTTCTCTCATAAAATATACAATACGTTGGCCTAGTGATCTAGTAGTCGAGGGTTCGCGCTTCGTTCCAGCACACCAGCAATTTAGTCTTATTTTTATAACACAAGCGTATATCTTAGTTTTAAAATGGTAAGAATATTGAAATGAGATGTATTCCGTGTACGGATATGATAAGAGGATGAAAAATGAATATAAATAAACGAAGAGAAAGTCGACTATCTAAAACATTACCATTACAGTACGGAGTAATGCAGTTACCCCTGACATAAGTTTGTTATAACATTTATTTTATTTTATTTAATAAAATGTCATAGGTATATTTTTACTCATATTATATGTAAACAAGCTCTACTACATAGATTTGAATATGCAATGCTTCGAAGCATTATTTTTACTTTTATTATATTTTGCAACTTTTATTTGTCGGAATACCGCATGGGAATGCTAGGGAAAAAATGTATTTAGATAAACTTTGATACAACTTATATATTTTTAAAGAAAACACATTCCGGACAGATCGAACCCCGGTACTAACTAAATAATTTTTCGATAAATAGATTTTATCTGTATATCTTTCTAGTTGATTAATATAATTAGTATTAAAAAATACCACAGAACAATGTTCTAAAAATACAATATCACAAAATAATGCATTCTCCTTTAAAAAAATATTTTCATTAAAACTGTCACTGCCTTCGCTTTGAAAACTATTTTCAAAGAAAAATGAATTTTTTTTTTCATTTTTAATTAAGACTATCTAACATAACAGAAACGATATAATTTTGAGTTAAATCAGTTACATCCCATTGGAAATTTCGTTGAAATTATTAATGAAGTTGTTTTAAAAACAATTAATGAAATACGACCGGAATTTTTTTTTTAATGTTTATTTGAAAAAGTATGTCGACATCGACACATTTCGCCAAGAACCTGGCCATAAAAAATCGTATTTTTCTACGTTCAAAATATAATGTATCTATTTATAAATCGACTGGTTATGTTCAATTTATTAATATTATTATTCACCATCATTTTACTAAGTCAACCTGTGTAATATAATTTGATGAATGTCTGTAAATATTTCAATGGTTTGTTTGGTCGATTACGTGTCAACTAACATCCTGCTCACCCTGTCCATCCGTTAGCACGCCCTAAGGGACCATTTTCAGTTTACCAATTATTGGATAGTTCAGATCATGAAAATTGTATTGATATAATATAAATAATAATCTAAAACACATTTGCTGCAGCTTGCAGCGCGGCTTAATCGCTTTTTAGCTGTGATATAAGATATTTTATTTAGAGTTATGATATCGGCAATATTTTTCGGAATAATTAAAGTGTCTGCAGTCTAATAATTACTAAATATATAATAATAATACTACTATTTCAGTCCTGATAGGATTGAGGGCCTTTGAGATGTAGCGCTGGAGATATATGTTGCGCATACCATAAACAGGGACAGACTCTCAACCATTTACCTGAGACGAATCCTTCAATTTTTTGAGCATTTTGCGAGAAAGGAAGATAGCTTGGAGAAGCTTGTTGTAGTGGGCCACATCGAAGAACAAAGAGGAAGAGGAAGAGGAAGATTCTCAACCCGTTTGATCGACTAAGCGGAGAAGGCAACAGGTATTTCTCTAGTGATAACCTTAAGATCTGCAGAATTCCGTGAAAAGTAAAGGAGTATAGTCAAGAGGGCGAGAGGTCATGAAGATCGCGATCATTATGATTCATTATTACGTGTGTATTTCAACTGATTAGTCCATATCGAGATGGGCAGTGTTTTATTTTTGTATCGTTATATATTGGTAAAACTTGCAGGAATTTTGAATTAGAATTAAGGAGCATTTGAAATTCCTAAATAGCAACAACTATTCCAAATTTTCCAATCACCTTTTGGAAACAAACCGTTATTTTGATATTAACAAGGGTTTAGAAATTATACATACAAGTACTAGGGGTTTACAGTTAGATAAATTTGAAAATTAAGAAATAAAAAAAAGTGTTAATGGCAAGCTAAATATTATACATAACCAAATCTTCTTTGAAAATAGTCACCTATTAAATTTGTTTTCATATTAGGTATTACTTATTCACCATTTTATAGTTTTTTTTTATATTTATGCTCGTGTTTTTAATTTCAGTATACATTGTTTCCTGAAGAAGATATCATAGGTATCGAAACATGTAGAATAATCAATAAATAGTGGTTTAAACAATGTATTTTGTCTAATTATTTAATTAAGTTAATACACTAACTCAATATATTATATAAATACATGAGAATATTTAGCTAAGTTAGTTAATATACATCTTATCTTATCAGAGAGCTGTAGAGAAAAGTGGAGGAGATAGTCAAAGACATCACCAAGTCACAACCTGGGGGCCACGATCCTCAGTAATAAAGAAACCGAGAGAGTACACATATTATATAATGTGAGTTCGTTTAATTTCAAGCACGACTTACAAAGCACGAAGCCGTGAAATCAAATACGCTGTCAATTCTTCTAGAATCTTTTCCGTAAACACTTATTTCTAATTGTATTTCATAATATACCATACTCTTTATTCTGCTATATTTGTGAACGCAGCTTTCGGCGGTGTCTTTTAATATCTAAGAAAAACCCCAAATGTTTTTCCTTTCGTGTTAGCGAAAGTGCCGCCGCGGCCGACCCGAGCTTCCGTCAGGATAAAGGTTATTTGATTCTGAACAAACATGGCGTGTTGACATTCCATTTCGGGTCAGAAGACCGCCCTCGCGGATCGGGTTCCTGAACCACCGTGTTGTCAAAATAAATTGCACTGTTCCGGCCACAGTTTATCTTCAGGGAATAGTAAGAACAACTCGTGCGCTCGAGGTGAAAAACAGCATTGGCTTTTTTGTATTACTTTGTACCACACGACGCCCGAGGTTCGTGACTTACGATTGGCACGGTGTCTCGCCGACAACTTGCAGCAACTTATTAATAGTATGAAAAAAATACATTTTTTGATACAGCAAATAGAATTTTTAAACATATAAACTACTAATATGTATATTGACGAGTATGATAGACGATTTAATTTTTTATAAACTTTATTTCTATCGTGATCATATTAAAATACAACTATTAGGTATTGTGTTTTGTAAAAAATATATTTTGGTAAAACATTTTCAATCAATTCTGTCTGTAAGTAACGCAAATATTTTCCACGTCTTTAATGATTTTTAGATATTAAATGAAATCATCTTCAATGTAACGTAATCATATTATAAACACCCTGTAAATGTGGGTGATGACGTGTAATATTATATTATGAAATATTTATTGTAAATAACAAGAATTTACGAATAATAAATTTAATCAATTTATACCTCATTGGTACAAATTTGTTATTTTCCGTTTATATTTTATCTATATTTTGAAATACGTCAATCCAATACCGCATTGAAAATGAGTGTGTATTTTCACTAATCATTAAATTATTGAGAGTACATAACGTACGGTTATTACACTCCTTCGCAATTTACTAAAATATTTTTCGAGAAGATATTTATATTTATTTTTAAATAAAATACCAGGTTTTCTTAAAAATAACCTCCGCAAAAATGTACGAAAAAATATTTCTTGATCATTTTGTCACGCATATGTCACCCATGAAACACTTCATTGATAACTACGGTCTCCCTTGCCAAATCATTTTGGAATACCTTTATTAAATTGTTTCCCTTTTCACATGTCTTTGTACGTAGAAAAAAAATGAATTTTCTATTTAAAAGTACGCTAAAGTGATGCCCGAAGATACATTTATTTTTTAATTTATTTATATTATATATATATAAATAAATAAAGTGAGTAGAGGGGTTTGAAACATTCGTAGCGGGACGAGGAGCATTCTACACACATTATTGGTTGAAACATAAATCCGATAGATTTTTGACAAATTTATGCAACAGTAAAATTATTTACTCTTCGAAAATTAAAACATTGTGTAAAAAAGACGTATTTTTTACATTAATGCATATTATATTGTCAGCATTTAAATTTTCGTTCCAATCTTGTCATATTTTTTTTAAAAGTCACGGAGCTATTTGATTGCTTTAGATGTACCAAACTGATCACGTAGGTAACGTCAAAATGAAAATATTGGGACAAAAAATTTGCGTTAGTTCATGTTTATATATTTAATGGTCTGTTTTCGAAATGGTTTATAATTAATAATTAAAAAAGTTTGTTTATTTTACTGATCCCGTAGTAAAAATAAAAGTCCTGTTTAGCTTCATGACAGATATTTGACATTCAGGGATTAATCAACTAAAATGTAATTATATATCTGGTGATTTTGGAGTTTTAAGTGTTTTTGAACGCAAGGGATAATTCGATCACGTTTAAAATTAAGGCCGCTCACAGACTAGAAAAATCTATATTATATCGTCGTTTTATAGTAATTAGTTAGTTAGTAAGGTGGCCTGTGTTTATCAAGTTAATTTTGGATTTTGAAGTTCACATTGTTAATTTTCGTGACCGCAAAAATTTTAAGTATCTTATTTTTTCAATATTTGTTTTAATAGTGTGAACATATTCGTAAAATTGTATGTTATATGTGTTATATATTGATCTAAATATTCCTGCAAGTAACAGATATTAGAATAAATTGTGTGATCAATTTGTTTTTTGTTTTATTGATGATTTCATTGTTTTAGTTAATTTTAATGCCAAACCATTAATTGCCAAGAAATATTTTTTATTTTGTTTTAGTTTTTTTTTTCATCTTTTACTTCATCCTCTTTATCTTAATCGGATCGGAGGTCTAATTCTTGGACAACACTCTTCCACCGCTCTCCATCTTGCGCTGTTTCGATTATTTTAGACCATTGATAGTTTCATATTTCTTCGCAGAGTCTCTCCATTTGCCTTTTCTATGTTCTCTTGGGTCGTCTTACAGGTCTTCTTCCCTCTGGCACTGATGATAAAATCTGTTTAGACTGTCTTTCATTTTCCATGCGGGGCAGATGTACAAGCCGATTTCGGTGAGATTTTTCTTTTTCTAGCAGCACGTGTTCATCCCACAACTCTCACGGCTGATATCATTTCTGATTTGATCTCTTAAAGTCACTTCCGCTTCTCCTCTTATGTATCTCATCTCTGTTGCTTAGATTCTCAACCAAATCCTCTCCATCAGTATCCAAAGTTGGTGGCAATAGGTAAGGGGGGTAGGCATAAACTGACTTGAAGATCACCAGTTTTGTTGAGCTCTGCTTTCCTCATTACTGAGCTATACAGTTACCGTAAAACACTATTTAGAACTCACTTTTATTCAAAATAATATAATATATCAGTATTAATGACAAAAAAATCCTAGTATATTGCATAACATTTATTTCATAAAACACTTACAAAAATTCGTTACAAAAATAAATTCAGGTGACATTAATGAATCTAAAATCCGAGGAAAAATATTTTTGTCACTGCCATTTGGCATTAACCAATAACGATTTATTAATAATATTAATGGTAAAGAAACGTACATAGTTTTAACCTTATTGAAGTGATGAAATAAATTTATTTATATAAATAATATAAATACCTTATTCATAACTGTAAATTAAATAATTTCAAAGCAGTAAAGATATAATATATTATCATTAACGATGTTAAAGTATTATTGTATTAAATCACACTTTAAAAAATACACTTAAAATGTTAAGTTAAAACCTTTTGAATTAAAAATGTATAATATTTCATTCAAATTTAAGCAGAATTACTACGTAAGCTTTCCACACAACTAAAAAGGGAAATATATAATTACGTATTGATACATAATAGTTGTTTCTTGTTTCAAAGACTTGTAAGTTTTCACTATATAAAGACAATAAACTTTATTATTATAAGATCGTGGCAGTGTCTATTTGTGCGAGAACCATAAATCCGCACTAACCTCTGACTGAATTTCTCCGGTGCTGGCTGCTTTCACATCGGGGATGGTCTTTCTGAAAACTAAGAACCTTCTTAGTAGCTCTACGCGAATCTATTCAAGAAAATCTTCAATGAACCTAGTAGTTGAAGACATAACTTTCAATAGAATTTCAGTTTAATTGGATATTTAACTATACACATACCGAATATACTGTTGACTACTATTACTGCTAATAACTGCTAAGACATTGTTTATTACATTTTTATATAATGAATTATTATTTCGATCATCCTACAAAAATTGAATAATGTTGATAGCTCTAATAAATTAAAATAATCAGAAATAAAAATTATATAAAAATAAAAGCTGAAATTTGGTGTCAGTCAAAGTTAAAGCTACGAATTTAAGTCAATCGATATTAATTTTATATTAATATTATTTCACTATTAAATAATAAATCCCTTTACACGTGTTAATTATTACTTTCGGTAGTTTAGCTATTTTGCATTAACTGTGTTAACTATTTGATTCGATACATATAAAATGAGTCACTTAAATATTACAGATGCATTGAATCATTGCTGTATGCTAAACATTAGTGATAAGCTGAAGCTATTGTGACCGTAATTGGTATCTGAGATTTTAACGGCTTTAGTTTAAGTATAGTTTTTAGTCTACTAGTGATTACTCGTCGAATTATGAATAATCAGACACCAATCGTCGTTATAATCGGATACAAATCTCATTATCACAGTCTCAATTCGAGATAAAATAACGGTTTAGCTCAATACTACAAAAAATATAAATATACACATTAGAATGTATATAAATATATCATTAATAAGGCGCACGGTGGGTTATTTTAATATAAAAAATAATTTATTTACACATCAATTTACCTATCTAAAATGTATTATTTGTGTTTTTGCTCAGTTAAAAAATATTTGTTTTGTCTGCAGAGTTATTACCTGAATATCTATAAATCCGATGATAAATAAATCATTCTTTTAGATTGTTAACATTGTTTTATTAACCACCTAATGAATTAAATACATCTACCGGTTTCTAAAAATATCATTTTCTTCTTCAGGATGTAACTAATCAAAAACATATGTTATATTGTTTCTTTAACATAATCTATTTTTAAAAACAATAGTTCTTTAACAAATAAATTTAGTACCTAACTTAAATTATTACTTGATGATATAAAAAGAATAACAGATAAAATAGAATAATTTTTAGAAAAAAAATTAGAATGGGACTTGTGGTTAAATTTAGTTGGTTGTTCATAATATTTTGGTTAGTTTTACACGCTTTATTTATTTTCAATGATTCCAAATTATTCAATTTAAGACCAACACCGTTTACATGTAAAATAGACCCAATTTTTTATCAAAAGCATGTTCATTTTTTAACAAATGATTAGAAAATTCTGAAAAACCACAAAAAAAAGATAAATAAGTCTACACACTTGTAAAAATTAATTAAACTTACTTAATACTGACCACTCCAAATAAGTATGTCGATGTATTAGAAAATATATTTACAATACATGGAATTCCCAAAATTCACAACAAATGAGACCGATCCAATGGTATATTCTTTGGAAGCTATTCTGATTCCGGGAAAATTGCAAAAGTTTCGAACATTGAGAATTCTAAGAGCGTCCTTGAAGAAAAGTACGCCATAACTACTAACCCTAACATTCAATCAACTTAAATTACTCTTGGCATTACGATCCGTATTTTGTTAGTCGTTATTTAATCCCTTAGTGAACCACGAATATCCTCTTACTATTGTACTGTATTAATTCATCGTTTTCTAATCATATATCATCGGTAAAGAAGCAAAACAGTTTAATATTTCTTCATCGATATATCAATACCAACATTTATTTTTATGTATGTTATATTAATACTTCCTACTGTGCACAAATTTAAAATGAAATATAAGAGACATCTAAGATTTATAACGCACATATTTTTATAGATTGTGATCTAAACATTTTTCAATTTATCATATAGATTTTTTTAAATAGAAATGCGTACACGGAATCCATGTCCATATCCATATTCTTACTATTATCAAACTAAGCTAAACGCTTGTACTATGAAAATAGTACTAACTTGCTGGCCTCCTGGAACGAGGCGCGATCCCCCGATCACTAGATCACTAGGTCAGCGTCTTAAACACTAGGCAAACAAGCTACTCTAGCTTTAGAATACCTTCAAATTATATTGTTACTTTTAGTGTCATTGTTATCGAAGGTTATAATAGTAACAATATAATTTAAAGGTATCACCAGGTGTATTTTTTTAAAATGTGGTTCCTTATACAGAGTGAGCCATAAGTTTTTGCACTTTTTAAATTGCTTCTACGCGGGAACCGAGCAAAGGAGGGGCACACGGGTGACAGCTCGTGGGAGCTTTAGTATTAAATTGCTTCACTCACTTCAATTTTAACGGACATTAATTCTCACTGTGTAATCGGCGGTGAGCGCACAACAGGCGCCGAACAATCACATAAGTATCGTTGTTTTTGTACAACTGTTTTACGCAGAACGCGCGTTGTTCCCCCTTGATGCGATCCATGGCGACTGAATTTTAAGGAACTAAACGCGTGCCCCTTCTTCGCGCAGACCCCGCGCAGAAACGATTTAAAAAGTGCAAAAACTTATGGCCCACCGTGTATAAATAGTACCCCATACAAAACCCTGTGATATTTATCTCCACGTGATCTTTAATTCTAGACATATAAAATTTCATAAATTATAAACAAAAAGATTTGGTGCGCTTCCACTTGTTTATTAATATTATTTAAAAATCTCTTTTGTTGAAAAGCAATGAATAAAGTCAAAATAAATCATTTACTTGAAATAATTTTGTTTTAAAATTCAAAATATTTCTCCAATCTATTCTCCTAATTCATCCCAATATAATCCATATACTTTCGATTCTGGAATCAAAAGAGTTAAAAGGGTGTGTGTTAGACGAGTTAAAATAATCAAAGTAAGTGGAAATAATACAAATATATTTATGAGCCTAAAATTAATTTATGAATACATCAGACTGTGCAAAAGAGGTATTCATTTAATTATTTCACTTAGTTGTTTGACAGCCATTTCCAACATATAGAACAGTGATTGCTTCTATTTTGATTTACCACAATTCTCCAATCAGACACGATTAGACAAATATTAGTACCATAAACACGTGTTGATAAATTGTAAATAAACTCGAAAATCAGCTTGTGATTGATAGATAGAGACAAAACTCGTGTACACGACGTTTCATTTGACAACGAGAGTCAACACGCATTTACAAACATCTCCTTAAACTATAAATACATATGATTATTTATTCTGGAAGGTTAGACAAAGAAACGTATTACATTACAAACATTTGTTTTGTTTTAATTGCTGCTGGAGAGAATCAAATTCACCCAACTGACGATCATCAGTGGTCAATTGAATGATATTCGACGTTTAACGTACAACAAGTGTACAGTGAGACACGAGGCGGCAAATCTCGGAGACTCGACATGAACACGTGTGATGTATCCGTTGATTCTTCTCTAAGTTCAACATTTAAATACTATAGATGACCTTCATAACCCGCGTAGACAGCTTCTACAAAACCTTAATATTAATTTGGCAATCATCCAGTGGTTAAGAATATTCCCCATGTTATGTCCGTAGTAAACCTAGTTCTTTTAACCCGCGTTTTCAATTATCAAATATCTAAAGTTTCCAAATATCCAAATATTATAGCCGTTCAAATACCTACAGAGCAAATATTAAAATAAATATACCGACTATCTCATAGTACGCGATTAAATAACGGAAAAACCTCCGATCATGCGGTATGACACCCGAGCGCACTCGTTATAATATTAATTTTACTAGTCTTCAATTTATTACTTCTAATTCCGAAACGTCATTTGCGCGTATGTAAACATTGCTGGAATGTAAGAGTGTGGAAGAAAATTATACATAGGTCACCAACCTTGTCGTAGACCTATCCTCGCGACTGTGTCCACCTCGTGGCGTCGCCTAGCTGTTCAAAGATTATGTGGATATGTGAAACAACATGCGACATGCTAAGTGGTTGCCTCGCTAGGCAAATATGTTCCGTGATTATGATAAGTTCTCTAGACATCAGACTGTGGCGCTCGCTCGGCTCCCCTACAAAACCCCTGATTAAGAAACCCGTTTGCCTGGTGCATACTCGCGTTAGACGACGGGTGCTTGACCCCGAGCCCTCCCACCCACGCGCTGAAAAGATAATGATGATGATGATGATCCGAAGTTTTGATTTGGCCAATGTCTTAGTGAACAATATCATTTGTTATGACTCATTCAAGATGCATGGCCGAGGTCCTTGTATCTCCAATATGCTGCTGTTCAGTATCGGTAGGAAAATTGCCAATCCGTGAGAAAGTAATTAATTATGATTGCTCGTACACTATGACAGTACGACTCTTAGGAAAATTCCCATGGTTTCTTTGGGTGCGTCTGAGAACATACGTCATGTGACAGCGGTATCTGAAGAATAGTTTAGTTTATCTGCAGGATGATCCTCGGTGTCTTGAATAATGCGTCTCGAATAATGCATCTCGAATAGAGCCAGGAACAATTGGTTAGGATTGTTATCACTGCATGCTGATGCGTGTGTGTGTGTGTGTGTGTGTGGATTTCCGACGTATCGACATAATTGAAGGTCGTTTCAGGAACACTGTCTCTGTCTGAACCTCTAGAGATCCTACCATCATACTCCTTATAACTGAAGTACAAGTACCACGGTGACCATACAGGCTACACAGGCCACCTCGATGCAACCCAGTATAGACTAAACTATTTACGCCAGGTTATATATCGGAAAAAAGCTCATGAACGGTAAAAATACGTCGGGTTAGCCTGTAGCCTTATGCACCCTCCGCAGACCGATGATGTTCAATAACTCTTTCATTTTGGCTATCACTACCAAACCAATATAACCATAGCTAGTCCGTTCATATTTCATGCCACCGAATGACTCTGATCAGCCTCCAAAAGCACTTTTTCCTTCCAATAAAATTATCTTAGGAAAATTACAATACACATAGGCGGTGAAGATGGTAGAATGAAACACCTGGTTTCATCTTGATAACCGAAAGGATAATTGTATAAATAATGAATGAATAAATATAGTCTCGCTTGTGAGATGTGTCATAAAGTAAAATGTTCCACAATAGTAGTGAGTTGTTAGCACATTGTCAATAATAAAGGTCAGTATGATTTCCATACGTATGCAATCGTGCGTCTTCAAAGTAAATAAACACACAAAGGTTCTCGACTAAATTCTATCATTTCTACCTGCAAGCCATTACTTCGGATCAAAAATGTAATTTATAAAATGTGCCATACTGCGCCCATGTTGAGAGACATGGAATTCCCCTGGTGCTGGCTGCGTGTGCCTGAGGCCTATAATGGGGCTTATGAGACTTTACTAGATTTCCGCGGACAAGTAAATACATAAATATTAACGTACATAGGTACATGATTATTACATGGCCCGTAAGTAGTGAATAATTAGTCCTAAGCGATGAGAGAAATGTAACTTAAACTTATAGGTGGGTGTTCCAAATTAATAAAACAGGACAGTAATTAAATAAAGTCAAATATCAAGTAGTCTAGAGATCACGCCACCACCTTTTTATGACTGAATAATTACATGATGATCCGAATCACACTGCAATATTCAGAGTGGTTTTAATTATGTATACAAGCATGCAAAAAGATAAACTTAGTATTTTGGGGCGGCTATGGTCCTCAGCGTTAGCGTCACAACACTCGCGATTTGGAGTTTGAAGACGACCTCCACGGACCCGGAAACCCACACAATCACCCCTAAAACAGTCGCGGCGTAAATCTCGAAAAGGAAAATCAAATTTCATACCACGGACAACGTTAAGTATTCGTCCCCTTTCCCGGTTCAAAATCGACCCTCACACGTGCGACCCCCTCACCCTCCCGAAACCGACTGCCCGGAGAAGCGTTTACAACCCCCCTCCTGTCATCTCATCCCCCGACCCGCTCTAGAAATTTCGCGGAATTCATATTTTGTATCAGTTGGTTATATGTGGATCATCACACAAGATGGACTACGAAAGCCGAGAGTTGTCATCAAAGAATCTCACGGGAGTATCATAACTCTCAAAACGAAAATCGCATGAATGCTTTCAGCACAATAACCCATCCTCGTTAATACCTTTCCTCGATATTCAAATAACATTTTTCACACAACACACGTCCCAGTTGATATAGATCTCACCTTAACGCTAGCGAGTATTTTTGTCATAAAAAATTATAATATCAACTAAATATAAAATGTCAACTCTAAAAAAAGTTGAATCCTTCATTGTTAAAATTGTACATATCGTATATAGCCCAGAAAGTAGATTAATACTTAGCAATTGGTAAAGTACTTATAGATTGGTTTGATAGGTTTAAATTTTGTAAGAGGATTTAGAACACCAAGAATTACAGCCAACGTAGCCATTACCAATATACCTGTACATATTTGTTGCATAAACTACCCTAGCGCGAACACAGAGTTTCTCAAACAACATATTGTGGATACTTGACTAATCTGTTTTCTTGGAGGATATTTCTGACGCGCAAGAATCCCGTCCGGTATGATTCGTAATAATTCTATAGATTTCGTTTGTGTATCAAATTGTTACTTTTTCTCTAAGTTCGATATGTAATTAGTAATTTTAAATATAATGAATATAATTTTTTTAAACCAAATAAAGCGCTAGAAATTTAAAAAAAGAAAACAGACAGGAAGATCAAGACAAAAATAAATCCACCAAATAACGAACAAGGCGAATGCAAAATATCTTGCAATGTTAAAGATAGTGGTTCAGAAAAAATGCACAGCAAAAATTGCACTCATTAAAACACAATTGTTAGAAATAAAGCACAAGAAAGAGAACGAAGACTACTGCCTTTTTTCTAGGACCAATAAAATTACGAATTAAAATTTTTCAAGTTTTTGAATAACCAACACATTAAAACAAAATAACGAATCAAGATAATTATCAAACTTATCTGAAATATTTACCAGATCAATTTTTCTGAAAAATTATTTAAATTCAAATAAGAACTAGATATGCGACTACAAAATCAATTGTGTGCAATGTACTACTTTTTAACGAAGGAATTTTCCGGATATTGGATTATGCAATAGGTAGTATTTCTATGTAAAAAGAGTATTGCACAACTATTAAAAATAATGAACAATTCTAAAATAGTATAAACAAAGTTCTACGAATTTGCATTTCGCATTCTCGTTTTGCATTGTATTATTAATCTTTGCATTAGGGTGCCAAAAAATTACACCTATTCTGATGAATAATTATGTATGGTATTATTAATAAATTTGATGTTTATGGTGATAATGAAGTTCACATTAACTCATGCAAACGGTCCGTTCGCTCCCTGCTAACTAGTATTCCCGCACGGCATTGAGTTAGCCAAACACTACTAATGTTTACCGTAACAAAAAGAAAAATCATTATTTCAATACATAGTATATTTAAAATTATATATTTTTTTTTTTTAGGTAAAAAATATCGATATGATATTTATTTAAATTATTGAAAACGTATTTGAGATAACTTAATATAACGGAATAAATAAAATTATGGCTGTTTTATTTCGAAATTCAACTTTCAGTAGACCAATCATGCTTTGTAAATCCTTGGAACCTTTGAGACTCTAACGTAAGTTATGCAATAGACTTACAAAAACGTGGATCAGAAACGTTATCCAGACATTTAATATATAGAAAATCAGATATTATATTAAAAATCTAATAATAAAGCAAATAATTATATGCCACTTGCACACAAGTATGTCGCTATGATATAACGTGTACTCGTATTAATCTCAAAACAATACTAACATTGTTTAATAAAATGAATTTGTTAAAATTTTAAAAATGTACTTTTTAATTGTGTAATTAATCATATAAACACTACAAATATATTTTACACGTGCGATACATTTATTTAAATTATAAAACAAAAATAATTTAGGTATTTTATTGTATCAATTATTTAGATGTACGATAAATAACTTGGTAGAAATATTTTTTTTTCATTTCTCTAAAAAGGTGATTTATTTTTAAAAAAAAAACTTATTTTTAAACTCAAGAAAAATGTGATGATATTTCTGACTCCACCTACTGACTTCATCTAACAGAAACCCAAGAAAATAAAAGGTTATTCCTAAAAGATTCAAGTGAAAGTTTAGCCTTAATTACAATTTTTGCCGTGAATAATTCACTAGGTGGAAGGCCGCCATTTTTTGTCTCCAAAATTCCAGCAATAAAAATTTAATGCAATTACGTGAAAATTCATAAATCGTTTCACGGAGAAGAAATTCTTCAAATATCCTTCATTTTCTTTTTGTAAAGAGACCTACTTTTTAAAGTTATTCTTATATTCTCATACGTTTAATCAAATAATCCAACCAAATTAGTGCTTGCTTCAAAATTATTGTATTTAATTTGTTTTATTTTAATAGTCAATATTTATATTTTATTACAATTTAAATAATAGATTACTTAATATTACAAAAAAAAAAAAATTCTTACATTTTTAGTACGTTCTTAAAATATTTGTATTTTTCTAAAGTTATAATGTATTTACCCGTAAATACTCGATCAGCAATATTACTATTAATGCAAATTTTAGGAACTTAATTAATTAAAT
Source organism: Eubasilissa splendida (assembly GCA_031772225.1). NCBI lineage: Eukaryota > Metazoa > Arthropoda > Insecta > Trichoptera > Phryganeidae > Eubasilissa > Eubasilissa splendida. Next base: position 20,028,994 of record CM062851.1, on the reverse strand, counting down.
TAGGAACTTTTCCTTTCCGGAAATGCGGTGACCATTACATCATGTCAACCTAATAAGTTAACAACAAATTTTCGAACCTATATGTTGCAGTTCCTTTTTCAAATTGATACATCTATTATTCCATTTATAAGCTATCCACTTTATAACTTTGAGTAAAACCCGATGAAGGACGCCAGAATTAAATTAATTATTAATTTTGTTAAATTTGGAAACATTAACACAACTCATATATTTTTAAGGTAAACGAATTATACGGATAGGAATTTCCTCTTGCCACTAACTTCGGGATCCTACTAGGTAGCATATTAGGTAAAATACTTTTCTTAATGACCTATGCAACATTCTCATTAACGGAAGCACTGTATGTTTTGCCGATGACACTGTTCTTCAATTCCGATCTGACACATGGTCAGTAGTATTTAAATAAGCCAAGATAAGAAGTATTGTTAAAAAATGACTTGACCTGAACACCTTCAAACTAAATATCTTACTTTGAGCATAAAATAAAATTACAAAATAAAAGTTCACAATAGTTCCTACGCATACGACGATAATTAATATAAATTAGAAAATTAATATAAAACGGACAGACCAAATCAAATACTAAGGAAATATAATTTGTACTTATCTCAAATGGAGTCATCATACACAACTCATTACAAATAACATTTAAAAACCATGTACTATTTTAATTTCCTTAACATAAAACTTCTAAAAATGGCTTACTATGCAATCTGTTAATCGGTCATAGAGCATTGTATAATTACTTGGGAAGGAGCGACTGTGACTGCAATTAATCCAATAATAGCAGGTCTGGTAACTATTTTAAAAATTATCCTTAAAACTCCAATTACAACGAGCACTGACGATATTTTTGATATAAGAAAAATATATGCTAATACTACCTTAAACTACATATATAAACACAAACAGACACATTTTAAAGCAGCTCAAAATATAATTACCACACGGATAAATAAACATAGCTTACAACCCCAAGAGCATATACAACATATGACCAAAAGAACTACAAATATTTTGGACCTAAACTATTTAATAGGATACTGAAAGATTTAACTCAAATGAATTGTTCCGATAATATTAAACGAAAATTGTCCCGAAAATTAAAACTTGGATTCGTAATATTAACTTGCTAGTATCGGTGCACTTACCCAGAGATATTTGTCAAACTTATAATAAATGTTGTCATAAATTTATTAAAAATAATATATTGTAACTGTTAATTCGGTCTGATGCTTGTAAACTTATTTATTTTTACAATTTATTGTTAACTATGTCCGTCTCAAAACAAATCTAGTGAGACGTAAAAATAAAACATTGTTACGATCACAGATTAACGGCTACACTATGAGTAATCGCAGAACAATACGAGTGTTCGTTCCTAGAAATGCTTATCTTTGCACAAAGATTGTTTTTTTTAACAGAAATATGGAAGCTAGATTTGACTTTTTTTAAACTACTACAATAGCAATAAAAGCTTAAATACAAGCATTATAAGAAAGACCGCGACCATTAAATTTATTTTCCGCATACCACAAAACTACCTTAACATAGAAAGTTATTTCATACATGACATATATATTCTTATAATCTTGAAACTAAGATTACAGAAACAAATCTGCATTGAACCAAATCAGAAATTTTTTAAAAATTAATAAAGTTATAAACCATTCAATTCGCAGTACATATTATCAATTTTCAACGTTTTTAAAACACTTTGTGTTAGTGAAAAATAATATTTTTAATAATTTATTATATTTAATTACATGCTTTGAGACTTTAGCTACGCTTTAAATCAAAAACACTATAATTTATTACTAAATAATATTTATGTCGATCCTATTAATGTGTGTTTTTTATTGTTTTTTTTAAATACAAATCACCGATTAAAATACAAATTTAGGCTTAATTTCAAAAATTAAATCTGAAATGAAATTTTTCGAAGAGAATGGCGTTCGAGGAAAAAATTTAGAATCCATATACATATACTCCGTATAATTGTATACACCGTATATACTTGTTGATTTTGATTTTAACAAAGAGCGTGGAGTGATTCTCAATTGCAAAGAACTTTTGTACAAAACTTGGGTCGAGACTAAGGGACTTGGCTTTAAATGATCACTGCTCTCTTAATCTATAATAATTTAATATTTTTTATACAATAAATATTAATGAATTTATTTTCTTAAATAAGCTGTTTTTTATTATTGGTAAAACTAAAATAAAAAAGTTCGTAATTCGACCGAATTCAGAAAATTTTTGTATCCGTATTTCGAATTCCGAATTTTTTTATTTCGTCAAAATTTGCAATCCCTAGGCACAAGTTCAAACATAATTATACATATGTATTATATAGATAATTAAACAAATAAAAATATGAATAATAAGCTTATTTTTCCTCCAATGTCTTATTATTTGAACAAAATGTTAATGTTTAAAAATTTCAGAATTTATATTTAAACTGAACTGAATGAATTACAGATTAGAAGGTTTTGTGGACACTACAAAAAAAGAGGTCACATTCTTGGATACAATGCACAATTTAGAAAACAATACAGAGAGGAAGGTCTGTGCAAAAATACATCAACCAAGTAATGAGTAAGGGAATACAGAAATCTACAAACAACTTAATGATAATGTCCTGAACAGAGACGCGTGGTGAGATAACAACAGTTATTAAATATGAAAGAAAAAGAAGAAGAATTACATCCTCAAAACTCCTACTAAATTTTAAAAAAGGTAATCTAGGCCTGCGAATCTGAGCCAAAATAATATTTTCATTTTATAAAGAACATGTTTCTTTATTGTAACATGTCCTTACCAAACACGAGAGTGCTAAATTTTCGTTGACATAAAATATATATACATATTCCTCTTAGATTTAATTTAAGCCCTTGGTTTCAGAAATTCTACATGTTTAAAGATTCACGGACACTTATTTTTGTAGATATATTTCGTTGATAAATTTTAAAGTTTTCTTTTGTGCGTGAATAAAAAAAGATTAATATCTCTCTTGTGTTCTTAGGAAGGCGAAGTTAAGCTATGAAAAAAGATATATAATGCAGGGTTCGGTGATAGATCAAATCTACCTTTTCCTCCGGCTTGATTATCTAAAATATACTTGATAATGTGCAGGAATGAATCGACAGTTGTAATATAATATATAATTTTACAGCCTGATCACAACCGCATTAGATAAATATTTATCATCCTTTTCTTAAAAATGTATTATATTAAATTTTATTGCTCAACTTGCACCAACGTAATATTGCAGGACTAAAAAACCAAACTAGGGTAATACCGTCTAAAATAAATTTTTGTTATTTTTTAAGGAAAACACATTATTTTTTCCTATCCGTATAATTCGTTATCCTTAAAAATATATGAGTTATGTTAATGTTTCCTAATTTAACAAAATGAATAATTAATTTAGTTCTGGCGTCCTTTATCGGGTTTTACACAAAGTTATAAAGTGGATTGCTTATAAATGGAATAATAGATGTATCAATTTTAAAAAAGAACTGCAACATATAGGTTCGAAAATTTGTCGTTTACTTATTAGGTTGACATGATGTAATGGTCACCGCATTCCCCAGAAAGGAAAAGTTCTAATTCCTAACCAACATATTTTTTGGATAAATTGATTATAGCTTTCTAATTGATACATTTAATTTGTATTCAAATTGTATTAGATTAAGTAGCCAAATTATTAATAGGATACCTTCAAGCATTACGATTTTTTTTGGCTCCGCCATAAAAATCATTATTAGTAACATCATCGTCATTATCTTAATTCTTTGAAAATGTCAATGCTATAGTATATTCATCCGTATATTACAAAAAAACACAATTTAAAAGTATACACATGAACAAAATAACATGTTTGTCATTATATTATACATATACCTAACATTTTTTTTGTTATTTGCATTACTTTATAGATTATTGAACGGGCAAAGATAAGTAAGACTGACATTAAAGTACATAACAATATTTTAAACACACTTTTATTATTTTTATATATATTACAGCAAAGTATTATAGTAAAATAGTTGATTTAAGTATTATTTTTAAAACAAGAATTTCATCCGCTTACGAAATCGTGAAATTACGCTTGTTGTATTTTCCGTGGCACTAGACAACTGACAGTCTCGTGTCAAATGGTAATACCACCTACACAGGTACAGTCTACCAGACTATTTTGAATATTCTTTAATATAGTACACATTTATGTAGCTTACACGAACTAAGTCTAGACATAAAATTTCCGAATTCCTTGTCTTGATTTTTTTATTTTATGCTACTTCTACGTGAAGAGAAAATACGGAGAGTGCAATAAAATCGCCGCGATTCATAAAGATAATTCCACTTGTCCTAGTGTAAGTGTACCTATATAGAAATGTGATAAGTGTTGTGTCAATTATTCTCTTTCAAGAAGTATCAGAAATGTGTCGTTTTGGTAGGAATTGATACTCGTACGAGGTGAGTTAATTATTTCACATTGTTAATTTTTCAAAATTAATGTTAATATAATTTAATCCAACTTTGAAGTTCATTTTGAATGACACATATACGTATAGTAAATACTCGTTTACGAAAAAATCATCTAACGACCGAATGGACCGAAGTAAACCAGAAAGCTGCATCGGTTTTCGGGATTCTCGCAAATATATCTCCAGTTCGTGATTCGAATTTTATCACCCATTTTATTAACTTAATTGCTAAAAATTCGAAATAACAATAAAAGAAATCATTCACAAATATTACTTTATTATTAATTATAATATATTAGGATATGCACATTTGCCTTCATTTCAAAACTAATTAAAATAATAATTCCGCTTTAGGATTCAAGATTGAGTATATTTTAAAACCCTTCAAGAGAAAATGGTTTTGTTTTGTTTGAAACAAACCTCATACCATCACGCACGACTGATTTATTGTCTTTATTCCGGAAAACAAATTAAGCAAACAGTTGTTATTTCTCAATCGCTAGCAGCGTATTGTTTATTCCTACTTTGATTTCTACAAAACTTAGCTAATTAATATTTACAAAATTAAATAAATCAATAAAGCCGATCATGTTTATATCCAAAATTTTATAATACAGCTAAATGAGACTACAAATTGGATGTAGATTTCAATAGAAAAATAAAAAGTGAATAAGTTAAAAATTTGACGGTTCCGTAAAATAATATTAAATATAAGCGAGTTAATTAAGTGTGAGGATCGGTTTGAATGGTTGGCTGTTGCCTAATTAGGGAACTTCTTTGCATTTTTAATATGGCGAAGGAACTACAGAAATCTGACCCGAGAAAGCGAAATTTTGTCAGGCTCATATTATATTTTATACATTTGTATTTTTGTCAGCTTCGCTATGTCAGTCGAATATCGAAGTCTAACCATTCCATTCCATATTTTCGTATTTAATATCTTGATAAATGGTTTTAATAGTTTGTATAATATTTTATGACATAATTTGAGATCATAGTTAAAGTAAAAATGCTTCGTAACTTTAAGTAAATAAAGAACTAATCACTCATAGACCACGAGTGTTATTTCGTTCATGATTTTTTTCTCTTTGATCCAAAATCCTCAAATGAATGGAACGAATTAATGTATTTTATAATAACTAAGGTGTAATTTACCCATTATTGTGTCTATACTTTTAACCCCAAATATTCACTGTAGGTATATTTAAATACTAATATGCCAAGTTAGCCATTTACAGACCTTTAGCTGAGTTTGAAAGGTGTATAAATAATGATTTTAGAGGAGTTTATTGTAAATTTCTTTATTTTATTTAATTGGCTCGAATAATACTCCAGATAAATGTATGTTTTATGACCAGGTATCCTATTATTTTTTTATGATGCGTATAATAGCCATTTTTTATTAATATACATATTTATTATTGGGAGAACACATTCTTATTGTGAAGTTGTAATTATTCAAAACATAGGTCTGTGATATTTTAAATGTGATATTAATTTAAAAAATTTACATATAAAATCAATTTTATCGAAAAATATTATTATCGCGCCATCGGGATTCGAACTATAGTTGCATAGTTAGATAATGCACTTTCCCCGGTATGGAAAGAGATCCAGATTCGAATTCCGGTGGCGCAACTACAATATTTTTCGATAAAATTTATTTTATATGTATATGTTTCTAATTAATATATTTAATTCATATTTATTAAATATATCCATAAGTTGTGCTCAGACTTTTCTTTATGGTTTAATAAAATAATAAATATAAATGCGAAACAAAAAATTGCGCCACATGATATAAGTTGTAAATTAAAAAAAACTGAATGCTCACCATTCTTGATGTTTATGTGATAGTCGGATGGTATCTCCCGGCGGTGTCAGCTCCGCTGGTTTGAGTCGCGCTCATGCCTATATTATTTTTCTCCGCTTTCCTGGCTTAAAACAGTCCCTTCGGTTCATTTTCTTACGTTGGCCCAACAAGTACGTGCAGGTATTATTAATTTCTGAAACAAGCACGACGTAATTAACACGTATAATTGTAGCGGGACACAACATTGTCTGAATACTTAATGAAATGTGCTTCGTGTTCGTTATCCGTTCGCAGGTAAACATTTATTTATTTTCATTAAAATCCAATAGGTACATAATAAAATGGTGGAATTTTTTTTTGCTAGTACAATATTAAAATCTCAAAAAAATATTTTTAATTCATAACTCACCGCGGAAAACTCACTGTAAATTTGTACACTTAATTGTTACATATAAATTCAAGGCTTATTTTAAATTATTATTTAATGCAAAATAAACTTAGTGTGTCTTAACGTACTTACATATTTAATAACTACTCTGTCAGGGCCTTGTAAACAAATTATAGTACAAGGTGAATATTGTGTTCTATTCATAAAAATTTCAAGCGTAGCTCAGGCTATGTGTGAGGTGGAACCGTCCTGTTAAAACCACATGTGTTGCAGACCCATTCGATCCAATTTGGCCACCATTATGTTTTTGCAGCATTGCCTTTCGCATAGAAATAAGGCCCAATGATTCCGCTGGCTCACATGGTGCACCATATAGTAACTCTGCATGTGTGTAAAGTTCGTTGGTGTATCATCGAAGATTTTCAGTAATGGCTGTTTTGTTTATTAACAAAACCCGCTATGTCCAAATAAGCTCCGTCGCTCATGATGTTTTTTTCCAAAAGTCAAATTTGTATTTGTTTTAATAACTTCAACACATTTTTGTAGCGTTAGATACTTTATAATAAATTGTAATCAATTATTCTCTACGACTACTAAACACGAACTAACAAATATTTTTTAAATAAAAATAGTGACTAAATAAAATCGGCCTGAAACATAATATTCATTCAACCTGTATAATGTTTTTAGAAAGCCCAGAGAAAGTAGTTATCATATATGCGTGATTGTTGCAAAAATAGTAAATTGTAATTGAATAGTAATTTTTCTCAGTCGTATCCTCATCTCACTGAGGAAGGATCGTGGTACACATTCGCTAGCTTTCTTCACTCGAAATAATCAAATTTTTGTGATGTTTAGACCGATTGGCCTACACATCACTTGATCAATAACACTGGCCAACAAAACACTTTTTTTTTTGGTGCCGGAAAAATAAGAACTGATTTTGGATACTTTTGTTCTGTTTTGTTTGATACTTCTGTTCCAAAAATATCTGTCTTTTTTTTGTATCAGCTCTAGTTTTTGAGATACAGGATTATTATTTACATACCTAAAATGAGGCCACAAAGTAATTTTGCAAATATTGAAGAAGTAATTGATTTTAGTTCTGATAAAAGGCAAAAATAATGATATATTTAGAGGTCAAAATTAAAATTGAGTACTTGAAATTCAAATCTAATTAGTCAGTTTCAATTCCTTATATTACCCATTACCGTAAAATCCGACATTTATATATCCTATAACCCCCATCACGAACTAATAATAACTCGCTCATATTACATCTGCCTAACCCGGTTCAGTTTACTATCGTTTTGTGTAAAGTTTCGGCGTTATTTAGTAATTAAACAGTGAATTTAAACCATGGCATACACAGGCAGATGTAGCTGTGTGAATCATCAAGATGTTTTTACTTATACACATAATGGCGAATACACTTTGACAGAAAGTAGAAAACCTATTTCTGACTTTGTGAAAAGAGCTTATCTGGCCTATTTTGGCGTCCACTTGGGAGACCGGGATAAATCTTGGGCTCCATATTTCGTATCTAAAACATGCATTGAACATTTGTGACAGTGAACAATTGAAAATTGGAAGTGCCTAAAGTTTGTAGTACCAATAGTTTGGAGGGGACCTAGGGGACCTATGAAGAACATCAGTAGATGATTTGTGTCGATCTAAAAATGGTAAACTTCGTCCTTGGACAGCAAAATTGATGTACAAAATATCCTTGTTTTTTATGTTTTTGGGACAGCAGAGCAAAGTATCAGCACTGAGTTAACAGAAATTGGCCTTTAAGAAACGTCATAATACAAGAAAACAAAACTTAATCAACGAACCTTTGGTTGCGAGAGAGAAAAACATATTTCCATCTTTACATATCAAGTTGGGGCTTATGAAGCAATTTGTAAAGGCTTTAAATCGAGGTGAACTTTGTTTTGGCTACTTGATACAAAAACTTTCTGGGATTAGCACAGAAAAACTGAAAGCCGGAATATTTGATGGTCCTCAGATAAGGCAGCTTATTAAAGATCCACAATTTACCGCATCGATGAACGAGATTGAATCTAACGTTTGGTGTTCATTTATTCAAGTAGTAAAACATTGTCTTGAAAATTATAAAGCAGAAAATTACATAGAATTAGTGGAAAATATGCTTTCCAACTTTAATATTCTCGATCGTAACATGAGCATAAAAGTTCACTACCTCCACAACCACTAAGATTAGTTTCCAGAAAAACTTGGTGATTAATGAATAGCAGAGAAAGATTCCATCAAGACATTAAAACTATGGAAGATCGATATCAAAGAAGATGGAATAGCCACATGATGGCTGACTATTGTTGAAATCTTCAGCAAGACTGTTACGATAAACTCCATGCTAGAAAGTCGTAGAAAAAAATTTTTTTTAATGAAAAGTGGTGAAAGTATATTTATCTACTGTATGAAATAAATACCTTAGTTTGTATTTTTAACTAGCTAATAGTAATAATAATATAGTGAAATGTATATAAATTAAAAATAAAATGATTTTTTTCTAAAAGAGGCCAATGTAACGTATCTCAAAAACTAGATCTGATAGACCAAATCTGATGGCTATTTTGGATTTTGCACACATAAATTATTTAAAAATAGTGTAAAAATTCCTGGCACTAAAATGTGTGTTGCCCAGTGCAATTGATCAAATCGCCAACCATCCTCTAGTTTTTTTTCTTCTACAATAAGGTTTTCGCAATGTGTTGAAAGTGTTGTAAGTTAATGCATCGTACAGAGGTTTACTGTTAACTACCAAGCTACCGAGTTATTTAATTTTATAATATTTGTGACCTTATTTTATTTATTTTTAAAACGAATGTTGATTTCAATACAAATATAATGTATGAGTTAATATATATATACAACATCTTCACCTCTAAACCACTAGATTTCTTCAGAGATCAAATTGAAAAACTGCCAGAATATTGGGAGTCAATAATAAGCAATGCAGGAGAATATATTATTGGTCAGTTTATGTATGTTATTTATTTAAAAATTAATATGTTTGAACTTGACCATCAACCATAGATGTTTGACGATGGATTAAAATTTTTTTAAATAAATTTATTAAATTAAACTAGTAGCACAATTTTGATAACCAAAAAAACTTAAAATATCTTAAAGGTCCCACACAATTTGGCGCCACGTTTATCAAAATTATATAATGAAAATAGTTACCAAACTGTGTTGTAAACATTTTAAATCGTTATTTTTTACCATGGAATAAATGCAGAGAATGTTCCAATTTGAAAGTTCGACCCTTGAATACACAACCAAGGAAAATGTTAAGAAACTTGCAGAAGAATGTTTTGTTGTTATGGCGCATGGTGGCACCAGCATCGCGTGTAATGGCATCTCAAGTTGTCATTATTACGAAAATTGTTAAATTTTAAGAAAATATTGAAATTCTTCCTTCCTCCGCGTGAATTAAAATTACGACACAAGGGAGGTAGGATTTATTGGCTAATTTTCACTTGAGTAAAAACTTTTTCGACACATACACAGAGGTCACATAAATTTTAAATTGCAATTTATTACTAATAGTAATATAATCGGATATCGGATCGGAAAAACCAGGATCACCCGGAAATATTCAAATATATGGTATTAAGGAGAATACATTCGTATTGTGAAGTTGTAATTATTCAGAACACAGGTCTGTGATATTTTAAATACTTATTAAATGCATTTATTAAAAAGACATACATATAAAATCAATTATACTGTACTATCTTCTGTAGCATAGTTGGTTAATACACCTTCCCCGGATTGGTAAAGAGAATCAGGTTTGAATCCCGATAGATATTTTTCGATGAAATTGATTTTATATGTGTGTCTTTCTAATTAATACATTTATTTAGTATTTAAAATATATGTTGGTTATTTTTTTTAATAAACGTCAGTCCCTTATGACTCCGTGAACTCCAGCCCTCCGCTCCTCCACTTTTTTCGGCATCGTGCAGACCTTAGAGCTATCACCATATATTTTAAATACTTTTTACACTTTGTCGGTTCAACGGGTGGGGGATCTTTCTCTTCTTTTCGTGCTTCGACGTGACCCACTACAATAAGCTTCTACAGGCTATTTTCCTTTTTCGAAAGATGCCCAAAAAATTGAAGGGTTCGTTCAAGGCAGATCCTGCAGAATGGAGACATTTATGCGTCTCGCCGTTTATGGTATGCGCAACATATATCTCTAGCACTATATCTCAAAGTCATCAATTCGTCTTCTCTCCCTTGCCTCAAGGGTCCATATAAAAATACAACGTGCACCAGAGACCGTACAAGCCTGAACTTGGTTGTCTTTCCATATTTTGTCAAGTCTGGACATAGAACTTTTCGCTATTTGAGAACTAACACATTCGAAAATAATAACTTTCTATGGAATTTTTATGGCCATGAATCCAATAGTATAGATAAGAAACCTGGGTATGTAATATCGTAAATGTTTGAGGAGGTAAGCGATGTTGTTCTGACATGTCATTTGACATCTTTGGATCTTTATGCTAAGCAACGTACCGTTAAACATTCTACTCAACTTCAAAGAGATTAGTTAGTTGTGATTGACAGGTAATATGAAGTACTGATCTGTACGAGGCTAAATATATATTTTTTTATGCTTTTAGCGAGTTTTTTTTATCAGATTCATCAGTGAGTTAGTTGCAATAAATTGAGATCTTTGACAATTCTCTGGTGTTTTGTGTATTTATTTAATTAAACCCGTTGGATGGGGAGGAGCATATAAAACTTCAATATCACAATTATAAATCACTCAAAGAATGATGATAAAAAATATTCTTAAAAAAAATTACTCTTCGAGTATATCTCAGAGATTATCTCGAGTTAAAAATCTCCTAAAAATTTATGGGAGTTGAAGTTATTCAAACTGTGATTAACTCGATATTGTGTCAGAAGATTGACAGATGAGACAGAAGCTCCTAACTTCTTCTCACGCGTGTCGGTTGTGTGTCATAGTGTAGAGTGCCTGCTGTAACTAGAGCAGGGTATATAAATGAAAAAGCACTTACAAGGTTTCATTTATTGAAATGATGAATTAATACAATTTAAATGCGCGGTTGAACTCTGGATTAGCTCGCTGTGTTAGGACGATCTGCGGAGAAGTGAAGATATTTGTATGTGAAGAATGGTTATTTGCGTCTGCTTATTGGTCGCTCTGGTTAGGGCCCTAATAGTTGATAGGTGAGCCCTTACACGGCCATATCTACAGCGCGTATAGGATCACCACAAATCTCATTCATGGACACCTACCATCGGGATTGTTAGTAATATTTCGTGATATAACCTGATCAAAAAAATATTATTTTTTACAAAACGGTACGCATAATTTATGAATAGCATTCCGTGATAAATCGAGATCAGATAATAGCGAGAATAGAAAGAGAAGATCTGACTTGAAGAAAGAAAATGTAAGCACTAGGTAACAACGAAATTCTGAAATACCTCACAAGTCAACAAGAAGCGTCGGAGAAGGCTTCGTCTCTAAGCCGGGACTTTTTCAAAGCAAATCTAGCCAGATAAAAAGATTGAATTGCTCTTTTTTCCACAGAATAAAGATTGATGTTTTCGTCTATTTTATTTTATGTAAATTACTCTCGTGAGTAAATGGCGCGACGCCGGCTGAAATATACTTCTTCATTTTTGTTCTGCGTAACGATGGATTTTGGTTATAAATAAAATGAATATTTTTCCGCGGATAAATCTTAAATCTAGAAAACATGCTATTGACGCTTAAGACATCAGACACAATGAACGTTTGTCATTTATTTTTAACGCAAATTACGATTATTCAGCTGGAATTCCGGTAAAATTCGACACAGAAACTTTTTTAGAAATAAAGCGTTATAAAACAACATTGTACCTACTCTAAACATTTACCATGAATTTAATTTTCATCCTTACATTCTCATTTCATCTCTTATATGCTTAGCTAACGCTCTACCATCTTATATCAATCTAATCTTCTAGTAGACCGTGGTATCAAATTGTCATATAATCCTGATTTTTTTTATGTTAGAGTTTAATTCACATTTTTGATAAACATTCTTAACATCAAATTTTAATTTAAAAAAATGGTTATCACTGTTAAGTTTTGTAAGAAACTAGTGTTAATAAAGAACTTTTATATTTATAATATTTATGAACTACTACATTTACATCTTACTCGATTCCTCGATAGTATGGCGATTACTATTCCCGCCTGTCATGCGGGAGACTAGGGTTTGATTTTTAATTTAAATGAATTAATTTAAGATTAAGATTAAGATATCTCACAGAGACGATGCTATTATTTTTTTATATGAGAAGTATGGAAGTCTTGGGTATTACAGGGCTTATGACCTGTCATCGGCTGGCTTAAATGATCACTTTACACAGTGTAACGTGCACCTATTTACCCACGCTACCACATCTATCAAATTTTTGGAAGTTGTATATATGATATCAGGATGGAACATTTCTCTCATTTATTACCAACTATGCTGTCGCCACCTATTGATATTTTTTTAAATTTAATATTCTTTCTCAAGTAATGTATAGATGTCGCTGAAGTTGAGACTTATCAATGAAGTTGGGACAATATCCTTTATGTGTATATAAAATTCATTCGAATTATTAACATATACTAGAATTCGTCTGAAAATGCAGTATTTTAATTTTTTTAACTTTTATTTTAGACTTGTATATTTTTTACAATATTTTGAGTATGTCCAAATCTTTGTAAAAACTAATTACTGGGTTTTATTCCCTGGGGTGTTGTCATCAAGATTTAGATGTCTCACAGAGACGAAGCTATTATTTGTTTATATGAGAAGTATGGAAGTCCTGTGAGCTTCGTCTCTGTGAGACATCTTAATCTTGATGACAATCCCCAGGCGATAAAACACAGTAATTAGTTCCTACAAAGATTTGGACATACTCAAAATATTGTGAATTAATTGAATTGAATTTGTGTATATTTTTTTCAAGCCATAAAGACGTGTTATATACAGTGGTGCTATAATACAAGTAACACTTTTTATATTTTTTATTATTTTGATAACACTGTAAAAATATATTCACCTCGGTCATTATTAAACCTCGGTCCCCTTGGGTCCGTACTCTTTTCATATAGTCTGCCCTTTAAATGCATTCCAATTGCAATGGCTGCAGTCCGCAGGCGTCCTCGCTTCGGCAGTTAGAACCATTCCGCTCAATATTTGCTTTCGAGTTCACCAGACTGGTGACAAAGTGGTCCACATTCACACCATCACCACACATCTTGCTCTATTCCCCATTTGTCCAGATTTAAAAAAATCTCCAAGTGATAGCACGTTCTACAATTTTATTTAGAAATGCAGTATGTTAAAATATGCCCCAGACTCGACAAGATGTAGAAAAACCACGATATACAATCAACACAATAAAATCAAACACAATTTTTTTGGTTTTATATTTAATTTTTCCAAATAATTGGACAATCGTTTGGAATAATTGGAAGATATTATCCGTGGTATTTCTAACATTGTCAATTTTAACATTATGAGAATCTTGTATTATTAATCACCTAATATGCCTAAAAGCTCACCACATTGTTCTATGTTTTATCAGATAATAATGGCCTAGACAGCCGAAACTATCGTCAAATTATTTGTAAAAATTAAATATAGAACCAAAAAAATCGTGTTTGATTTATTGTGGAGTTTTATGAAATGAATACCGTATGTTTTCAAAAAATAAAAAAACCACGGCATATTTTAACTAACATAGGTCAAAGATGTTTACAAAATTTGATCAAAGCAGGAGAAGAGTGAGATGAGTATATTTTTTCAGGGTCCGAGCGTGCAACTGAGAAATGTTTGGATCGGATGGCTTCAATATAATACACGTTGGGAGAAAGTGAGATGACCAAGAGACGGAGAGTAAGAAAACTTAGGTGCAGAATCGCGAAGCAGGAAAAAAGTCAATTCGGTGATTTTGAGAAGCGACGATGAAATCAGTATACGGTAGACAGCGAGACAAATCACAAATATCTCTTCTACTTGATCTGCACATCAATGAACATTTTTGACTCATAATATTGCCAAGTATCCGCCCATAAAATATTGTAAACTAGGTCTGTACCCTGTATAGTGTAAGTTTTAAGATAAATTATTTTTCACATTTCATTAGTCGACTCAACATCGGCCACCGCCGGCTAGCTAGGATCGAGTATGGAAATCTAAATATTAGCTAATCTTTGATTATTTTCTCCGGTCATAGAAATGAACATTCCCCTAAAGATAATAAATTCACACTTAACTTATTTCTTGGTGTACATGCATGAAACGTTGCTCTTATATCGCAAAGATTTGGTGGTAAAGATCGTTATGAATAAGTTGGCTATTCTGTTTTACGTGGAGAATATAACAGACAGCGAATAGGAGCTTACTCCGCGATCAACTTTATACAATCATTAACGCGTGTTTCAAGATATGAGTTTCATCCATGATACACATCCTTACAGATAAATGTATAGAAGTCTTTTTAAATACGTATACTATTGGTTAGGATATACAGACGGATATTCAAAAACTTTTAAAAAAACCCATGGAAAACAGTAAATGTAAAAATGTTCCCCATTTTTCTTTTCGTGTTTTTTACGATTCAAAGAAAATAAAATTACAAAATCGTAACTCGGTTTATGTTAGACCTAGAGAAAAAATAATAAATTCATGGTTCTTGCGGCCAGTACTGAAAGAGATTTTTTTGAAAATGCATTACGTGAAAAACTTGATTATATTACATACATCCTGTACTTTCGTGTAAATAACTGTTGTTTTATCTAGGTAAATAATATGAATTAAATTTTTTACAGTTTTACGTAATTGTTCCTAATTTAGCAAATTTATTTAATAATTACATTTTTTCATTAAATTATGTGAATCAATTTAAAGACATACAGAAAAAATCTATTTAACGATGGAAAAATAATATTTAAAAAATTTTATAGTACTATTTTTGTAAAAAAATTCACCTTAAGGGCGCTTTAATGTTTTATGCTTTATATTCTATTCATCTAATTTGGTTTTTTTATCAAAAAATGTTTTAATAGTGCAACTTTGCAATAAAATATGTTTTCATTTATTCCGGTGGCGCAACAACAATATTTTTCGATAAAATTAATTTATATGTATATCTTTCTAATCAATGCATTTAATTAATATTTAATAATAAAGATTAAGATGTCTCACGGAGACGAAGCTATTATTTGTATATGAGAAGTATGGAAGTCTTGGGCATTACAGGGTCGTTGTCATCGGCTGGCTTAAGTGATCACTTTATACAGTGTAACGTTCACCTATTTACCCACGCTACCACATCTATCAAATTTTTTGGAAGTTGTATATATAAAATCAAGATGGAAGATTTCACTTATTTATTAGTTCCTACAAAGATTTGGACATACTCAAAATATTGTATTTAATAATATTTTTGTTTAAGTTTTCAATTTACTCATTATCGAACATATATTTATCAGCGTTTTTAAATTTTAGAGATTGTGGAAAATTTTGAGGGAAAAGCAATAAAAAACATTCTTGTCTCATCTTTTGAAGACAGAAAAAAATATATGCATGTATAGACCGTATTTGAAATTTTGATATTAAATATGCGTAAATCAGTTTACTGTATGTTGTTAGTTCCATGTATAATGCATTAATAATTAACGGTAAAATAATTGTATAATTTATTACTAATATATGATAAGATTTTCCAAACAAAAATTTGATGTCTTCGATCTCCATTTGATAAATGCAGTACGTAGTATATAATCAAAATTATTTATTCTACCGAGTGATCAGGAAGACCTGCTGCAATGCCGAACAATCAACTCGCGTTAATTGAAGGGTATTCATGAATGCGTATTTGATTGTTTAGATAATTTAATTACTGAATGGTCAATAGGTTTGATTGGATAATATTTTGAGTTTCTCAATTTATTAGATAGTCTGTATAATATATCTGACACCAATGTTTGATTGTTTAGATAATTAAACATGAATAAAAATCAGCCTCGAGTCTCGAGACAGCAAAAAACCGTGGGTTTCCGGGGAATTTAATCCCGGGTTGCCTCGACACAGAATCCCTAGTTGTATGGTATGTGGTGGGTTAAGTTGTAACACTCAACATCTAAGAAAACACAAGAAATCCAATCATTACTTCAAAAAATTATGTATATCGGGCGAGTGTGAAAGGAACATAGCTGTTAGGACAACCACAAAAGGCGTGACATGTCAAAGAAAAGTGTAGGTATCGAAGGAGATATATCGATGTGTGCATAGACGATATTGTGTTGTGACGCTAAATATCGTGTAGAGGAAGAAACTTGCGATGTCCCAGACTATGTCTCTACCCTTCAGGCTTACCGTGACGGTAATTCGTCTATGTACTCGCAAGTACGTCACACTGACAGTGAAATAGGTCTATGTAACTAGCTCTACATAATTGACGACATGTATAATAAATAGGTTTTCGACGCAACCTTTCGATGATTTTGAATTGAACTACGGAATTACAGATTGGATTGAGCGGAAATTCCATTGTTTTGATTGCAAACATACACACTATTTCATGACGTGTTGCTAAAGCATTAGAATTCACTCGAACCAGACAGAGACTGAAATGGATGACAAATGTAAAATAATGTATATTAATACAAATTAAATTAATCAACTAGAAAGATATACAGAAAAAATCAATTTATCGAAAAAAATATTTTAGTTGCTACCGGAATTCAAACCTGGACCCTTTCCTATCTGGAAAAATATGTTAACCAGTTAGAACATAGTTAAATTATGAGAAAACTGCATCCTCACAATAATAATGTATTATCCTTAAAATATATATTAAAATTTAAGAAAACTATTATTTTCTGTAACATGCTCCACTAGATTAAAGTTTCACAATAAAGTGTATGCCGTATAATAATAATCTTAATGTAAAATAAATGACTGATCTTAAAATAAAATAATAGAAACAGATCAATAAAATGTATATTGACAGCATTTGTGAATAACAGTAAACTTTTAGTAAACAGTAAATTTTAATCACGTTTTATCAAAATTAACACAATAATTTTTTTTCGTAGCTCTTTAATTCAAAATAATGAGTATTCAATTTGGCTTTATTTCTTTGTAATATTTTAATGTGAACATATGTATTTTAATCATTAAAAATTCCAAAAATATCGAATATAATCTCAACGTTTTATGACATTAATGGTACATACTCATAATACGTGAATAATTATATATCTATCGTCCTCTTATGAAAGCAGGTTAGAAGAAATACTAGGTGTATTAGAAATTTGTAATATCTACGTTCAAATATAAAACAATCTAAAAATTAAAAATAAATCGGAGAAATCATTAGACAAATTTAAATACCCAGCTAGCTATTCTTCGACAAATTGAAGTCTTTGATAGTGTTGTGGATACATGCTTGCCTAAATATTAAATAGAGGAGAGTTCAATCATATCTGACTTATCAAATTTTAAATAAAAATTAATTTGCTCTAATCTACTTTGGTTTTTATGAGAAAACGTTATTGATATGTAACGTAATACTATTAGGCATTTAAAAATTATTGATTTTTCTGTTCTTACCAATTTGGTCTTAGCATTGACGTGATTTTTAAGTATTAGTTTGGACATATAATTTACCTAATTAATATCTTTACTAAAATAATATTTTTGTATACTACATTTATAGATTACATTTCAAATTATTAGGTTATTTTATCATTTTCACTTGAAAAATTGAGTCTGTCTCACAATAAATATGTTCGTCAATTTATTAATGAAATTTAATAAAACGTCTCTCATTCCCCGGAAAACAGGTGATATAACTGAATAATTTCTTAAGCTTTCGAGATAATTTCAGATTGATAGCACAAAATTTACAAGGTACCATTTCTCAAATCTGTCATGAACTTTATTAGTGGTACATTATATATTTTACTTATATACATAAATGAAAAATTATATTTCCTGTCAGAAAATGCTGATGTCACTACTTAGTTCACTTCATCGTGACATGTACACCTGTTACTTGTTCTTTATTATTATATTATTAGATAATTTATAAGAAAGACAATGATTTATTTAATAATAAAGGTGTAGATGAAATAATATAAATCCAATTAATTTGTGAAAATTTGGTTTCAAAAATTAAAAAAAAGGAAAACCAGAATCGGATTACGAACTACTATTACCAAATATAGATATTTCAACCAATCGATCAAGCGTGATAAAATTCAATTAATTTTTCTCTTTGAATTTAAAATTACTGTAATTTAACTTAAAATTACAGTAATGTAATGAATGAACAAAGTGCTGTTGATCTCAGTAAACCAGATAAATGTACCTATAGCACCGCTTCGCTATTACTATTAGTTTAATAATAATAGAGAAATCATAAAAGGCGTCATCATTTTATAACTATGAATATGCATGTGATACGCATAACAATGAGGGATGGATTTAGTTTTAAAAAAACAAGGATCTGTGTATAGTTTTAGTAGTGATATTAAATGCCAAAAATTAGTGTGATTAGTTTAAATGCTATTTACACAACAATATTAGTATTGTCCAAAAATAATTAGAAAAATGAAAACCAACACTAGCAAATAATGGATCAAATTAATCAGATTCAAAACGGAACACTTGAGATTGCTAATTAAATGATTATAACACACGTTGGGTTATTGTCACTACTATAGTTTCAAGAGGTGCAGTCCCTCTCATCATCAACTAAATACAGTGTTGTGGTATATTCGGGTAGACGATCGGGGCTTGTAAATAGGGGGAGCTTTCTATCATTAACAGGAATATGGACAGTAACGATGAAGTGTTAGAGTATATGATTTTGTTCATTATTGTTTTCTTTGAATAACAAACAATCGTTCAAATACCTCAAAGATCACATTAAATAGAGGGGTACTATATATTACACCAGATACAAATAGATTTGATCATTTGAAATAATGTGCAATAAGAGATTTCCCATTAAAATGAAAAGTAAAATTTGCAAAACACTTATCAGACTGGCCATATACTAAATATTGGCCTCTGAGACGCATACTATTCATTTCTCCATACCGCGGAAATGCGCACGTTCTGATAGTAATTTTGTGTCACCAGAATAGATAGAACCCAAAATAAGATTATTTGAAGAATAATCAACATGTTCTCATAATGAATAATGTCCACAAAGCGCGACAGATCCAACGAAAGGAGACTTCTTCGTTAAAATAAGCTACGAACTGGCAACTTTTTAATAGGTTTCTGGATAGACCAAAGAAGATTTCGGACCATAGACCGATGGAAGACATGTCCAAACTCCGCCTAACAACCGCCGATTGTCACAACCAGAAGTAATGGATAAGGAATGTCCGAACTGTAGACTCCAAACCGTAGGAATAAAACGAAGTTAAAGAAGAAAGAAAAAAAAAATGTAAACACTATAATCTAAACAGTTAGACCAATCACGATAGATAATTAAAATACATTTTAAATAAGCAGAATATTTGATTATCATCCAAAACAGAAATAGTCATATAATCGTTTCTTAATTTTACTGTAGTAAATAAATAATAGAAATATGTTTCAAATTTTAAAATGTAAACAGGTTTGTTTACCTGAATCAATATGTACGTACATGAATCTAAATCATACTCTTTTTCAAGCAAAGCTCAACGCGTATGTCATAATAATAAGAATAGGAATAACTTGGTGGTTTCCCGAAAAAAGTCTAAAACAACAAGAGTTTAGTCAATATGCGAGTTTCTTACGAATGTCACTTAGGGACTCGCCATAGTGCAGGTTCAGTTGTTATATTCTATATTATTTTTAAATGTCTATGTGTTAAGATCATTATTCAAGTATATCTGATTAATATATTATCTTTTTGTTTTAATAATATATTATTATGTTAACTGAAAATAAATATAAATACGTATTAATAAAATAATATATAATCCATTTCATCCACTGTCTACATTCCATTTTCATTAGCTGACAAATAAAGCAAAATTGATTTGAAAATGAATTTTCTTGGTATGTACGGTGTCTTCGTCAAATATTTAAATTCTACACTATTTAAACAATCTATAATGAACACAGTGAAACGCCGATTATCCGGTTCTTAATTAATTATCCTTGAATTGGATAATTGTACCTTGGTTCTATCTAGAACTTTTTTTTTTCTATTTTCAATAAATATTATTTTCTAAATTTTTAACAAACGTCCACGTTTTCGAAAATTAGAACTGTCACAAAATCTATGGTTTACATTACACTCATTGACTAACGCTAGATAATATTAATAAATGGTTAAATATATACTAAATAGAGCACAGATACAGAAAGTTACAGACGATGAATTAATCTAATGTGTGCCATAACCAATATTAACGGCAGAACCTTGTATTTTTCAGGAAGAGAACGATGACGTACACATTCAAAATAAATAAAAATGAAACCGAGATAGCTAGATGAAAAATGTGGAATTGATACATCACATACACAAGAGATGTGTCAAATTCCTTTGAAAGAGTAAGTGTAACATTTGGTTCTGAAGGTATATTTGCTTAAAAAAAGTAAACAAAGAAATATACTATCAAATATTCGAAAAATTTGAACATTGTTATGCTGCTGTAAGGTGATTGAAATTAATATTGATTGTATTGTATTATGATAAGGTGATTGAAATTAATATTGATTGAATTGTATTGTGATAAGGTTATTTAAATTAATATTTATAGTGTTGTATTGTGATAAGGTGATTTTAATTTTATGTGGATAGGAGTATGTACCTAAATAATAATTATAATTATTTCATTTTCATTTCACAATAAGAAGCGACGCTTAGATTAATCTAATCTTCTTAAGAAAGACAGCAAAAATTGTAAACTTGATAAAGTAACGCCGTTAAATAGTTTACATAGGGAAAGTGTTGTCTACCACGTCAACTATCCTACGTACGTTTTTGAATACCGTCTTAGGGCGAGGTTTAAGCACTAGATAAGTAATAATGCTTGTTTCTTATGAAATAAAAAAGTTTTTTATATTTTTCAAGAATTAAAACAATTTGGATTTTAATCTCTTGCGTGCAATCAGAAATAAAAATTATTAATATATGATGACATACTTAACACAAGAAAAGAATTTTTAATTTTTATAAATGTATAATAAAAGGAAAATATTTTTTGATACAAATTCATTTTGATTAAGATATATGATAAAGGAAATGTATTTTGTTTTTTAATTTAGCAATATTTCTCATAGTTTCACGACGTTTCACTTAAATTATTTGAAAATCACGTTTTAACTCTAGATTGCAAATGGCACTCAGTAAATGAAAAAAAATCATAATGTATTAAATGTTATTACGATGTTGAATGTAAATCAAATAATATTTATATAATGTATCACACAAATCATTCGGAATACTAAGAATCACTTTACTGCGTTTACAGAGACATCCCTAGAATTCGTTTTAACAGCTGGTCAGTATCTTCGGCTGTGGAATATCGCTGAGCTAGGCTACACACGTATTCATGGTAAATCTTTCCAGGGAACAAGCAGGATTCTAGTACGGAGGACCATAGTACCCACGTGGCCAGCGCGTGACTTGCCTCCGGAATAGGTAGGATTGCAGCTGAACAGCATCCAAGGGGAAAATCTGATGAGGAGTCAACACCAGAATTTGTCAAAGATCGCAGAGACGTATTTACCAAGAAGTGATGACGTGAATTTTCGTTACATTGGATTTTGCAGTTGCTTTAACGACGATTTGATCTATGAATTCAGTTGAATTCATTGATCAAACCAGGTTTGAAAAGTAATACTGGCCATAACAATTTTATGTATTTGTAATTTATCTACTAAGCGTACCACTACATTTTCACAGAAATGGAACTAATTATAGAATTATCATTCTTTATTATTATAAACGAAAAACATCTAAAATCAAATGTAGAACAGACAATATCAACATTTCGGTATGGATCACAGCATAGCAGAAGTATCTTCCGTTCAAGACAATGCAGAGATTTGATTCCTAGGGGATCAATACTTATAAATTACTTAAAAATTTCTACGTAACCACAAAGTACAATTAGAACTTATCTATCTACGATAGAATAGATTTACAGTCAGAACTAACATATTGCAGCTAAATAATAAGTTATAAATAATACATTTAATTTGTATGTTCTGTAAAATGCAACTTCACGAAAAAAATGTGTTCTCCTTAAAAAATAATAATAATTATTTTTATATAATTTTTTTTTTTTAACTTTTTTTTCAATTCACAATTAACTCGATTCTATTTTACACGAAAAATATGCTTATAATTAATATTAAATTGTGAAACTTTAGCTTAAGCTACTACTTGACTATCGTTTTATTAATTGAGTTTGGGGAGCGGAGACTTAACAGCGAGCAAACTTTTTAAGTAATAATTTTTTGTTCCATTGGCTGATTAAATGCTCAATTTTTAAAAATAAAAATATTTTCTACGTTCTGCAATAATCTCACTTACTTACTTACCATCACGCCATTTCCCCCCGCGGGGGTAGGCAGAGAGGATTGAGCGTCACCCTCTTCTGTCCTGACACACAATTCTCGCCTCGTCCACATTCATACATCTTTTCATCCAAGTTCGCCAATTATTGTAGCTTTTAAGCAGATACTGGAAGATGGTCTTCCAGTATCTGGTTTACCTGGACGTGCCAAGTCTTCCGCGGGCATCCTCTATTTCTGGTGCCATCAACACATGTACCTTTTTTACTATTGGCTCCTCATTCATCTGTTCCATATGACCAAACCGCCTAAGTGATCCTTTCTTAATCTTACTCTCTATACTAAGATCAGCTTTATATTATGTTCTTATTTCTTTATTACCCCTGATACTATAATATTATTCAAAGCATCGTTCACTTTGTTCCCTACAATCACCCTCCTTTCGATATCTTTCTCAGTCTGTCCGTTTCTATATGTATTGTAGTTGTAAATAATATTAGAAATTTATGCGTTCGTGTTCATCGTGATAAAGGTTTTTACGAAATAGATATTTTGTAATATATTTAATGTCTACAAAGCCTTGTAGGTATAATATATTCATAAATCCGTACAAAATAAATGAAAAAATGTTACATATAAATACATATCACTGATAAGCGTATCAAAATCCCTGCCTAAAATATGATATTTAGTTTTGAAAAAAATATTCATAAAATCAGTTAAATAAAATAATAATGATTTTCTCACCACCACTCGAGTAGCAGGTAGGGATGCTAATCAGTACGCTACTGAGTTAACAAATACGTAAAAATGTCAATTTACAAATATATTTTAAGCTTGTCAATAATACTGGCTTCATGCAAAATTCAACTGGAGTATTTAAATAAAATTAAAATTAGTATTCAGATTCGATTTAAGTGAAAATAATAAATTGTATCAAAAATATTAATCAAATCATTAAATTCTATCACAAAATCTATCATTCTATACGTATATGATCATTTGACACCACCGTATTAGGGAAGTAGCTAAAATGGTAGAGCATCGACATAAAATGTGAAAGGTTCAAGATCACCGTACCGATCAAGGTGTATATGTAACATAAACACAAAGTAAAAAAAAATATCAGTTATTTAGAGAACACATTCTTATTGTAAAGTTGTAATTATTCAAAACATAGATCAGTGATATTTAAGATACTAATTAAATGTATTAATCCCGGTGGCGCAACAACAATATTTTTCGATAAAATTGATTTTATATGTATAGCTTTCTAATTAATACATTTAATAAGTATATAAAATTTTATTTTTGTAACACAGTGTTCTTTACAATTAACCTTCTAAATAAACATGTTAAGTTAATAAACATTGTCTTATATAATATATTGTTAATGTGAGTGTTATTTGAATCCCGTTGAATTATCATTTATTGTGATGTTTTTCCCACGCACAATATTTATCTTGGTATTTTTTATAAATAAGTTTAGAGAGGTGCCAATAAATAATATCTCGTAAATTTTCCAGACTGATGTTATATAGCTGTCTGAACAATACGCTAGCAACGTCACACCCGCGCTTCTCCAACCCGTCACATCTCCCGTTCTGTGAACAAATTGAGCGCGCTCTGATCAATTCGCGTTATTAGTTGCGAAGGCTTCTCTTGCTCGGCGACACGTGCCCAATAGGTAATATTTGCTAATTTTGTATTATAACCTTCTCCTGTGACAGCTGCCATTCACTAATCAAAATTACTAGTTTCAGTCAGTACTGAAATGACTGAAGCAACGGTGCCAGTATTGAAATGTTAAGATACATTCTGTGTAATTGGATACTCACAGTATAAATACTTATATATTAATTAAATTTTCAGACGTTTTCATGAAAATTATTTGTCTTTTATATTGCAAATTTTAAAACATTTTACCAAAAAAATAAATCTTGTTTTCTTTTATTTTTTAAATACACACGGTATTAATTTTATAGAACTGCATTGTTGATCAACACAATAAATCATACACGATTTTTTTGGTTGTATATTTATTTTTTCTAAAAAATTTAATATTGAACCAAAAAAATCGTGTTTGATTTATTGTGTTGATTTAATCTTGCTTTAATCTCAAACTAATATGATTTATGTATATTATGAATTGCCGCCGCTGCAACATAGTACTGATCCTAGATTCACTAAATAATCAAAAAAGTTGACTGTATGACTATAATTTCGGATAAGATAAATCTAAATCACATATTTTTTGCATATGATATACTCAACTTATATTCATTATTATTCGTTCATTAAAGTCTTTCAAAGTTCACTCGTGTTAAGTGGAATATCTAGTGAAAGAATTTAGAAATAAAAAAATAAAGCGTTACTTGTATTTTTCAAAATCTATCCCAAACATGTAATATTTAAATATATAATATTTACATCGTTTGCGCCGCGCGATATTTTAATTGTTATTTTTTCAATAAATATATATGCCTCGCTTGAACTGTAGTGCCAGATGAACCGCTTTCAATTCAAATGCACACAAAATAAAATGGCGATGCAGCTCATAATACTTTTACAACATCGTTAATAGCAACATAACCTAAATCCGTGTCTAACGCACGCCATTGGAAAACAGAATATTTGAAATCTGACATATTTATTGTAATCCTTTCACATTCTCTTACATTACACAATGGTTGATATCATCGTGCATCAATTTTTTTTCAGATTGACGTCACTTACAGCACTGATTGCTGTACTTTAAATCAAATAATATATGATATATGGTTGATACACAAGTTTGCGATGTTTTTGTCAAATTTAAAAATTATTTTTTTAAGTAAACAAAATATACAAACTGATTAATAATATATTTTCAGCATTATTTATGATTGACTCCCAACATCCTGGCAGTTTTTCGATTCCACACCTGAATAAATCCGACAGTTTAGAATGGAAGAACTTGTTGAGCCGATTCTGAAAAGCAGCGTCTCGAAGATTGTTGGATATAGAGCGGAAAAGATGAATATCTAATGAAGCAATATCAATAAAATAACGAATGTAAAATAATCTCCCAAACGAGCTCTTGAATAGCCTCTTTCGTAATGTTAGCAGTATGCAGACGAGCGCTATCATGCTGAAAAATCACTTGACGCCGTATTCCGGTTTTTCTTAAATGACGGCCTCAAGGCGACGGAGTTATTGGCAGAGTAAACTCTAAAAATTCATAGTAGATGGCACCTTCTTTCCCTCATTACGTTACGTAGACGTTACCTATTCTACGGAGAGTTTTGTTTTTTGACTTGACTTAACAAACTTTCTACAAATTAAAAAATTCAGGAATTCAAATAAATAATATTTTAGTGAAAACACATGTTTATTGTAAAGTTCCAATTTCAGAACACAGTTCTGTGGTATTTTTAATACAAATAAATTTATCAACTAGAAAGATTTACAGAAAAAATATATTTATCGAAAAAATATTTGGTTTTATCTGGACCTTTTCCTATTCCTATAAAATGCCTTAACCAATTTCGCTATATCAAGCAATTACTTTTACGACAAATTGTTGATCATATATTTTTAAATACTACAGAACAAAAATATGTTTTCATTAAAATATATAAGTTGTATCAATGTTTATCCAGATTTAATAAAACAGCAATCAAAAAAATTAAAATAAATTAAAAAAAAATTTGATATTTTTCTAGTTTCTAGTATATAATAAGTAAGTATGTCAAAAAATTCTTTCCACGCTTTCTCTTGCCTTGGAAAATAAAAACGATATGAATAAAAGTTATTTTTTTTAGAGGTATAGTAGATCTTTAAAATGTAATAAAACACATAAAAATCGTGGTCATGGCCATGGTATTTGCTTTATTGTAAAATAATTTTATGCCATTAGTGTTTAAATATGATTTCGCATATTTGGTCACCGCGGCTTTGTCGATTTTCGACCACTTTTTGGACCAGCCTGGAACATATATCGGAAATAACGCGACGAATGTTGGCTTTCAAGTAATCTATCTTCTTTGATTTATCGGCGTAGACTAGCAACTTCACATATCCACACAGAAAATAATCCAAAGATATGAAATCACACGATCTCGGAGGCCAATTCGAAAATTATCAAGAGCAATATCGTTTTCGACCCATTCATCGAAATCACGACGCGCAATATGGTCAAGCGGCTTCAATTCTTGCATGAGCTGGATCTTGTAAGCTCGTAAACTAATATCTTTCCGCAAAATCTTCCATAAAGTGGATGGACACAGCTCCAATTACTGTGCAGGATGGCGAATCAACTCATTCGGGTCTTTCTCAATTCTACGCTCCGCTGCAGCAACAGCTTCTTCGGTGCGCACTGTACGACATCTTTGCGGATGCGTATTATCTTTCAGTGTATACATGGTGTAAAAACGATCCATGGTTATTCGAATTATTTTCTCGGATGAACGATTTTGTCTACCGTAAAATGGACGTAGCGCACAATAAGTTTCGCGAAATGTTCTGACGTAAATCTATTTATGATGAAATGGCAAACCAAACTCAGCACAAGTCAGCTGTCGCTAGAAAAAGTGTTGCCAATTCGAAAATCAAACCTTTAAAAAGTGATATGCGAAATGATCTCTCAGGTAAATATATATTATACTATATTAGTGCATAATCTTACTTTCACAAGATCAGTGATCACGTGGGTGATACAAAAATGAAAATATTGGGACAAGGAATTTTCGTTAGTTCATGCCTGGTATATATATATATCATAAACTGTGTCTCTAAATGATTTTCGTATATTTTATTTTCAAATATTCATTCTATTTTCAATTATTTTCATATATATATATATACGTGAGTGTGTGTGTGTTTGTATACAAAATAAACTAAACATACAATACATTTTTTTCTCTGCTTCCTACTGAAAGATATATAATATAATGTGTTTTATATAAAAAAAAATATTTAGTGCAGCGCATTCGTTTAACATATATTTTACGAAGCAATGTAACAAGCTCGGTACTTTATGGCACTTCTACATGTTTGCTACAAACACTATTTTCTCGGAAATCCGCTTCCCGCTATCTGTGCGACTACCCTCAGCATTAAATTTCGGTTTTATTTTCGATTATATTATTGGATATAAAATTTCCGTTTCAGCTTATCACCAGTGAAAGGGTGGAGCCAGCCGAATAAATATGTGGGGGTGGGTCGTACTTTTGAAAAGGCCCCGGGTCGTAATTAGGGGAGGGAGGCAATATCCGTTTTTATCCACGGGGTTTTGTATAAAGCAGCGGATATTAAATGACTTTATATTAAGGCGGTTTACTTAACGAAGGGCTCCCACTATCGGTAAAGTTCGATTTCGAAATTTCTAATTTTATCTTGATGGAAATAAAATTGGCTTTTTAGAACTCGGCGGGCGGTGGTGTTGTTTTAATAGAAGATTTGTTTACGAGGTTTTCAAGTTAGCCCGACTCTTTTGAATTCTTATTCATTATGTTGATTCAATCAGCGTAGCTAACGTGGTAACGTGGCTTTACTCGATTTACAATTGAATTGTAATATTTTTATGGAGAACACATTATTATTATACCAGTTACTGTTTTTCAGAACATAGTTCTGTGATATTTCACTACAAATTAAATTAATTAACTAGAAAGATATAAAAAAAAACAATTTTTCTAAATATTTTAGTTGCTACCGGGATTCGAACCTGGAACTTATCCTATTCGAGGAAACGCGTTATCCAGTTTCGTCAAATAGTAGATTGACGACAAATTTCTCAACTTCAATGCTGCAGCTTTTTCAAATTAATACATCTGTTATTCCATTTATGAAAACTATTGCGTATAAACAAACATTGAAATAATAAAATATATATAATTTAACTAAATTCATACATTCGAGTTAACAAACAATTTATTCATTTTAAATAATAACTCAATGATCAATTAGTCTGCCTTGAGGTAGTTGTTCACCTAGTTGGGCGGACATGGGATTTAAATATATAGTTATAATTATTTTTTAGGAGAACACATTCTTATTGTGAAGTTGTGATTATTCAGAACATAAGTCTGTGATATTTTAAATATGAATTAAATATATTAATTAGAAAGATATACATATAAAATCAATTTTATCGAAAAATATTGTTGTTGCGCCACCGGGATTCGAACCTGGATCTCTTTCCTAACCGGGGAAGGTGCTTTATCCAACTAAGCTACAGCGACATTATTTTTAGCGACAATTTTCGACCCTATATGTTACCTTTTTGATATTAATACATTTAATCGTTCCATCATTTGACAGAGCCAATTAATATATTTAATTCATATTTAAAATATCACAGACCTATGTTCTGAATAATTACAACTTCACAATAAGAATGATAATAATTAATAATTACAATGGAGTTCTCCTAAAAAATAATAAAGTTGTATCAATGTGTCCAAAATTTAATAAAAATGAATTGATAATTCTGGCGTCTGCTATCAGTTTACTCAAAGGTATTTGAGATTCTGTAAAAATAAGGTAGATGGCTCTGTCAAATGATGGAACGATTAAATGTATTAATATCAAAAAGGTAACATATAGGGTCGAAAATTGTCGCTAAAAATAATGTCACTGTAGCTTAGTTGGATAAAGCACCTTCCCCGGTTAGGAAAGAGATCCAGGTTCGAATCCCGGTGGCGCAACAACAATATTTTTCGATAAAATTAATTTTATATGTATATCTTTATAAATAATATATTTAATTCATATTTAAAGTTATAATTATATTTACATTTATTTTCATTGTTAAATATTATTATTAATTGTAGATTGTAACTATATGCACATGAATATATGAAAATAAATGAATTTAATTTAAAAAATTTAAAAATATACAGCATTTTAACAAAAAAACAAGTAATTCAAAACATTATAAGTATGTTTTTGTGTAATTACTAATAAAACTTTAAAATCTTTTTTTTTTCACTTTTATTATCTTACTACATTTGTAACAAAACAGTTTAGAAACCATTGTTTTTAAATAAATCAGCAGTTATTCCAAACGAATGGGAATGAAAGGTATCGATATACTCAACGATCGTGTTTGCACTTCCGATCACGTACCGTGTTGTACAGAGATTTCCCCAAATAGAGAATTAGATAGTTAAAGAATCGTGTTAGAGCGAAACCGTATTGTAGGAATACCGTGTTATACGGGGGCAGCCTATATATCCCAGGTTTAACCTAAAATTCTAAATATTCCAAAAAAAATGTGTTTCTACCTTGACTCATACTGTACAAAAAAAATGTAAATGTTTATATTATTACATTCTAATAAATTTATTTTTCTGTTATGACAATCTCACTTTTAATAGTTTAATAAAGGCATTTGTTTAGTCTAGTCAGAAATCAGTCAACTCAAATAATAAATAAATAAAGAAGCATAAAACTAAAAAATAGTCAATATTTATTCATTATTAATTTCTCAAATAATCTATGAAGGTATCACGAATCAGTCTCTCAAGAAAATACGTGAAAATTAAAAGATATAAAGAAAAGGGGTTTGGCCACAAAATAAACACTTTATCCATTGCTCTGTCTGCTACATTAGTTTTTTACTGTATTATATCAGACAACGCTTACATTTAAGGTAAATACATTTCCATAAAGCCTCTTATTCGGCCCCTCATAATGAGAAATAAGATAAACCATTGAACTGGAAGGTCAAGATACAAAAATTATTTAAAGTCCTTTTGAACTTCAAAATAAAGAAAAGACTCCTTGATTGAATTCTCAATTCGTTTGGCTTCCTCTTTCGCGAGCCTTTGCATAATAATTCATTAAAATTTTCAAATGAATAAAGTTGATTCGGAATATTTTAATCAGAGCCTTTTTATTTTAAGTCATTTCCGATTGGCGCAGGTGTTTCAGGGCCGACAAAGGCTTGAAATGAGTTTTCTTTCTGTATGGGCTCAGTCTGTTTCCCGAAGACTTCAAAGACATCCCCTGTAGATGGAGCGAATGAGATAGTCAACTGTCATTTTTATACTTTTGTGGATATATTGGATGGTTTTTCTAGTGCCAACCTTAGGAAATAGTTCACATTTCATTCGGTTTCACTCATATGCGTATGTATTAAATAATATTAACCGGATATACGCAAAAAATATCCGAACATTTCTATCCTAGAATACAAATTTTGTTATTTTTACATTACCTACCGGTATCATCTTTCATATAGAGGGTACTGATTTACATAGTAAGATTGCCTAATTAACCTTTCAGATAAAAATTGTTTGGAGGGTTAAGATTAGAAATAATTAATTAATACTTTTATTGCAGACATTAAAAAGAACGAAAGAAATATTAAGTTGACAAATCGTTACACTCTAAATCTATTAAATAGATTATAAATTCGTAAATATAATTTGTTTTCTCACCTCTGATGTGAATTGTCAGAGTTTCTACTCCCTACTGATGTAACGTGCATGACGTGTTTCCCTGCTACGTACCGAAACTAAGGGATTTCTCGCCATTTTATAGAGTATCTGAGCACCTTATCCATAAATAAAACACTATGTTGCCATTTTTGTTGAGAATATAAAATGCTGTATTTCTGTTCGCAGAAATTTTCAATAAACCTATCAAGATCGTCAAGCCCCTTCTTAGGTGTGACTCAGGACTTTGAGATGACTACCATGTATGGTAGTGTGGATGAATACATAGATATCTGAGTTATAAGTACTTTTTTAACAACAGTGAAGTGAAGTATGTAGGTATGTGGATTTAATTTTTTGAAGCCAACTTTACTAATGACTTCGAATGACATTTTCCCATAAAACACCTTAAAAGATTCCTTTCTTTGAAACAATTCTGCCGCTGAAACACCATAGATTATCATTAATTTTATTCAGAGCGGAATTATAAATGTTAATATAATACTGAAAGAAATCATTTACATTATGTATATAATAAGCATTATTACCTTACCTTACCTTTCTCATAAAAGTGCCACGTTTTGCCTCTGGGCGGCCATACATTATGAATTAATTATAAAATGTTAAAAATACATTTAAAACCACTTATGCAACAATACTGTATATCGTTTTTGGGCAGATCTGAGATATAAATGCCAAAACATTGTATGTCTTCTTGGGAATCAAATGGTATTATAAAATTTTTAAAAACATTAAAAAAAAAAAAAAGTACAATTACTAATAAACACAATTTCTAATTGAGCTTCCCCACAACACTGTATGTCATCCAAGATGGCCAACGCACCATCTCTCTATCAATATTTATAAAAACCAATATTCAGTTTTGTCGCGGGAGGGGGAGACTCATAACTATATCAAAATCTTGAAAAAATCCTAATCATAGTAAAATTATTTGCATACCTTAAACACATTTATTCGCATACCTTAAACTCATTTAAGATACCTACACTATTTACTATTCACTATTCGCTAACGCGGCGGAACTAATAGCGACGAGTGACGTTGCATACATTGCTTCGTCGCTTCCTTTACCAATATACGCTTATGTATGATATACAAAATAACTATACTTTGACATAACGTTCTTGCGGCGCGTGATTATGCGAGTCACTCTTTTGAGCTTAATTAGCTTATTTCCTAAAATAATACTTTCTCCAAAAATTACGAATAAGATTGTACTAGAGATCGGTGTGAACATACACTATATGTAACATAGTGTACGTGAATCATTATATTCAGTAATAAGTCACATTATTTTGTCTGCTCGTCGAAGCCTGTTTTCCAGGGGGAACTAGGCCATTTCGCTTCTCCGCCTGGCCCTGAATAGCAGCACCACCACCAGCAAGCAGTCGTCAGTTGGTACCAGTCATCATATGTCGTCCTGCCGCTCACGCCGTAACTTTCAGTCCAGTCTGCACGTCGACTCGCGACAGTACTGAGGAGGAGCCCTGAAGTGACCTTACTCGCGCCCGTAGCGGCTCACCTATCTATCATCAGGACCCGAACCAGAGTGACCAATGAGCACATGAGACTTTTCCGCAGGCCATTCTAACACCGGAATCGATACTCAACAGCATCTCCAGCAAGTCACCCCAGAGTTCAACCGCGCATTTATATTGTATTAATTCATCATCTCAATAAACGAAACCTTGTAAGTGCTCTTTCATTTATATACCCCGCTCTAGTTACAACAGACACCCTACACTGCGATACACAACCAACACGCGTGATACAAGAATAAGTTAGAAGCTTCTGTCTCATAGCATCTTAACCTTCTGACACAATCATAGTTTGAATAACTTCACCACATACACCTCAACTCCTACAGTTTTTTTCTCGAACAATAAATAGAGATCGCATTAGGAAACATTATAAAGCTGTATATTTTGCAACTGAAAATGATATTACATTGGATAATTATATGACTCATTTCTGTGTTATCAATCAGTCGTCCTTGTTGAAATAGACTATTCTAAATTTCAGCAATTCACTTTTTTTATATTACTTTAACTTTTAGATATATTTTAATATTTAAATCTTTTAATTAATTTTAGACAACGAGTTTAAAATGACATACATTTAATGCACCGCAACGACAACGTATACAAAAAATATTATATTAAATGTATAAATAAAAAGTGTATTAAAATTGAGCCACAGATCACATACTGATGACTGATGAGGCTCTGCTGTATCATCTAATCTAATTAATATTTCGTACGTGAAAATTCATAGTAAATATTTTAAGCGTTGTTCTGCTGTCTGTTTATTTATGTACTATGTTTGTGCTAAGTATAACTATAAGTTCAAAAACTATTAAATTTAAAATAATACTCTAACAATTTTTAAATTTAACAGTTTGTATAACATAATTTTGCATGTACATAACTTTCATGTTACACAACCCACCGATTAATTCAAGTGCCTGTTGACAAGCAGTTTCCAAGAAAAGAGGTTCCTAAGTGACTGCCGACCTGCTTGCACCACCCGGAGCTGTTTACATTTTTACCCTGATCATGCGAGTGTACGTTATTAGGGGTCTTTGCCCCACCTTGCTACAATCGTCTGAGTACTCACAACCCAAACAGAAATTTCTTTGAAGCCTCCAACCTCACCTTGCGGAGCAGACATTAAATAACATACCAAAACACTATTCACATACCAGGGTTTGAACTCTAACCATCACACATCGTTTAAAAGGGTGTAATTTATTTACAGGCACCCAACTTTACAAGTACCAAAACTTCTTTGTAGTATTTTCATTAAAATGAAATAAAATGAACTTGCTGTGTTTTTATTAAAATCTCAGGCAAATAAATTAGTCCTTTTTCTGATATTAAGACTCGTGTCCACGAAAAGAAACACGATTAGAGAATCTTAGAGATTTGGTTGAGATACATCTCAATACCAAATACACGTGATAAAATTTTGATCTCTAGATAAATTCAGAGTTCAGCTTGAGATTTATGGAAAGAGACAAAAACTCAAATTAGTGAACACGACGTTCGATGTGAAAGCGAGGTTTAACACGTGCACATTTAATTTACCTAAAACTACCTGCTGGGGAGATTCAAAGTCACTTGACTAACTATCGACAATGACATTTGAGGTACATGACGAGCGTAAAGAAAGGTACGAGAGGGTGAATCTCTGAGATATGGTGTGTCCTCACAAAATCTCATGGGAAAAAAATCCGTATCTCAGAGATTATCTCGAGTCAAAAATATCTTAAAAATCTCATTTGTGTCAAAATGTCATTATACAATAGAATTTTAAAATATTTTATTCCAAGGCTCGGAGATCGACAAATTCCTCAAATTAAACTTTAAGAAAATCTTCTACGCTTATGGCGCTGGACAATGCTACGTGTTATATTTGTCCTGCGCTGTATCGGTACCTTATAATAATAATATTGAATAATTTGATTGCGTCATTTTCGTAAGAAAAACATTCCTCGAGAACTACACAAACTATTTAGTTCTACACTAGTATTTAAAATTAAGTTCACCGTAACTCTAGTTTGTCTTCTTACGGCCACTCAGTCTGTAAACCAGTTTCTCACAAAGCATCTCGTGGGACGTCATCCGGCACTATCGAGAGAATCCGCTTTGACAATCTTTCCAGCATCCGACGAACGTGTTTAAGCAATATTGCCTACTCACAATTTTGATTTACGGGTTATCATAAAAATGCTCATCTTAAAAATAAGTCAGTTGCAAAACAAGACAATGAGTAAACTTATCCACACTAACACCGAGAGAAACTTATATATTTTACCAACGCTTTTATACATTAATTTCTCCGAAACCATCCAATTTATTATTTTATCATATTATTTTTGAAACTAATACTACAAAATACAGTTATAAATTAAATACAATTGACATTTTAAATATGCATATACAGGGTGTAATAGACCTAGTCCATAATATATTATGGGTGGAAACCTGGCTAAATTACGAGTTAAAAATGTTCAAGGAACATGTGTCTAATCTCAACCATTTTCTATTTTACTATTTTATAGACTATTTTTAGATAATTTATATATTATATATAATTTAAGGTCTGAAGCAAAAATATATATTAACAATGGATAAATTTTGTAAATATTTATTTCAAAGTACGTAGACATAAAGCTTATCATGATTTAGCAATAATTTCAAACAATATTATTTTACGTAACGGTGCAGCAGATTTGCAAATATTCCTTGAACATTTTCGACTCGGAATTTAGTCAGGCATCTTCCCGTAAATTTTTGTGGACTGGATCTGTTACACCATATGTGTTAAAAAAATACTGTAAATTTTTAAGTATATCTGATGAATATTTATATATATAGGTGTACACATTATTATTTGTGTATCTTCTTCTTCTTCGACGGTCCCTCGTTACGAGAATGATGTCTGCCATGATTTATCGATTATAACTCCGAGTATAGCTGGGGAGCTTTATTCTCGAACTGCACACCCTTCTACATGTTGTGCACGTGCATTTGCTGGGCATAGGGGATATGTAGAGAACGAATCGTCTCCTATTTCCTTTATTTTTCTCCTTTTCTCGGTTATTGCATCAGCCCTCTTCCATTCGCATATTTCCCCGGTGCAATGGTACTTTTTGATACCATTTTTCTCGAGCATGGTCTTCCTTTGCCGTGATATATCTGAGCAAACATAACTTGTTTGGCAAGCCGTGTGTTATATATATACACACAATGACCGATAATTTATGTATACATATATATATATTGTTACGGTACCTTTGGGCTCTAAAGGATAGAAAGTAATAAGGGCTGCCACCGATCTAGCTCAGTCTGCGTCCTCAAGTATGTGAGTGTGCTTTGGTGTCGCCTGCTACATCGGATATGATGATAATTAATTCAAAAGCATTCTTATTTTCACTTTACACAATTATGCACGAAAAATGTTCTTTAGATCTTTCTTCTTCAGGTCAACTTCCCTCTGATGGTGGTCACTTTTATTTATTTCTTCTACTTACGGAGTTAATCCATACACGGCCGGGGTGTGCCGATGTATCTGAGGACCCGGAACAGCACACGCCCGAGCCAGGATTCATCTCTTGCTCCAGGAGATAAACCGGACACCATCTCGTCTCAGCCTTGTTCATATGAGCCCATCCATCAGCCATCGCTCGCATGCCGCCTCCTTGTTCGTTACAGCGGGGTCTCTCCCCAACCCACGGGTGGATCAGGACCATCCATCTCTGGATTCACTGCGGTGATCTTGCTCTCAATCTCCGCCACCTCCCGCCACCATATTCCTCGTGACGTCAAAAGTAACGTTTTGCTCTGCTGCCCACCAGAGTCGGATTCTCGTCTCTGATTCGTCCATTTAGACGGCTAATCATCATAAGTCGGCAAAGTATCCAGTTACCCAGACCTAGGTGCACAAATTCAAACATCACAATATGTATATATATATATATGATTTTTTTATTTTTCATTTACACCCTATCCCAAATCGTTTTGAGAGTTGTTTACTCTCGTTTCGATTCGTGATAATTACATATTTTTTTATTTTGTTACATTCAGTCATTATTAATATTATCATCATTAATTCAATCAATTAAGAAGGCAGCCTGAAAGAAGCTATAGAAATCATACACCCCCAAAAGGGGAGGGTAGCCGTCACATTCAGTCACAGTTAGGCAGAAATTCACCCTTTACAGATTGCAAGAGGTCCGAGGGAGAGCCAGTAGAATGCTCTGTTAGGTCTCTCTAGCCACTGCTTTTCCCGGCATCGCTCACCATCCCAGCAACCCCCAGCGCGAGACCCACACCCTAATAAATTTTCGGAAATGTCTGAGATATATATGCAAACATTTTAACGGAACTGGTTACTGATCATGATTTAAGAAAGTGCATTAAACTCTGCAGTAGTATGATGCCAACCGGTGCCCCGACAATAGCGCGCAAGACAACTGCGCGCTGACAATAGCGCGCAATACAAAAGTAAATGAAGAAATTAATCGTCAACAATGGAACACATTAAAGAAAAAACTGGTGGAAAAATTTCGAATTTGATCCATAGAAAGGAACTTATTTTTTTCCATGTCAATATACACCCTCATTTTGCAAAAATGACAGATTCGAATATTAGAGATAAAATAAGATGTTCTTTTATGTCGCTTATATTCACAAAGCTTACAGTTATAGATTGTCAACCTATAAGGTTTGTGAAACACTCGTTGAGTAACAAAAAATTGAATAATGTAGAGGGAGTGAAAAAATATTTCCATGCATATTTTAATTCAAAACCACAAAGTTTTTTTGAAAAATGGGATCGAAAAACTAAAAAAGAGGTAGAATGTGATTATAAAAAAATGACGGAAATCAAATTATAAAATAATATTCGTAATGAAACAGAAAAAAATTATTCAAAATTGATTAAAAAAAACTGTCTTTCTTTCCGAACAATCCTTTTTTTCATGTAATGAGTATGTTTTACATTCAAAATACTTTTTAAAATGAGATACATAGAATTACATGTCCTCATTTACTATTGTATTCCACGCTATTGTTGGCGGGTATTTGTCTGCGCGCTGTTGTCAGGGTTGTACTGCGCGCTTTAGCCTTGTCTATACGCGCCCAGTTATCATGCGCGCAGTTATCGGGATGCCTTGCTAACCAACTCCGTATCTAGTAAAACTACTCTAAATACCTCAAATGCATCGATTGGCAAATAAGTGTAAGGTACAAATTAATTTTCATAATTCTAATATAAAATATAAGTTACACGAATCAAAGTAAAAATATTCTGCCTTTACATATTTCTGTTTTTTTTTTACTTCTACCTAGTATAATCATTCTCCAGAAACTCCGCATTAAAGAAAGACTCTTTACAATAAGCAAGAAAATAATTAATATAATTAAAATAAATAATCGGGCATACTGCTAGAAGAAATAGAGATAGCTTGGAAAAATTGGTGATTTCCGGAAACGTACAAAGACGGAGGGCGAGAAGCCGATCTCCAATAAGTTGGACAGACTAGAAACAGACAGTATTTGCTACACATTGCACTAAACAACCCCCAAGATCGCAAAGAGTGAAGACAAGCATTCGCATGAAGACGAGTCTCAAACCCCCGACCATTTGATCACCAGACGAAAATCTTATAGCTAGATCAGCAAGCACGTATATTTACATTTTAATACAAATTATTTAAAACTTTATTTTTAACCACTGTATGAGTTATATTTGATACACCAACCGGTATCGGAAAATACAATTCTCTTCATCAGGATGTCAAATTAACTAACTAAAACCATATCAAATTGTTTTAATTTTTTTTTTTATATCTAGTATACCTTACTTATCTACACTTAACCTAACGATGATGAATTATGTTGAAATTGACTTAATGATACCATTTTTTTTTTTGAAACTTGTGGTTAAATTAAGTTGGTTATTTATAATATTTTTGTTAATTTTACACCCGTTACTTATTTCTATTGATTCTGAATTATTTAATTAAAGACCAACATTATTTATATCTAAAACAGTCAATTCCAATTTTTTATCAAAAGTATGATCATTTTCTAATAAATGATTGGAAAATTCTGAAAAACTATTAGTATTTAAAATTCTTAGACTTAGACTTAAGACTCTTAGATAGCAGTACAATCTTTAAGTTTTAAATAATCTATTATGTATTACAATGAATATAGAATATAGATATATATATATAATATTTTCAACAAATATTTAAAACATTTATATTCATATATAATTCAAAGTATAATCACTACTCTTTAATCAAATGTATACAACACGTTAGTTTAAATCTGGACACGCAAACGTTCTCGAATATTTAGTTTCTGCGGGTTCATCTATTTTATACATTTTGGGCATTGATAATATTACTTTTAAAATTAACAATATTAACTTTGTGATTAAATTTTTTTTTTTAAATAATCGTTTTTTTTTTTAAATAGATTTTTTAAAAATAGATTCTGGTAAAGAAACAATAATATATATTTTAGTTAGTTATGACATCCTGGAGAAGAAAATTGTATTTTTCGAAACCGGTAGATGTATTTCATTATATTGTGTGATTATCAATTAAGTGATTAATAAAACAAAGATAATAAATAAAAATATTGATAATATTCATTAAA
This sequence comes from Eubasilissa splendida, assembly GCA_031772225.1. Classification (NCBI taxonomy): domain Eukaryota; kingdom Metazoa; phylum Arthropoda; class Insecta; order Trichoptera; family Phryganeidae; genus Eubasilissa; species Eubasilissa splendida. The sequence continues at coordinate 19,989,069 of CM062851.1, read as the reverse complement.
CAATATATTGCCTCTTTCACAAAAGGATGTATTTTTAAATCTAAATATTTATAAATGAATACATGTTATTTTTAGTTTATATTTACTCGCATATTAGCTGTCCTTGCCCGTCATTGTCCGGGATTCGACAACACTCCCACACTAATGAATTGATGAATGAATTTATAAGTATAAGTTATTTATCAACATATATCAAAAATCTACATATCTAGGAACGGAAAAGGTAAGAAGTTAAATAGATGAACAATTAAAAAACTCATGGAAAAGGGGGGTAAAAAATTCATAAAATGGAAAAGTAAAGTAAAAGTAAACAAATAAATATATTAGCTAATATAATGGTTTAATAGACAGCATTAAAATAACCTGCAACGAAAAATTATTAAATTCAAATGATTGCTCCAGTGATGAACCCTAAACAATGTATATGTACTTGCCACGACCGACGATAAATATGATAGCTGGAATAATTGACTGGAATACTGTTATGATTAAGAAACGTACCGATAAGCCATGACGGCTTGGTACGATCTAGAATAATTAAACTTTGTAAAAAAAAAAGATACAGCAATAAGGGGAATGTAAAGTAGCCAGTTTTTTTCGTGCTGTTATTTAAGATTTGACAGGAATAAAAATAAAGATAAAAAAATAAATATATATTTATATAGAATAAAAGACAATGAAGTGGGAATGTTGTAGAATTAGTAAATTATTAGTGTAGGTACTGTATAATGATTATGTTAGAATGTTGGATAGCCATGCTTCATCATATGTCATCTGATCATATGTTGGGTCCATATTTGTGTAATCTTATTGGAGCGATTTCCAGTTGATACTGAGTGTGTTGTACAGTTTCGGAGCTAAGAACATATAGAATCTTTGATAAAATGTCGTTGTTTCTCTCGGAACTGGCGTGTCGATGTTCGTTGTTTGTCTTGTGTTGTGTCCATGATTTATTGCTTGGGGCGAGTTGTTCTTAGCATAGAAAAACTGGACGAGTCTCATCATAAAGATTTGTCTAATGTCTAGGGCATTGTACTCTTTAAATATAAGATCTGATGGATATCTAAAGGGACGACCATTTATTACCTTGAGAATTGTCTGTTGTGCTCTTTTAGACGATTCTATTATTGTTTTTGCTGCTTCTCCCTAAACTAAAATAGCATAATTAATTAAGGAGTAGCAGAGTGCAAAGTACACTGATCTTAAGAGTTTTTAGTCAATTATACATCGTATTCCTTTCAAAAAGTAAATTAGTTTTTTTAAGCGTTTAGCTAGGTTCGATATGTTATTTCCAGTTAAGATGATCATCGATCAGTACTCCCAGATGTCGAATAATTTTAACTCGTGTCAATTTTTCACATTGGCATGGGGAAGCCGTGTTCTTATTTATTTTACAGTCATGTACGATGAGTGTAGGACTTTGATGCGGCGATGTAGGTATGCATTTATATTTGAGTTTTACCTAGATATATAATCTAAGACAAATTTTGCAAACATATTCTTTAGGACTCTACGTAAAACATAGACACCTTCTCCATGCCCACTCCACCCCCCATCCACGATATGAATATAAAATATTTTCATTATTTTGGGCCAAATTGGTCGGTTTCGACACCGAAAATATCAGCTTACGTTACAACCGCCCTTCATTTGTAACTACCATACAAACCTGCGATTTAATTCGAATGAAGCAATAATGCTACTTATTTTAAGCCTTTGGGTATGTATATTAAAAGCAATAGCTCATTTATAAACACAGTGTAGCCACTTTAAAATATTCAATATTTAATATCGAATAACTCTCGCATGTGATACAAACTGAATATAAGGTACTTCCACACAGCAGCCGAAATGCACGAAGCAAGTAGCTGATACGCCTTTGAGATTGATGTTGGAATCCAATTTTGCTCAAGATTAGTCGCTACCCTCGAGTTGCGAGAATATAGGTCGGTACGTTATTTGAAATTATTCAATTCCTTCCATAAACCCCTGTGTTGTCGGAACATTTTGGTTTGCTTAGCATATTCAAGATAGTTTCTAAAGAAATATTTTTGGCGAGTGGAGTTAGGAAATTTTTTCCATAGCGTTGAAAAATAAATTCACACCTCGATTTAACTGAATGTAAGTTTTCAAAATGAAGAAAAATTGTTAACTTATTTACATAATTATACAAAATTTTCTTAATATTTTTAACAATGTTTTAAAAGTAAATAGTCTTGATTCCTTGATTTAAAAGTAAACATTGAATTTTCTCATTCTTCATCTTTGAATGACTCAGTTTTAGAGGTCTACTGACATATGGGAGCGTCCTTCATTTCATTCTCGATGTTTAACCACTAGGTTGCTTGCTGTGGTCGTCCTCGTTGTCTTCTTCCAGTATTTATTCTTAACGCAGTTTTACGTATTCGTATGGTTTCCTCATTACGTGACCATATTCAGAGATTTAAAGACACCCTGATGGCGAATCTAACCAGATATGGTATGTATTCTGAATATTGGGAAACCGCGGCCCATGATCGAGGACAATGACGTCACACACGAAAAGAATATGGTTGATGCGATAACCGATAAAAGGAAAAAGAAAGATGAACCGTCCCTCTGAACCCAATATGTGGAAGAGTGTGCGGTTTGAGAATAGGGTACTCTCAACCTCACAATCAATAAATCATACCAGACATTATCCTCATAACGAGGGACTGCCAAGAAAGGTGACCATACCATCTAAGCCTGGCTTCTTCTATCTTGTTTGCAACTTTAAAACTTTCTCTGATGCACATTCCAAACTCTATCCAGTTCTGTCACTCCTTCAGCCTATCGAAGAATTGAATAAAAACATATAAAAACCTTCGTTTTTCATGTGAGTGTATACTTATATAACCGTACATATCCACGTATTTAATTTAATAACATTTCCATTTTGGAATCAATCACCTGAGATATAAATATTGTAATACCCTTTTTTATAAACTTTACTGAAGGAAATCTCAAAAAAAACTTTTATTTTCGAATACCCAATGCGTTGAAATAATTATTTATCATCTAGTAAAATGTTGGTATAGTTTCCATGCTTAAGTGTTGCGTGGGAATGCTAGTGAGGGATGCTATGGGGATGATAATTGAGCGGAGCGTTGTTGGAAAAATTATTTATTTGTGTAGAATGATATCACTGGCAATGCATCGAAAAACTGTTTTCTAGGAATAATAAAAACAAACAAATCAATGTACATTTATTTAATAAACCGTGTTCTCGAATGAGATTTTAGATTTGTTTCTCCTTAGAGATTCAAAAAGATTATTTGCAGCACAATCCACTCTAAAACTCTGTATTAGGCTTTCATTGTGCATTATGTATACATCAAGTCTCAGAGATTCGCCGTCTCACTTCATACTTACTGTACGTCAAATATCAGTCAACTGACTATCGATATTCCGTTTGTCGATTAAGTGAATTTGAATCTTCCCAGCAGTAATTAGAACGAAATACATGTTTGTGATTTAATGAATTCTGTTTGTCTGAATTTCAAAATAAATAGTTGTAGGTATCTATAGCTCTAGATGATGTTTATGTGCACGTATCGAGTCTCGCTGTCAAATTGAACGTCATGTATACCGGTTTCATTTTTTCTATCTTTCTACCAATCTCAAGCTAATTTCCAAGCTTATCTCCAGATCAAAATCTCAATACATAGTTTTGAGATTTATCTCATCGTGCCTCATTCCGTGAACACAGTCCACAATAATACGATTTTAATCTAATTTACCTCACTGCGGAAGTTTTTTGTCTATAAAATAATTGATTAATTTGTTTTAAGTCGAATGTAAAAATATAAATACATTATCACCAGTTAAATGATAACATTGATATATTGAAGTGTAAACACATTGATACAAGTGAAATGATATAATTTAAATCTAGAAGTGTTAACACATTAACACCAGTGAGATAACATTTAACTCTGTGTTATCCTATAACAGGCGACGATACAATGTCTCCTTTAACACCACGAAGCGTCGAGCCAATATTCACATTAAGTGTACGGATATGCAACGTACGCGTCTTGTAGCTTCTCTGGTTAATTTGCAATTCAGATCGAACGTGAAGCCTTATACTTAGATAGAGCCTGAAATTATTATCGTATAATAGTACACCTACCCGGCACATTAATTGCTACCAGTGCTTCGACTGACAATGGCCCTCCAGTTCTGACAGATTCTCTCTCCTGCATAATAAACTCAATTATGTATATTAAAGCACAATCTCCCGCTCAGCGTTTTAAACTGTAACGGTACACTTGGCTTGCACCTTCACGCCTCCATACAAATGCAAAGATTGTAATGTTTCTATTAAAAAAATATATATTAAATTATATTATTTAAATTTAAAATTTAGTTGTGTTTTTGTTTTAAAAACCAATGAATAGATAAACTCCTCGTAAAATGTGATCAAACCGCTCGCAGTTTTTATAATATTATTATTGCAGTCTGATTATTTTTATGATATTTAAGCATTGCGGAACCAAAGGTCACAATTTTATTTATCATACACTACATTTTACGTCATTATAATTAATAGATTATTGACGTATCAGAATTATTTTACAATTTACTAATAGAAAAAAATATTAACAAGAAAACTATCATCCACTCATCTGAAATATGTTTTATTGAGGAGAACATATTATTATGAAGTTTCAGTTTGTTGAGAACATAGTTCTGTGGTATTTTAATACAAATGAAATATTATCAATTGGAAAGATATAATAGGAAAATTAATTTATCGAAAAACAATTTTTTTAAAGAACTACAGCAAATAACTTCGAAAATTTATCGTCAACTTACTATGTTGATGTGGCGTAATCTTTTAATGCATTTTCCTAGATAGGAAAGGATCCAACAACAAAAATATTTTTACGATAAATTGAACTTTCCCGTATAACTTTCCAATTGATACATTTAATTTATATTGATAGGTATATGTTTTTACTGACACACCATGATTTTCACAATGCGTCTCTATTGTCAGTATATTTAAATATATTTACTTTTACAAGTATACAAGATACATATAAATTCAAAACTAAAATTATAGCTCATATGATTTACTTTACATTTAATAATATCTAATATACGTAATTTCTAACATTTTCATATTCTAGACTATTATGCCCTATTAAACACAATCACATTAATGTCGATAGCTTTGACAGAAGATCCTGCAATTAGATACATAACTTCAATCTAATAGATTTAGCATACGTTATCCAATTCTCGACAGTCTAAGAAATCTTTATTTTTAAATTTCAGTCATAATGACAATATTTATAAAAAAAATACTAGAAGTAGTAATACTAGTAGTAGTAGTAGGAAACAAATTTTGATTTTGTAGTCGTACATAGATTTTGTAGTTTTGTACATAGGCAGATGAAAAAGTTTGATATACTGATTATTGATTGATTTTGTGGTCAATTACGCAGATAGATGTTAAATTGAATACTTTGTTTATTTTAGTCATGTTTGTGGTTCCGCCTTTTCAGTGACAGGAAATACATTCTTCTCCTGTTTTTCAGTCTAATGTCATTTTTATATTACAGTAAAAGCATAAAATTTAGTAAATGTATGCACTTACAAGTCAATGTAAACACTTACGTAAAATTGAATATTAAAAATGTATTATGTTCTACATTTTCACATTAGTTAAAACATGATATCATTAGTCTAATTTTTTAACGTACTTACCAATATTAAAAAAATTAAGACTTTATTGAATTTAACTTTGCTTCAATTATTCTATATATTTCTTTTAATATTTTCAAACAGGTATGACACATCCAATTTATAGATTATGTGGTAGGTGTACATATCTGCTAGCAAAAATGTTCATTTTTGTTTGTGTATACTTTTACTAAATCATGTATATACATGTTTGGGGGTTAGGACGGTGGTTAAATGAAATGAATGTTGTTTGGCGTGTGTCGAGGTGTTTATTGTCGGTATGATAAAAACAATGACAATGAAGACAGATAGAATTAAAGAATGAATGAAGATGTAGAAGGTGCATGTGTCTTATGAAATGAAATGAATTGGCGGTCTTGCTCGGCGAGCGCGAGCCGGCAAGACCGCCGTTGTGAAACGATCAAACTGGAGAGACTGCTTGGCGGTGAATGCTTGAGCCCGACTTGTAGCAGCAGCCGGCAGCGCTGTCGCTAGCGCCGATGCCGACTGAGATGGCGGTAGATTTGAATTCCGATCGCTACACATGTATGTTTCTACTAGTAAATGTTTCAATTCGTTGCTTGTGAATACATTTACTTATCAAATTAGTATGTGTTTACATTAACTGGTAAGTGTTAACATTTACTGAATTACCACAATTACTATAGCATATAAAATGAAATATAATACATAAGTATTATTCCCAGTGAAGTAAGATAAATTGGTTTTTTGAATATTAAAGAATTGTTTATTTAAAAATATATAATTATTTCAAAATATTAATATGAATTCAACAATTTTACGACTTAATTTACAACAAATTGTTTTTTCTTTTGAGAAATATGATATATTTCGTTAAGATAAATTTTGAGTGCAAAATTTTGGTAATAAAAAAAATGTTATAAATTTCCTAAAGAAAGAAAGGCATATTTTTACAATCACAAACACATAAACTGTGAAATATTTCAATTACTTCTGTAAGTTAGTTAACTCTAAACACCGTGGCGCCGGGTGATCTCGAGAGGAAGAATAAATTGCTCAGCTTATTTATTGTCTAAATCAGAAGTTAAAGTTTCACCCCGATTCGCCCCGCTGCTCCCCCACTCCTCCCTCAATTCTTCATGCCCAGCCATGGGTGACATCGATGGTCAAAGTCTACGCAAAGCCAACTGTCGCGTCGTCGGCATTTTGTGCAAAAAAATTTAGACGTCTTTTTAGTTTAGCAGTGGCGCGCTACAGAAGGCCACTGGCATTATGTAAATTTTTGAGATAACGCAGGATCACTCTAAAAAGCTTTGGGCCAAGTCTCCAGTTTTACAATAATAAAATTATGAAACATTCACCTGTCAGGGGCATAAAAAATTTCTGAAACGGTAAACTATTTGTTACATATTTTTTCATAACATGATCGATTTTTTTAAAGTAATCATTCCACACTCATAATTGAGTGGTACAATGTAATTTCTTTTAATGAAAAAAAAGCAATATTGGTATACGTTTAAACCTATAAAGGTAAGAAATTAATCATAATTGAATTTGTAAACATCATTAATAAACTCAATCATTTCGTGAACTTTTTTGATGTAACTATTTAATGAGTAATCTTTTCATTAGTTTCATCCTTTAGTGTTCCAATTATGTATACCTATTTTTTATTATCTTATTTTATCTTAACTTTAAGAATGTATTTATTATAATTCTATTTTTTTAAATAATTAATACAACGTAAACACACTATATAGTTATGATTTTAGAACAAATATAATTTTTGTATTTATCCAATAAAATAAAATACTCAGAAAAAATATAGCTATCACCAGGAGTCGAACCTGAAATATTACCGGTAAGGAGCTTTTATAGGGAAATATAAATAACTGTAGATGTTGCTAAGTTGCAAACGTTTGCTACTTAGAAATTCTGCGGTTTCATAGCTTAATTAGTTCACGCTCTCTAGAGGCGGTTCCGGGGTATATCTTTTGAAGTTACTTTTTTTTTTTAATAAATAACTAAATTGAATAACGCTCGGCTGCCAATAATATGCAGTGTCTAATATCCACAGCACGTTTACCGGCCAGCGACTGGAATTTTAATCGTGAGCTGTCTGGTGTGTTATTGAGGCATTAACACGTGCAAGCTGCGCCGTGCTTTTAACCGCGGACTAAAAGCGACACAAATCCATCATATCCGCTAGTTTCGGGCATTAAATCAATGCAACGTCGCTCCAGCCTCTTTGAACAGTGACAAGTTTGAAATTTCTCTCAAAGATTCGTCTCGACATCTCGTAAAGAGCGGTATTGAGTTGAGGACGAAGCGAGCTGCATATATTTTATACACATTGTGTTTTATATTCATTACTGCATGTATTTTGTAGAATTACATAACATATACATATATCGACCTTTACAGACAGATCTCTGAAATAAGAGAACTAAGTCTCATACGTGGATACATACCATAAAGATATAATACTAATAATAATAATAATAAGATAAGATATAATAAGATATAATAAAGAGATATAATACGTGAATATTCATATTATTTTTTAATTACGTGATTATTACAATATAGTAACGTAGGTCAATAATGGATAAATTAATTAGTTTAGTAATTATTGACGTATATCCTACAGCAATCTTAAATGTTATCTTATATACTTAGTTACATCTAATTCATCTCGTCATAGTTAATTTAACGTAAACGTTGAAGCAATAATTAATGATTATTGAACCTTTTTTCCAAATCTCATATGTGATTATAATTTATTTTCTACTTGTATAAATATACCAATATTTTAATACCTAAGAATTTTATTTACTAAACTTTATTATTTTCACAATTAATAATTTATCTTTAGACTGAAACATTTGATAATAAGTTGGGCGAAATGGGACGGTCTTGTAAAACCTGGTACGAAACAAATGAGAAATTATATACAGCAAAGTACATGTAAGTATAGAAAGATGAAAGTCAAGATAAAAATGATCAGGTGGAATAAAAGGGAATGAATCTGGTGCCTTATTTATCTATTGTTATTGCTACTACGTGATAGTACGCATTTACGAATCTTCAACTATCATCTGATCTCTAAAGCAATAGAGCATTTTACTAATTTTTAGTTCGAATTTTCATTAATTTATTTATTATTTTTATTATTATTAATTAATTTTATTATAGTGGAGCGTACATATATGAATAAAATCAGCATCCGGATATCAAAAAATGAAGTAGAAATAACGAATATCAGCAGCAAAATAGAGGATAACGTTTCGGTAAACGTTATTGATACATATAATATATATACTTCTTTTTAACACATAGGTATGGCGAAAAGTTCTACGTCCAGACTTGACAAAATGTGAAAATATTGGTCAGATTTATACAGTCTCTGGCGCATTCCATATTTTATATGGTGTGAAACCATACACCTTGAAGGCAAGGGAGAGAAGACGGACTGATGCCTTCGGGATGTGGTGCTGGAGACACATGTTGGACGGCTTCAGGAACTTAACATCGAGGACAGACTCTCAACCATTTACCTGAGATATCTTGCGAGAGGGAAAGATACCTTGGAGAAGCTTGTCGTGGTGGGCCACGTCGAAGGACGAAGATGAAGAGGAAGTTCCCACATACGTTGGACCGACCGAGTGGTAAAGGCAACATAAACTTTTCTGGTGACCTGCAGGATACCGAGAAAAGTGGAAGAGCATAGTCAAGAAGGCGGAAGTTCATGACTGACATGAATGATGATGGCGATTGTATCATGATTTTGTTGCTTTTCAAAGTAAAACTTTTTAGTTGCATTCGAAATACTTACAAAAATGTTATTTAATAGTGATTAAATGCGGAGAATTTTGTATTTTAATAAATTACTACATTAAATATCAAATATTGTATTAATAAATATATATACAATCTTACGAAGTCTTTTAAATAACGTCTCCAGAGTTGGAAAATAAAATATATATTAATTAAAAAAAATAATACACTTTGCATAAACCATTTTGATTAATTTAATATTGACCAGTTTTGACAGTAGTGTATTTTTATAGGAAGCAACTCGCCACTTGACTTTTTCGTCATCGTGCGGTCGCTCACTCGCCGCCAAACTATTTCCCCCTACTCGCCACTCACTCGCACCAACTTGCCATTCTCTTTCGTTAGTCTCCTCGTTACTGTCAATGCTCGATTATAGAAAATATTATTTGATCCAAGCAAAATATGAAGTATTATAAAATTAGACCATTAAATATAATTGTACATTTCGTAAGTATTACACTATAGGAACCAGATTCCGCATAAGATTCCACAGAGCTAAGGTTACCGTTCTCAAAAGAATGGAAATTCTATTCTCCAATCTACCGTAGGTAAAGAAAGAAAGATCTTATTTTTCTCAAACCCTCAGTCGAATATTCTATCCAATATAACCCTCAGGCGTTGGAAATACATCATACAGAGATAAGATTTTCCAAGTCTTATAAACATATTTCAGAACCTTTACGTCATCAATGTTCGTTTTTTTTTAAATGAATAAATTTGGGTTAGCCATTTTTATGTTGAATTTCATATAGACAACTTTACAACGATTCTCAATCAATATTGGCTGAAATTCAAATAATTCGTTTCTTTTAATAGACAATGACATTCCACGCTCGTATGGCTTCATCATTTTATATAATGCTGTTAACACATTCATAAATTCTTTTGATAGCATAAAATAAAATAAATCAAACACTTCCCACGGTACTCTCGGTGGAGATGAACAAAACCGTCGATGCTTTATTCAATTTCAATTTCGCAATGCCCATCGGTCACATTTTTCCTGGACTAGTAATACGTATGTGTATATGAATATATGTATTTGTACGTGTGGTGTCAGAAAATGTATAAATATCGTTTGATACAATAATAAATTGTTTACTTCTGATATTTTATACGTGTAGATATTAAGTTAAATTCTGATTTTTTTTAAGAAAAATAGCAGTGGTTTATGATTATTTATAATTGTTTTATAAAAAACCGGCCAACGTTAAATTTAAGTGATTAATACATTTAAAATTAAAATGTATTACTGTGATATTTAACTCTCTCGGTAATTGATTAAATATGCAAATTATACGAGTGTATTACTAAAGTCAAAAAACTTTTATAACGACTCAAAAAAAAAGTATATATTTATCATTTTACATTAAATACTTGATAATTAAATGAATATATAGTAAATCATAAAAATTAATTAAGATATAAAAACAATAAATACAAAGTGAAATAAAAATATTATTAAAATTCTAAAAATATCATCTATCCATTAACACTTTTTTAGACATCTACACAACATATAACAAATATTAATTAATAAGAAAAGTATTGTGATACTACACTATGTACTGATCAGAATGTAACAAATATAATATAGCAATATAATAATTATTGGTGAAAACTGACATTCTTATGCCCCATGTCCACAGAAAGAGGCACTATGAGATAATTTCAGAGATTTAATTGAGATACATGTACACATGTTAAGATTTCGATACGGAAGTAAACTCAGATTAAGATTGCCAGAGAAATAAAAGCTCAAGCCAATAAATACGACGTTTGCTCTGACAACGAGATTAGATACGTGTACACAAACGTTACTTAAAACCATTATAGATAATTGTAGGGATACAATAGATATTGCGAAAAGTATCCGTATCTTAAAAAAAATTCCCATAATTTCGGATCATTAAGGTCATTTTCCCATATCTTTCATCATCATACTAATTTTAAATTGTACGCAGTCAGATACTAAAATTATTTTTTTAAATATAATATTTTTAGTTCAATTATTATGAATACGTCTTTAAATATAAAGGTTAGTAAAATCTCATTAAAATATTTATTCCTTTAAATATTAAAAATAGAAATATTGTTTGTTCCCGCACATTATCTAAGCCTCTAATTAATGTACAATTAATTATATTGTATATAATATGTCTCAATAATTTCTATTACTTTTCTGTGAATCTATCTATAATTATTATCTTATTAATAATTAATGTTTCTGAAATCTTAAAACTTTAAATCGATTTGTTTTGTGTCACGTGGTGTATATTCACTAAGGGTTATAAAAAACCTGATTTATCTTTTAATGGACGGTGTGCGAAACTTTACGATGAGTTACGTAAGCACGTTTTATGTTTATGACCTCCCTAACCTAACAATACTCCATAAATCTGGAACAGGACGACAAAGTTTTGGTGGTTTAAGACTTGACCAATAAATTCGCTAACATTAACTAGGTTCCCCTTTGGATAGTTAGGCAAATTTCCTATCGGTACACTATTAACATCGAGCGGAAATATCGCCTACCGTCGTACGTAACGGCGTTGTCCCCAAATGCAACCGCAATGAAAATAATGCGGGAAAATAACAACACTCGAATCGGTAGTGAATTTTATACCGGCAATATAATTCACTTTTATTCGGACTACTTTCCTGATACAATTACACCAGAGAAACAAACAAAGAAGTAGTCGATGCCATCATCAAATGAATTTATTTAAAGATATTTAACATAAAGAAAGGCAGAAGATTAAGAGAGAATATATTGTATTCACAGCTGTGATGAACACTCAAATGATATACGGAATTTCGCCCAGATGGTTGGACAATGATACAACCCGAATTTCAGAAATTACTTTTGTTCCTACACAACAAAATAAAATAAAATTAGAACGATGAGGTGTTATCAGACATTTAGACATCAGACTTATAAAGATATTGATTGAGCTTTCAAGTTTTGAATATTCATTTTTCATTTTTTTATGCAGAGTTTATTGTAAATTGTTCGTGCATACATTCAATTCGCGGTTTACCAAATTTTAACTCCTTCCTTTTTATATGTCGTAGTAGTATTAAAGTAAGTTCGGTGCGCTTGGAACTTTTGTACGGATAACTACCTTCGCTTCACTCCGCTAACGCTTATAATTAATTTTACTTTTATCCCGCTTATACATAATAATCCTTGTCGCGAGACTTAATATATACCTTGCAACCTTGTTGGAGAGGAATCAACAAATGAACCAGCATCCGGCAGACGAAAAGTAAGTGCCTTTCTTCCTCATATTTCCAATACAATATAATTAATACAAAGTAATTCATGCATCATCATACGTTTGAATGCTTCTGAAGTCTGCGAATTATATTTCTCGCACCAGCGTAGTGTCGAATTTAAAGAAGAAGTTAAGTGTGTTTTTTTTTTAGTTTGTTTTTCGAATTGGCATCACTTTTTCCAGCGACAGCCAATTTGACAGCTGATAGTTGATTTGTGCTCAGTTTGATTTACCATTTCACCATGAATAGACCTACGCCAGAACAACGCTTGAAAATTGTGAAAATTTATTTCTAAAATCGTGGTTCAGTTCGCGAAACTTACCGTACGCTACGTCCATTTTACGGTCGACATAATCGTCCATCCAAGCAAGTAATTCGAATAACCATGGATTGTTTTCATACCATGCATACTGTAATTAATAATACGCATCTGCAGAGACGTTGTACAGTGCGTACTGAAGAACTTTGATTGAAGAACAGTTGACGCAGTGAAGCGTAGTATTGAGGAGGACCCGAATAACTTGATTTGCCATCGTGCACAGCAATAAATCAAGCAAGATGGCGCAACAATTTATTGAAGGATATATTCGATGAGCGCATAATTTCGCGTAATGAACCTGTGAATTGGTCTCCAAGATCGTGTGATTATTTTCTGTAGAGATATGTGAAGTTTCTAGTCTACGCCAATAAATTAGAGACAATAGACGACTTGGAAGAGAACATTTGTCGCATCTTTGCCGATATACGGTCCCAGCTACTCCAAAAAGTGGTCGAAAATTAAGCTTCCAGATTGCGCTTTATTCGAGTCAACCGCGGCGTCCATATGCGCGAAATCATATTTAAACACTAATGATAATGGCATAAAATGATTTTTCTAATAAAGCCAATACCATGGCCATTACCACGATTTGTATGTGTTTTATTTCATTTCAGAGTTTCATACCTCTAAAAAAACACTCTTCACGTCCTTTATACACTTTGCAAGAGAAATTTATTTATTTATTTAAGAAGAACTTCCCATGACCGATAGCCAAAACACAGTAATCTGCTTGCTATGGCATCGGGCCTTTTATAATCTATATCCTTTGTTCTTGGTTAATATAAACATTTTTTGATTTAAGAGAAGATTTTAGTCCCAACAGTTTTTATGGGTTCATTGAATCCGCTGGTTAAACTAAACACCAACCCTTGGAATCTCAAGTGGGCTTCCAAGTAACTGAGTTCGTTGGCCTGACATGTTACTTAAAGTAAAAACAGAAACGGAAACAATAAGAATACGAAGGTATGAATTTAACTTGATTTTTGATACGCCGTAAAGTAAGTAGGTAGCCGGAATATAACAAGCGTAGCGCAATATAATGAGGGATTCAATAGTAAGTCGTATATAAGATTCAATAGTAAGTCGTATATAAGTACACTTTTTAAATTTATATAATTAATTAGATTGATTCAAATGTTGTAACATGACAAAGCACACCCCTATGAACGTCGTATTTCAAAATTAAAATGCGCAGGGTGGCCATGTGGCTTCAACATTACAAAATCTCCGCGCCAATGGAACGCGAGCAAGAGGTCACCTGGCGGCGAATGAGAGAAGCTCAACGTGATCGGTCGCTTCAGAGTGGGTTGGGACTGGAGAGGCCACCACCACGCCAGAGGTCGGTCCTTGAACCTATCCTGTGGATCAACCTTTTTAACAACTTCCTTTTGCTACCACTTCCGGACGGGTGCGATTCTGTCGCTTATGCTGACGATGCCACTGTGCTGGTAGAAGCTAAGAGTTAGCGAGAGCTGGAGTTGAAAGCTGAAAACGCAATAGATACGTTACTGAATTGACGTGAAAGGAATAAACTGGCGCTAGCGCCACATAAAACTGTAGCCTAATGTTGAAAGAGAAATTGAGTCGTGAAAAAAACCCGATTATTAGAATGTACGATACTAGGATGAAATTTGAGAAGGAAGTGAGGTATTTGGGAGTCATCTTGAATGTGTCGGGTTCCTTTTATGCGCTTGTGAAGGCGGTGTCGAAGCGCGCGGCGAATTTATTCTGCACTCTCAGGAGAATGTCAACTTGCGAGTGGGGTGTAAAGTTACCTGCCATGCGCCTCATATACAACACGATGTATATGGCGCAAGTCACGTATGCTACAGGAGTGTGGGCGCATAGGCTTCATACGGCTGTCATTGCGAATGCCCTTAATAGGGGGCAGAGGATACCCATGTTGGCGCTGACTGAGGCTTACCGAACTACGTTCAGTGTCACCCTACCGGTGCTTGCGGGGGTGTTGCCTGCTGACCTACTGGTGCAAGAGGCATCTGCGAGACGTGCTCTGAAGTGGGGTTAGGAAGTGTGTCATTTCGGACATACTTTCAGACCATTTGGAGTAAAATATACGGTTTTATGCAAGAGACTGGGGGCTATTACGTTAGTCAGGTGGCAAGATAGATGGGAGGCGAGTCTTCTGGGGAGATGGACCTTTTCCTTCCTCCCCACAGTTGCCGTCCGAGAGAAAGGAAAATGGGGTCCTCCGGCATTTGTCCTTTACTCAGTTCAGCTTGTTTCGGATTGATTTGGGACTCAAGCCTGATCGTTGGTGCGCCTGTGGCCGGATGAAACAAATGCCGGATCACATTCTCTGGCAATTCGAAATATTGACGGATGCAAGAGAGGGGATGATTGAAGGTTTGGTAGGAGTGGATCGGGTGTCCATCTGAAACTCCGATCTCTTCAGCTGCAAAAGAAATCTGAAATTGTTCAGGACCTTTGTAAGATTTTGGGTTTCTAGGTGGGAATTACTTAGGGGTAACTAGTAATATCAATATCAGTGCTTTCTTTGTCTGTTTCTCCTGCATTGGGGACGAATGGCCAGCAGTGGTGCTCTGATGATAAGTCAGACCATAATTATTTTGTTTTGTCTTTTTCCCTTTTTCGAGGGCGATTTTTTTTCTTTTTTCTCTCAACTCCCCGATTACAGCTCCATTTACCATGTTGTCTCCCTGCTATGGTTCTGAAATTTTTATTCGCATTTTTTATTTTATTTTATTTAACTGTTCTTTGTATTTTAGAATTTTTGACGTATTATGTTTTATGTGATGATATCCTTAAATGTATCTTTTAGTTTTCTGAATAAATGAAAACGTCGGGGACAATGAGGGTGTTCGTGATGGCGGCTTTACGGCTCCATTTTGTCACTTAAATGACAGACGGAATTGCACAGCTGCCAATTAGCATTAAAAAAATGCCAACCAGGTGGCGAATGAGAAAGACCATATAGGAGCTTTTGCTTATAAACGATCATGGGTAAGCGGCGGGTCTATGAAGACTTTGAAGAGGAAAAGCTAGTGGATGGAAACCGGGAGGATGGCCAGAACAACGGACCAGACGAACGTCGGAGGGGGATCGTCCGAAGGAACTAGGCGTCCCTGGACTTCGCGACGGCAATTTTTGGAACAATAAGACGAAGACCTGTGACACCAGCTCTTCATTACGTAACATTGAACCGAACTTTTAATGATGGTGAACAAAAATGGTGTAAATAAACTCACGAACCTATGCCGGATCAGAATATTGAGACACTAAAATTTGTTGTTTTGCCTAGGTTAGGTAATGTACTTATGAAGCTTGTGAAGGCGATGTTGTTGATATAATTGGTATCAAAACGTTATAAACTTGAGTATACAAGTCTATTTCCTCCTGTTTGACAAAATATCCGGCGCCACATCAAGACTGAGCTGATCGGTGGCAATGCGTTCTTGCTTTCGATCCGCCAGAACAAGCGAGCACTGTAACAATGTATTTTAATTAACTCGCTGGAAAGGTCTTCTATTAAGCCGGGTACAGACACCATTTATAAAATAACCTTATGATAAATCAAACATATACAGAATAATACAGAATCTGTATATAAAATTTAATCAGTAAGCATAATTATGATTATCTCCTTAACCGTCTGAAATTATTAAAATTATCAGTGAGACGTACGATCACCGATCTCATATTTATATACTATAATATATAATAAGACGTATAATAGACTACCTCCAGATTTTTGGTCTGCTTGACGTTTATGCATCATTGAAGTCACCGAGACACAATTTATTGTTCTATTATAGTGGTAATGTCAGAACTCATGCATTAACGGACTCAGCAATCCCAGATTGAATTCTTTGGGAAATAAATATGTGTAGTCGACATTTTAGCTGTAAATTTAACTCTTTATAGATCTATCTTATTACAATTTTTTGTGTATCAACTCAATGGTGACGGATAAATTACTTTACTTCACATTTCAAATTTATTTATATTTTTAATTTTTATTATGAAAAAACATGGCTATTATATAATTTTTTTCTTTGTGTATTACACTTCTGATTAAATTTTCTGTTATTTTACAAATGATGTTAAAGCCGAATAAGGCGTGTATATAAATATGAGGGTGTGTAAATAATCAAAATTTTAAATAAAAGTTGAGATCAGACAATTAACCAACATTATGTACAAACGAACACACTCCATGTCTGATGTGTTTTATGAAACTGCTAAATGTGCTCCCGTTTAAGTAATCAGAAATTTTACAGCTGCATACAAATGAATGATTGTGGTTGGAAACAGAAATGTGCAAAGCTTTTCAACCCTAGCCGGCATAACGTCATAGTATTCTTCTCTCAGTGTGTCGACGAATGAAATTTTCCTCTCAAAACTCGCGTAAAGAACACTGCATAATTGGTGCTGAGTGCGCTGTCATTTGTTGTTTATTGTAATTTATATGGAGAGCAGACTAACTAATTGTTGTTTATCGACCTTTACCGCCAAACTTTCATGCGGGCAAAATTTAATCATTGTACGTGCACCGTAATTGTGAATAGTACTCTTAATCATTTACAGTGTAATAAATAAACGCATAGTACTCTTAATCATTTACAGTGTAATAAATAAGTGCATAGTACTTTTAATCATTTATAGTGTAATAAATAAACGCATAGTACTTTTAATCATTTACAGTGTAATAAATAAGTGCATAGTACTTTTAATCATTTATAGTGTAATAAATAAACGCAAAGTACTCTTAATCATTTACAGTGTAATAAATAAGTGCATAGTACTCTTAATCATTTATAGTATAATAAATAAACGCATAGTACTCTTAATCATTTACAGTGTAATAAATAAGTGCATAGTACTTTTAATCATTTATAGTGTAATAAATAAACGCATAGTACTCTTAATCATTTACAGTGTAATAAATAAGTGCATAGTACTTTTAATCATTTATAGTGTAATAAATAAACGCATAGTACTCTTAATCATTTACAGTGTAATAAATAAGTGCATAGTACTTTTAATCATTTATAGTGTAATAAATAAACGCATAGTACTCTTAATCATTTACAGTGTAATAAATAAGTGCATAGTACTTTTAATCATTTATAGTGTAATAAATAAACGCATAGTACTCTTAATCATTTATAGTGTAATAAATAAGTGCATAGTACTTTTAATCATTTATAGTGTAATAAATAAACGCAAAGTACTCTTAATCATTTACAGTGTAATAAATAAGTGCATAGTACTCTTAATCATTTATAGTATAATAAATAAGTGTACAATACTATATAATACTCGTCAAAATATAGTTTATGTAACCAAATATATATTTAAATACTCGTATATATATATATATCACATAAAGACACAAATAAAATCTTGAACCCAGAACTTTATATTGCCGATAAATACTTTACTATTTACTCCATTACTCTAAACGTCAAATTCGATCTTTTTATGTTACTTTATTAAAGCGACATCAATTTTGTAGTATTTTTTCTGTTTAACTTGCCACACTACGTCCACAATAATTAATGTTATAATAAACCCAATTATATTTTTTCAATCTTGAATAAACTTATAACGTCATTTAGAGAAAAGTTTGTGTACAGTAAGTATTACGCGTAAAATGCATAGTGAAACGATACACCAGTATGCTATGACAAGTACAAATGTATTACAATACAAGGTCATATCTTGACCATACTTCAATTAAGATGGACAAGACAATGATGACATCGAACGACAGAGGAGACAGTTAAGCGTTCGTCACGGCATTTCTACCAATGCATTAAGGAGGTGAACAGCATCATTTTTAAATCATACTTCACCAGCTTTATATCTGCGAGCTCTGGTCGAAATACAAACAAGTGACATACTACCATCTACGAATTCAGTATAAAACACATACAGAATACTATTCGGGTTGGCACGTTATTCTAGCGCATCTACAATGTTTGCTGAAGGCTGTTTACATAAATTTGATCTGCTTCTTAGACATCGAATCACTGGCGTAAATAATAATAATAATAATAATGTGTTTATTCCAGAGTGATAAAGCTGCGCATCTATCTAGTGCAAGCGGAGTTTTTATGGAAAGCTGGCTCCCTTATCTTATCTTATTGATATTATTATCATTATTATTATTGTATTAAGTATTATTATTATTAGATGTACACACCAATATGCTATGAAAAATATAAATGTATTAATTACCCCCATCAAATGAGTCTGTGCATGCATATTAAAACAAAATTATTTATTAAGGAGAACATATTCTTATTGTGAACTTGTAATTATTCAGAACATAGGTCTGTGATATTTTAAATACTAAATAAATGTATTAATTGTAAAGATATACATATAAGATTAATTTATCAAAAATTATTGTTGTTGCGCTACCGGAATTCGAACCTGGATCTCTTTTCCAATCTGAGGAAGGTGCATTACCAACTATGCTACGGCGACAGTATTTGTCGACAAAAATATTATCGCTGTAACATAGTTGGTAATGCACCTTCCCCGAATTGGAAAAGAAATCCAGGTTCGAATCCCGGTAGTGCAACAACAATATTTTTCGAAAAATTAATTTTATATGTATATCTTTATAATTAGTAATCAAAATTATTTACTTACATTAACCCTTCCCAAACCATGCAGTAACATAGATCTACCATCATGATTAAACCTGTAATATTTTGGTAAATATATGCAACATAAAATTTATATTTTAGATAATCCTAAAGAAAATATTAGCGCTTAGTAATGACTAGTGAAAAAGCAATTATGAAAAGCGAATCGTAAAAAACCTTTTTTTTTTCTTTTAATCAGTTGTAAAATTTATACATTGGTAAAAATACCATTTGTGATATAAAATATAGAGATTACACACTATTTTTACAGTGAAAAGAACAATAAACATACAAATATAATTGTCTCTTTCTCACTAATTAAATGAAGAGAGATAAGAAGGAAGGACACATCGTATAGGACTTAATAGATGCTCTAAATTATATTATTAATCATTTTTTAAAATTTGAACGTTCAGTATTTAGAATATATTCGTGTCATTAAAGCTATTTAAGCGAATAAAAACATTTTTTCTAACAGTTATTTACGGTAACACGAGTTGACAGCATGGCTGCATTCGGGTATTTTATACCATGGTATGGTAAAGGTTAAACAGATCAACACAAAATGTCGTTCATCAATAGTATTGAATCTCTCAACAGTACCTACATAATACATTTTTGGCGATAATGCGTGATAATGAATTCTTGAAACACAGGCCGTCCAAAATCCGTCCGCGGGTATGGGCGTAATTTTTCAAGAGTGTTCAAAGGTCAAAAGGTTTGTACCCAGCTTTTAAGGGCGGAGAGGAATCTCGAATAATAATCATCTTTTCACAACTGTTTCGTTCAAATATAACTCAGGTGAATTCTTTGGAAATATATCTCATAATGAATATTTGAATGAAAAGGGTATTCATTCGGCCCGCGTTTGTTACATTTCTTCTTTGTCCTTCCTGCTAATATACGCCGGCGTTTAGGCATTTGGAGGGCCATCGTATAAATTCTTATAATTGTATAAATGTAAAAATGTATAAATATGTAGACGGCTATGTAATACGGACACAGCCGGAAATAATGCCTGCCAACAGAGAGCGGGTGACCCGATACAAATAGCCTTATCTTTATGTACAAATGGCTACTTCAGTAGTAATGTTTCTGTTTTTAAGCAAGAATTTCAGACCTCGCTTTAAAATTTTTCCGGATAAACTATTTTCATTTCCACTTTGAAAATAAATAATTTCATATGACTAGATTTGTATTTTTCCGTTTTTAATGTACCAATATATGTAATGCACGGCACACTCTAATACCTCTTAATTAATTTATTAAGCCATCGTATTAAGAATATCAATATTCATTTTATTTTATTAAGGGATTTTGACAGTGTAAATTTAATATAACTAACATAGTAAATATTTAACATGTGATACTATTTATGAAAATCCACCGAAAAATTTAGGTGCATAAGATAAATAAAAAGAAAAGATGTGAAAGAAAGGGTAAGGAGGTTGCAACTATTGTTGCGGTAAAGGGAAAGCAAGATGTGTTTATAGGTAGAATGATGGGCCAAAATTGATATTGTGGTGGTTCATAACAAAAACTCTCAAAGCGTAGTGAGGCTAATATTGAAAAAGTCAATTTTTCATTGTGGTATTTGCGTGACCGGTGAATGAATGAAATATGCATGTAAGATGTTCTACTTCTAGGAATGTGGTAAAGTGCGGACTGCCGGGTCAATCTAGATGGTATGTGGAGAGATATTAATTCGAATTGGCTGGGACAATCAATATGGCCTTGCAGTAGTTTGAAGAGGAGTATTTGGTCAGCACGTGTTGTTCGATATTCTATGGTTTTCATCTGCATCTAAATAGGAGTTGAATGATAGATTAGATCTAACATTAAGTTAGTTAATTACTAATTAACTTAATAATTTCACCTTCATGGATCCGGTGAATAGAGTATCTAAATAAAACACAATTCCATAACATATAAAATTCAACTAAAGCTACCAACATTTATATAAAAATAATCTTATTTGTTTTATGATTTGATGAAAAACTAGCAAGTTTCTGGATCGGGAAGCATCCAATTTACCGTACAATTTTCATCCTATGCGTGTACATGGATAATATGATAATATTCCTCTTTGAGTCTCGGAGATTTGGTGGTAAAGGTCGATATACATAATTTGTCAGTACGCTCTACGTATAAATTACAATACACAACGAATGACTTAGTACGATCAGTATTGATTGCAAAATTGAATGTCTGAATCTTTTTAATACAAATTAAATGTATCAATGAGAAAAATATACAGATACATTTCCCCGGATAGGAAAGGATCCAGGTTCGAATCCCTGTAGCAACAAAAATATTTTTTTCATAAATTGATTTTATTAGAATATCTTTCTCATTGATACATTTAATTTGCATTGAGAGATTTTAATTTTAAATTTATTTACAAATTAAAAATAACACCAAATTTTATGAATCAGGAACTGTTTCCTACCCAATACTGCATCCAATTTCTTCAGGCCCCTCACTATGAAAAATAGTTATTGAATAAGGCATCGATATATTTTTTATTGGTCTATGAAACAGTTCATTATGTAACCCTCCGTTTTATTTAACGACAACCTCAAAAATAAAAATAAATATTTCAAATGAAAGAGACATTCAGTTCGTTTGTAAAAACCGTCGTCCTTTTAACGATAATGCTCTTAATCCTCAAAGAATTTATTGGCGCAAGTAAAAAGCTCAGAAAATGGAATAAATACTAAAACGGGCCAAAGCTGAGGAAATTATTCCCAATACATCTCATCAAGTGAGATTAGGCGTAAAATCAATCGGGAGATATCCTCAATAAAATACCTGATCAAGCCTGGAAACCGGTAATCCTCAAAGGGTACGGACCAATCAAGCCGTTCAGATACTCACAGATACAGAACCTTATTTAGGTTTTTATTTTCCATAATATTTGAAAATGCTTTACATCCATGTATGTGAAGACCTTCACTTGTATCACGATTTATTTTATGGTTTATTTTCATCAGTACATATGGAGAGGTTACATCATACCGGAATTATCAAAAAAAAAAAACATTTTTCGAATGTTTAATGTTGTTTACTTTAATGTGTGAAAACTCGCTTGGAATGCCGAAATATCCAAAAAATAGTTTTTCCAAATCGGATATGCTATATTTCAGATATTTTATATCTGAATAAGCATATGCCATTCTTTTCTGTCTCCGACAAACGTGCACCGGAGAATGTTGCAAGCCAGTTACGCGCGTAATGGCGAAGGAGCTTCATGGGAAAGGACATGACGCGCCTTTGTTTTTTATTTTTTTTTAAAATAAAGTAATAACTTAATATGTACATTTATGGGTTCGCAGCATTTGATCCTCGATATTTGATCTCCCGACGGTTGTTCCATCCGACAGTTGATCCCTCGGACACTTGATCTCCCGGACGATTGATCCCCCAAAGCTTCTTCAAGTACCTATTTATATTCGTAAATACCAGTATGTTTATAATATTCGCAACTTCTGTTTTATTATAAAAAATAAAAAAAATAATCACTCTTATGTTTTATTACTATTTTATCGTGTGAGTAAAAAAATCAATCTATATAATATTTTCAATTTGTTTTATTTCAAAAAACTGTAGAATCACTCTTGTGTTTTATTTTCCTACTTTCTGCATATATATATATTTCAGTTATGGTATTAGGATAAAATTATATTTTAAATCGTTTGATTTAGATAAATCATGAGTTTATAATAGTTTACACTGTACTTTAAGTGAATTACATTAAACTTCAAATAAAATTAAAAACTGAACTAAAATGTTTAAACAATAAATTAAAAATGGTCTTTCACAATTCGTTAAAGTAATAATATTTAACATAATAACAATTTATTGTAAATATGAAAACATTCTTAATTATCTGTAATTATATGTAATTTCGTACGAGAGCAATATTTGTATAAATTTGGTATTTACTGGTATTTGACTGGTATTTACGAATATAAATAGGTACTTAAAGAAACTTTGGGGACCAATCGTCTGGGGCATCAATCAATTGGCAGAGGGATCAACTGTCCATGGAAACTGTCGGAGGGAGGGAACTGTTGGGGATCAACTGTCGAAGAATCAAACGTTGTAGGATCAAACGTCGGTGCACCACATTTATGAGTGCCAATAATATTGTTTTTTTTAAATAATCACTCAATTTCAAGCTCTCGGGGTATTGTTATCTCTTTTTTTTGATATTGTATATAGGGCTAGGTGCGGAAAGAAAGTTCCATTCCAAATATCTCATAAACGGTATACGTGAACGACCATGTGAACACCGTGTGATGTGGTGATATCCCCTCTGCCTCGTTTCGAACTTCATCAATCGAGTAAATGTGCTAATCGGAGATGTACGCGTCTATAATTCGTTTTTATGGTAGGCGAGTTTAATTTCAAAATTGCACAATTTTTGGTTTTTGTGATTACATTTTTTTCTACTGTGGTTGACAATTAAGTTATCCTATTCACTTATATATTTATTTATAAATGTAGAGTGCATTTTTAGACATATAGATTGTCTTTATTTTATAATTTGATATTTGTTTCGATATTTTGGTATGGGGTTAAAAGTGCAGCGGTGGCATTTTCTACCCCACTCACGGTACTATTTGTACAAAATGTAGACACTCACATTTGTTTGTTCTTATTTGCAGAATGAGGACGTACAAGATAAAAACTGAGCGGGGGAAGACTTCCATCAGCGTTATGAAACAAGCTGCTGATTTGATGATGAGGGAAAATAAATCTTTGCGTGCTGCTTTTAAACAATTCGATATTTGTAGAATATCACTAAAGAGATTCATGAATCGATTATCAGAAAATTGTGAGACAGCAGCACACGGGGTGGGTATAGATCAGCACGCTGGATTTTTTAGGACAACGAATAAAAGATTTTGGTACTGGTGGTACTTTTTACCCCACGAGTGGGGTTAAAAGTTCCGTCCGACTAATCTGATTTATTTTTAAATAAAAAGAAAACTCAATGCCATTCAATTGTTTTTGGTATATTAAATGAGTTTCAGATATATCTTCTTCAACATACGTTAAGTATTGTATAACATAAAAGCACTATAACCACGTTATCCTATCATTTGTAAATAGTGGCACTTTCATCCCCACCCTACCCTATATATGTGAAAAAATATGTTTAAAAAAATCTTTAATTATTTTATTGTGTAATTATTTTTTTGATTTTACTGTGCATAACATTTATTTATCTTTTTTACCAAATTTATTATTTGAACAATTGTTTCAAAATATATATTTAAATACAATAATATCGTCTAAAAATCTCAATTAATCAGTTAATTTATAAGTAACCTATCCCTTTGCTCGATAACTAATCCATTAGATTCAGGTTCTGAAATAAATCCTTTTTTTTTTCTTTTTATCACATTTTTATAAAGAAATTTTTTAATTATACTTTTTTTTTCAAGAAATATAAAATATAATAGCTAAGTTCTTATTAGTCCAGATATTCGTTTTTTTGTTGAAATGATATGACTCATTTATTTTGTCATATATTAATCAAATCCCAACAAATTTATTATATTTAGTAGATTTATTGTCGACAGGTTACTTGATTAATGCTATCTGTACGTACTAAAATGAGTTGTAAATAATATTTAATATTAAGAACTGAAAAAGTCTCGATCTTGTACATTGAAGTAGTAGAAGTGTATACGCATATACTAACCTTTATTTGGAACTACATAACTGCACTCAGTTACACCTTAACTCTACTACCCTAAAAATATGAGGCAACCAATTATGTTGAGGGCCGGTTGTGTGATCAGTGGTATATTTTTACTATAGTAAAAAACATTACTTTAGTAAAAAAAATGCGATACTTGTTTTTTGATCATTGGTAAAAAATATTTACTCATCGAAAGTAGTAAATTAATTTTACCATCCAATATTGGATGCTTAAAACCGTAAATCATTAGTTCGAAATCTTGGACTCTTCACAGCTGTTTTAAAAGTCATCTGCCACATTGATTCTTTGAATGTTAAAGTGTATGATAATGAATCATTCAATATCCCGCTATTTTAGTGATGAGAGTTCGTCCGATGATGATCTTGCTGTTGAATTATTAGCACATAGACCAAAGATTTTTCGCCATAAAAGTGACGGATTTCGAAGGCAGTGGTGAATAAAGCCAGAGATAAAGCATAAAATTGTATGTATTAGCAATGATGAATATTTAAAACTAATTCAATTTGACGTCATACTCAGATTTTTTATGATTATTCGCTTTGCTACACTATTAGGCTGGATTAACTTTGATAGTAGTAAACTTGATGATGACTGACTTACAAACGTTTTTAACACAGGCGAAGGTAAAAAGTTACTATAGTAAAAATTTATTATGGTTACATTTTACTACTGATGAAACAAAGGGCCCAAAGTTTTTAGATTGTAAATCTTCCTTCTTACTATCCGATTACTATCGCTTCAGTCATCCACCATACGCCCGAACAATTAATGAAAATCTTCCTGTTATTTTTATTTAATTTTATAAATCTTTTCAACCTAAACTATCGAGTTTATATCTTTTTCTTTACAATATTTTAGCTCTGCCTTTCTAGTGTTCTTCTTAAATTTACACTTTCGCTGTTATTGTATATTTGAGATAAATCGGAATAAATACAGAGTAATTTCAATTAAAATCCAAATTATAACGATGCTGTCCATTCAGATGTACTCTGAGAAATCCAAATTTCGTCTGTAAATTGATCTCCTGCTTTAATGGTTACCTTCGCGCCTTCGGCCTTTTAAGATATTCGAGTCTGATTATTTTCTCTTTTCCGCTCACCCACCGTCATTATTGTAAACAAAGTCATTTGAAATGGCGGCCATGACAAAGAAAAAGGCGGGATGACAAACGTCGTCGCCAAATTCCTTCCCGCCCATTACTGTAAGATATAAAAATGTTATCACGGGAGAACAACTAATTTATGAATTATTCATGATGCCATATTTATTTTTTAACAACACCATTTCCTTTCGTTATGCGGCCCGCTGTTTCTCAACAACAGATTTTTCGACGAAGAATTAATTATTCAAGCAGTTCTATTACAGATCGAATTTCAGTGTCCATCAATAATATTCTCCAAAACGCACTCGGTATAATTTATTCAAATTAATATTTGAGTATCGCCGCTGGAGATTCCCTATGTTCTAATTCAGAATTTCTCAGAGAAATTTGTAGATGTTAAAGGAAGGGTGAAATTGAACGCTCTGGAAATGATATCAACAAGACGTAGACATTACTACATAGATATATTTTGTATTTTAAGATGAGCGTAATAAAGTAGGTACATTATAAGAAAAACGGCCCCTCTCAAATGGTCTCGTACTAAACAGAATAACGTATGTAGGAAATAAGTCTTATCTGTTATGAAAAATAAAGAAAAATAAGGTATGAAAACAAACACTTTGAAATATATGAAAGTATTTAGTAGCAAAAATACGTAATTTAGTTGTATTGGGTTATTGGTGAATAGTAAATAATATTTACAGATTCTTGTATGGAGGAAACGTTCTTAAGTCAAAAGTGATTTTTACCTCCAGCCCTATTCTAATAATATTTCTAAAAAACAAGAGTCTATTTCGGTCCGTTAACCATAACCCTGATGACACTAAATACGAATTTACTTTTTTACCAACGTGTAACAAAAACTAGATATTAATAAATAACATATAAAATTTATTTAGACTTAGTTTTACATATTACTATCCTGACAAAGGAAAATACGTTGCTACGAAACCGGTTGGCGTTAAATAATAAAATTATTAATTTAATTTGATGTTAATTTATTAATTTTTAACGTTTTATAGATTATACCATAAACAAATTAAACTAACATTAAAAAATGCTTATTCTAATCATAATGTAAGAGATGCTCACTGTCTCCTTAACTAGACTGAATTCTGTGCTTATGGGACAAGTTTCCTTAAATGATTATATATGTACATAGTTCTTTTTTAATTAATTAATAAAATGTCTAACTATACTTATTTGTTTCAAATATGAATACCTGTAGATATATTGTATACCAGGATAGTTAAATGTATAATAACAACGTGTCATCATTAGCAATAATTAATTGGTAAGGTAGGTATTTACTTGTAATTTTTATTTATTGTCAGATGTTATTCAAATTTAAAAATTTTATTTTTTTCATATGTAGAAATAAGACTAATGCGAGACGATATTTTTATAATTTTAATTAGTTCAGGCTTATGAGACTGGTTCCAAAAGGAAAAATTAATAAATAGCTTTAACATTACGATATTTTTAAATATGAAATTCATACAAATATAAAATGTATTTAACGTAATTGTGTATATCTATTGGCTGGAAACTCCGTTCAATATGACACTAGAGTAGAAGTAGAAAATTAGTTTCCAACTCAAATTTGTTACATTGAGGAGATATTTAATGAAAAATTGGAGTGTTCAGTACGGTTCCTTTACGTATTTGTCATACTGTCATTTCTATTGATCTCCGTGACATTCAATATTTGAACAATTTGTACACGTAATTGTGGACGCAGTTTACAAAGATCACGTCAAATAATTTCTCAAAAAAAATCGAAATATAATGTTACTTATAATATAATGTTATGTTATATAATATAATATAATGTTAATATAATAAATAAATTTTGTGGTTGTGGGATGTATGTGCAATAAATTACTGAAAAAGAACTCTTATATTATTAAGAATTTCAATATATATCGCTTAAAACTATTTCAGCAATAATATTTACAAATATGAAAATTTAAAGAAAGAGGATTGCATAAATTTTAAATCAAAAGTAAAATTATCAAAAAGCAAATCAATTGTTTTTATACTTACTAATTATTAATTACTACCAAGTGTACAGACGCTTAACTAAACACTTAATGACAATATCTCATTTTAAAGGCTAGAATCAATTTCTCTGATAAAAAGAGCATTAATATGCAGTGTTCATATTTTCGTATAATTGGGTGTTATTATTAGTATATGTATACTTATTTTATTAAATCACATGATTGAAAACAAATATTTTTTACTATGATGTGCTCGCATACTATTAGAAAAAATAAATCTTTTTTTTTAAAACTGATAATTAGGTTATTTGCGATTATTTCCAAGGAGAAAATAATAAATGTGAATTTATATTTTTAATATTGATAAAAGTTTATTATTTCTGAAATATCCACCATGTTTAGGAATAATGAAAATTTGAAATATTTTTGTGAGGTGAAACCGTATTAATGCAAAATCTTATTTACAAGGGAATAAAAAGTCTTTGACGAAAATGGATGTAAGATCTCTCTAGCGGGTAATCCCTCCATTTTATTTGTCTTCTTCAAATGTTCAAGTGTTTCTCTTCCGCATCTGTATAGAAGTGACAAAGAAAGGGAAAATATATTTCTCTCCCAAAAATAGCCAACACTTGAGATAAATCATCTCTCTTGCAAAGTGCCCTTGAGGATCGTGAAGCGAAATGGACGACTTTTCAACATTTTCTTTCATATCTCGATGGAAATACTTTAAAAAATTCATTTTTTGAATGGTGGAAAGTAAATATTGCTAACACTTTTCTAGTGCAGATCCAAAGAGATTAACATGAATATCTTTGACTAGAAGGTTTGGCTGTAAAAGTTTGGCAGGAGTTCTTAAACGTGTACTTGAAAAATGTATATAGGTACAAGATTATCGTATCATTTTTTACATATTAAAAATAATAAAAAATCGTCTTATGTAAAATAATGAAGATATTTTTTTGATATCAATTATGGAAACCAAAAAATCTCCATGGCAACATTATACATAACAAAGGGTCTTAAATCTCCGGAGTGAAGAATAGATGTAACTTAGTATAATTTGTCTCTTCTACCGATATTTTAATGACTGTAATTATAACGATCAACTTAATAACTAACAGCAAATCAGCATATTTAACGTTACATATGAGTTAATCTTACTGAAATGCTTAAATTAATTTAATTATAAGACAGTATATTCTTAGATTGTGTTTACATTAATGAAAACTATTATTGTGTATCAGAGATTTTACGATCGAGATCTATAACCATTCTGCTTTCTCACTTTGTGTTCACCTTTGAACTCTTCTTTACACGAGATTCGAACAAAAGCTTCATCCGTGTTAAAAAGAGAATAAGGTTATATAATCCCAATATTGACTGAATGTACCTATACTCGTTCCGATACTTTAGCTCCGCGTGATATGGGATTGTATTAAACAAACTTCTAAGAGTGCATCCAAATAAATGATTATTAGTTCATTTTCCGTCGTTTTAGTGCCCCGGGAAATAATAATATATTATCTCAAATATCCTGCCTTGACTTTTTCCAATAAACTGGTATAGAATTAAGTCTGAACTGAAAATTGTATTTGATGTGATTCGATTTGATTCCATCTAAAGATCTAATAAATTTGGTTTATTTATATTATCTAATAAATAAATAATTTAATAAGATACAGCTTCTGAAAAGGGTTGAAGCGCTGAAGCCGGTAATAAAATGGAAACCAAAACTAAATAAATAAAGCCCATAATTTTTGTCAACATTTAATTAAAACCTTTAATTTACAACTTGATAACGGTGCAACCGGACATAGGCTCAGGCTAACACAACTGGGTTCACTTTTACCTCTTTCATCTCGTAGAGTAATTTTCTTTACAAAAAAATATAATTAAATATTTTTGTTTTAAAACACGTCTGCGTTTTTAAATACATTTTTCTTCAAAATTTTCATTGCACGTTTTCATTCTCAAACAAAATTTTCTTATCTATTTCAAAGTGTTTATTATTATTAGCTTGTTTTCAAATCGGGCGAAAAACATTACGGCTATGAAAATTACATGCAGATAATTCTCTAACAATTGGGCCTGTATAATCAACCCCCACTTGCCGGTTTTATGACAGGATTAGCATATTTTTTGTCAACAAAACCTGCACGATTCTTCTCGATAATCTCACTTACAGATACGGCACTCCGTTCATTCCAGTTTTCTTAACCAATAATTCCCTTAACGACGTCTTTTGTATTCGCGACGCAGAGTTTCGGATTCAGGGACAATCGTATCTCTCGGTTACTGCTGAGATCTTTTATGTCCATGATTCCGTAATGGCTGCTGAGGTTACAGTCTAGGTAGATGTTACAAATTATCGGTTCTTTCATTTGCCGTTCTGAAATTTAAATACCGCTCACAGAGAATACGACTGGAAGAAAAATGGTCAATGGGAGGCATTTAAGGCTTTTATGTACCTACCCGATTATATCCATATTTTATATTATGTTACGTATTTCGTGAACCGTTCAAAAATTTACCTTGGAAGGAAATGAAGTTTTGTGATAATATTTTATGGTTTGTATTTCGAGTGAAACTGTTGAATGAATAATCAATCAATCTAGTAACTTTCTTATTTCCACTTCAATGGATATCATGTATGTATCAATATTTGACTCTTGTTCTTGTATTATAGTTTCATTAAATCATTTTTTAATATAAAGTTATATTTTTTATTTTCGCAAAATTATTATAACTTTGGATACATTGTATTGAAATATTTAATGGTATATTAAATCTAACTTATATATTAAATATTATAGAAAGAATTATTGCATATTATAATACTTTGTACATATTGTTTAATCTTATCTTGCTGTATAAATGGGTTAATTCAAGTGAATTTATTGCAGCATAAAAGGAATTTTACGAAAAGAAATGATTATTTTGCTGAACAGTGTTTTTACTTGCTAACAATTTTTGTTACATATATTTGCTGAAATAATGTCGTCTTCAGTAACTTTGAATGGTACTAGACATTTTATTTATTCAAATATAAACTATTTAGTTTATCTTTATGTTAAGACTTTTCCTATATCACAAATATTTCAATATTAATTGTCGCAAATTTATTAAAATAATTGATATCCCTACATTTAAATAAAATATGTATGTCATTTAAATGTTTATTTATATTTTCGATAAAGCAAAAAAAAAGTATATTTTTCTAAATACATACTTGTTTTAAATGCAATAATAATATTATTATCCTATCACATATTTTCCTATTATTTAAATATTTATACGAAATCTGTTCATATTAAAAAAATATATTTAATGTCAATTATATTATTTTCGACACAACAATATTTTTAAAATTATTTCAAGCATTAAAATACGTGAGTAAATTCAATATATTATTTAAATTGGGCTTTTTGATCAAAACGAATTATTTAAAAAGAACTTCAAAAACTGACGATGTGTAAATTTAACAATTACAAAACTTAGTTAATATTATAAGTTACCACAGAAATCTTAATACAGCGCATCAAAGTAAATCTTTGTTTAATAACTTTAAGGGTTATGCGAAGGTCTGATACCCAATTCACGTGAATTGTTAATGTAGCATTCTAGTGTCTAATAAAGACTTAACTTCAAGAGGTAGGCAAATCCCAAATAGACTGGATCACAATGTGATGTCATGCGATGGTGCTTTCTGGTAACTGCGGCGATGGACTTTCGATTCTTATGAAACCGTTCAAGAAAAATAAGATATTATGCTTCAATAAGCTTCATAACAATTATTTTTATTAGTCGGATGACAAATTGGATAATGCAGTAAAAAACGAAAACACGTACACATTAAACCTGCAGGGGACCGTGCTATACAGCCTGCAACCTAAACGGCACGATTACCTGAAGATTCTAAACGAAGCGTGGATACTTCGGAGAAGACTAAACTGTGGTGAAAGAATACAGCCAGTTATTTAACTGGTGAGAGGGGCTGGTAAGTTTAACTTGACTACTCATATCGATTGATTCGTCCAGAGCAGGAAAGATTTCTAGAATCAGTGTTCTGCTTTTCGGTTGCTACCTTTCTGTACTACAGCTTCACCACAGTCGCCACAACTTTGGACACAAACGATTGTAAACCACGGGAGTGGGCGGTGACTGACATGACTATAGTACGCGAGTAATGGCGTTGCATTGGGCGTGATTGTGTTTCATTTGCATTTTTCGCCATCAAAGATATTTTAAACCCCAAAACGTCGCTTTGAAGTTTTATCCAAATTGGATTGGCGATGCTTTTTTAGGGTTTTGTTTACAATTTTTTTTTTTTTTGTGCACATTTTTATTGTGAAGTTGCGTTTTCAGACCATAGATCTTTATCATTTTAATACCAATTAAATTAATCAACTAGAAATCGATCTATTTATCGAAAATATCAACTAAATATTTTTTCGATAAATAATTTTTTTCTGTATACATTTCTAGTTGATTCATTTAATTTGTTTTACAAACTTTTCATTCTCAAAATATCGCTATGATTTAAAAATGTATTCGTCAGCTATCA
The DNA here is from genome assembly GCA_031772225.1 of Eubasilissa splendida. Classification (NCBI taxonomy): domain Eukaryota; kingdom Metazoa; phylum Arthropoda; class Insecta; order Trichoptera; family Phryganeidae; genus Eubasilissa; species Eubasilissa splendida. Next base: position 19,955,899 of record CM062851.1, on the reverse strand, counting down.
AGCGTCGTCGTGATCTTCAAATATGAAATACTAACTAACAAAAGTTGTGTACAAAATATATTCCCAATATGCTTGCTATAACTTTCCAGAATATTTTAGACCTTTTATCTTAACCATAAAAAAATATCTTAGCTGTTAAGTTTTTGTTTTTCAAGTAATGTTTATTCATACATGTTTCGCGATTAATAAGTATTAAGAAGCAAAAAGTTATATATCCAAATATGTCATCATCATCTTCAGCCAGTAATTCCTCACTACTGGATACAAGCTTCTTTCAAGAATGGTCAATACTCTCTGTTTTAGCCCTTCTTAACCATCTGCTACCCGTCACATGTAAATAAATTATGTAAGATAATAAAAAAATATTATAATACAAATTAAATACATCAAATATACATATAGATAAAATCAATTTATTGAATAAATATTTTAGCTGTCACCAGGATTTAAACCAGGAACTCTTCCTATCCGGGGAAGCGCGCTGACCAATTATACCATGTCAGCTTAGTAAATTGATGACAAATTTTCGAACTTATTTGTTGCAGCTATTTCAAATTGATAAATTGATTTTATATGTATATATCTTTATAATTGATGCATTTAATTTATATTAAAATATCACAGAACCATATTAAAAAAATTATAACTTCACTATATTAGCGCGTTTGCGTCAGGCGTGAAAATTATTGTTGTTACATGCCCGCATTTCTTACCCATAACCTATCCTAATGCTTGCTCACCAGTGTAAATTGTGACCTTGATGCCAGCGGACGTCAACTGGATCAATATTGTTTGGTTGCTCTTGACAATTACCTCCAGTGCATCAGCACTGTATTGTATGATCTTATGTTTGTGACCACGTATTGTTTATTGTTTGTGTGTGCCTTGGATGAACTTGTGATATTACCATCTTCAATTGAAAGCGGAGATCGGCTCATCCGCGTGCCATTTATTGCGTGATCTCGGCGGTGACTGCAGGAATAATGGAGATGTCATATACAAGGTAAGGCAACAGTCTTTTCGAATCCCGGTTCTTCTTCTACACTCCTATCCCTTCACCAATTTCTCACTATACCACGTTTTTCGACTGCCCCCTACACCTTGCGGTGATTCCGATTTACAACCGGAATTGTCGTAATCCATTCCGCGGGACGTGTGACCCGGAAATTGTACAATTCAATAATAATATGTTCTCTTTAAAATATTTAAAGATATATATATTTAAATAATATCCTTGTGCCTATGAATAGATTATATTATTTGTGACATCATAAAGTTTGGCGAGGACCGAGGATTGGCCGAATCACGGGACGGCTTTCGTATCGATAATGGCTGAAGAAGACGATAACTGAAGAGAAATGTGTTCCATGTGTCGCGCTCTGTTCGTACCCCCCCCCTACGTGCGCTGGGACAGCAGGGGTTGTGCACACACCCTACCGTAAGCGCTCTGCCCTCGTACTCACTAATTCAGAACCCCTTCAGTTCTGCGCCCAAAATGAAACGAGTCTTATTTAAATGCCCGTACGAATCCAACAGCAATTTGCGCCAAAACGAAGCGCAAGGAGCACTGATTACGTATTCCGCCAGCGGGGCGAGGAATAAAAGTGGTTCCCGCCAAAAGCGGCCGCCATTTCGGTGGGCTGTGTTTTCATTTCATACGGCTTTATAAAAATTACGCGTATGGCGCCATTAACGTATGTTACCTGAATTTTAAAAACTGTAAAGGAGATGCGAATACACAATGTCGTGCGTACACTCGGCGGAGGGAGGAAATGGTGTATCTTGTTTCACGTTGTCTACCCTAAGTAATATATTCCTTGTGTTCAAATGTTTGTTTTTCCGTATTCTTTTGTTTTACGCAACAAATTAAATTTCATTCTTTCGTTCGCACATAAACGAAATCATTTCGAATCAAATCAAAAGTTTAAAAGAAAACTTTTGTAGCGTTTTCTTTGGTTTTACAATGAAAATCAACGTTTTTGGTTTTTGTACATTATTATCGTGAATATGCAATATCGATCGGTTTTTTACTGATTTTTTCAAATCAGTCGGCAGTCTTCGCGAGTTTTGTATTAATATGTGTTCAATAGTCGTGCACAAAACACACTTTAGACATGCGTCACATATTGCCGCGAATTGATCACTGTTACATGTATTTCTTCTTCTCTGCCTGTTTGCCTGTACAGCTCGAATAGTCAGCCGGGTTTCGAGGCGACGGGTGTTTTGTGGTCAGGCTACTCTGTAAATTGGGATCAGTATCCGTGTTGATCGTGTTTTATTTGTTACTTGGCAACAGATTTCCTTATCAACTAATTCAGCTATCGTAATTAAAGAGATCGCCGAGCGTGGATTGCGTTGCGGCTCCGGTGTTATACGATCACGCGGTGAAGTTCCGCGGCATGTGGATATTATTGCTCTGTGAACATTACATTTAGGATTTATATGTGTGTGCGTGTATACGCTGTGCGATATCAATGGCGTCACGATGATGAAAGATCGTGTATCGCACCACATCTTGTGGTTTCAAATGGTGGTTCGAGCTTACGGAGCATTAGCTGCGAGTGTCATTTTAAAATTACGTGAGAATGAGTTGAGCTTTACCTGTTCCGCACCCGTGACTGGAAATTCCTTATCGATCAAATTCTATAACCTTTTAATCCTCCCATACATTCCAGTCTTACAAGCCGATTGTACTTTTTTGAGATCTATAATTATTGTAAAATTAGTAATGTTGTTTGTATTTAATACATTTTTTGACCCGGATCGAACAGGGTGTAATATAAATATGTTTCAAAATTATTATCTTTTTAATGTATATATACAACAATGTACACAAAGCATTTTACATTTTTTTAACCTATTGTACATTTTCAATCATTTAAATTTAAACAATTCACTGAGATTTAAAATTAGTTTATATATTATAAGTTCTTATCCGACTATTTTAATAATGATCATATTATAAACAACCATGTTTAGTATTCTGATAATGTGTAAACTAGAGGGTCAAATAAAAAGCTAAAAGATTATTAGTAATATTTAGCATTTTTTTAGTGGTGTGTGGTGAGTAATAACGTTACCGAATTTATTTAGCTTTATTTATTTATTGGTAACTATATTATATAAATGTAAAAATATGTTTCGACTGTGCCCGTCTCACTAGAGAAATTCTGTTTGAATTGAAACGGGCACAATTTACAAGCAAGTGTACAATGAATTGGTACTACAAATAGTAGATAGAATGAATATTTATTACTTTATATACATAATATAATATATAAGGTGTATGTGAAAAAACAATTTTAAAATGGACTTTCAAATAAATTTTTTTGAAGAAATTTGTGGCAATAATTTTTAAAGGTTTGAATCAATATATTTGGGTGAGTGCACCAATACTAGCTCTACTCATATTACGAATCCAAGTTTTTATTTTCAGTTTCATGCTATTGGGACAATTCAATTGGGTTAAATCTTTCAGCATTCTATTAAATAGTATTAAAATCATTTCATTATTTAAAGTGTAAGCTTGTGCTATGACCTTTTACCCATACTAATACGGGTAAATATTTGGTTTGTGCTGCGTTAATCTTTAAGCTGCAAAAATTTTGTTGTTGGATATTTAAAGTCATTCTAAAGTATGTACTTTTTCTCTTTTTAATATTTTCTTCTGCTAATCTCCATCCAATGTTCAATATATATGCCTGCCGTTTTATACTTTGCACATCTTCCTGTCTCTTGCGCTTTGCTTCCAATTATGCCCAACTACTTACCCGATGTGATTTCCCCATAACGCAGTAGGCTAGTTTTTATTGAAAGAGTATGTACGTAGGTAAAAAAAAAATTCGATTTTTACCCATCCTTTGGTTTTTTATCTAGGTCATTTATTTCACAACCAATCCCCGGATCATAAAAGTCTCCTGTATTAGCATTAAATCAGATCTGATTATGAAAAACAAATTGAATTTTTATTTTCGGGTGAGATTAAATTACAAAATTAACGCACTTCTCGTGTAAATAATATCTACAATGCCGGTTGTGTACAACACACTTTTACAAAAATACAAAAATAAAGTCAGAAACTAATAATAACCACATGACAAAAGGCAAATTTATTTTATCGCAGGTAGCATCTAGATAACGGAACATAAAAAGGGAGTGGGAATGAAAAACTAATGCAACACGTTTTATTCGTAGGCGCATTTACATAATAATGTGAGAATTTTTTATGGAACAAAATGAGGAAAACAGGTTAAATGCGGGTAGAATTCCAAGAATATGTTTAAAATATTCATCCTAATATCGGAGCATGATATGCAGTGATGGAAGCATAACATCACGATATTATTTAATTATTTATTTATTGTTTTAAATGCACCTTTAACTGGTACAGCTGTCTAGATTTTATGTTGATTGTTGTTATTTTTGATAATTTGATACCATATCAAAAGGACCATCCAGTATGGTTAAGATAATTATTGAATATGCATATAATAATAAAATTATTTAAATGAAGCTGACCTTTCTGGTGGTAAATTTTACTATTTTATTATTCCGAAAATGTTTATTTATTTTCTCAAAAATCGTACAATGTTTCAGTTCATTCATAGTCAAACGTTGTTTACACGGGTTGATCCTACCAATGTAAAGCGGATATCTGCGAGTTTTTAATAAAATTATTATTTAACCACGTGACTTTTATATGAAAAACTAACCAGTTTCGGAAAAATCCATTACCTTCATCAGGCTGATCAAAAACTAAACATAAACATAAATTAATGTTTTTTTATATAAAAAATTAATTAAAAAAATATGTTTCTTATTTTAAATTAACTGCGCAGCATAAACCAAATTTTATTTATAATATTTTTCATTTGTTCAAAATCAAGAAAATATTTGTATCTTTTAGATAACAATTCTACATGCGCATTATGTATTTAAGACTTTTATGAAAGGATTATATTAAGTTGTATGAAAAATATGATAACGATATTCGATATAGAACTTCATACTCTAACATTTTTTCAATATTCTCCGATAATCTCACAAATATCTTGTGTGAATATTTATTACAATATCAACATATAACTTCTTCTCATCTCGAATAGTTTGGGTCCGGAGGGTAAATCTTTCATGAAAGGGTAAGAATAAATAGAGCCTCAAATCCACACATAATTGACGTATAAGCCGAGGATATCCTTCCTGGACATCTGCCTACGGATCCTTGCTGACCGGGAGAATGAAGTTTGCATACGGTTTACATTTTTTGGTCGAAGACTTTGCCTCGTATGTAATACAAATGGGGTTTTTGCCAACCTGAATAAATTTCTCGCCTTTTGATACGATATTAAATGCCGAAAGCATTCAAGGGTGGACACTTCCTTATGGAGATGTTTCAATAATAAAAATGAAACGCGCGGTCAAAGATCTGAGAAAATAGAAAAAATTTCAAATGAAATGAAAATATATATATTATATAGTATGAAATTATATATAATATATGTATACTTTAGAATTTTATTCACACAAACGAAATTACAATAGAGTATTGAATGTAAATTGAACATACTTTAATAATTTTATTGTCCTCAAAACATTATTTTTATTATTTGTGAATTGTGAATTGTGCAATCTCCGGGTCGCGCGTCCCGCGGAATGGAGTACGATAATTCCGATCGTAAATCGGAATCACCACAGGGTAGGGGAGGTAAATACGGAAACGCGGTACTGGGAGATGTCGGTGAGGGGATAAGGGGTTTAGAATAAGGACCAGTGATCTCGAGAAACCGGGATTCGGAAGGACTGCTCGCCTTACCTTGAGTATGACGACCTTGAGTATACTACACGAGTATGGTGACGATCTCCGCTCCCGACTTAAGACGGTGATGTCAATATGCATCCACGGTACACCCAAACAATAGACACTGTGCACACAAATCATAAAATCACAAAACATAGTGCCGGTGCACTGAAGTTGAACGGCTACAACGCGAATGTTATCGCTATGTCGAGATTGAACACAATACAAATATCGATCAAGTTGACATCTGTTGGCGTCAAGGTTACATTTGACACCAAGGCAAGCATTAAGATAGGTCATGGATAAAAATGTTGGACGCAGGCATGTGACAACAACAATTTGTGCGCCCGATATTACAAAAGCGCTAAAGTGTGTTTTGAAACTACGAAACATTATTATTCATCAATTTCATTCAAGTATTGATATTACTATAACTGTTAACTATTTTAACAGTCGCTACTTTGTAATAGAGTGATAAATCAGGGAGCAGCGTAGTTCGTTTTCGGTAATAAAAGTTATTCTTTTTTTTTTTTAATAATATATGGTATTGTGATTTAAATAAAGGTCCAGTGAAATTTTATAATAATTATATATATATTTTTTTTAAATATGATTTAATTTATATATTGAAAATAATTAAAGCTCAGAAATATGTGTCCGTAATGTGATACTATATACATGCTAGTTGAATCACGCCAGACCATACTCCAAAATGGTCGAGGTATTGGGTTGCGCAGTATTAAAAATTGAATCCAACAAAAAATTTTGATAAATCAAATCTACTCTTAATTACTCTTAATTTGTTTAAATTTCGTTATTGTTAATTGTTTAGTTAACTATTAAAAGTTGTTTGTCAAGGTTTCCGGCAGGTTTTTTAGGATATTCTTTAATCTGATATGTATGAGGATCCTTTGGAAAGTACACATCGAAAAGCAAGAAAACAAACAAGACGGTACAGAGAACGGTACAGAGAACGTCAGAATTCGAAAAGGGTTTCTCACAAAGAGGAAATAATATAGCAAGAAGAAGAGCTCCAAGTTCGCATATTAAATTAGCAAATGTACAAAGAAAAAAGCGTACTCGAGAAACCTCATCAGAAGCTTTGGCTTGACGTTCTGCTGATAGTCAAGTATTTACTAGAAAGCGCACTCGACAAACCACACATGAAGCTCAAACTCGACGTTCTAAACGATGCTCAATCTCAAGTCTATGGACGCAAGAAGACATTATTAGTCAAAATTCTGTGAAATTATTCTGTATTCTCTTTTATGTTTTGTAGTTTAGATTTTTACACTGCTGAGATATATTATTTATTTTATCACAATTTTATAAATATATATTTTTTTAATTTTATCAATTTGTACATATCTATAATATGAACACTAAATTACCTTTCAAATTCGGATTTTTTTCAATTATTTATACAATATCATTACTTAGACCATGTCTGTTTCATATACAGTACACGAAGTATATTGAGATGTTTTATTTTTTTACATTTACAGGTATCTATGTATAATGTACTCATTTTATTTTATTTTATCTCAATTAAAATTTTAATATTTACTGAGTACTTTATTAATACAAATTTAACATAAAATCTAGAAAGATTACAGAAAAAATCTATAAGCGAAAAAATATTTTGGTACTATCGGGATTCGAACCTGGATCTTTCCCTATCCGGGGAAATGCGTTATCGTTACACCATGCCAACCGATTAAGTTGAGGACAAATTTAAAAATTTATATGCTGCAGCTCTTTCACGTTGATACATATATTATTATATTTTTAAATTACCTTTATATTGCGATAAATCTCAAATACCATTGAGTAATATGTATATGCTAGGAGACGCCAGAAATTGAATCAATTTCATTATTATTAAATTTGGATAACTTTGATACAAGTCATATATTTTAAAGGATTTATTATTGTGAAGTCGCACTTTTGAAAATATTCACGTTCGAATCCCGGTAGCAACCAAAATATTTTTTTGTTTAATTGATATTTTCTGTATATCTTTCTAGTTGATGTATTTAATTTGTATTAAAATACTACAGAACAATTTTCTAAAAAATCTGCCACTTCACAATAATAATATGTTCTGCTTGAAAAGTAGGTACTTAATTAGTACAACATAATTAATGTCAACCTACAATTTCACTGTCACTCCATATACGTAAATATTTATGATTAAATAAATACATAATGTCTAGCCATCTTGAAGAAGTGGAAACGAAGCACAAAAAATTTAATTTGACACAAATTCGTTGCGAAATAGTATAGATGGAACAAAGGGTTTTTGCTGAAATAACATGACGAAAAATATTTCGTCAAGTGTTTTACTCCGCCTAGAAAAATAGTCGCTGAGGGGAACCCCTTGGCAACAGCACTCAAACGTGAAAGCTACTTGTTATCATTTCCATACCGCTCGACGCCGACACAAGGAATTCTTCGACTTATCGGGAAATCAAATAAGTAAGGAAAAATTCATTTTAAGGTATCAAGATGAGATAAGGAAAGTAAAAACGATTAAATCAAATAAAATATTTCTTATTCCTCTCTGGAAACAACAAGCAGTTGTTTGAGACGCGATCCATTTCATCTGCAATAAGGATCTCACCATTCAAATAATAATGGGGTGAATCCCAACTGTGCTGACATTGAAAGTCCGTATAAATATTATAATCATTTGTCTTACGATGTTAACCTTTACCATACCATGATATAAATACCCAAATGCAGCCATGCTGTCAACTCGTGTTACCGTAAATTACAGTTAGAAAAAATGCTTTTATTCGCTTAAATAGCTTTAATGACACGAATATATTCTAAATACTGAACAATCAAATTTGAAAAAATGATTAATAATATAATTTAGAGCATCCATTACGTCCTATACAATGTGTTCTTCCTTCTTATCTCTCTTCATTTAATTAGTGAGAAAGAGATAATTATATTTATATGTTTGTTGTTCTTTTCACTGTGAAAATAGTGTGTGATCTCTGTCTTTAATATCACAAATCGTATTTTTACCAACGTATTAATTTAACAAAGGGGTGAATGGAAAAATATTTTTTTTTGTACGATTCTCTTTTCATAATTAGTTTTTCACTAGTCATTCCTAAGCGCTAATATTTTCTTTAAGATTATCTAAAATATGAATTTTATGTTGCATGTATTTACCGAAATATTACAGGTTTAATTATGATGGTAGACCTGTGTTACTGTTTGGTTTGGGAAGGATTAAATCAGACATATCAAAAATAACAAATTTGATTATATTAATTAAAAAAATAATAGTATCAATATCTAATTAAATTTATAATTCAAATACCCACTTAATTTGTAAAAAAAATATAGCCAACGGACTCGAGCCAAAATTCTTAGATACCTTAAATTCTACTCACATCTATTATTTCAACTGAACTATAATTTACTTTTGGCAGCCGGCCAACAAAAGCAATAAAATAATATTTTCCCATATAGTCTTGCACTAGAGAAACAGTATTATCTAAACAGCAGTTATTGAATTTAAGAGAGAAGATCTTTGTCCAAATATGAGTATCCTCATCGGCAAAGAATAGATTTAAAAAAAAATGTATAGTGATAATTTTAAATTGCAATCGGTAAAGGTTAGCAAAAGATTAAAAATTGACTAGATTTGAATATAATGATCTATATCTACGAATGAGATTTTTATGAGATTTTCGCTTCGAGACAGAAATTGTTCCCATAAGATTATTTGAAAACAACTCTCGGCTTTTGTAGGCCACCGTATATACCAAACATCAAATATTTGAGGTCTCGCACCTCACTTCATGCGTGTTGTACGTCAAACGTTAAATGACAGTCCATAGATGATCTATCGTCAGTTGGTTGAGTTTATATGTTCCCATCAGCAGTTAAAATGGAGTAAATGTTGAATGCCTTATGTTTGTCAAACATGTTGTTTAACCTTCATGCGCTCGCGCTAGATAGATTGACACGCCCGCTCGCGTGGGCGGTCAGTTACCCGTCCAAGATTTTAAATCATTTTTATGAGGTTTTCTTTTTTTAAAGTGCATATTTCAATATAATACAAACATAGGATCTCTAACACAACGTTGGAAATACAATTTTGATCAAAATTATTTATTTATCAATTAAATAATCCCTAAGTAAATAAACAAACAAAAAAAAGTCAAATACTCAAATGGAACATTTAATTTAATTTTTTTTAACCTTATATATGTTGTAAATATATTAATATTAGAATTTAAAAAAGAATAACCAATATTGTTACTTTTGACAAAACAAAAAAATGTTTTGAAGGAAAAAGTACAAAAGCAGGAAGAAAAAACTGAAAGGAAAAAACTTATATAAGTTATACACAAACACTCGAGTACTGAAAAAGTCTATAAAATAGAGAAATTATAGGAGAATGAAAAAAATACTTACATTCTGAAGTTGACGAGTAGAAAAAAATCTGGTAAAGCGCTCGCAAGGCGGTGAACTGACCGTCGATGCCGACCTCACCTAGTTTGAAGCTGTAATGAGTGGCAGAGAGAAGTGAGTTGAGTGAACTGTGAGTATGATCTAGCGGAGGAGAGTGCAACTAGAGAATACACGCCTTCCCCCCCTCACCCTCTAAGCTTTGTGGAGTGAGTTTTACGTAAAAATTCAAAAAGGCAGTCACTTGACCGCCCACGCGAGCGCCTGAAGGTTAATACAGCCGAAACGGTATTCATAGAAATATGGAAAAATTTATTCTGATATTTAACTAACTTACCGTCACGCCAATTCTTCGAGAGAGCAGGCCGAAAGGATGGAATATTATGGATCCTAACACAACTCTCGCCTTATCAACATCCATACAAGCTCGTTGATTATTGAGACTTTTAACAGAACCATCTTCCAGTATCTGGTGTACGAGCAACTGGTCATGTCAAGTGTTCCACGAACGTCCTCTATGTTGAAATTTAATGTACAGCGATGTAATAATCTAACGAATTTATTTCCTCAGTTGCAGTTACGGAGTTTCGCTATGCGTATATAATATTTTGTTTTATAAATTTTTAAACCACTTATTTAGATAACGGGAGTAGATTAGACCCAAAAAAGAAATGTAGTAATTCAAAAACATAAAGTTTCTTTAAACTCTATAAACACAATGAGAAAAATAATTTCAGATACTTTGGATTAAAACTTTTTAACAGAATGACAAACAAAATAAGGAAAATTAATAATCATGATAATACCAAATTACAGATTAAAATTTGGATTCGTAATATGAGCGGACTATGTATTGATGCGCTCATCTAATGAAAGTGTGTCATGTGAATGTATTAAGACTAATGTATCTGCCTTTACTTTTTTATTCTCAATGTCTGATGAATCTTTGCAATCGTTATGCCGTTGACACATACAGGATGAATATGATGTTCCAGGCCGATGTTATTTAAGAATAACTAGGACAAAAAAAAAATTGGTTTTTATTTATTATTTATTTGGTTTATTACAATTATGTATAGAATATGACATCGGCCAAGTCGCTCTGGCAGCGGTACAATGCGTGCTCTTTTAACCATATTTTTTATAATATTCTCGCACGCTTCGCATGTTTCAGCAATTTCATTTCGAATATCATTCCGTAGCATTAGAATTATTGTTGGCTTATTAGCGTAGACCTTTCCTTTCAAGTATCCTCACAGATAAGAGTTGGGAGCCGTCAAATCATGTGATCGATGAGACCAATCGATATCACCACTTTTTGACATTATAATTACATACAAATTTCAAGCATAGCTCGGGCTGTGTATGAAGTGGCACCGCCTTGTTAAAACCAGGCCCAATCGACCCAATTCGGCTATCAAAAAGTTTTCTAACAACAAGAAGCATTGCCATAATATAGATAAAATGTGTTAATAACTTCAACACGTTATTGAGGCGTTAGGTACTCCAAGTATCGCACAGAATTACTCGCTGAGGAGGTGCTATATAATTGATACGATAAAACACGTGTAAATAATTTTAAAATGCAATCATCGGCGTAGCGCCACAAAACCTGTGGGATAGATATCAGAAAAAAAAAGGTCGTAGTAAAACATACAGCGGCGGCCTATCGTCTTGTAGGTACTTGCAAATATGACTGAATGTATTGTAATAAATCTGAATAAAAACAGAAGCTGGCGGAAGACATTCTCAATTTTGCCGCTCTAGTGTGCTTATATTAAACATCTTTTGTGTTTCATTTATTTCGTTCTCATTATCATTGTCTATATATTCGTTTCTTATACAAAATACTCTATAATATATTGTAATCAACTATTTTCTACGACTACTAAACTCAAACCAGCAAATATTAGCTAAACTAAAATGACGGTCAAACAAAATCGGCCTGGAATATAATATTCACCTGTACAATTCCCACGTATTGCATGCGCTTATGCACGAATTTATTATCACCTTTTTCCTTCCTGCCTAGCTCCAATTCACCAGTTTCCTTAAAATCTCTCGACTAGGTGAGTTGCCTATCGGACTCTTGGAGATCGCCGAGCTTGCAGTGGATTTTCAACGTCACTGTGACAATTTTGTGGAATTATGTTCATCTGAGTACTCTCGAGAAAATTCAAACGTGTCGTGCAACGTGAGACTTGTGATTGTGATCTTCAGGAGATATGGAGTAAAGGGTCAACGTCATCATTAGACGAGTCGATTTGTCCTATCAGTCTCCCGTAAATTCTCATAATCTGGTAGTTTAATATCGTAGGAATTACCCATTTAACCCACCTATCTATTACCTTATATTTACATCATCCAATCCCTGATTCCGGCGAATTGCATCGGAAACAATTTCTTAATTACATGTTTGATTATATTATCAATAGTTTAACTTTATTACACCATAAAGATTTAAATGATAACTTAATTTTAATCAGTTTATCATTCTCCTGCTGAATATACACTTCCTCCAAAGATCGTCAATTCTATGTCGCCCGGTTAAAGTAATTAAATAATTTCTTCTCATGTCACTTTGATTTCTACTGGTATTTTGTTCCAATAATTCACATTGTAAACGAAATAAAGTTTACTTTCACGATATTTTATATCATATTTATAATATATTCATTTGTGTTTGATTTAAAATAATTAACATAAACAATCAATAAAAATATTGTAATTTAAACTTGTACAGATAAAATAACTTATCAACATCCGATATTATCGAATTCTTCCTGGAAACTTACGTTTAATATATATATTTTTTTAATTACTAAATCTGGAAATTGTTATCAGTAAAGCACCATTTCAAAAATCATTTTAATACAAATAATATTATAATAACTTAATATGAGTTTTTTAAGTACTTTTTCACAAAAAACACCACACTCGTGACATATTATACATATATTGAATACATTACAATATATGTAACAGTATTAAATGCTTTGTGCAAAACTTACCGTAAAGATCCTACTAAAGTTCGTGTAAAAACCTCACTAGGGCAGTAATGTGGTTTTAGAGAATAAAAAATAAAATAAAAACAGTAACATACAACTAACGTATTATTTTTCTTATTTACCTTGTGAACATTCAAACTGGATATTATTAAATTTTTGAAAAATATAACAATTTGTTTATATTTTATTGTTTATGGCATTATATATTTTCTGGCGTTCTTTCTCTCAAAGACCGTACTCAGCAAAGGTTTAAATTATGAAGATCCTCTCATCTCGCGCCGACTATTATTCTCTACTCAAAGGTGACTCAATATCTGAAATTCCCGGAATACCCGATTATCTTCAAACAAAAAATATTTATATGAATCGCACGAAATACGGCACGGTGACGGTGACGACACCGTGCGGGTGAATATAAAATATCCACCCCATTTTAGGGGTACTAATATATTATAGTTATTAACAAATACTATTTTAAGTAGGCCTATTACGATGAAGGCGTGTAGTATGTGGCACAATAAACATTTTTAAAAAATCACGAAAGCGTGAATTATGAAATCACTGGTTTTACCGATCTTCATGTACAGTGCTGAAATATAACTACTGATATGTACCGATATGCACCAAGTTCTAAACACTTGAGGCGACCACGATGCTCAGCATTAAGCATATGATGAAGAAGATATTATCGTTGAAAGAAATTTCCAATAAAAATAACACATTTAAATACATAGTTATTAAATACTAATTAAATGTATTAAATAGAAATATATACACATAAAATCAATTTATACGAAAAATATTGTTATTGTGCTACCTGGATTTCTTTTCCAATCCTTGGAAGATGCATTACCAAGTATGCTACAGCAACAATACTTTTGACGACAAATTTTCGAACACTTTTTCAAATTAATACATCTATCGTTCCATTATTTGAAAGCCATCTACATTGTTTATACGGAATCTCAAATACCTTTGAGTAAACCGATAGCAGACGCCAGAATTAACAATTCATTTTTGAACACATCGATACAACTTGTATATTATTAAGAAGAAGACATTCTTATTGTGAAGTTGTAATTATTCAGAACATTGGTCTGTGATATTTTAAATACTAATTAAATGTATTAATCAGAAAAATATACATATAAAATCAATTTTAGCGAAAAATATGTAAAAACAATGTAGATGACTTTCAAATAATGGAACGATAGATGTATTAATTCGAAAAAGTGGTGAAATATTGGTTCGAAACATTGGTCGTCAAAAGTACTGTAGCTGTAGAATATTTGGTAATGCACCTTCGCCGGATTATAAAATAGATCCAAGTTCGAATCCCGGTAGCGCAACAACAATATTTATCGATAAAACTGATTTTATATGTATATCTTTCTGATTAATACATTTAATTAGTATTTAAAACATCACAGACCTGTTCTGAATAATTACAACTTCGCGATAACAATGTGTTCTCCTTAATAACATAGTTATTAATTTAAATAGATATATAGACTTCATTTTTGTATACAAAATGGTTCACTACCGTAATCTTAAATAAGTGTTAAGTAAAACTTTCGTTTCGTCATAAAAGAGCTTCTGCAAAACCGTCCGATTAAATATTTAACACCGGTCCAAAAGTGGATTACATTTTCATCTCCTTTAGTATTCACGTTTATTTTTAGAAATTAAAATAAACAAAGAAGCTGTCATTCTTTCTTCATAATAAATTACATAATAAAATAAAATTTTTTTTTTGACTGTTTTGTTTTGTATGATTACTAAAACTGGATAAAAAATACTAGAATAAATTATATCTTTTGCATTATTTATTTTAGATTATCACGTTTAATTCAAAGAGGTAATACGATTTATTTTCTTTTAATCCATAACGTCTTACTTGGTGGAGTTCTATACTTTTTTTTTGCATTTTTGCCAATTACGAACGTTTTATTGAAGAGTTTTGTAGGTAACAAAAAAGTCTTGTAGGTATTTTCAGTTGCCCCCTAGAAACTTCCATGTAGAGACGTTTGTCTGGGTTGAATGTATTATTGGTATTGATCAGCCGACACCAGTGCTTCTACCCCAATAATGAATATGTAGATTTTATGTTTTAACCTCGAACATCAAAATTACATGCGAACATTTACGTTTAATTTTATAAGGTAATGAAATGAAACTCGTTTATATTCAATTCATAACGTGTGATTGAAACATTCTTAAATCACCAAATGATTCAGTTTTAGTTTTTTTTATAACGTTTCTGATTTTTTATGTTATAAAACGGTGCTTGAAAATAAGTTAAATATACTTGTATATATTTCCCAAAAAGAAAATAAATTATTAAAAATTTACCTCCGAAAAAGCGGAATATCCAACTAAAAAAATTTTACTCGCAACTACTTTTTACTCAATATTACATCAGGTAATTAAATTATAACAGTGCAACAGTGACAATATTGCGGCATCTGTTAATATTGGAGATCGCTAATATCTTAATTATTATTAATTACCATCAATAATGCGTTATTGGGACGACGTCTGTTTTTAGATTGTCGAGATTTTGTAATATTAGTTTTCAGTTCGGACGCAGTTCAGAGCGTTCTGGATAAATCTGGATATTAATAATTCCATTAAAAACCCGACATTGGACGTTGGTAACGTTGGACGACTTTGAGATGTGTTAAGTGATAATTTTGTTTTCGGGAGCATTCAGCTGAATAACTATTTAAATTATTAGATGTTCTTGCAACTATATTTAATCAATTTTGGCCACAATTTTTTGCAGGAAAACATTGTTTTTATGGGCGGTCCAATGTTATATTGATAATTGGGTAACATTCTACTTCAATATTTTTGGTAACCAAATTCCTTGATTTTTAATTATATAGTCTTTCTGGGTAACATTAAAATGTATGTTTTTATTAGATGTAAAAGACTCATCTGAGAATTTAAAAAAAAGTCATGACTCGGTACCCTTTTCCCATATTAAATCATTAGACCTAAGCTACGACACCTGGTTCGAACAAATGAAAAACTTGTTTATTTTGTTTTTTTTCACAGACATAAAATAAAGTGTACATATAGAAGAGGGGTTTGGAACATTAGTTGCGGGACGAGGGGCGTTCTATATACATTCTTGGTGGAAACATAAATCTGATTGACTAAATCTGATCTGACTGACACATTTATGCAACAGTAAAAGTATTTACTCTTCGATAATTAAATTTTTGTGTAAACAAGACATATTTTTTACATTAATTTTCGTAATAAGAATTAAGGAGAACACATTTTTTGCTATGATGTTGGATTGATTAATTTAATATGTATTTAAATCGTGTTTGTTATTAACATCAATTTACAGAATGCTCCCCCATCACAGAAAAAAATAAAATACACTTTCTCAGGTTTTATCCAATGTTATATTGAATTCCAGTATTACCCGAAATGAATGTAGCGTTTTTTATACTATTAAGCTCGAAAAACATGATATTTTGCAAAAATGTATTTCATTTATGTCATTGTGATGTCCGTATTACGCCTAAAATAAATAATGATTTTGTAGAACACCGAATCAAGCATTAAATAAAATGTTTAATTGGTTAATGCGTGTACAACATGCCTTAGTGTTCGAAAACCATCGAAACCTAAATAAATTAAATGCTTCCTAAAATTGAGTGCCGCACTCTGGCGTAAAATTATATTATTTTTCACAACCAATGTAAAAATATTTTTGAAACTAGCCCATACTAAAGGATAAAATTGAATTTACTTTATTGCATTAACCAAATTTTATTATTTTTACTACTATAGTATTGACAAAAATAAAACTCAGTTGTGTGCGTATTACAAAGTTTAGTGTATTTAAAAAAAATAAATTATACATACCTATCTAAATAAATATTTAATTAACTTTTATGTTTCTAACTTCAACTCATATTCATTACGCAAGGCATCTTTTTTAATGGTTTACGTGTTTCTGAATTTTTGACATCATTAAATTTAAGTATTTATTTTCCTTTGTAACTTCAATTAAAATAATGAGGGTTTTAGTGCACAAATTGTGGTTTTTATATTTTTATTTTTGTACAGAAACATTTTCTGTTCATATTTGAAAAATATATAAGTGATACGACATTTTTGATTCTCATCAATTTAATATGTGTTTTTGGAAGTCTGAATTATAATTACCTTTCTTTAATTAAATGTATCTCAATAAATATGAATAGGTGATTGAATTTATATATATATGTATAAAGTAAAGTAAATAAGATAGTTAACGTATACACATATAAATGTTGTGATATTACAAACTGATGTCACGTTCGAAATTGCCCAAAATAATATTTTGTTCATGAATACAAAAACACTTAGTTGAAGTAAGGGACGGAGGCTAATAAAACTCGGTATTGTTAGACGCAATAAGGAGTGCGGCGTACGTGACTAAAGTCACGTAGGAAAATGCATCATAAGGGATGCATCACCTTAGGCGAGCCAGTCTGGACAGAATATTTTCCGGGAGAACTCGCTCCACAAAGACGGGATCTAATTTTCAATTAGAAAATAGAATCAATGTCGTCTCTAAAAAATATTAAGCAAGCGCTTTATAGATTGTAATTCCGGGGAAAATTTAAACCGTGCGCCTCGAGTTTAAGCTTAGACTGTGATGTTCTCTGCGTTTAATCGTTGATGTAAAAGTATTAAAAAGGGTCCCGATAGATCTATAAAAAGTTGATCGATATAATTTGGTATAGCGAGAACAGACTGTCGCTATTGCATAAGAACATCGCGTCCAGAGTCCCGGTTTGCCTGGATAATTGGGCATCGTCTTGTGGTCAATCAACTACAAGCCAGAACTCCGTCACCTTACGCTGGCACCACCAGCAGTTGGCCGCACTTCATGTCCAGGATCCAGGACCATCCTAAGAGGTAATCCCTTACGTGAGGGACCTGAATAATCTACATCAGACAAGCGTCAAGATAGACAATTTGGTAGAGAACTTTATGCTGGAATGATGAACACACATATTTTATGTTATTTCAATATAATTATGTTATAATAGCCTTATTAATAAGTGTTCAAGTAAATTGCTCATTTTCCACTTCTAACACATGCAAGTATCATAAAATATAGATAATAAATTTTCTAATATAAAAATATTATTTCATTTCATAACCATTTGATTTGACTAGTCAATATTTAAAAAAGAAGTTAGGCTAGATGCCTCCCCCCTGAACATGAAGCCGAGGTAGAAAGAAAAAATAACCTAACACTTGTTTTAATACCAAGTACCTCGTTATCACGAATAATGACCTCACGTTGGTATCGCGATCTGTTGTGAAGGTTATAAAAACAGTCGCAATTTATGATTCTTTTTGAATTCACTGCTCAAAGCTGTCAAAATTATGCGGTTCACTGCTGCGGCCAGCGAATCTAAGATGTAACCGTAAGCATCCAACGTAATCAAAGGGTAAATACTTTTATGTTATTCAATCACCAGTGCACAATTTACTATTGTTAATACAATTTGTTAATTTAATCGCATGGTGAATCATTTTTACAGGAAACGAGACGTTTACTTTTGGTTACATTCACTACTTCGGTTATGATTTCATTACCACTATGGGCTACATTACATCTTTTTTAATACAATTCTGTATACAAATACTAATGCGTCGGCCTGGATGCTGAGAACTAACTACGATGATGAATCATGGAGATGTGATGCTACGATGGAATGCGCGTGGACGAGCATGGATTGGAGTTACGCCATCTATTGTAACACTGTCATCACCTGTCCGCATGAAGAACGTCGAACTCGCACCCAACCCGACGAAATTAGGATTTGCTAATGTGAATTGTTTTCTGATTCTAACTTTATTTGTGTTCTTTTTATGATTATATTACATTATATAACGAATAACACCTTTTCATTTATCTCCTCTAGGTATTATTAATATTTTCTCAGTTTAGGATGAAGGCAGAATGTGGTAAACTAAGGTGGGTATGCGTTTTTGAGGTGAAGAACCCGATGAACTTGTGTTCACCACTGACTAGCCGGTGAGAGGGTATATATATATATTATATTATATTATGAAACAATGAAATGAAATAATTTGATATGATTAAAATATTTATTTATCAAAACTTATCTCAAAATATAATATCCATCATATGATATGACCTATTTCCACTTATCTGTCAATTATTAAATCCCTCTTTCGTAAAATTCAGCAAGTTTTGATAAAATTCTCAGATATGCCCATCGTTACGTCCTCATAACTTCTATATTCTTTGCCATTCAAAAAGTGTTGCATTGACCGGAACAAATGATATCGGATGGAGCAATGTCCGGTGAATATGGTAGGTGACGTATAGTTTTGTAGAAATGTTTTTTTAAAATTTTATTCCAATAACTCTGTGCACGCCTTTATTCGCTAACCTAGATTAGATTACTTAACTCGTGCGGTATACATTTTCCTTGTCTCTACATCTTAACGATTTTTTTAATGTACTTCTGTATATTTACCCATGAACATCTAAGTTTGTCCGCGAGTTCTTGAATCGTTAATGGTGGATTTTGTTCAATCAGATCAGCTAAAATGTTGTCATCCACTTTACCTGGTCTTCCACTTCCAGAATTATTTTTTAAACTAAAATTTTCGGATCAAAACTGTTTAAACCGCCTCTGACATTAACGAACATTTAAAATATTTCTCAGTATATTACAAATATTTTTTGTAGCACTTGTTGCGGTCTCTTTCTTCAAGAAATGATAAAGCATAATATTTCGAATAAATTCCTCATTCGGCAAAAAACTATCCATTGTAAATATGGTTCTTAAATTTTATATTTAAAAGTCTCAATGCACCTAAGGTATGTATAGTCAACGAAACGATCGAATACGCGTTGTTAAAGATTGGCTGACGAAGCACACCTGACCATTCAAGAGCGATAACAATAAAAACGACATTTTTTTCCGGTACACCTATAATAATATTTTAATGTTTATGTTTGCAGTTCGAAATACATTTTTGCATACGAGTATAAACCAATGCTACTAAGTATTTCTCAATAAATCATGCCAGAAGTACCTATATATACGTAATTTGAAAAATATTTTTTTTTAGATTTTATCATTTTTGCTTCTCATTTTAACAACTCCACCTAAACATACTTTTTCACGTAAAAATTAATTGTAATTAATATAAAATATATATATATTACAAACATATTTACATCAGCCATGGTATAGTTAACTATTTTTAACGAGAAATTGATTGTAGTGTTAAAAAAAGTGCGGCAGTCATTAAATTATAACTTTGAAATACATATTATTAGCTTACCGAATTATTAATCCGCACCCTTCTAAAAAATTTCGTATGTGTTTTCATCGGCATATAAAACCACTACGTACTTAGTAAAATCATGTGTAGCAAACAAGACAATGTATATGGTATTTACTTTTCTGTCTAAAATCTTTGCACCAGTGTTATTTATGTATAATTAATTACTGGTCCTCTATACTCTATAATATCCTACCTAATAATGAAAAATATAATCGTTAAGTTCATGATAACTCATTTAGAATAGTATAATATTATCTTTCAATAAAATTATATTCATTAGACCTAATTTTAATCAATAATAGTTATTAAATATTTTTTTAATGAAATTACAATTTATATGTGAAGTAGTATTTTTGAATGCAGTGGAAATGAAATCACTCAGGCGTATATGTGGCATATTCAAAGTAATGACAAAGTAATAATGAAGAAATAAGGAAAGATGTTAGTATAATGAGTTAGATTAAAAGAGGATCACATAGGTGGTTTGGTCAGATGGAATGGATGAATGAGGAGAGAATGGTATGAAAGATATATAACGTAAGTATTAATGGCACCAAAAATAAAGGACGTCCGCGAAAGACTTGGCACGACCAGGTAAACCAGATACTGGAGGGTGTTTTTATTAGAAACCTCAACAATCGTCGAGCTTGTATGAGAAGATGTATGAATATGGATGAGGCGAGAATTGTGTGTCAGGACAGAAGAGTGTGGCGCTCTACCCTCTCTGCCTACCCCCGCGGAAAAAACGGCGTAATAGAAAGTTCGTTAGTTACTCGTAGTGCCGTAATAATTAAAACAAATTAGATAAATAACTTGGAAAATTACACAGATAAAAATTCTATAATATTCATATTTCCGTTAGACTACTTTACCATTTATGCCATAGTAAAAAACAGTCCCAAAAACTGCCACGTGTCACGTTTTATCATAAATAATAAATATCACAATTAGTGAATTAAAAATTAAACAGATATAGTAAGAAACGGGATTATTTTTGACGGCAGTGAAATATGCAGAGATTCTAATTCGGTAGTTCAATGTCTGTTCTATAACGTTCTTGTTCGTGACTGGCAAAAGATGAGACCGTTATTATGGGAAATTCCAAAAACTAAACAGACTCATCGGTGGAAACGTATCATGCTTTAAATAAGTACCTAATATTACTGAATCATAATAATAATACTATAAAATCATCATTTAGAAAAGTTATTACCTGTCCTTGTTAATTTTTTCAACTTAGACTTATACTTTCGCCATCCATTTCTTTAAAGCTTTAAAATTGTAACATCGAGTTATACTTGCATCGCCTTATACTCAAGTGTATAAAGTACTTATATAACTATATTCAAATTAGGCCGGCGCTACAAAGATCCACCTTGAAGTTCGTAGCCTTGAACCTTTATGACTTACAAGTAATATAATTAAAAACTTAAAATACGCTAAATTTATATAATTCACTTTAATTAATTTACCTAAAAAAATACTCACTCAATTTGTATTTGCTTACACGATTAGTATTCTATTTTTGTTCACTTTGTATCAGATTAGATTATTTTAATAAAGTAATTGTGAAGAAAAGAAATTTTAAAAACCTCGCGTCTTTCCTCAGTAAGTTATAATCAATACAGAGAGTGTATGAGGATCACCCGGTGAGACTAGTGAATTAATTTTTAGTAAAACGATGAATAAGTGCTGTTATTTAAAAAATCTTTAATACGCGAATTGTGTTTTTGTTTGACTGTACGACGCTAGGAACGTAGACACTACATAACGTAATTGCTGATATTTTTTCTAGCAGTTAGTGATTGTAAACCATTATTTAAACCAACTGTGAGTGTGATTGAATTCGATATGAAACTATGATTGGTAACTGAAATTTATTTGTAATTGCTCGTGATACCAGTGATTGATTGCTCGAAGAATTACGAATAATCAGTTACCAATCATTATTACAATCAAACAAAATCACAGTTTAAATAACGATTTAATTATCACTACTAGCAATAATTTGAATGGTTTTCCGTGAATTATCAAGTTGGAATGAACATATTATCGAAATAGACATATTATTAAATTAAAATTCGATTAAGTCATTTTTTAAATAACATGTCACATTTGCATTTTTGTAACTGCTCTAATATAATACGAGAATATTACCTATCATGCGGCCGAGAAGTCAATAATATTTGAAAACAGCAGTTTAAAAGTTAGTATCTTAAGCCATTTAAAATGATTAATACGGGTAACTATTTTTGTAAATGAGTTTTTGTTGATGTTATGAATAATAAAATTAATATGTGAATTATATTTAATGTTGAAAATATATTAATAGTACTTTAAGTATCTTATTGGTTTAGTGGTTACGTAACTCGCCTTGTGGTTAAGACACTCGCTAGTCATCTAGCAGTTAGAAGATCGAGCTTCGTTCCAGGAGACCTACAAGATAATCCTATATTCATAACATAAGCATTTAACTTAGTTTGAAAATAGTAAGAATGTGACACGTGATCTGTGTACGCATCTCATTTTTTTTTAAAAGAAAAAAATACAGTTTATCAAAAATATAAATCATTGTATCAAATTCCTACACAAAAAAAATCAGCGTGTACACAAATTCACTTTCAAATTTGGCACTATAGTCAATTAGTGCAATAGCAAAATGATAGTGGAATCGATAAATAATCGGCACCTCTCTAAATCTTTTTTTAATAGGCTTAGGAGGTGGCTGGTGGAACCGGTACCGGTAAATATGAAAATTTAAAAAATGGTGGAAGTGGGAGTTCATATAAATATTACACCATTTTTTGTCGCGCTATTTATAACGCATGACTACTGAGTAAACATATTGAATTATATGTTAAATAAGTTAAAAAGGCTATTCTTACGTAATTGTGAATTTATTCGCTGTAGACATATATATATCGTTACCTAAGCAGCAACACCGCATATCTCAATTTTTTGTCATACTTATATCATTGGATTTGAATTTTCGCGGGGAATCGTTCCATATCACTAGTATCCCATATCGTCCGCTAGGGGTGTGCAAATCAAAGAAATGTAATCACCTGTAACATTCCTGTCAACTGCGCACAAGTCAAGGGAATCGTGCCTAAGTTTAGTTCAGTTTCAGTTTAGAAAGAACCTGCTCCTCTTTACAACTCTACAATTCTACAAAAATCAACTACAAAAATAATTTAAAACTAGTTATGTGTCACTCCTGAAAAATTCTTAGACATGTGGTGCTGCTACTGACGGTTACGATATATTTATGCGCATGAGTAAAATAAATTAATCATTTTAAAAAGACATAGTTACCGGATTTATTTCAGTTGCGTAGGCTTTTTTATTTCCAAGGAAATTAATTGTTTAAAAATTAAAACTCGATCATTATCCGAAACGAGTCTTTCTATGCCGAGTAGCGCAGCAACGTCCAACTTTCGTTATTAAGAGAAAAGAAAAACAATCGCTGTCTTTATTTTCGCCCACTTGGGCCATATTTCTTTTTTGTTTATTGAAGGAAATTTATATTTCATTTTCTTTCATAACGGGCCGCTAAGAATGGCTATCAATCTACCCATTAAATTCGATACAAAAAAGCGGTCGCAAACTATTCAGACGAAATTGAAAAACATTTTTTTTTGCTATGATAATGTATTTATGAATTGACAATTTTACGTCTCGTTAAACTTCATCTTTTTCATTACACGTTCGTAAACATTTTGTTTTTGTCATCATCGAAATATTGACACATGTTTCGAATGTCTTTAAAATTGTTTCATAAAATGTAAAATAATTTATAGAATTATGAAAAAAAAAAAATATTTGTATTTTGTGATATTTAATTCATTTAAGAGAAATTTTTTTTTAGAGTAAATGCGAAAAGGTGGAAGTGAATTTGACAAAAATTTCTTAGATATTTTTTTGCAAAATAACCTTTGAAGTAAATAGTATATAAAAATGTATACTTTTAGATATAATTTGACGTATTCAACATTATTTTATTCAAAATATAATTTTCACTAGTTTATAAATAAAAAATAATAATTTATGTTACTCGTTTTGTGCAGTTGAGGAGTAGTAATGCGTGCGATACTTACCATTTGTTTAGATAATACAACAGATTTGCACGACAATTCTAGATTCTTTTCGATCCCGTAAATATGCTATATATGACGTAATTTTTTATTTTTAATTAACGTATGGACACCTTTTTTTCTGTAAAGCAAGTTTCAAAATGCCAACAAATTGGTCTGAATACCATAAAATTATTCAACAACATCTTTTGATATAATTTTTTTTCTGAGTTATTCTGCCGCACATCATCATAGTTTATAATCTAAGTGGAAATACCTCATGGTAAAAAAATATAAGAAAATATATATTTTAACATCTGACGGCCATGAAAACCACGATCAATGTTCACAGAATATATGTTGAAGTATATCGTACTTTTAAACTGACGTACAACCCACCCTCAATTTTAAATACTTGAATGACTTCATAAAGAAATCAATTTTTATCAAAACATTTCTTTCGTGATTACGGTGTTTTCGATACGTGGCGCAATACGGGGATGTAGGGGCAATTTGGCGTATTGACCTGCTCCCTTGTTACCAGAGTCGCATCTAAATGGCTCCATTGGTCCCAGAGGGTGGGAAGCCCCATTAAGTTTGGCCATGACGCATTACATGACTTGGCCTCACGCACTACCCTGAGGACGTACTGCAGAATTACTATATTTTCATTACGAAATTATTCGTTTCAATTTGCAAATGCTTTTTGTGTGTTGAGAATTGGGTTCTACAATTGTTCATTAATAGGAGTTATCGTTAGCCAAATACATTTATAATATATATATAAAAATTGGGCTTTTAATTATTATGGTAATTTATTATATTGTACAGGGTGGGCCATAAGTTTTTTCACTTTTCTAATCGCTTCTGCGCTGGAACCGCGCGAAAGAGGGGCACGCGGGCGACAGCTCACGTGAGCTTGGGCCTTAGAAATTTGGTCGCAATGGATCACTTCACGGGGGAACAACGCGCATTCTACGTAAAAGATTCTTATGTGATTGGTCGACGCCCGTTTCGGGTTCACTGCCGATTTCGAAAGCGAAGACGAAATTATCGGCTGGCAAATTTATGGCGACTGTTTTCTGGGACGCCCGACAAGTCATTTTCATGGATTACCTTGAAAATGGAATAACAATAAATGGTGAATTCAATATTAAAAATTTGAGTGCTGAAATCAAAGTAAAACGATAAGAAACGATAGAAATAAAATTTTGTTTAATTTAAGAAACCAGGTCACACAGCATCGGTTGCAGGGGCTAAAATTCACGAATTGCACTTCAAATTGCAGTCTCATCCACTTTTTCGTCAGAATCGCCCCCCCCGCGACTCGCATTTGTTCCCATATCTCAAAAAGTGGTTAAGTGGAAAGAAATTCTCCACCAATAACGATGACATATACGCCATAAATGGCTATTTTAAAGGCCTTGAGTAATCATTTTACCAAAATGGTATAATGACCCTAGAAAAGCGTTGAGCTAAGTGTATTGAGGAAACTATGTAGAAAAATAAAACACATTCGTAATATTTTTCTTTTCACTCGTTTCGAAAACTTATCAATCACGTTCACGAATATTTTTGGTGCAGCACTGCGGTTGCGATATTGCGTATGCACAATGGTTTCCTTTATCTGTTGACTCACCACATGCAACGTTAGAACCATTCACAGTGTGACCACCTTGTAGTGAGTAGTTGAAATGTTCAAGACAATAGATCAGCCCGCCGACTGTGAGATATGGTTCGTAATTCGTTTCTTGAATGCACGAAACATGAAACCATCTGACATTCATCGCCAAGTGTGTCCTATTTTGTGCTGATTTGGCGCCAAGTGATTGGTTCCTTGGTGGTAAGCGTTTTGATGATGATGATGAACTCAAAGGCGAAGAACAGACATGGTTTTCATCCCAGGTGGCGTCTTTCAATAACGAAAGTATACAAAAATTTGTACCCCGTTATGACAAGTGCTTTATTAATACAGTTGGCGACTATGTTAAGAAGTAGTTTAAGGTGTGTAGCGTTTGAAGAAAATAAAGTGTTGTAAAAATGATGTGTTTCTATTTTTAAAAATCCGGTACTTACTTGAGAACACGCCTCGTATATATTGTTCTCTTCTTACTCGGGTTCTTCCAATTCCCTTTGAGATCTCTAAATTGGTGAAGGTCGGTCCGTTCCTGGTTCTTTCAAATCCCGTACTGATTAATACCAGTACTGTGGTAGACATTTTTTTGTTTGATAATAAATAAGAGTAATGTTTTTATGGTCTACATGGAAAGAAATTTCTAAAACAGTGTAGTAAAGAAACAAACGATATTACACGTATTTTCAACAATAGCTATTATTTTTTTGGTTTTCTTTTTAATCTGCATTTTATAAGTTTCTTATTTCCTCGGGGATATTCAAATAATAGATTAATCTAAACGCATGCTGTGGAAATTTTGCATAATGGCAGCACTTTATAATCGTACTTTGATTATATATAGTAATTTATATGTTTTAATTGCGCCCAATAATATAGTATAAATATTATTATCCATATTGGAGATAATATTGGTAACCATATCGGTGACACGTGTTGTATCTGCTTCTGATGGCCGAATTAACGTGTTTGTATTACGAAATGTTTTACAAGTACATACCAATAATCCCAATCCATTATAATAATATTATTATTTACAGAACATCGCATTAGAAAACTAATTATGCTGTCATTACCACACTAGTTTTCTATTTGATAGAATTTGTAATAATTCTATTAAATATCATTTTGTAATCAAAATTACACCTACATGTGTATTATATCATAAAGAAATAAAAAAACTATGTAAAATAAATTATTTAATCAATACGTATGTAAATGAATCTGCAAAAATTGGAATTCTATTCAAAACGATAGTTTTAATATTATTACTTTTAATTATATATATCTATCATTTCATTGCAATTATTATATAGGTACATAAGTTATGTACCTACATCCTGTACCAACATTTTTTATTAATTTTAAAATTTCAGTACCAAAAAATGATTTGAGGATGGATACAAGTTAGAACTATTATGATGAATAGTTTTGTTTTCTTACTTTATCTAATCTTAAATTATTTATATGTTTATCTCTTAAAATATACCATAATTGTCTTATCTTGTTAACGAATTGAAACAACATTTTATATCATAAATAATATAACCTTGTTTACACCATATATCAAATTTAATCTAATTTTAAACTAATTCTATATTAATCTTAAAAAATTAATGTACCTGTAAACGGATGTGCATTAAAACAATACTAGACATAATCTATTTAACGCATGTAATGATTCCCATAGAACCTCTGTCTCTCGATATATGTTTATAAGCAGTAGTAAGACCCTTCAGTGAATTTATCGTACGAGTACATAAAGTTCAAACGGAAAAAACTCATAGATCATTAATATTAACTGCGAAGAATTATTTACTTATTATTGGCAAAATCTCCCTTGCTAGTAGATAAAATAAGTACACATACAATATTTGTATTATTCATTCATTATTCCGACGTTTTTATGTATCTAAATATCTTTATATAAAGTCAAATAATTTTTATTTTTTTAAAATACTGTTTATGTAAATGCCTTCGATAGCTGGTTCCCAGGTTTCCGATTAACAAGAAGCACACATATGATATATAAACTACACTAACCATTTTAATTTTTCTGTCTTTCTGGTCCGATGCTGTTGTTTTTTTGTAGCTAGGACATAAAATACATCTTTGGATTTCGACCGACCGAAGCGAGCGCTGGTGAATTATTTGGACCGCTGGACTGGGCGAAGCACGGGATGTAACAAGAATGACGCCTGTCGGATACCGTTTTCTTAGCTTTCCAAATAAAGGCGGTAATACTCACACACATACATGTACATTATTATAAACCAGGAAACCCAGTGGTGCCGATCGAAGTAACAAGGCGCGTAAACAAGGATTTTCAAATCTAAACTCGAGAGTGACCTTCAAAAATTTTGCAGACATATTCATTAACTATTATCTGAAAATGTCGCAAAAGATTAGAGATTTTATAATCACAACCTATCGTTGATTTTAATTAATATATAATTTATCTTATTTAATATATAATTAATTTTTGTAATCATCCAAATTGTGTATAAAATAAATTCACTTAGAATTAACACCTAAACAAAGATATGTTACACGCGAAATCAATGTACAGCGGCCAGCATGTATAACAACTTTAATTTATCGCGAACATTCATACGCTGGAATTTTAGAATATATTTCCAGCTATATCACAGATGGCTGTGTCCGCAGTAGAAGGATTCTGTTTTTTAAATGTATTATGAGTACCTACTCAAAATTAAAAGAATGAAATATAATTAGTTTCGCTCTGTCCCGAAATGACACACATTTTTGTATACAAAGGAAATGAAACTACGCAACAATGCATTCTCCATCTATTCTATTATGCCCCAGGACCTACAACTACCAGTAGTTAATTACTTAATTTCATATTTAAAATAACCTTAATGTGGCAAAGAGGATAATATAATGTATCCTTGGTTACGTTCAAAAAACAAAATTGTCATAACATTAAAATATGATAATAAGTATAGGATGTCCAGCGGAAAAATTTCAAGATTAAATTGTAATTGCTCGAAAACCATCGGGGTGAGGTAAGAGGTGAGTATTGTCCGACGCGCGTGATTTGCTGATTTTCCAGTCGCAATAAGTCACTGGTCGGGAGCGCACCGCGCGTTCGCGATCGATGTACTCTCTTTATTATTCGACGAGTAAGTTATGAGCCGAGCACGAAACTTATCTGGTGCTGGGTTCAAAAGTTTAGACAAGAAGGGACAATGGTTAATCAAACTCCTCCGGGACCATTAACGTCAGCAGCGACGCCAGAACATGTGACTCAAGTTCGACGTGAAATTTTGCGCAATCCGCGTACATCGATATGGAAGATTGTAACCTGTACTGGAATAAAAAAATCAACAGTGTGCGTTATTTTGAAAGAAAAACTACAGTTTCACCCATACAAACTGCACATCGTGCAGTTTCTCAACGAAATTGACTATTTTTTACGTGAAACCTTAACGAGAACGATGCACGTTTTGGAACAGTACGAACGCTTGAAAACATGTTGTTTATTGACAAAGTACATTTTCATATCGATGGCTATGTTAATAAATAGAACATGAGATACTGGTTCCCCGACGACCCAAGGGAACGCCATCAAAAACGTTTGCATTTTCCACAAACGACAGGGTGATGTGCAATTTCTACCCGTGGGATAATTGGCCCTTATTTTTTAACCAGCGAGAGACAGTCACTGCTGACGTATATTACCGAATGATCGACGATTTTTTGGTACCACAACTGCAGCTGTTTCCCGGGTTCAACAATAGAATACAATTTCAGCAAAACGGGGCCACTCCACACACAGCTAGAATTTCAAAGGAAAAGCTGAGTGGAATTTTTCCCAATAAATTAATCAGCAAGTACGGAGACACCCTGAGCACCTCGGTCACCGGACCTTACACCGTGCGACTTTTTTTTGTGAGAATAGTTGAGAGTTTTTAGCAACAATCCTCGAACAATTCAGGCCTTACAAGAAAATATCCGCCGTGAAGTTACTGCCATTTAACCAACGCTTTACTCTCGCATGTTCGCAAATTTAAGAGTCTGATTACAAGAGTGTCTTGAGAGAAATGGACGGCATTTAGACGATATTGTTTATAAAACGTAAAGTCTGCATCATTAAACTCCATTTTGTATAAATAAAATATGAGAACAACATTGTAGTTTTTTTTATTATTTACTATTAAACTTAAAAATTTTCCGCTGGACCCCTTTTATTATTTAAGGATATTTTCTGATAATTATATTGTATCAAAAAAAATCTTTTTCAATTTTAATGGAAAAATAATAAAAAGTACGTCTTCCACATTGATATAAACCATCCTATTATGAAGGCACCAATAAACTACAAGCTACAGTTGAGGAAGATTCCAGAAGTAACAAAATAAGCCTATTTAAATTGTTCCATAACATTATTCTATTGTTCAGGCCATATATCAGTTTAGCCCATGCATAAACAATGTCACCTTTCTGCGCAGTCATTCCGCCCCTTCTCGTAAAAAATATTGCGGACATAAAAAATGCTTTCTCTCCTGAATATTATTCTAATTTGTTTACCTTTACTTTTCTCTTATCAATCTCAGTATAAGACTTTCAAATATCACCCAGGTTTATTTTCAAGGCTGAGTTTACAAAAATAAGCGCACAAAAATAATACATAAATATGTTCTGATAAATTATACGTTCCACCAGTCGAGCACACAGTATTACAAGGGTCATTAAACATTAATCCAAGCACAGATTAATCAAACTATGTAAAATACAAAAAATATTCCATCTGTTTACATAAGGGGTGGAGAAAAATGTAGGAAGGGTGATAGGAATTTTATATATAGAGACAGGACAATAAAGACTCGAGGACCAACCAGGAGGAAATATGACGTATCTGTATTTTCTCTCCTGAAGTCACAGCTCCTGAACTTCAGGAAACTTCTATGATCAACCCGAAGCACTGTGATACACAAAAGTGATTTCGGCACGCACACGCGAGGAACCGAATATACTAGCAACAAGTAACTTTACCAAAACTTCAAGTTAGCGACGAGTATATAGCAAAATATTTACTATCTTTAACAGTTCAAAAATCATAGACAATACACAGAAAAAGTTGCTATAATGTGTTAAGAAGGATATAATGTGTTTTTTCCAGTGTGATGGGTTTTTTTTTATGAATATCCGATTCACCATAAAGATAATTCATATTATAGAATACATTTAAGTTACGAAGTATTATTTATGTTATGAAAAGAAAAGCAAAAAATATATAAATAAAAAATAAAAAAAGTTCACACATATATATAAATATAAACAAAACGTAGATACTCATTCCAGTTACGGCCATTATTGTATCTGTAGCTATTCTATAGTCGTTGCCATTCTTTGGTCAGGGAACCAGCTTTACCTGAGAACGCTGCTTGCACTAGAGAGTTGGTGCTGAGCTCCAGCCGCAGCTTTACACCAGAAACTCGATGTCTCAGAAGTGGAACGAATCCATGTATACGACCATCGGCAAACTTTGTATGTAAATTAAATGTATTAATTAGAAAGATATGCATTAGATAATACATGTTCCCCGGACAGGAAAAGATCCAGGCTTGAATCTCGGCAGCAATAACAATATTTTTGAATAAAATTGGTTTTATGTGTACATCTTTCTAATTAATACATTTAATTTGTATTTAAATAAACCAATAATTGTTTGTAATCAATATTTAAAATTACAAGACTGAGTACTTATGTTTGAACTATCTATTTTGGTTCAAACATAATCGCTATTAATTTAATATATCTAAGAAACATTTTTTGTAATTCATATTTTTCACAGTTAACAGAATTTGCCATAAGTTCTAAAAAATATTTTGATATGTTATACTGGTTATTACGTAGTAAAGAATATTTTATCTAAATTATTGAGTCTTTTGCTGAATCTTGGATCTGTCTCGTTATTAATTTTAAATGGGTACTTTTGACTTTCATTTAAATACTGAGCCAAAAAGCAAAACAGGAAGGAAAGAAAACCCCCAGGTTTTGTACAAAGTGGCATTTTATTCTGTTGAATATTATAAACATTTGTTTTGTGGCGAATGAATAATGCAGATCGTTTACACTGCGTCTGATGGCGCCATATTAGTGCTGTTTTGTCAAAAGGGTCTGACATTTTTCTTCCGAAACCTAGTGCGGTCCACACAGACTGTTCTTTCATTCGACGACCCAAGAAATTGCCCCTAAAATTAAAGCGTTCAATCTAGATCTTTTCCCTGTATTGTTTCAGTTTTTATTAATTTACTAGAAATAGAATGAAAGGTTATATTCTTTCAGTTTTGAATTTAATTAACTACTTTATTAGAGACAATTCAAGTCAATGTTTTACAATCTACTACTAGTGCAATTTCATTTATTTAATCAAATTTATACACGTGTGTTCGTGTCTAGATTAATATCAAAATATATGTTTTTATATGCCTTTAAAATTATATCATTCTTATTTGTAAAGATGTTTTTTTTAGTTTGTCTTTCGAATTGATAACACTTTTTCCAGCGATAACCAATTTGGCAACTGACAGATGATTTATGCTCAGTTTGGTTTGCCATTTTACCATGAATAAACTTACGCCAGAACAACGCTTGCAATTTTATTTCTAAAATTGTGGTTCAGTACGCAAAACTTATCGTGCGCTACGTCCATGTAATGGTCGACATAATCGTTCATCCGAACAAGTAATTCGAATAACCATGATTCGTTTTCGCACCATGCATACTCTAATTGATAATACGCATCCTTAGAAACGTCGTACAGTGCGCACCGGAGGAGCTGTTGCTG
The DNA here is from genome assembly GCA_031772225.1 of Eubasilissa splendida. NCBI lineage: Eukaryota > Metazoa > Arthropoda > Insecta > Trichoptera > Phryganeidae > Eubasilissa > Eubasilissa splendida. Next base: position 19,922,790 of record CM062851.1, on the reverse strand, counting down.
CAGTAGAGCGTATTATTGAGGAGGACCCGAATGAGTCGATTCGCCATCGAGAGCGCTATAGATACATGATAACTGACTTTTTCGTTCCCCAATTGAATGACATTAATATGGAAGAGCTGTGGTTTCAACGAGATGGTGCAATATACTACACAGCGCGCACCACAATCAATTTATTGAAGGAAAAGCGCAAAAGGATGAGCGCATAATTTCGCGTAATGGACCTGTGAATTGGCCTCCAAGATCGTGTGATTTGGATTATTTTCTGTGGGAATATATGAAATCGCTAAGTAATAATAAACCAGAGACGATAGACGACTTAAAAGCCAACTTTGTAGGTCTTGTAGGAAAATTGGACATTAAAATCGCGTCGTCCATATACGTGAAATCATATTTAAACACTAATGGCATAAAATTATCTTTCCAATAAACTCAATACTATGGCCATTATCAAGATTTTTATGTGTTTATATTTCATTTTAAAGTTCTATACCTCTTAAAAAACATTATTTATAAGCTGTGATTTTTAATTATTGACTAATAACGCTATTAAATAACAATATAGTTCACAAATTAAAATCCCAGTACATTTTATAAAGTGTATTTTAGTTGAATACTATAAATATTTGATAATGGAAGCTATCTCACATTATTGCCACAATTGAAAAAAATATTAATTAAATTAAATTAATAATTGTTTCATGGTGAAAAGATGTAGTATATAATGCTTATGCACTCAAATGTCAAAATGTTGATGGATTAATTAATACCCCATTATACTTCACCCATCCACTCACATGTTCGTTTGAATTATAACGCAGTGTGTTTGCGTGTGTTTGTATATGTGTATGTGTTTGGGTGGATGTAGGTTTGTATATGGCCAGAGTAAGAGAAACAAGATATTTATTGATGTTCGAAGTACAGTTACGCAATAAAAGGTCTACAACGAGAAGCGTTGGTTAGGGTTAGGTTAGCGTCTGGAAGGATCCTGCGAGTGAAGTGATGTACTCTAGGCAGCTGCGGCGCGTTGTATTGGCACCTGTTTTTCGGTCGGTACCGACGTTATTTTAAGGTTGATGACAGCCCAGTTTTATATACAGGTATTTGCTAGGTGCGTGCAGATTATAGAAGCGATAGACCTCCACTGTTTCTATAAAAAAAAATGTCATTCCATGTATTATCATTTTTTTAAAATGCAATTAAATTATTTTTTCCTTGAATGAAGAAAAAATCATCTATATATGAAACAAATGTTATCAATATTCATTTTTCAATTAACATTAACAGATCTTTCGTAGGGACTTAACCTCTTATCGAAATTCAAATATATATTAACAATAACATAAGTAACGTAATTGGTTTTGCTAACTCCACAATATTTGATATAAAAAAAGACATTTACGAAAAATATAATGTTAATATAAAAGGCGATCAAGAGAAAGAAGATTTTTGTTGGTAATCTGTTCTGGAACAAGCAGTCCGAGTCCCGAATATGAAAAAATAGAGTCTCTAATGCGTCGGGGGAACAATTTCCTTGCAGAGGAGAGAGGGAAAACATCTTATGGAAAACGAGACAAACTTTCTACAAGAAGCGGCCAACAGTTGGTGTTAGAAACGTATTCAGTAATATCGCCCGATTTACATCACACCGATTTGTACTTTCGTTGTTTGAAGTTACTCATAAAAATGCTATTAAGGAATTAAAAATGATGATCTATGATCTGCGCACCTTTGGTAGGTGGTTGCAAATACAATTTAATATTATCAAAAAAAAAAAAAAACTGTTACCTCAGTATAACGTAGTTAAACCAATTAAGGCAAAAAAAATCTGATCAGACATAGGATTTACTTTTTAGGCGCGCATACCTACACATGTCACCTAGCAACAGCTAGTATTAAGTGCGGCGATATTTTTATTTTTTTAAACTGTTGCTGGAGTTTACGAACGATAATACAAAATGCATATTTATTACAATACTAATTTTTGGTTTTTTAATTAAGTACCGGATTTATTTTTAAAGAAACACCACATCATTTTTACAACACTTTACTTTCTTCGGACACTACACACCTTCAACTATTTCTCAACATAATTGCCATCATTATAAAGGCACCTGTCATAACAGGGCACTAATCTTTGTATACCTTCGTCATAGAACGACGCCGCCTGGGATGAAAACCGCGCCTGTACTCCGTCTTTGAGCTCATCATCGTCATCAAAACGCTTGCCACCAAGAATGATTCCACAGGAAAACATTCCATGTATTTTCTTCTGAATCGCACGATGGAGATTTCGTAACGTAGCACGGTAGCCATTTTTGTTGATTATTGAATTCAACGAGCAACATGCCTTGTCTGTCACAGTAAACCGTGCACGTGACATTCAGAGTGGAAATTGTCTGTTTGAATGTATTCTTCACCGGTGACGTTGAACGCCTCCACTCCAATGTCAACTAGTTTTATATTTCGTGCATTCAAGAAACGAATCACGGACCGTATCTCATAGTCGGCGGGCTGATCCATTGTCTTGAACATTTCAACCACTCAATACAAGACGGCCACACTATGTGAATGCCTCTAATGTTGCATATGGTTAGTCAACAGATAAAGTAAACTATTGCGCATGCGCAATATCACAACCCCAGCGCCTGGAATATCTGGCAACGGTACTAACTTAAAAAATGTTCTTCATATATTATTTATGATAAATAACAACTCCATTAGATTTTTTAGAAAATACTACTTTGGTATTTTATCTTACTGGAAATAGAGACTGTACAATAATATCCTAATTAATGCTTTCTGAATGCGTCAATCTGCTTTCACTGTACCTTTTAAATATATGCATAGATCGATAAAATAAATATGTTTTTTTTATTGTGACAGTATCCCCGAGAGAAGCGAAAAAATTATATTGGGAATAATATTTCCTGTTTACCGTCTGGCGCTATTATTACCAACGTAGTAAGCGAACAAATTATTATTAACATTTTATAATTAAATTTAAAAAAAACAAATTTAAGTAATGAAAGATATTCAATCCCTGAGTGTTGCGCCACCCAGTCCAATGTCACGGCGGGATTGGAGGGTGGTACTAGGTGGCTGCAGGGAGGGTAGCTTTCAAATTACGCGTGAAATACAAATTCTTGTTCTGTGCCAACCGGCATGCGGCACTTGCCGTTGTGGGCGAATTCACGGATGGATGACCAACACTCCAGCCCGGCAACCGAATTTAGTGGACGATTGAAGAGGAGATTGCACCAAAATACATTTCACGTTACACTAATGCTTGATTATTTTACTTTAAGGGGTGAGGTATATATTTTTTTTATTAATTAAATAAAACCAAAATAAATAAAAATGACAAAAAACGTATAAATATAATATAATAAACATTATTTATAAATATGAATTAAATATTTTAATATCACAGACCGTATGTTCTGAATAATTACAATTTCACAATAATAATGTGTTCTCCTAACATTATTTATATTTTTGTGAGACATTTCAGATTAAATAAAATGGATTAATTTGTCCTGGCGTTATCTTGCGTGCATCATTCAAATGTTTTTGGAATCCATTGCTTAATATAAAATTGATAGTTAAATAGAATAACAGATGTATCATTTACAGAAGATGACATATAATAATATATAGGAAAGTCTCTATTTTGTTGGAATCTTAAACAGTTAACATTGGTTATGTAGTTCTATAGAAAGGAAAAGTTCCAGGTTCGTACCTTTCCGGTGGAACAAGTAAACAATTATCGATAAATAGATTTTTTTGTATATTTTCTAATTAAATTACGTAACTTGGTTTATTATTTATGATTTAACGAATATAAACATTGTTCCCTCTAACGTATGTGGGTGTACGCGCACATGAACATACATAGTGTACGCAAAAAAATATAGCGTGCGCAAAATTTTTAACAAGACTTCTTTTTCGTGTGCTACGTTTTATCGAAATTTGGCGACCATATTTCGGTATGTTAATTTATCCCGTATGAAAACACAAATATTTGGGTATTGAACCACTTTCTGAGGTTACACAGCCAAGATAATCCCTTTTTATCTGCGCGTCTGCTGTTTTCTATCTTTCCCTGCATGAGTTGTAAAATACCATGTACAAAGTATGCAACTTTCCTTGATAGTTATTATTAATTCTCTTAATTTATTTATGCGTCTTAATACTTCTTCATTAGTAATGTGGTCAACTCGGGCCCTACCAGTAGCCTTATACTGGTAAGGTAATATTTTTCTTATATTCTCCCCAGCGAACAAATAATATGTAACGTTATTTCTTTTGGTCAAGGAAATGTATGTTTTAAGAAGCAACTTTAATAAAACATGAATTTATCATTCAATTCTACTTATTTATTTTATTATATTAATGTGCATCAAAAAATACTATCTTCGTTTTTCTGGATATATGGACCTTCCATTAATAACAGATAAAAGTTCTGATGTTCGGCTACCATTCTTCATCGAAATATAATATTTTTTCATAATGGCTTAAACAAATGGTAAAATGTTCTACTCTTTCCTCTCTACCTGTATTTTTATATGTGAAATAATCATATTAATATTTCATCTATAGTATTAAAATAGCAGTTTTTTATTTAATCTAAAACATTCTAAAACATTTTTAGTTAAATGCATTTAACCTTAAGTTTTAAGCTATTTTTAATCAGTAAGCTTTCAGCTTTATTTAGATACTTTTTTATTTATATTATTTAGTTAAAGTTAAGCCAACAGGTGGATAAGACTTCCTCTCGATTGTAGTACTGCTGGTGAATTATTGAATAAAAATAATATTTCAAAATGATACCGTTTTGATGTTATCTATGTTCAGCGGAAAAATTTCAAGATTAAATTGTAATTGCTCGTAAACCATCAGGGTGAAGTAAATGGGAGTGGTATTGTTCGACGCGCGTGATTTGCTGATTTGCCAGTCGCAATAAGTCACTGGTCGGGAGCGCACCGAGCATTTGCGGTTGAGCAATATTTAAAGTGCGATGATTCATTGGTTCGTGCGCGTCGCACTTTTTGTACTCACTTAAACATTCGACGAGTAAGTGATTGGCCGAGTACGCAACTTACCTGGAACGTTTTGGAACAGCACGAATGCTTGGAAACATATTGTTTACTGGCGAAGTACATTTTTATATCGATGGCTATGTTAATAAATAGAACATGAGATACTGGTGCCTCGACCAATCCAAGAGAATGCCATCAAAAACGTCTGCATTGTCCAAAAACGACAGTGTGGTGTGCAATTTCTGCCCGAGGGATAATTGGCCCTAATTTTTTTAACCAGCAAGAGACAGTCACTGCTGACGTGTGTTACCGAATGATCGACGAATTTTTGGTACCACAACTTCAGCTGAACAACAACAGAACATAATTTCAGCAAGGCGGGGCCACTCCATACACAGTTAAAATTTCAGAGGAAAAGCTGAGTGGAATTTTTCCCAATAAATTAATCAACAAGCACGAAGACATATCCTGAGCACCTCGGTCACCGGACCTTACACCGTGCGACTTTTTTTGTGGAGATAGTCGAGAGTTTACAGCAACAATCCTCGAACAATTCAAGCCCTACAAGGAAATATCCGCCGTGAAGTTGCTGCCATTGAACCAATGCTTTGCTCTCGCGTGTCCGCAAATTTAAGGAGTCCGATTGCAAGAGTGTCTTGGACGGCATTTAAACGATATTATTTATAAAACGTTAAATCAGCATTGTTAAACCCCATTTTGTATAAATAATTGTAGTTTTTTTAAATTTAATACTAAACTTGAAAATTTTCCGCTGGACACCCTTTACAATATTTTTTTGTCAAGTAACGTTAAATTAAATACACATTAAATAAAACGTATAAATGGTTCTTAAAAAATCGCATAAAATACGTGTTTTCATCTCGGTTTCGTTTCATTGTTCGCAAAGTCGGGATATAATATAAAAATCCTCAGATATCACTGTCCGGCGGGTCCCGGGACACATTGCCGCCAATCTTTCTGGGCTCCTGTTGTAATTTATCGTCGCCAGAGGCGCTTTCCTTTGTACATTATTCAGGAGGTAGTTTTTCTTCCCCTCGTGGTCTAATACGCACAAGGCTTCTCGGAAGAAGCTGGACGATATAAAATGAGACAATTTTTTAAGTCATTTGTAAAAGTGTTTTTGTGACAATTGAATTTATAAGAAACGCAAATTAGAATTAAAAAAACTCTGGATTTCTGAGACATTTAAATACGCGTTATCATATAAAAGAAAAAGAAGTATTGATAAAATAAATTAAAAATGGAGTCTTTTTACGAAGCACAAAGGAGACATCTTACGCAAGATCACGATCTGTCACATCTGTTTAAATACAAAAGTTTCACAAAATTCAGGTATTCTGTATATTTATATAAAAATATATATTCTTCACCGGGGCGACACATCTTCTACTCGTCACTCACACAAGTAAACAGATTAAATAAATACACAACTTTTCATCAGTTTATGGGACAATTTCAGAACGATTTAGGATTTTAGAGAGTTCTCGCCCACTGCTCTCAGCATACGTATACGTGTGTATACCCAGTCTTCCAGGAGGGCATACTTTGCAGTCGCTTGGTCAACCTTTTGGACAAATTATCTTGACATAATATGATAATTTTTGCAAAATAAAGTTAACCCTGTAAACGAACGAACATACAGTTTGAATACATCTAACTAACTTAGCATCAGCAATATTTGAATATGTCCAAAAACACTTAATAACAGTGTCTTTGTAGGTAAAAATCCAATAATTGTGTGTTTTTAGACATACTCAAATATTGCTAATATAATATACTGGTCAAAATAAGAAAATATATAAAAAATATTGATTTTTCAGGCGTATTCTAGTATAATATGTTAAAATCATTTTACAAATAAAGAATATAGATTTAAAATAATTTCAAAAAAATCAGATTCTCATAGTGATGACATATATGCTGTTTAAAAAAGGAAAAATTAATTATCGAATTTGGTCCATAGATGGCGATGGTGTAGTGGTACTCGAAGCGAGTCTACATTCTAACATATATACAACTTTCAAAAATGTGATAAATGTGGAGATTGAGGAGTGAGAATTGATGAACGTTATATAATATATAAATATAATATAAAATAGCTTTGTCTCTATGAAATATCTGATATTTGTTTAACTTACCATCGTCCCGTTTTTCTGTGGGGATAGATTGAGAGGATGGAACGCTACACTATTTGGTCCTCGCACACAATTCTAACCTACATCTACATTCATACATCTTCTAATGCAAACTCGTCGCTCGTTGAGGCTTAACAGGATATTTTAACATTATTCAGTACCTGATTTAGTTGGTCGCGTCAAGTCTACCGCGAACGAAATACTCATGTCAAATCATTTTCTTTCCATTCTCCCCTCATTCATTCGATCTATATTAGTTTCATATTCACTTTTAATTTGTTCTATCGTTAACAGATTTGTCACACATACGTCTAAATGATTATATTTCCACTGCATTCAGTTTACTTTCGTTGCTCTTCTGTCGGCTCTAGGCTTCACTACTATACATCAGTGTTGGTACTGGAATTCTATTTTGATATTATGGTATCTTTCTCATTATTTCCGTTCCAATCAAACATACGAGGCGCGTTTTTTAAGTAAGTACCATTGCCGGATATTACCGGTGTAACGCTGAGATTGCGATGTTGCGCAAGCGCATTAGTTTCCTTCATATCTTGACTCACCGCATGCAACGTTAGAGATATTCACATAGTGCGACCATCGTGTAGTGAGTGGTTGAAATATTCAAGACAATAGCTCAGCCCGTCGAGTGTGAGATACGGGCCGTGATTGGTTTCTTGAATCGGTTTCATCGCCAAGTGTGTCCTGTTTTGTCCTGATATGGCGCCAAGTGATTTCCATATTTTCCTTCATCTGAAACCGTTCCTTGGTAACATGCGTTTCGATGATGATGATGAACTCAAACATGGTGTTCATCCCAGGAGGCGTCGTTCTATGATGAAGGAATACAAAAATTAGTGCCCCGTTATGACAAGTGCCTTAATAATGGTGACGACTATGTTGTAAAAATGATTTTGCGTTTCTTTAAGAAAAATTCCGATACTTCTTAAAAAACGCACCTAGTTCTTCCCAAATACACTAACCCGTCTACTTGTTCCAAACATCCATTTCCTACTAGTATTTCACACTGAACATATTATGTTTTACTTTTTTCATTGTGCAATACAATCACTTTAGATTTGCTAACATTCATCATCGGGGCACTTTCAGGTCACCGAAGTAATCATAAGGTCATCATAAGGTCACTGAATACGTCGTCTGAATTTAATCTTTAAATGTCTGTAAATAAATAAATACGTACCAAAAAATGTTTTACAAGGGAATGTAGATGTCATTTTTGGACCGTTGTCACAAATGCGTCGTTGGGTTATGAAAAGTTACCCACCATTTTCGCTATTACTGTTTTTGCAATGTTCCCTAATGTAATCCTGGTTTATTTTATTTTCCTCGTAATTCGATTTTTGGCTTTCACTTTCAATTGGTATTGTTAGTAGATACAAATATTTTTTGTTACGCGTACCTGCTGCCGATGCATTAGATTTAAATGCAATAAAGTGAAGTTTAATTTTTCAAAGTTACCCAGGATTCAGATTTAGTACTAAATTAAAATAGGTGGTTAATTAAAGAGTGACGACGTATGCAAAATTGCATCCAAGCAGGGAGATGTCAGACGTTTGAGGGGTGAGGTAGGGTCATTTTATTTTTCTCACGGTTCCAGAGTGCAAGTGCGCAAAATTTGGAAAGGATGGCTTTTAACATAATACACATTTATAGGATGAGCAGGGAAGAGGAAAAGATTTCGCAGGGTCCTAAAGACTAACTACTTAAAATTTGATATAGATCTGTTGAAGAGTGTAGGGTTATATGTATATAGAACAAACGGACATTCATTCAATGGGGAGGGAGTTTGACACAAACCCTTGAGAGACGATGTTTACAAATTTGATTCAGACAGGGGGAGTTTGATATGAGAGTGCAATAAAGAAGAAAATTTGGAAGAAATTATGTATAATATACACTTATATCGGCGGTAGGAGAAGGTGCCTTTATTTTGCGTCCAAAAATTAAACAAAATTTGATAAAAATATCTCCCTAGGTTTTTCGATGTCTTATTTTTTATTCGTTGTAGTAACGGTACGTACTGCTCACAAACAATCACGTATATTGTTATAAATTCATAAATCGTATTTTTGATAAATTTAATCGACATATTTTAGCCATAGTTTAAAAACCTAATGGACTGCAAGCGTCGAATTTCCTACCATTCTGCTTTTCTACGTAATATATGTACCAATCGGTTTGCGGTGGTAATCCCCCATTCGTCTTTATTAGGGGGCAGTAAACGAAGATTCCCTCGAATTAAATTGTGCAAACATTTGTTCTGGATAAGAAAAACTCCAGCGGAGAACGGGCCGGTCACTTCGCGTGTAGAAAGAAATCTCGCTCCTTTATGGCCTATACGTCATCATAAACACATTTTTACTGATCTGTAAACAATGATTAATAGTTGCAAAAAGGATTGTTATGATAAAATACGGCATTCTTTAAAAAGTGGTGTTTATTCACATAACAAAATAATCGTTGTTCAGATACAATACATAGTTATTATACAAATTATCAGATACGTAAAGTAATGCATTATATTGGTATTTTAAGGTATAGAAAAGTGATCCAATCAGAGAATACCTAGTTCTTTTCATGATTTATTGCTCGTAGTAAATACATTGTAACTAAATAAATGTTTTATATTTATATGTAGGTAAAATCTTTTCGTCTAAACAAAAATCATTTTCTAAATACGTTTACTTTGTCCCTTATTTTCGGATTTTTTTTCATACTTACTTCAAACAAGCATTTGTATCAATTAAAATTCTTTCGATGTTAATTTACATGCTTCGCTTAGAGTAAAAGTCTAAAATATGGACTTCAAATTAAAATCTGTCAGATAAAGACAGACATTGTTTTGCTGTCAAACAGAATACCAAATGACAAGTTTAGTATGGAAGCTATCAAACAGAATACTAAATGACAAGTTTTAGTATGTAACTTACGTACAATTGCTTATCTGAATTGTACCAAGAGTAAACAGATTTAATTTGTATATCCTTAATTATTATTGCTATCACGCTGTGGGCATAAAACGTTACATCGAAGCACGATTATAGTAGCTGTTAGATTTTTATTAAATTATGTTTTTGCTCTTTCTTTCTACACTATAGAATAGTGAATTCATAGAAATTTTATTTCAAGTAAGAAGTCAAAAGAAAAATGTTTGTACCGTTTCAATTGCATTCATCTCAATATCTAGAAAATGGTTCTACAAATTGTTGAATCAAAATACTTGGAAATTTTCGAATTCCTCTCATTTCTTAAACTTGTTCGATGTCTGATCGGGAGTGGTTTGCGACAAAACAAATAAATGAACGTGTTGACTATATTACCATAAATCTATAGGATATAAATAGATTAACGTATTAAATAACAATTCTTATACCATCACCACCTGTGAAACAAAATATTATATTAAAATCTTTGACATTTCTGTTCTAATAACATCTAAATTGTTTACCCGGAAGCAAACCAACATTATTGATTCAATATTAGGAAATTTATCAGACAAAAAGTACGTAGTCTAAATAAATATAATTATCAATTTTAAAAAAAATCATGGTTAACAAAGTTGAACAGCAAAAACAGATGCTTCTTGAAGATATATACATGAATACAAATTAAATGTATTAATTAGAAATATATACCTACATATAAAATCAATTTTATCGAAAAATATTGTTGTTACTGCCGGGATTCGAACCTGGATCTCTTCCAATCCGGAGAACGAGCATTAATCGATTATGCTATACCAACACAGTGTATTGACGACAAATGTTCGCATCCCGGTAGCAACAACAATATTTTTGGACAAAAATGATTTTATATATATATGTATATATCTCTAATTAATACATTTAATTTGTATTTAAAATATCACAGACCTATGTTCCGAGTAATTACAACTTCACTATAAGAATGCGTTCTCCTTAGTAATATATATATTTGATTGAAGTCAACTTCAGTTATTAAATGAACGCAATGTTATGGAGAAAAAATTCAATTTAAAACATGTCATATTTTAATATAATCAACAAAAAGTTTTTAATTCAATTTCTTGTCAATATTTGATTTTCAATTTTGTTAAAACTATAATTTTGGAAATCCTTTCATTTTTCAATACGTGCGACTTTCTCATTTTATATCAGTATAGTCAATTACGTCGAATAAATCGATGAATAAAAATGAAAACTGTAATTTCTGTAAAGCACGCCACGATTGGTAAATATTGAGTGTTACCACATGCGGCTCAGGCATGTTGACAGAGCTTTTTCCAATGGCCGGAATAAATATTAGTATATTGGCAATCCATTCCAACGTGGCAACACTTGCGGGAAACGAACATATAGATTCATCCAAGTGGATTTGAATTGAAGAGATGGGTATGATTACAACTCTGTTTCCGAACAATCCGAAGATTGGTGGTTTGCGGAAATATTTCGAAAAAATATACCTACACGCTTGTGCGATATTCTTGTCGAGAGACTCGTGATAATATTTATTTTGTTGTCGGGTAAATGTCAGTCCAATATTTGTTCACGCAAAAATAGTATGATTTTATTATTATTCCTCATTATAAAGAAAACATTATTTCATCATATTATTAAAAGAGAAGAAAATAACCATTATTAAATTTATTCGTTACATACCTTAAACATATTATTTGAAATTAGTTTTTTCCGCAACAGCTAAATAAAATGTATTTCTTTTGAGTACGTATATCAAAGCATAAGTATGTATTATGATAATTTTATATATAGCTAATGGTTTTCTAATATATATTCTATGAATTCGGAACAATGATATACTTTGAACATAGTAATGTTCGGTACCGTCCGCCTTCCCATCCTTCCCCTGCCGCAAGGGAGCGGTCAGTCGATTGGCAACCTTGAGTCGGAACGGTTAAACGCTGTTATCAACCTCGAGGGTACGTGAGTCCATGTGTCGACCTTTGGCGAATCGGTGATATAATTTCATACAGTCAGAAGCGGAATTCGGTGAGTCTCCTTTTCGATCAGTAAAGAGGCAGGTGGAAGTGTATTCTAGAAGTGGTCAGGAACCATATAGGTGATGATTAATTAATAAAATAAATATTTTTGGATTCTGCAAAACAATGGCATATAGAAACTATTCGGGAATGTGGATAATAATAAAGCATGCTGTCTTTTTGATCACTATTTCAGTGAAAGATAATTTGCATAACTGGTGCAAACTTGAATTAACTTCTCTATTACGCTATTTCTCATCGACCCCCCTAGCCATCCTTACACGCAATAGTCTAGCGCGGGTTGAAAATTGCAGAGATAACAAGACAACTGCATGAAAGCAGAAGAACTGCATATCAACTTTGCTAAAGGCGAATGTTTGCAAGTTTGGCGGATTTTAATGTTTAATTAGCAACTCGTTAAATAGGTTTGCATTAAATACAAATTAACGTGTAACTTTGCTGTCGGTGCGAAATCGGCTTTGGAAATATGAATATAAATCTAATTAATATTTGTCCTTCCTAAATTGTATTTTTGCATTCAAAGATAAATTAAGGAAACCATTCACACATATATAATTAGTGATGACAAAAAATGCCACTCTTGACTCACTAGTGTAATTGTGATTGATAAGTGTTTTTATTGTTTTTAATAATTCCAAATTATCTAATTTAAGACCAACATTGTTAATATATTAATTAAATAGATAATCCCAAATTGCTATCAAAAGTCAAACAATTGTTAATTTTCTTATTTTTAAGCGTGGTCGAAGATTATTTATGCATTGCAAATAAAATTATTCGTTTTTACACAACTGTTTGAATTTTAGTGAGAAAGAACTATTTATAATATAGGTATATAAGAAAAAAATAAAATTTATACGGATGTTCTATCGTATGTTTACGACATACTATTCAAATATACATTAATATTTTTACTATTTTTTGAACTAAGTTAAACGCTTATGAGAAAGAGAATTTACTTGGGAGTCTCCTGGAACGAGGATCGATCTTTCAACCTATTAATTATTAAACTGATGAATAGTGATGTCATACGTCAATAGAAACTATTAATTATCAATTCCACACAACCGACAACAATATTTCAAATGATGGACCTCGTAATGGTTTCAGAAACGTCGGTCAGTGAAGTTTTTATACGCATTGCAGAACTTTTAAAACTATTCACAATAACTCGACATATTCTAAACTATCGCCAAAACCTGAGACCATATTTTATTAATTATTATTTCATTTTACATTTAAATTATATTATTATTCGTTTATTATTTTTCTTTAATAACAAATTCTAATTTAGATTTTTAATATATCCGTCCAATAAATACATACACCAATTTTATAGATTGCCTTAACTTTGATCATGATGAAGGCCTTTTACTCAGGAAGGGTAGCCAGGTATCCCTCTTCACATGCCGCCCGAAAGGTTCTACTACCATACCGTTCACCTCCTTGAGGTGACATCTACCCGTGATGGAATGAGTTTATCAGCCGTGAAAGCTCCGAGCTATTGGAGATCACTATTTGATTAAAATGCCTCCATTTCGTTACATCCCTGAATAACAGTCTTCCACAAAGGTGGGATCTTTTGTTTGGAAATGGCACAAATTTTTCAAAGTTAATGATTAAACGAGAGAATTGCAGATAAATCAATGCGGCTCTTCCTTCCGTATTATTTGCAAAGATATCTTTATATGCTCCCACCGATGATGTGGACGCTTGATAGGAATATTAAAAAATATTAATTTAATATCCAGATACTTTAAATAACTGCATATACACGGGGAGATAAATTACTCCGCTAAATTGTACCAAAAACTCGCTAGATAAATTGTATAAAATATCGTTAAGATAAATCAAGTCTGGGATATCAACAAGCAGGTATGTAGTTTTATTTAAGTGATTTATTGTAACAAATAAATCTATCAGTATTTTTGGTACACATGTGCTGTGTGTGACAACATTTTATGTGTAATTGTTGATATATCGGAATTCCAAAAATTCTGACGAATTACACATAAAAACAAATAGGTGTTTCAACGAAGACCGCCTTCGTATTGTTGCTTTTCGACTCCTTTTCGCTCTCACCATCGAGTTTTAAATTAACTACTAGCCTCTGACTTTTCATGTTCATCTTTCTTCATTCTCATACTGATCGTTTTCATTATTTCTCTGTATTTGTCTGGTCTCGAGATGTATAGGTATGGGGTTAAAAGTACCGCGGTGGAATTTTCTACCTCACTCCCGGTACTATTTGTACAAAATGTGTACACTTACATTTGTTTCTTCTTATTTACAGAATATGGACGTACTTAAAAAAAACTAACCAAGGAAAGACTTCTATCAGCATTATGAAACAAGCTGCTAATTTGGTGATGAGGGAAAATAAATCTTTGCGTGCTGTTTTTAAACCATTCTATATTTGTAGAATGTCACTGGAGAGATTTATGAATCGGTTATCAGAAGATCCTGAGACAGCAGCACATGGGGCGGGTATAGATCAGTACGCCGGGTTTTACAGGACAACGAATAAAAGATTTTGGTACTGGTGGTACTTGTTACCCCCATACCTGGAACTTTTAGCCCCACGAGTGGAGTCAAAAGTTCCATCTGACTAATCTGATTGATTTTTAAAGAAAAAGAAAACTCAATGGCATTCAATTGTTTTTGGTATATTAAATGAGTCTCAAATTTATCTTCAACATTTCTATAATCACGTTATCCAGTCATTTATCAAAAATGGCACTTTCATCCCCACTCTACCCTATTTATAGTTTTGTTTTTATCTATGCTTGTATTTTTAATTTCAGTATACATTGTTTCCTGAAGAAGATACCATAGATATCGAAACAAGTTAAATAATCAATAAATAGCGGTTTAAACAAAGTATTTTGTTTTATTATTTATATAGTAACAAGCCACAAAATAATTTTTCTAATATTGAAGAACTAATTTTATTATTTACTTAAGAGGCTACACCACCCTGAGAGCCAGAAATTTTGGTAGAAATTGGGTGATTTTTACAAGGTGATTGAATATTTTTTTTATTCGCACTTATTATTTTCGTTAATGCTAAATGCGTCTTGTCCATTCCTGTGGAGGCTTCTCCACCGTTGTGTGTGTGACTGGCCTGCAACTTTATACGGTGCATGTTTATTTTAAACAGAAAAGAAGGTCATATTGATGGGAAATAAAAAAAAAATTAAGTTAAAAAAAAATTTAATCGACTTTTTTTATCAAATAGTTTATTGAATTAAATAATCCGTATGCTACATTGTAGATAATTATTATCTTAAATATTTGTTATGTTGCGACAATAATTCAAATCTACTGCCATCTCAGTCGGCATCGACGCTGGCGACAGCGCTGCCGGCTGCTGCCACAAGTCTGGCTCAATTCACCGCAAAACAGTCTCTCCAGTTCCATCGTTTCACAACGGCGGTCTTGCCGGCTCGCGTTTGCCGAGCAAGATCGCCAATTCATTTCATTTCACGCACACATGCACCTTCTACATCACATCTTCATTTATTTATTCACTTCTATCTGTTTTCATTGTCATTGTCATAATAAACTTCAACACACATCAATCACATTTATTTCATTTAACCACCGTTCTAACCCCCAAAGTTACATATTTCAAGTCAATCCGAATTAAAATTGTAGCTTTAAGTTGTAGATCAGTCCAAAGAATATGGTTTCAAGAAAAACGTGATATAATAAAAAACTTGACTTGACGCGCGCGGTCGAACACCTGGCGTGCCGACTTTGATACTTCATATCTCGGTCAATTTTTGGAATTTTTCCAAGTTAGTATGCGTACATTGAAGTAAAAACATTGACCTATCGAAAAATACAATATATTTTTTTATGAAAATTACAGAGTGGTGTAACCCCTTAAATGACTATTGAAATTTTATGCATATCTAGAATGTTATCAAAGAAAGTAAAAATATTTTTAACGTAAATTTTTGTTTTTGTAACTGTTTTATTGTATTATACAAAGTCATTATATATCATTATTAATCTGTCTTTGCTCTACCGCATCCTGGAGGAAAGGTAAAAAATATACAAAAATCTAATTTTTTGTTAAAGAATTTTTAAACATTTGAGTTATATCTTAGTATATATAATAGTTAAAAACAAAGTTACTGTTAATTAATTATTTTAAAATAAAAATTAATTAAATCTTTTGATGCAAAATTAATAAAGCAATTAATTTTAACTATTGTTTCAAACTTCAGATATTGGTTTTTATCATGTCGATTTTTTTTTCAATAATTTCTAATATAATTTATTTTCCTGCCCAATTTAATATTTGCTGACAATACGTGTTTTTTTAAAATTATTTATCTTTATAATATTGTGAATCATTTAGTGCCCACTGTACGATATAAAATTTCAATTTAATATACAACTATTGAAGATATATGATCAAGGCATAAGTTAATTTAGTGTACATCTAGTGGTGTAGTCTGGGTCGCGAAATTATTTATTTTCTTTTATTTAACCTATCTATTTTTTCTGTCTTCGTTGTTTCTGTGAGGTTATTATGTTTATTGTGCTAACGTGGTTTATTCATTCTGTTATTTGATAGAAGAAGGAAGAAAAGGATATACAGGTGTAACAGACCTACTCCACAATATTTTATGAGTCGATACCTAACTAAACTACGAATCTAAAATTTTCAAGGTATATATGCAAATTCTGCACTGTTATTAAATATTATTGTTTGATTTTTTTACAAAATTGGGTTAAGCTTAAAGTCGACGTACTACTAAATAAATATTTGCGAAATTGTTCCATTATTAATTATCTAACAAAAAATAGTCTAGTTATATATATAATTTGGAATCAATAAAACGTTTTTCATTGCAAATATATTTATTGTCAGGGCGTGACTATTCGAATCGTCTCTAAAAATATTAAGATATCTCTTTACAAATAATTAAATCATAAAAACGTATCAAAAAAATATATTGATATAGCATTTTAGTATATTTACTCGACAGACATATTATTTAACTGTTTTGAATAAACATTACATTCAGGAACTGTTTAATAAATATATCTTCACTAAACAATAAATCGTAAGTTTCAATAAATAGGTCCAGATTATGCATGCAGAATAAATTACCAATTCCATATCTTTAATCTTACGGGTTACACAACAAAGCACTGGCAAGACGAAATGCTCTCCATAAATGTTTATTCTATTAATCTTCATCAAAGGTCAAATAAACTTTATGGCCCTTGTCACTCAGTATTGTTCTATTACTAGAACTGGCAGTTGTCCTTAGTCAAAAGACGAAATATATATATTTTCTAGACAATTTGCTAGAATTATTCCATTAAACTTATATAATCTAACACACAAGTAGACTATAGTCTCAAAGGCGAATCTGATTTTAAAGGAGGATATCTCATTACCGCGGATCTTTTATAATGATCATCAACCAATACTCTTAGTAGAAAATTTTAAGACTACGTTCATGAAGCATAACAATACAACGTACATTTTCGTATTACTAAACAATGTTATCGTTGAACGTGAACCTTATTAATAATACATTCCTTTTGTAAGACGAGTTTTTAAAACACATTTTTGTTTAGTGATGGTTTAATAAATGCACAAATTTAATAAAAATTTATAATGTCAAGGTTAAAACACGTTTTCAATAAAAAAAATTACTCAAAAGGTCCAATAGAACTTATCGTATATTTTATTCAATAATTTGACAGAGATCTCACTAGACTAGTGACGTGGCCGATGAAATTATATTTTAAAAGTATTTTACGCATGATGAATTCATTTAAAGTAATGTGTGCACAAAAATATAAATTTTGTTAAATTTTTTAATATTGTTATAACCTATAGTTTTTTCCATGCTAGGAAAAAATACCGCCTTATTTGTATTTAAAAACTGTAAATATATAACTAATTATTAAGGAGAACACATTCTTATTGTGAAGTTGTAATTAATTATTCAGAACATAGGTCTGTGATATTTTAAATATGAATTAAATATATTAATTAGAAAGATATACAAATATAATCAGTTTTATCGAAAAATATTGTTGTTGTGCCACCGGGATTCGAACCCGAATTTCTTTCCAAATCGGGGAAGGTGTATTATCCAACTATGCTACAACAAAATTGATTTTATATGTATATCTTTCTAATTAATATATTTTATTCATATTTAAAATATCACAGACTTATGTTCTTAATAATTACAACTTCACAATAATAATGTGTTCTCCTAATAATAAAGTTGTATCAATGTGTCCAAAATTTAATAAAAATGAATTGATAATTCTGGCGTTTACTATCAGATTACTCAAAGGTATTTGAGATTCCGTAAAAATAGGGTAGATGGCTCTTTCAAATAATGGAACAATTAAATGTATTTATAACAAAAAGGTAACATATAGGTTCGAAAATTTTTCGCTAAAAATATCGTCGCTGTAGCATAGTTGGATAATGCACCTTCCCTGGTTTGGAAACAAATCCAGGTTCGAATCCCGGTGGCGCAAAAACAATATTTTTGATTTTATATGTATATCTTTCTAATTAATATATTTAATTAATATTTACTAAAATATTCCATTACAGTTGGTAACTAATGTACGAAATTTATAAAAAAATTAGACTGTGAAAAGTATCATTCGCATTTTACTATTACCACTTATTAATTTCTCAAGTGTAATAAACACACACATCGGAATAACCGAAGAACATAATATATTATGGAATAAACTTTAAATGACTCTTAGTGAGATTAATGACTTCTTCAAAATCGATTTATGTTAATCTATTTAAACGCCTTTAAAAGAGACAATAATTTTATAATTGCCAAATTTTATTGTTCAATGTTGAATAATAATGCAATAGTGACACCAAATTACCAACTAGCAGTAGAAGGTAACCAGCTCAATACTTAAAAACGTTAATTTCATTTATTCACTTCGGTTGTTCTTGCATTACTCTGGGCGATGAAATGGGAACATCCCCATAGTCGCATAGGCACAGAATAGTCCTCAATCGTACAATTGTTCTATCAAAAATCCTGATTTGAACACACAAACCAGTATTTAAAGAATAACATTTCGTATTTAATATGACAGAATTTGTTCACATATTTTTCGCATTACAAAGATATTTATTATAAAATGCTTTTCTAACACAACTTCTTCATTTTTATGTAGTTCGTGTATTTGTTGAGAGCGAAAAACGAGAATTGATATAGAAGTCCCCAGTGACTATATAATATATTTAAAGACGCAAGATATTAATACTGCTAATTTATGCTGTCATATTTGACCAAAAAATCTATTCCCGCAATTCAATATTCTTATCAGGTCTATGTAAATTCTGCAGATAGAGTTAATGAATAATGAACATCGCACTCTGATTTATGGTACTCATTCACCGATTCCTTTAATAATATTCCATCCCTCATGTTTAATTGAACGCTTTCCGTAAGACAAGTCCTGCTTCTACGATCTCCTTCTTCTATGACGCGGGCAGGGGAGCAGAACAGGGGGGGTGGATGTGTCGGTTTATCCTTTGTTCTATTACGGAGATGGAAAGAAAAATATTACTCTTGCAGTCAGTCGCGAAACTGAGTCGAGCCAACATAACGAATGATCTTCGATAATGAATTTTAATCGTTCATTTTTTAGCATTTCTAATTTAGAATATCCTATCCATTGCGAATGTATTTTTTGCAGCACCGAATCTTTCTAGGCTACCATAAAGTATTTATTAATAATAAAAAGTTTTTCCCAAAGTCGATTACTTCTTAAGTGAAACATTCTAATAATCAGGGGCGTGCAGTGCATACAAGCAAAAAAGCTGTGCATTACTAAAAATCCTGGAACACATTATTTACCGATTTATTACAATTAGGGCCATCTGTGTAGAAACATTAATTGCTTAGTTCTAAAAACTAACACAACGACCCACCGCTGCAGCCGAATCGTTATTATCGACATGTTACAATGCGTTGATTGTAGCTATTACATTACTCAATTACTCAAGTATACAATTTTCTATTTACTGAATTGAAAATTCCATTCGGTTGATCCGTTTTGTATTGAGTCGTTACTTATGCTGTTTTTTAACAGAATAATATTAGAAAGGCTTACTGCGTACAAATCATTGAAGTGTCAACTAATTCGCGTGTATACTAATTCGAGAATTTTACTATCTTACTGTTTTTAACGTGTTGATTTCATGGTCGTTCCTTCCGTTCGAAGTGCATTTGGTGCATGAATTTGTTTTTGATTTGGGATAAACAAAATGCAATTGACAGAACTAATTCCTACGTTAACTTTTAATAAAAATAAATATTTCATTTAGTTATTACGTCAAGGATTTTCAAACACTAAAAGAATCATCTTTAGTCATAAAAAGTGTTCTTAAAAACGTCCATACATTTTTTATACTGATTTTGATATGGGTAAGAAGGTATTATTTTACGTTAAAACTCTAAATTTAATAAATAATTTAAATAAATAAATGGTAGGGTCGTATAAACGACGGATTCATTTTGTCTAAGGACGTTGGTTAAACCAAAGTTCATAATCCTAAGTACAACATATATTGTATTACATATATTATATATGATTGTATAATATCATTGGTAACAGCACAACCTAAATCTATACCTACTGCATGCTACTGCAGTAATAATACTTCAAAAACAATATTTTTCTGCCCTTTGAAGATTCATTTTTCAAATATAGTACCTATATATGTTATTTTCTATATTAATTTCACGTTTATTTTTATACATATAAATATGTACAACTAAAGTACGATAATTATTATTACCTTGTTTCAGTCAATTTCTTTATATACTTAAAAACGAAATTCAGTCATAGTATTTAATTAAGGTAATTTTCAAATGGAATACAGTTTCATTTTATCTCGGAAAATGAAACATTTTAATCTGACGCAGTTTAATCTTTATTGACTAAGGCACGAAAGTTGGTTTACACTTCTATCCGTTTTACATTCACCTGTTTTGTTAAATAAACGCCCTTTAGGAAAGCCTAACCCCACCTTTGTAACACAATGATTAAAATGCCCTTCTCTGAATAATCTCCACGTCTAAATTAAATATTCCCATTGTTAATAAACTTACTACCCGATTCTCTATAAATTAATCACTAAGACTCCCGTAATAGGGATCCTTTGTTCAGGGGCATAATTCACAGCATAGAAATTGTGAATATTGGTCGGACTCTAACTTGGCGTTAGTCAGGAGAACACCTTTCAATGATTTATTGCTTGATTTTCGACTGCATATTAAAACAGTGTATTCGAATACAAGAACGTTTATTATTCAAGAACGCCTGAATCTCCAGTAATATGAAAAGCACATTGATTCAGTATTTGCTGTACATCTTTAAGTTTTGGTTGACTGTGAAAGGGTTGTAACTCCAAAAATATGTTGACAGAAAAATAAATACATAACAAATATGTAAATAATTTCAAAAGGCAATTTCTGAAATTTTAGATATAGTGGATGTCGGTTACAACGCTAGTTTGCGCTTGGCGTATCTGACCCACATTATATGATAATCGCAGTATAAACGAATTGTCCTAAATTATGATTTTTTTCAATGAAACACGAGACATTTTTTAATTTTCTTTATTATTTTAATAAATTTTTATTATAAAATACTAGCTGAAGTACTCAGCGTTGCCCGGGCCTTGCGCAAAGTGAAGAGGCTTCATTTAGAGTTTTTCGACATTTTCGTCTGTTACACCTGTATTTATAGATGTAAAATATAAATCAGTTCTGTTCACATAATTCAGAAATTCCTTTTTGAAATAAATATTTGAATTTAATGAATAAATATATTAAACACTTAAATTACGAATAATCTCTATTAATTATCACATTTATTTAGAAACAAAAATATAACCCCGAAAATATTTTAACCCATAACACAATCATTTTTTAAAGTAATCGGTAATTTTTTACTGTTCACGAGCGACTGTCCACAATAATAAATTAATTTAGTAATTGTTACATTCTTTATTTCCTTTAAGATATATTTTAATTTCCCTTGCCATGCATGTACTCGTATGTGTCTTTACGCTGGGCGCCTAAAAACAAAAATCCCTTCGGTATATCCGATTGCGGGTTTTAAAAGACACGTTATAACCGACTTCTCTTGGACTACGCGATTTTTGTTTAGTACTTATATCAAAGTACCTACGAAGTACAAAGTATATACGAATGAGAAATTATGAATCGTATTCACTTTATGTGCTCTTCTTCTTCTTCTTTCAAACAGGCAATCCACCCTTCAAGAGTGATTTGTGCCATTAAACAAGTTTAAACATTATTTCATGGAAAGCAGTATAACAATATTATAGAATAGGGAATATTGCGTTACAAGTTAATACCATTGACATTCAAGAAATTTGCTATTATATAGCTTAAATGTGACGAGTTGAGGGAAAGAAGATGACACAAGTTAACCGGGAGTTGAAAATTACCATTGACAAGATTATTGTAAAAAAAACCTGTGATCCGCAATGGACAGGCAAAAAAGATATGGTCAAGGGTTTCCTCCTCGGCACCACATTCACACATTGGGGAGTCTATTATGTTCATTCTGAACAAATGTGAGGCCACCTGGCAATGCCTATTCTCATTCTAGAGATATTTGCTACTGTTCTTTTAGAGACTTTCCTGTTGGAGAACCAAGGGGTGCGGGGAATATATCTTTGGATTATTTTAAGATGATTACCCTTGTGATTGTTTGGATCCATCCATTGTGCAAACCAGATAGAATTCGTATGTTTTTTTACAATATTAAGTCTGTCATACATCGGGAGATGGAATTGATGGGGAAGAACTCCGGAAAGAGTAGCCTTCTTGGCCAGTTTATCAGCACATTCATTTCCCTGAATTCCCTTATGTGCAAGAATCCAAACGAATGACACCCGTTTATTGTTGCTGTACAAATCAAATAGGCATCTTCTGATGGAACAGATTATCTCATTGTCTAGCCAAATTTTCATATTAGCAGAGAGGGATTCAAGAGCTGCTTGAGAGTCGGAGAATATAACAGCCTTATCGACGTTCCGGAGAACGCAGATGTCCTTTATGTGCCATCAAACGTGTTAGATTATATCAAATGAAATGCTTGTATATATATGTTACATATTATATACGTAAATGTTACATCTATAATTAAATTCACCAAAGTTCTATGATGAAGGGTGCAAATCCAAAACTGATTTCTGCAAATAACAAAGTATGAATAAAAGTATTTTCAACTGATTTGCTAGCTATCGGTTGCTTCTATTTACAATTCACACAAATTTCTTTAAGAATAATTATCGATTGTAAAACTAAGAAACTTTCTTAATAACTGCGATTTTATATATTTAATCTTTATTTTTTCGCAAATAAGTGGTTTTTCATATATACAAAGGTTTTTTTAATTAATTATAATTTCAGCAATATTGAATATGTGCAAGAACACACAATTAGTGAATTTTCATCTACAAAGGTCCCATAATTTGAAACGAATAATAGATATCTCATAAAGACGAAGCTATTTTTATTATATTTAATTAAAAGATATGGAAGTATGGGTAATTACAGGGCTTACGACCCGTCTTCGGCTGGCTTAAGTAATCACTTTATACAAATATAACGTTCACCATTATCGATGTTTGATGCATATAAAATTATTCTTCTTATTCGTGAGTTGTCATGGTTTATTTTATGTTGTGTATTCTTAAACCTTTCCACATATTGTGCAGATGCATCCACTGGGCAGGGAGGTTCTTTTTCTATAAATATAGAAAGAATTTATCTACGGAATAAAATTTTCTTATGAATATTATTATATCTCTAAAGAATACTTATCCAAAACTATTATTTTTCTTAAGTTTATGTTTTCTAGCGGTCAGTATCGAGCATTGTTAATTTATTTAATTTAACTTTAAAATAAGTATTAATGTCTAATAACTGTCTAATAACAATGTATGAAAAATTTTGTCCAAATATGGGGTAGGTGTGATATCTGTGGAAGCGTGTCCGTGTTACGCAGGATCCTATTATAGGACGATAAAGAGGTAGAATTGTTTAGAAAACAGACAGACAGACAGACATTCAGTTTTGTATAACTACATAGATTTGATTCGTCTGGAGTTCAATACTTACTCAAATACATGTGTATTAATCGCAATTTACTTTAACCTAGTGTACTTGTATGCATTATTTCTTATCGTTTTACAATATGTTTAGTTTATCATTGTCTCCAAAACGCCACTAATAAGCGCGGAGAGCAGTTTGGGGTAATTCTGCGCGCTGCATATTGCATATTGCTCCTCGCTTGTATTTATGTGTTTAATAAA
This sequence comes from Eubasilissa splendida, assembly GCA_031772225.1. NCBI lineage: Eukaryota > Metazoa > Arthropoda > Insecta > Trichoptera > Phryganeidae > Eubasilissa > Eubasilissa splendida. The sequence goes on along the minus strand of CM062851.1, from coordinate 19,898,193 downwards.
ACCGCTTACGTCACCGCGGGGCACCGAACAGCGTTATTAATTCAATACATGAAACCACTCACAGCGAGCTTTCCGTTTTCAATGCACCAATGTTTTAAACATTTTTTATCAAATTCTATTATTTATTTTGGACCAATTATTTAAACTTATTATTGAAATGTGTAGAGATGAACTTTAAATATTTTTTACATTTCGCTTACTCGTTTGATTTTCATTGTATTTTTTATCGTTGTTTTTATGTTTTTTGATATTTAATTATGATTCATCATTGTTTGATTCACGTTCTATTTACTAGGAAAATGTTTACATGTTATAAAACAGCACAGTACACAAATGTTACATGTTTTATCAATACTAAAAAGTGTAAATGATTTTTCAAACATTTCTAGTACAGGGTGAATATTATGTTTCAGGCCTATTTTGTTGGCCGCCGTTTTGGTTTGGCAGTCATTTATCAGTTCGCATTTGGTAGTCATAGAGAGTAGTTGATTACAATTTATTATCGAGTATTTAACGCCTCAACATGTTAAAGTCATTTAAACGTTTTATATAAATAATAATAGCAATGCTGTAACCATTAATGGTGATCGCTATCGTCATCTTCTTAGTGGCCGTATTGGGTCGATTGGACCTGCAACATATGTGGTTTCAATAAGATGGTGCCGCCTTACACACAGCCCGAGCTACGCTTGAAATATTGCGAAATAAATTTCCCGGCAGCATAATGTCAAAAAGTGGTAAAATCGACAGACCTCTTCGATCACCTGATTTGACGGCTCCCGACTATTTTCTGTAGAGGTACTTGAAAAGATATCTGAATGACAATGAGTCAATTCCGATGCCACAATATATTCGGGTGTGGACTGAGTTTATGGGTTCTAACTAAAATTTATTTGCGTATTTGCAATTTGTATTTAACTTTTCATCTTAAATTGTATTTTGATTTTCTCGGTGTCTTCTCATTTGTTTTATTCTCGAATTCTCTTTAGGTTTCTTATAGTCAGCATTAACAATGAATTCTTCCCAGATTATTTTAGAATGTCTTTCTTATTCAGTTTGTCAAAATTACTTTGGGGTTGCTTTCTTGGGCAACTTGTTGCTTTTTCACCAGGTAAACATTCGGCCCAACCTAATAGCTTATTTTTACACTTAGCACTTTTTTTCTAAAATCAAACATCAAACGAAAAAAAAAAATTTTTTTAAAGAACAAATCGTATTTACATCAAGGTTTTATGCTTTCTTAAATTTCCTTGATTAAAACATATATTTAATGATTCATATAATCAATTCATTTTTAACATGAATTTCCTATTTATTAAATGCTCTTTGATTTGGAATGATTGTATATAAGAGTGCAATCAACAAGACATCTTTAATATTTAACTCATATAAGAGAAAAAGATGAGGCAAGCTTTCATTCTGTGCGATATAAAAACTTTTTTAGAAATATCAATGCATTTCTACAATTGTATATATCTTATCCGTAGTAAAACCTTTGCATCCATTTATCAAATCTCTTTTCTATTTATTAACCTAAATTTGCTCAAATTGTAATACAACTTCAAAATAAATTTACGAAAAAAATGTGGATTTTGTGGAAAAATGTGGCCTTTGACCTCAACACTGTAATGATGAGAATTTTCATTGTATCTGGTAAACTATCGTTCCGTTCATAAAAATAAACGTTTGATTCTAATTCGTTTACAAAAATTGATAGCTGGCGCGGAGAGACCACCCTTGTTAATTTTAATTTTTGTCTAAACACGAAAATAGGGTGCGTTCGAATTATTTTTTAAAAATTTATTTATACGCTTTTTCAATGCAGTCATACGCGTGTCTTAATTCTTAAAAGATTTCCGTATGCAGTTTTTTCTTGATATATTTTTTACATATCTTAATATGCAAATAACTTGTGAACGGATCGATATTTTAATTGAACACTTCGCTTATCTCACCTTCTGGCTGTTGGATCTTTTAGATGTTATTTTTCCAAATAATATAAGAGAACGTAGCTCGAAGAGCATTGAGATGCTGTTGCATTAAAGGACCCTCTTTGTTAATTGTTCAGTTACCATTTTTTCATTTTTTTTTTATTTTAGTTTACTAGTGAATGATTGTTGGTGAAAGCGATCTAACATTTAATAGTTCTAAAAGAACAGTTGATTTATGAACGACCCACCTTTAAAACGCTGTAGATAATATATATTTTTACGTAAATAGATAATCCGGAAAATGTTATATTGCGTTTCCACATCAAATAACGTAAAAATCGGCTACGAGTGTATTTTACTATAATTGTTTGTTTTCCAGTCAAAGAAAATAGCAAGCATAATATATTAGAGTCAATTTACACAGATATTCATTACTTATCAAAACTCATACAATTTTTTTCGATTAACAGATTACCAAGGAAGGCAAATAAAAATATTCCACTAGTTATTTAACGTTTTGATTAAAAGTTGCGAGCGTGCACGCTAGAATGGAGTTCAATTAACAATATGTCTGGTCAACAAACGTAGCACAAAAATACTCGTACGCTACCCAAAAAGAAGAAAAACCATTCTAAAGGGGCATTTAAATAACGCAAGAACAATAAAACAAACGCGATAACGTTATATTGCCAACCGAGGACTTATTATTATTTCTAATTCACATTTATCTGCTCGAATTCATCCCGGGGATTTATTGTTCGCCCGGGACCCTGTGTGCACGCCAACAAACTTTCAGATAGCGAACAAAAAGTAGGAAAAGGGATAAAAAAAAAAAGTAACCCCGCCATACGCTAAACAATGGTAGAGCAACAAGCGGTCTGCGTACGGTTGAGAACTCTGCTAACGTTGCCAGATAGGGGGTAACTTTGTAAACACGGATTACAATTGATTACAAACTGCTATAAATATTTACATAGTTGAGCATTACAACCAACTTTACTTAGAAACTTATTGACATATTAATCAATAGATTTTTAAACAGATAATAGATATCTCATAGAGACGAAGTTATTTCTTATTAATGGATTAATATGAAAGTATCGGTAATTATAGGGCATACGACATGTCTTCGACTGACTTAAGTGATCACTTTACACAATGTAACTTTCACCATTCCACCCAATCAACCTTATGTTGTATGTATGTTAATATGTGGAATCACTTCAAATACCACTAAACTATCGCCATCTATGGACTAAATTTTTATATTCATTTTCACTGAAACAGCATATATGTCATGATGAAAATTTAATTATTTTTTGAAATTATTAAAAGAAATATTTTTTATCTGTAAAATGTTAACACATTATACTAGAATACGCCAGAAAAATCTTTTTTTTTAAATTTTTATATATTTTCTTATTTTGATCAGTAATATTTAAATATATCCAAGAACACATAATTACTGGATTTTCACCTACAAAGGCACCGTTATTAAATAAATAATAGATATCTCATAGAGACGAAGCTATTTTTTATTAATGGAATAATAGATATGGAGGTTGATTGGGTGGAATGGTGCACATTACATTGTGTAAAGTGATCACTTAAGCCAGCCTAAAACAGGTCGTAAGCCCTATAATTACCCATATTTCCATATTATTCCATTAATAAAAAATAGCCTCATCTCTATGAGATATATCTATTGTTTGTTTAATAAAATGTTCAAATTACGTACATAGTTATGTGGTGGTCCTACTCGCGCCCCACAATCACCTGACAGCCATATAGTGCCGAAACGCACCGACCAATAGCTGATGTCAATACATCGTTATGGACGAGCCCTAGGAGCTAGCCAACGTTTTCTCTGCAGACCGTTCATTCGTCAACACCTCAAGCGAGCCACTCCAGTGGTCAACTTTATTTGCGTATACTCGTAGTACCTGCAATTCGTCCCGCAATAAATGACAAACTTTTGTAAATTCTGTTTTATTTAAATATCTCTGGACACAGCATAAATACTCACACGCATATTCATATATACTGCGACATGCACCAACACGCGTGAGATTAGAAGAGGTTAGGTCCTTCAGTCTCACTGTGTAGAAATACGAATCGCATAACCTACAAATGTCGGTCACTCCATCCGAGTGACTGGGCAACGTAGATCACACAATTAAGATCCTCATGAGTCAATAATATTGGTTCAGCAAATGAACCAAAATGAAAAAGACTTTTGGAACATACTCTATATAGATCTCAATCAGTTATCGTGACAATATAAATTAATCATCTATAATCTAAATCGTCAATGCATCAAAAATATACTGCACGTATGTTATTATTTAATAATTCAGAATAATATTTAACGTTAGGTTTTTATAAACTTAGCACACTCTTTTTATTTTCATATTAAAAAATATCAAAATAATTATAATAATAATAAAATCACCTCCAGTTTATCGTAAACAATTTATATTATTTTACATTAAACATACTGGAACAGAATTTATCCATAATACGAACGTACGGTTAAATTAATAAAATATAAGATTTGTTTAACTCTTCGCACACGTGTGGGGATAGGCCAAATACGAACGTGAAAATAATTTTTTTTCATCATAATATTTATTTGTCGAAAAAGTTTTGTTTCTAACTGCGGCTTATTTTTTCTTATTCAAACTTAAATTAAACCACTTTTCTCATATTGCGTAAACTAATATAAACTTATCTCTAACAATCATCACAGAATGAAGACCTTCCGAGAAAACTTCAAAATACACGACAAATAAACCTATCAAAGAAATAAAATCATACAGAGCACGTGTGCGCTCTAGAACCTCTTTTAAAAGTAGACGTCTTAGAAAATTCTATATCTCATCACAAAAATTTAAAAACTTTTATTGCGCGGTTTATAAATATATTTTTTATCAGAAAGTAAAAGCTCATAAGGCTTTGAAAACATCTCGAATTTTTATAAAATATTATGGATGTTGGATAAGTTTTTTTGTATGAAAGATGGACAACTTTAAAAATAATGTATTGCTTTGCAATATTACAAAATAAAAATATGAAGTCTATTAATTCGTGCTAGAAAGTTTGGTGATGCCTGATTGATTTTGATTAAGTTTATTGACTAAAAAATATTTATTACAGGACTGGAATATATTTAAATTCATTAAAGTTTAAAGTTAAAGTTTTGTCATTAAAGATTCAAAATATGTAGCCTAGTATTTAAACCTGCTACCTAATATAATTCAAATTGACGTGCTTGTGGTCTAGAGGTTACGATACTCGCCTAGTGATCTAATGGTCGGTGTTGCGTATAAGCATAGATGCCGGAAGAAGTTAGGTACGGAAGGAGTTTGGCACTCACCACAATCCGGTTCTGCTGGCTCCACCAAATGTGAACTGTATTTTTAATTCACTATTTCGTCATCGGTTCTTTTAGACGAGAACGAGTTTCGACACTCTATAGACGCGAAGTCTCAAATGTATAATATTGTAATTCTTTCGATTCACGTATAACTGCACCGGTTCAAGGTCGCCAATCGACTGACCAGCGGCGTGCCGGGAGGGGAAAGGAACGGGCGGGAATGCACAGTACATTATTTTCGTTCAAAATAAATATTTATGTAATATGTATGTAAATAAATATATGTTCCAAAGGGTCGGGTATTCGAGCCTCGTTCCAGGAAGCCGTCAAATTAGTCATATTTTTATAGCACAAACTAGTTAGAAAATAGTAAGAATATTGATGTGATACATATCCCGTGTATGCATTTTTTTATAATGTTTAAAGTGGATATACGAGGTTGTGACACATTTGTCTGTATTAAATATAAATTCAAGAGAAGAATGTTAATTACATAATGTGTATTATTATTTTTCATGTATTGTTTATTTTCTCATTATTATTTTTTAATTTAATTTTATCGCAATTTTTTTGTTTATTTCATACGTATTAGTATGTTCTAAAAAGTAATATATAAATGGTCTTTGTACCGTAAATAAATAAATACGAGTATGTATGCTCGTTACTAATCTGATTAATTATACTTTTTCGTAATTAAATTATAAAAAATATATAGGTACAGGGTGCAACAGACCTAGTCCACAATATTTTATTGGTGAATGCCTGACTAAATTACAAGTCGAAAATGATCGAGAAATATGTGCAAATTCTGTGCCGCTACGGAAAATATTAGTGTTTGAATTTTTTACAACATCACATTAAGTATAAATATTTTCGAAATTTATCCATTATTATTATAAATCGAAATTCTACCCGAAATTCGATAATTTTTAATTTTTGTATTCAATATATATAATTTGGAAATAAATACTGAATGTTTTGTCAATAACTTTTAGTTTTATTAATTTTTTTTTTTTCTACATAAATCTATACCTTTAGGAGATTATATATCATATTTTTAAGATTACCAAAATCAACTTTAAACCGGTAGATGTATTTTAATTCAAAAAGTGGTTAATAAAACAATGTAAACAATTTAAAATAATGATTATATTTAATTTATCAACTTACAACCCTCTGATTGTGACGTCATATTTTTACACGTCCACCGACTCGCTCAGGGTATAGTATGAGGTACGTGGTTCTAATGCACAGAATTTACCATGTCGCCTGCCACTCACATTAGTTACCATTCTCAGGGAAAATAATAAGATTAGTTTCAAGTTTTTATAATAACAAAATTTAATAATTTAATCAGATACGAAAACATATGAATAATAAAGTAGAATGTAGTAAGAACCCTGTCACTTGAATGTGATTACATAGAAAGATTGATTGGCAAGTCTTGCTTTAATAAAATAATGTAATTCTTACTACCGGGTGAACATCTAAATCAACAAGTTATTATTTAAAAGTAATAGTGAGATAAAACACTTAGATTCATTGGATATGAAAATCTTCACCTAGGAAATTATATTACAACAATTTAAATCACCTGATGAGTTTGTCAGGTCAAATATAGCAAAAATCGTATCAAATAAATGTGATCAATAAGATTATCAAGTTAATAATTGAAATTAAAAAGGTGATAATAAAAACTATAATACTTTAAATATCAACAATTTACATCGAAATTCGTTTTACAACCATTAAACGCAAAGTATCTTCGTTCATTTGGCAGTGATCCACAGTCTTCTTCCAGAATTTATGTTCCGAAGCACCCGTAAATACTTGTATCTCCTTACTTATCAAAACGTCAGGAAGGCTGGGTCATCTCCTTCCATTTGAACTCACATGGAATCCCTTGCGTCCTCTTCTGTTGCAAAACAAATTAAATTATGAAATTATGAAGCAGAGGAGACCAAATCGTATCCTCATCCTGCTTTATTCATGAGAAATCCTTCATGAATAAAAAGTATTGTCATCTTCGTGACTTCTCTGCTGTCATGTAAGGAAATGAAGCGTCCATCCTGCAAGCATAAAATAGCAAACAAATCTTACAATATGGTGCTTGATAACACAGATGTCTAATATAATTGATTATTCTCACTCTTCCTTAATTCAATATGAAATCATATCTTCGTGATTTTAAGCATCGGGATAACTTCCTCGTGCTCGCAAAACTGTCAAAAGAAAGAACGCTAGCGAGAATTTTTTTCTTACGCGGTGCAGTGTTGCCATTTGGTATATGTCAACTCCCAACACATCTCGTGCGCAGTAGGTACCCAATATAACGTCATCAAAAAGCATTAATTTTTTTATCAAAGTTAATCAATCATTATTCTGACCTAAAGAAAATATTTCAGATTGTTTCATTTAAGAATATACCCAGTGCCTAAATCATCCGGAACTTTATCGCCTGATTTTAGAGTCTGGTATCACTGGCAGATCATCAAGGAAATTCGTAATTCGCTCAGAAGAAACTGAAGAAAGTATAATGAAAATAGTCGTAGACGCCGTCTGCCGGACAATGCTCGAAAATTTTCTACGCCCCGACGAGAAAAAAATTTCAGCAGAACGTAGAAAGTTTTGAAGATGCTGGAAACGGAGGAAATAATTTCAGGAATACTACATTTCGCTTGGCCTTCCTGTTTATCCGATTTAATAGCCCCAGATTTTTTCTTGTGGGGCCATTTAAAAGATCGGATGTTCGCCAATAAGACATCTTCAGTTCAGCAGCTTAAGAAAAGTATTACAGAAATTAGGGTTGCGAACCCCGAAACATTACGGCAAGATGCTAAATATTTTAAAAAGAGGACAACTTTGTGAACTGGAAGAAGGGCAGTATTTGAGAAATATAGTGTTCCATTGTTAGATCAATAAAGTTAAATATTTAAAAAAAAAATCGTGATAAACTTTGTGGAAGTCCATTGTAATTAACCTTTAAATTGTTGAAAAAAAAATTAATTATTAAAATAAAACATAGTTTACTTCACACCACACTTTCAATAAAAATAAAATCGTTTTCGATGCATCATCTTCAGTAATAAACTTAATCTAAAAACTAGAAGATAGACTATCGACTACATGAGGCGATAGAGGAGGCGGTATGAAAGCGGTGTTAGGGTGAAGGGGGTTTCGGTGAAAAGTGAAAATTATTATGGGCGGGGTTAATTTAAACAGTAGACGAGACGTAATCGGAGGGGTTTGTATGTAAAGTACATTTTTATTATTAATATTAATCTCTATACTTTCTATAATATCTAATTTTCTCCCTTTTTGCATATATGTAATACTTCTATGTTGTCATGGGCGAAACGATGACCTTCTGATATTGCATGGTCTGCTATTTCTGAGTTTATACTGAAATTCTTCATCCTCTTAAGGTGTTCTTCTATTCGTGTATGTATTTTTTTTCCAGTTTGTCCAATATAAGATGATTGATAGTTTTATTAATGAATATTGAATACTCCACTATTATCCAGCAGATCTAGTCTAGTTTTATTATTTAATATATATTTTCTAATGCTATTGTTGGTATAAAAGACTGGTTTGAACTTTTTTCTTTACATGATTTAAGCAGGTATGTGGTGTTACGAAGCAATATTTCGGAATTATATTTTATAAAAAGCAACTCCGTTAGAGCCAGTCGCCTCGGCACGTGTCAAGGACAATCCGGGCTAGATGGCGCATAATAAACAAATCAGGTGCCCGGATAGAAAGGTTATGACTCTCGCGCGTCGTTTTGGTCTAAACACTAATCACTTTAGATGAAAGGATGCAAAATTAGCTTACACCTACTTGAGGAAGTCCAGCACATATTCTATATTTAGATAAGCGTGCAAGAGCACTTCCTGCCGATAATTAATGTAGTGTCCTGCGAAGTGTTAAATATAGACTTCTCTTTCTAATCAAGATGCGTAAGTGAAGGCGCGTGAATTTATCTCCCAAAAAATATCTTCTTAATAACAGTGCCTTTGTGGGTGAAAATCCAGTAATCGTGTGTTCTTAGACATATTCAAATATTGTTCCTTCAGTATTTATTTTAACACTGTATCAAAAGTGAAATAAAGAACATTTCAATTTTAGAGGTTCCGTTATTATTATTATGATTAATGAGACATGGAAATTAGGGTTGATATTTTATTTAAGTATTATGTCATTTCGATATAAATATTGTAAATCACTTTTAAACACCATTCGCATAGCTTGGAATTCAATCTACCTAATGTCCTAAGGGATTTAATAATATGTATCTAATAGAATGTGCATAAGCTCTTTAGCCTTTCTCTTTGTCACGGTGTGATCGTGAGAAAATATTATCATGTATTCATAGAGTATAATATATTTGAGAAACACGAAAAACATTTTGCATGAAAATGTTCCCTTTTTCACAGGCGCAAAATGTGTTTATCGCGCACACGTAAACTATTCCCCTAAAATAGCAACTGTCTGAACTCACAATATTTCATGTTTAAAAGCAAAAATCGTAGCAGGAATTCTGCCAGGTTGTCGTTAAAGTTTATCATGTAGCACGTCAGATCACGCTGACTTATTGTATCCTATTCACGGAACCCCAAAGCGGAATGAATGTTTTGCTCGGTGCAAAAAACAAAGTTATCAAGTCCCTCCGAGATTCCTAAAGTATGGATTCTAAAAGAAACGGTTTATCACTGCCATACGAATCCCAGCGGCTTGTCAAAATATTGAATTACTGCTCCGCACAAAATGTACCACGACTCCGTGTCGCCTAAATTCAGGTACGTAGCGACCAGGCCGTATAACACTTACACCCCCCGCCTTACACAACTATGGTGGAATAAATAATAATAAATTAATCTCTCGCTGGACCCCCAAATGCTCCATAAAACAATATCTGCCTCAGTTTTCTTGTGAATATACACTTTTATCATTTTGTGTACGTACCTTCTCTGAAAATTTGTCATTTCACTATTAGCTAAAAAAAATATTTTTTATAAGAGTATAAACATTGGATTGATCATACTTAAGCAAATATTTTTGTACAATTAACTTAGAAAAGTTCAATATAATATAAGAACTTTATTTAAATTACGTAACTTTTTTTTTTTCATTTCTACGCTATGATATATATATATATTTATGTAAAATAGAAATATGTACAAGGATAGCGTATCATATCAACACTCTTAGTATTTTTAAACTAAACTAAACGAATATGCTATGTAAACAGGACTAACTTGATAGTATCCTGGAACGAGACTTGAACCCTAGATCATTAGGCAAGTATCGTAACCACTAAATCACAAGCATGTCAAATATGGTTGCAATGTAAATCTATACATATAAAATTAATACTTTTTAAGTGTATTTACAAATCCAAAAACAATGTTATTGTTGTTTTATTGTCCAACAATAGTTTAAATTAAGGAGAACACATTCTTATTGTGAAGTTGTAATTATTCAGAACAGATGGTCTGTGATGTTTTAAATACTAATTTAATGTATTAATTATAATAATATACATATAAAAATTGGAAAAAGAGATCCAGGTTCGTATCCCAGTAGCGCAAAAACAATATTTTTCGACAAAATAGATTTTATATGTATATATTTATAATTAATACATTAAATTAGTATTTAATAGTTTAAATTACCGATTTCATTATTATTTTGTAACATACTTTATTATTATTTAAATGTATTTCATCGTCATGTAAGTCGTACATGTAAGTCGAGAGTGTGATAATATTGATCATTTTGTAATTTATTATGCTAAAAATCTTTTTGCAAATTTAATGGCTAAATATAGACACAAATTTAAATATTCACATTTTTTCAAGTGCTGAAACTTGACAAAGGAAAAATTGTAACATTATTTGACGAAGTGGTTTTGATCCCTCGATGGTGTTACGAATACATTGTTTGCAGTTGAAATTACCGGAGTCTCTCACACCGGCTGCCTTATCTCCCGGTAGTATTTCAAAGCCAGAAATATGCTTCGAACGGAAATTAATGGAATGACAGCCTCCCTGACAGCGCGGCCATTCAAGAGTAAGTTATTTTAATCGAGCTAAAAGCTCAAATGGAAAACGTGGATTAATTTTCAATTCAAATAGCCTTTCCAATGAACGTGCATACGTCAACTGTTTTTCTGGAAAAAAGCGATTTCCATTGTTCGGTTTTGCTGCACAAGCTACAATTCTGCCGACAAGACTCGTATTAAACAGGACAAGTGAATTTAACACGTAATAAAAAAAATGAATTAATGAAAAATTCGACTAAATGTTTCTTGACATTAAAACTTTTAGCTATCTTCACTCAAGATTATTTTTGAATGTTTTGCTTTAGTAAAAACTACAGAAAACTGTTTTAAATGTAAGCAGATTTCTCTTTACGATTATCGAAAAAGTTTCAACCTCTTTACAGAATTTTTTAATTAACGCAATACGCAACGAGTTTTTAAAATCAAAAATTAAAATAAGATACACGAATCTTGCATCTATCTAAAATATATACATATTTTTCAATTAATTTATTTTTTTATAATTATTGAATCATTGTGATCAGACATTTTAATAATAAATTAAAAGTAATTTTCTTCTTATTTTGCAATGATTGTAATTATTTTTATATTGGTAAAAATTAAGGAGCATTTGAGATGCCTATGAAGCAATTATTCCTAACCATTCTTTTGATATTAATAAGGGTTTAGAAATTTTTCATACGAATATCATGGATTTACAGTTAGATAAATTAGAAATACGAAAAAGTGTTAATAGAAAATTAAACATAAATAACAAAAATATTTATAGTTTTGTTTTTTGTCTGTACTTGTATTTTTATTTTAAGTATACATTGTATCTTGAAAAAGGTACCATTGGTCTTGAAATATGCTGATTTATCAATAAATAGTGGTTTTAAATGTGTTTTTTATTATTATTTATAAAATAATTGTGTGTGTAATAATTAATATGAAATAACTGGGGGCAGTATAAATAAAATAAATAAATAATATAACCCAAGTAATAATACATATAAATATATTATACTAATTATTAATTAATAAAAGATATTTGTTAATAAATCGATTTATTTATTACGATAATTGAATAAAGCATTGAATTGAAGAAAAATAAAAATGGAACTATAATGCCATGCGGTGAACCAACTCGATTTTACCTCACGCGATATATCCTAGTATACACATTGGTAGGCATAATATCTACGTTCATTTGAAATTATCAATAGATTTTTTGTTTTATAAAAAAGCTATAATTCTACAAATACAGGTAAATAAAAACATTCGGCGTTTCAAATAATGTGTATCTATGATGGTTTAATCAAAACATAAGTAACTGTTACTTCAATAGAACTTAAAAACATGTCTGTACTTTTCAAGTTCGAAAATTTTGATAATTTTGGCATATTTTATAATATTTCGAGGCGACACAAATAATTTCAATTAAATTTGAGGGTGCGTAACAAAGTACGTAAATATTCAGAAAAGGATGACGTCAAAATTATAGGTTGTCACATATTCGAAACAAGTTGTCAGAATATACTAGTTTCTCATTTATATTGAACATAACGTAATACCTATTTATTTTTATTTATTTATTAGGAAAATATACAGTTAATCAACAATAACAAATTTATAACATATTTTTACACACATTTTAAATGCATTGCCCAACAAGGCAAGCCTGTTTTATAGCAAATTGTCAAACAAATACATTTCACAAAACCAATACTCATTGAAGGCAACGTAATAATATTAAAAACATAATATATAGTAAATTGACGTGAAAATATTTAAAAAAATGTATGTATTTATTATGTATATTAAAAAAATATTAAAAAGAGAGAAAAAAAAATGTATCGAAAAGGATGGATTTTTATTTTAATTTATTAAAAATGAAAGAGCTTACTAATGTGCCTACCTATAGCTAAGGTAAAGTATTTTAATTTTAGTGTACGAATTTTTAATCTAGTACATTTCTGAAGAGTATGAGTTTATAAATATATTTGTGGTATTTCTATATACAGGTCGTTAAAGACCACATATATTCTTTATTTAGAACAACCGTTGATATGAATACAAGCATAGCATAGTAGCGACATTAACCTAACATTGCCCTGGACTCAAATTTAAGTATAATGTAAGATAAAGATTTAGAGGGAGAAACGCCCTTAAATTTAAGCGGGCTCTTAATAATAACGATATATGCAAAATGCGGTCCAGGCAAAAGGGTGGTATCCGGGAGTTAGAGGAGGGGAGATGGGATTACAATATTTTCGTCATAAAGATATACATACTAATTATCTATACAAATTTCGGAAAAGATGACATCCATTCCAATCCAATATAATAAACATTTATATCGTGAGAAGATGGGATGGCCAAGGGGTGGGAGAAGGAATCCTAAATTAACTATGCAAAATTTGTAAAGGACGACATTCAGTTTTATATAACACACGTTTATATCATGGGTAGGAATGAGTGACCAGGAAAAGATTGCCTATTTTTTGCGTAAAGTCCCAAAGACTAGGTATATAAAATTTGGTTTAGATAAGTCAAAGAATATAAGATTATTGATATAGAGAACAAACAGATAGACAAACATAGATACACATTTTATTGTATATTAATTTCTCGATATAAATAATACACATTTTCTTCCATGTTTGAAATTTGTTAAAAAGTATACAAGTACCTACTTAATTAGTGTGATGTCGATATGATGTACCACATTCAAAATTGTGACTGGTGGTATCTGGTTAGCACTCTGATAAATTTGTTTACGATTGATTAAATATTCTAATTTGCTGATTTGTTTTGTATTTTAAAATTGATTAAAATCAATGATTCCAAATTGAAGTAAGACAAATTTTTAAACTGATATAAATTCATTAGGAACTACTTTCCAAATTTTTAATTATTTTTAAAGTATTACTAATATATATAATTATATTATCTTTATCTTCAAAAAATAGGTTTAATTTTATACCCTAGGCCAGTGATGGCGAACCTATGACCCGCGCGGGTCAGATACTGACCCACGCAGGATTTTTAAATGACCCACACGTTGATTTTTATAAACTTATTTTTTATATCATAAAAGAGAGAACAGACAGTAGTTTTTAACCAGCCTCCCCTCCCCCTTTCCAAGTGACGCCACTGACTCAGTCACCTACGAGCTAGCACTAAAAAAAATAATGAACAAAATTTGACCCACTTCTCAAAAAGGTTCGCCATCACTGCCCTAGGCACATGAATAAATATAATATTATATTTAAAATCTGCAGATTCTGTTTAATATAATTACTTACTTTTAATATAAAAATATGTACTTTATATATAAGAATTCTACATCACTAGGGAATTTTCTGTTAAATTGAAAACCAGTTTACTATTTGCGGTCTTGAAAAAATCTTGTTACAGTTTTTTTAGAGTTTTAAAGTGTGTAATTTTGACATAAATGAATAATGTTAAATGATGAAATTGTCTTGAAAGTAGACCACCAATTCTTGATTTTTTTAAACTATGAAAAAGAAAAAAATCGGGACCACGTAGCGTGTTCTTCCCACGATACAAAAAGTTTTTAACCATATTACCTGCAATAATACGATTCCTTTGGGTAAACCCTCGGCGTTACATGTGAGCTCAACATGTGTGCTAACTTTTTTATTACAAAGATAATGTGAAAAACTTTTAGCCAGTTCATTATTGTATGATGTAGTTTTTATAATCGTGGTGCTAAGATCCCCGAGGAATGAGCAGGAAGAGAAAATAATTTTACTAACTAATTTTATGGGTCTCCTCTGAAAGATGCGATGAATCAATGATATTATCATTTTTCTAACCATAATTTATATTAAAGACGTTTACGAATTTGGGATTCTGTCGGTTATCCGAACCCACATCATCTGCGGTTAAAATAACGTGAAGTATAGGGAAAAGAATTTAATAATCAATAAGAAATATTTTAATACCAATTAATGAATCAACTTGAAAGATATACAGA
The DNA here is from genome assembly GCA_031772225.1 of Eubasilissa splendida. Taxonomy (NCBI): domain Eukaryota; kingdom Metazoa; phylum Arthropoda; class Insecta; order Trichoptera; family Phryganeidae; genus Eubasilissa; species Eubasilissa splendida. Next base: position 19,882,840 of record CM062851.1, on the reverse strand, counting down.
AAAAATATTTCAAAAAATATTTAGTTGCTACCGGTATTCGAACCTGGACCTCTTCCTTACCGGGAAGGTGTGTTCATTATTTCGCTATAGCAATCGAATATATTTTCGACAAATTTTGAACGTACATTCTGTAATATTTCCAATTGATACATCTATTATTTTATTTTTAAAAGTAATCAACTTTATACTAGCGGGGGAGCAATCAGCTTTCAATTATTATGGCCGCTCGCAGCTGATGGATGCTACGTAGCCAATGGTGACCGCTACGTGGCCAGAGCTTCTATAGAATGTATATAGAATTAATATATACTCTACGGAAGCCCTGGCCGCGCAGCGGTCACCACGAGTTGCGTAGCGGCCACTACCGGCCGAAAAACGGCCACAATAGTCATCCAAAGGGCCTAGCAGCAAGCAATCGGTGATCCTGGAATTATACAAATGATGTTCTTACGTTTCAACTGTTAATTATATTCGTCTAATTAATTATTCTTCGTCATTCAACTTAAAAACTTTCTTAAAAAACTAAGATCATGTTTATATAAATAATTATTGAACAAACGTAAACATTACGAATAAACGTAAACGAGATGACAGATGGTCAATATATTTACCAATTGTATAAATTCGTACGATTTCGTTAAGGTATGTTTTGTCTTACTCATTGTTTACACATATCCAAATACGGATCATATACAAATCCAATAGCGACGATGAAACGCAATCATACAATTTATTTATTTATTTATTGACATACATATTTTTGTTATAACAGAGGTGAATACATTATAATATAACATTGTAATATGTTTATTGTGTGGAATGGAGTAGACTCCACCTCTGATATATACAATAGGATTACTTTATTTAGATTTCTTCTGGATATCTTTCTAGTCGATTCATTAATTTGTATTAAAATACCACAAAACTATGTTCTGAAAACATAACTACAATCAAAAATGTGTTAATTAAAAAAATTACTCAACTAATTTGTTAAATAAGCATAATTACGTATAGTTCTGAATAATACAAAAATTAAGATAGAAGGGATTTTAAAAAAAATTAATCATCTCACCGTGTGGGCTGCGGTGATGGTTCATTACAATTCCAACCAAGTTTGTCGACTCCTTATCCATCTAAAAATACTTCGTATATTTAATATTCCTCTCTCGGTTGGCTCGTGCCGTGTCGTAAATTGTTATAATATTTATCTGCATTGTACAGGACATAGTCATTTAAAAATCGGTAGATCCGTCTTTAGTTTAGAATGAAAAAGTATAATTTTAAACGTTAATTAAAACTGCGTTAATTAATACGTTTAGGAAAATTGAGGTGAAAAGTGGATGGAGCAAATATTGGACGAGATACTTAAAGAAAAAGAATGAATTGTATATTTATATTTACACATTATTCTATATTTATATTCTTATTACTACATTTCATTATGTACATTATTTATAGCTGTCCTTTTCTACGTATTACCTATGACAATAAAGTATCATTAGTTGTCTCTTTTCATCTCATGTAAATAAAATTGTACAGCTATTCTTCACTATAAATTAACATTAATATAAATACAGGTTGTTGAGTTAAATTATTAGATTGATAATACCCTTACAAAGCGAAACACATCTCAATAAATTAAATGAGTAGAATAAAAATCAAATGTTTTATTTTCACTCATAATACATAAATTGGCAAATTTCTTCTAGTGATGACTATATATTTTATAGATAGGTTTTTTTTGTGTATCTTTTGAAGTTATTTATCAGAATTTATTTTAATTATTACGGAACTGTGTTTTGGAAAATCGACTTTTTACAAATATATGTGATTTAATTAAAATTAACATACATCATATAATCCTCCTCCGCCAGCATTATTTGTTCCACATCACCATATAATGTTTTGCTTTCTTCTGCTTTGAAATTTATAGCTTAAAATAATATAATCTAGTAATGGGACACTTTAATTATTCTTAATCCTAAATTAGTCATATAAAAAATTAACAGACGCTGTGCTCAAATAACTGGGCGATATTATAATTCAAAATAAAATTTCATCAACTAAATATATTATTTGGCGGAAGTTAATAAATATATAATTAAATAATTTTCATAACATTTCAACATTGGGTGTTAGAGTGCTTCATTGTTATATATGTTAATAAGATTTTTTTCCTCTATATTAGATGCTGTCCCTTGAGTCAGAACCAAACTTTTATATATGTATGTATAAGATCAAAATTAATTTTAGCGGATAACCATAACAGCACCATCTGCCTCACTAACCACAAGAAATAAGTTAGTCGTCATTTTTTATTATATTCATTTCAATAATTTCAATAATTCATTTGGCAAAATTGTGTTATCAATTAATAAATGAGTTGTTTATTTTCAAATCCCTCCATAACAGACTTTTAACAAAACCCATAAATCACGAAAAATGTTTAAAAATTTATTTTTTATCTAATCTAAATACTTCATTACATATTTTTTAAATTTAGTGGATGCATTAATTTTACTGGAAATGCAAAAAAAAACACAAAAAAATTGTCGATTTTGAGAAATTACAAAAAAAAAATTGTAGGAGAATTTGCTATTATACCATCTACACATGCGTATTTTAGAAGTGTTTGTCATTCTTTTATTTGATCTTCTTTGGTATAAACCAGTGGCATTCCACTAAGAACTATTAATCAGATTCATCATTGAACCGTTTGGAAGTTAAATACTCAATTATAGAAAGTTTTAAACGAAAGATAAACTTGTTTTGTTTTTTCTATTACGTACATAATTATTTATGGTAAAGTATTTGAACCAATCTCAGGTATCATTTTTTTCTAGTAAAGCTGCAAAAAATAAATTTTCAATTTTGATATATTTGGATGTAAACGATTCAAATATTCTCCCTATCTTTCAACCATTTTTTTTTTGTATTTGTTTAATTCTCAGTAATACAATATTGTAAATATTATTTATTTCAAAATTACTACTAAACCCTTTTTTGCATTTATATTATTTTAAGGATTTATTTTTCCTCTCGAATCCAAATCATCAAATTTTCATTAATGATCGTAACAATCCAGCTTATTTTTAAAATGAATAAAAATAAAATTAGTCGCTATTCACGGACGGAAACATAATTAGGCTTAATTTTTTTTTGTTTTTTATTCACTCTCTTTTAAATATATAAACAGACTAATTAATTTTAATTCTTAAATTACTGATCACAGTAAGATAGTAGATTACGCGGATGTATTTTCTACGGGATTACTAAAAGCGTTATTAGTTTAAAATTGATTGAATATATTCGTAAATATTGAATGGTGTTTGATAATTTGGGAAAAAGCGTAAACATTATCCCTAGTTATACAGAAACCTAAAATAATATTTTCAAACGTACGACGTATATTTATTTATTCACAAACAACAATACAACATGTATAAAATAAAATCTAATGATTTTCCAAAAAAAAATCGACATCATTATTCATGAGCAAGCACTCCACATAAAATATATCTCAGAATCAAAAATGTTGTCTCTGTAACGGCTCAATTTAAAAAATATATATATAATAAAATATCTTAGAGTAATCATCGATAAATATCTTAAATGGAAGAATCAAATTTATCAAGTTGTTAAAAATATTAGAAAATTAATATACATATTTTTAAGAATTATAACATTTTTATCGATATATTTTTTTTACTTAATATTCAACGCATTAATTCAATTCAAATTACAATATACCATCATTAGCTGGGGATCAGCATATAATACTAACCTGATTCTAGTGAAAATTGTACAAAATTACTTTTTGAAGAATTCCAAGTACCAACATTTTGTGATTAAATAAATTCTTTTCTTCAATTATTAAAAGAAAAACAAAAATATTATTTTATAATTAAAAATCGTACTAAATTTAAATTTGTATTTTCATACTCTAAAATCAATACATCATTTGCACAACACCACTATACGCACATGGAGAAAAAAATATTTAATAGCTTACCGGTAAACATTAGGAAAATTAGTGAAAAACACTTCAAATTAAGCTTAAAAAGAAACACGTACCCCTAAACTTATAATATTGTTTATATCGCTAATGCTATTATTTTATTATAACAATTGTTTTAAACAATATTTTTTATTGATAAACACCACACTTTTGTACACAAGCTTTCGCTTTCAAAAGAAGCGTAGTACGAAAAAAAATGTATATTAATATTATTGTATCATAATGTGAATTTTTTTATAATAATAAAGAAAAAATATACATATTTTACAAAACCATTCTTCAAGGGCATCAATTTTTAAGATAATATCAAAAACATTTAATTCGAAAAATTTCGCCTCGATAAATTGCAATAGTAAAGGTTCAAATTCGAGAATACTGCGAACTGGGGAAAGTATTATAGCTTAAGGCTGTTCGGATTCTTGAAAGATTTCTTGTCTGGTTAAGAATCCTAACAATTTGTGATATTCGGTTACAATATCTAAAATATGCTATTGAAATGATGGATGCTGTATACTGTTAATATATCTCAGATTTAATATTTCCATTGTTATCATCGTCATCATTATCAGCCATTTTCTATCCACTACAGGATGAAGGCTTCTCTAAGGGTCTTCCACACGTATCTGTCCATCGTATCATATATTTCCAAAGAATTTGATGATTTCATTAGTCCATCGGGTTTTATGGCGGCCTTTCATTATAAGACGTGATAGCTTATCACAGCTTATGCAAAGAATATTTTACGATTCTTATATATAACATCCCTATATTATTGTCCTTTCGTGTCACGCGTTAGAAATTGACACATTACATTGGAGTAGAGAGCAATATTCTTTCTAAGGTGTGCGGGTGTTAGCGTACACGATATGGCATCATAGTATACACAAAAAAATATAGCGCGCACACAGTTTTTAATTCAACTTCTTCATGTGCCACCTTTTATTGAAGATTGGCGACCATGTTGCGTTACGTTGATTAATCCTGTCTAAGAAATAATCTTTTGAACATTGAACTACTTTCTGAGGTTACTCAGCCAAGAATACTTCTTTACACTAGCGTCTTTGTAGCCTTTTATCTTCCTCTTTATAATGAGTTGTAAAATATCATATTTCCATTGCGGAGAATGTGATCGGAGTACGCAGCTTTTCGTGATAGTTTCCCATTAGTTTTCTTGACTTATTTACGCGTCTTAATTCAATAGTAACGTGGTCAACCCATAGTAGCCTTATACTGGTATGGTAATGTTTTTCTTATTTTCTCCCACAGCGTAAAAATAATAGCACTGCACTGTTATCCAAATTACAGTAAATATTGGTAGATAGTCAATTTTCTTTTTGAAATGTGAATAATTAACTATTTTCTTTTGAAGATACATTTTTTCAAAATAGTAAACAAATAAGTGTTTAATATTCAAAAATTTAAAATTTTCAACACTTTAATAATGCTGTAATTTAAGTGGGTAATTATTTAAATTAACAGTTAAATTTCTGATGGAAGTATTATTTGGATACGTTTGATTTTTTTGTAATAACCATTTTTCAAAGTTAATGCATATTTTTTTTTTTTACATTTCTAAACCTTTGTGTCTGTATGTTGTGGTGTTTAATTAATGAATATGGAAGAAAATCCTGTTCAGGGAAAATACGCTAAAAGACCTAGGCTGGGTTTTAAATACTAGTCGGTAATACCAAACCCAGAAAAAAACAATGTCTCACTTGGGTAACATAACGCCACAGTTTCAGTTTCACTCCACCGCTTAATAACCTATATGGTCACCTAATAACAACAATTTTAGGAGTTTCATTCAGACTATAAAAACTGCAAGGGGGTCTAATTTAGATTTAAAATAGTTAAATTTTTCTCTCTTCATCGATTAGTGCTTTTCGTAAAAATGTTTCATATCATCGACGTCACATACGACCAAGTTCTCATTTTAAGCAATATTTATATTCGTATTTGCAAATGTTTACTAAAAATAGAGAAGAAAGAATAACTAAAGGTTGACGATTTATTTTTTTAAGTGATTTTTACAAAGTTAATTAGTTTTTAGAATTAATAATTATCTTCAACTACAAAGTTAACGTTACAAACTAAAAAAAGAATTAAAATTATCGAAATGGTACAAATAACTGTATAGGATTATGCGTGATGATTAATATCTTACGATCTTTGAAAACATAATAATATTCTAGGAAAGTTATAAAAAATGTCGAGAATTTTCTGTTTGAATTATTAGTTTTGATGAAAACTAATAAATAAGTATAAAAATGATTTTTTGTATAACACTTCTAGTTGAGAAAGTATATATAATATTTTTTGAATAAAAGAAATCTTAAAATATCTGGCCAGGAAAAGCAAATCCTGAAAATATAGGGCGTGGTGGTCAATCTCTGAATAAAATGTTCGTTAATAATTTCTAAATAATGTGAACCGAATTAGTCGGATGTTTATTGCAACAATTTTTGCAACAACAAGCGTTTTTAATAACATTTAACAAAATGGGTATAGAGAATAAATGTTGTAAATACTTTGATGTGAGTCTGAACCTAAAAGTAATAACAATAAATTGATTTACTGATAGTAAGAGAGAGAAGTACTGCTAATTAATTTTATATTTATTTTAATATTAGAAAATATAATACATATTAGAATTATCAGCATATATATATATATATTTCATTTAACATTTAATTCTTTTCTATGATAGTAGGACTCGTGTCTTAATAATTCATTACCATTAAAATATTTCATTTCCAGTATATTATAAATATGTACATTTAAACGTATTTTCTTATTCTTAATTAGTCACTCATATATTTTTACTGTTAATATCCGTATTTAAAATATACTAATAAATACTACAAAATTGTGTTTTTTTTATATGTATAATACTACCAGAAATTAATAATACTTGACAAGTCATAACATTTTTATACACAATTGTATTCATAATGCTAGCCTCTACTGGGCTGTGCCCGATCTGATGCAAAAATTTTACACTTTTTCTAAACAAATTAAAATGGCACATAAATTATAACAATATAAAAAAAAAATATATATATCTTTAACATTTTCTAAAGTTTTAAACGAATATATAATATAATTATCACTTTTTTATTGCGACCCGCAAAAATTTTACAGAACACTGGTCAAACGTTTCTGTTATATGTATGATTATACCGGGGTATCCTAATATGAACGAAAAAATATTTTTGTGTAAAATGATGTATATATGTTCACAATTCTTACTTATTCAGCATTGATGTATGTGGGGTGTATTTTTATAATCATATATATTTAATGAAATGTGTATATTTTTTTTAATTCTTAGATTAACCGATATGTCTACTGAATCATTTCACGTACTTAGTAACTGTCAGTGTAGGTACATCCCCTAAGTTTAATAAAAAAAAAACTATGTATTATGTATGTCTCGAACTTATAATTGTGTACTTAATTAATTAATACTACTATTAAATAAAAATAATTATTTTTATAAATATATTTTATTACGTGAATGAATTACGAGGGCCAAGTAAAAAATAAGGTTCCTTACGCTGTACACTCGCCACGCGAGATGCTAGGCGAAATCCGGCAACACCGCCTTGATTGTTGGTCCCTTAACTACATCCCCACTACCGGGAGCAAACGCTGCAACGCTCAGTAAATGCCTGACAGCCATCCGCTATGGAACCCGCCATCGCCGTTACCGCCAGGTGTGAAATCCGTTCGGTGATTCGATTTTTAAACGCGAAGAAGCTTAAACCTGTTGAAATTCATCGACAGTTGGAAAAAGTTTATGGCACAGCTTGCATCAGCGTCCAACACGTCCGCAAATGGTGCAGGGAGTTCTCCGAAGGACGCACAGACGTCCACGACGAGCAAAGGAGTGGGAGGCCATCAGTGTCGGACGAAGTCGTGGCGAAGATTGAGCGCATTCTCCTCGAAGATCGGAGAGTAACGCTTCGGGAGCTTGCTGTCCAGGTTCCTGAGGTTTGTGAAAAAACCATCGACAACATTTTGACCGATAAACTTGGTTATCGCAAGGTGTGCGCGCGGTGGGTCCCACACATGCTTTCAGAAACCCACAAAGACAATCGTGTCAAGTGTGCCGAGGGGTTTCTTCGAGAATGCGCCGAGAATACCGAAGAATTCTTGGACTCCATTATTACGGGAGATGAAACGTGGTGTCACTACGTCACTCCAGAAACAAAAGAACAGTCCAAACAATGGCGCCATCCTGAATCGCCTAGGCCGAAAAAGTTTAAGCAGACGCTTTCCGCAAGGAAAGTGATGGCTACGGTGTTTTGGGACCGAAAAGGCGTCTTGCTGACCGAGTTTATGCCTAAAGGGACCACCATCAATTCGGACAGGTACTGCGAGACATTGACAAAACTCAAAAGAGCCATCCAAAATCGCCGGAGAGGAAGGCTGACCAAGGGCGTTAGGCTGCACCACGACAACGCTCGCCCGCATGTCTCTCGACAGACCACCGCCCTACTGGACAAATTCGGCTGGAAATTGCTTGACCATGCCCCCTACAGCCCTGATCTTGCTCCCAGCGACTTCCACTTGTTTCCGAAATTGAAGCAACACTTGGGTGGACAACGCTTCAATACAGATGAAGAGGTGAAAGAAGCGGTCACCAAGTTCATCGGCGGCCTAGCGGCGGAATTCTTCGAAGCGGGTTTTCAGAAGTGGATAACTCGTCAGGAAAAATGCATAGAAAAATCAGGAGACTATGTAGAAAAATAGAATAAAGTACAAGCTTTCAGATGGTTTACTTATTTATTGCAATAAAAAATACCTTATACCTGAAAAAAATGTAGGAACCTTATTTTTTACTTGCCCCTCGTATAAGTATGTATTTCATATCAAATATAATAATCATAACATTGTTTTAAGAAAACGATTTAATATATTAAAATATGAATTAAATATATTAATTAGAAAGATATACATAGAAGATCAATTTTATCGAAAAATATCGAACTTTAATCTCTTTCCAAACCGGGGAAGGTGCATTATCCAACTATGCTTCAGCGACGATATTTTTGGCGACAAATTTTCGAACCTATATGTTATATTTTTGATATTAATACATTTAATCCTTCCATTATTTGAAAGAGCCATCTACCTTATTTTTACGGAATCTCTAATAGCTTTGGGTAATCTGATAGCAGACGCCATAATTATCAATTCTTTTTTATTAAATTTCAGACACATTGATATAACTTTATTATTAGGATAACACATTCTTATTGTGAAGTTGTAATTATTCCGAACATAGGTCTGTGATTTTATATGTATATCTTTCTAATTAATATATTTAATTCATATTTAAAATATCACAGACCTTTGTTCTAAATAATTACAACTTCACTATAAGAATGTGTTCTTCTAATGATTTAATATATTTTATATCTCCGAAACGTTAAGAAAATTGTAAAAATGCGAATTCCGTTACTTTATTTACTTCCTTTGAGTTTAAACAATAATTTAGTTTTGCAGATATTCCACGTAGCGCATGCAGTAGGTTCGCCGACTAATATTCATTTATGCGCGCTTTCATATTTGCGTAACGAGCTACCCTTTGAATAAAACCGCAGTTTTGAATCAGTTAGTAAAATATCAAAGCAAACCGCCCCGTGTTCATTACTGAAAGTAATCACATTAAAATAATGAACTATATCTATTTGTCACTAGCGGTTGTAACAATTAAAAACTTATCTTCCCGCCAAGCTCACTCCTAATTGAATCTTTCCCCACCGCAGCCGACGGGTTGCAAAATTGTTTTACCATTATACCACACCCGCCACACCGCGGGCTATTTTGACACTAAGGCTGAGACGTACAAAAATATTAAATAGGTTATTTTTCAGCCATCGCAAATTTAAAATGTCTATCGCATATTAAGTAGGCTCCCTGAATACGCCATTTCACTTTTATTAACCTTAACCATTACATGATATAAAATACCCGAACGCAGCCATCCAGTCAAATCGTGTTACCGTAAATAACAGTTAGAAAGAATGTTTTTATTAGTTTAAATGGCTTTACTGGCATGAATTTACTCTAAATATAGAGCATTCAATTTTAAAAAAATATTAATAACATAATTGAAAGCATTCATTAAGTCCTATACAATGTGTCTTTCCTTCATATCTCTCTTCATTTAATTAGTGAGAAAGAGACAGTTTTATTTGTATGTTTATTATTCTTTTCACTGTAAAAATAGTGTTTGATCTCTGTCTTTCATATCACAAATGGTACGATTCCCTTTTCATAATTGGTTTTTCACTAGTCATTCCTAAGCGCTAAGATTTTCTTTAAGATTATCTAAAATATAAATTTCATATTGCATATATTTACCGAAATATTACAGGTTTAATTATGATGGTAGACCTATGTTACCGCGTGGTTTGGGAAGGGTTAATAAACGCTTTATTTGATTAGTCCATGTAAAGTATCATCATCATCACTAACTCAACAGTCCGGTGTGGACCCTAACCTTCGCCACTCCGATCTGTCATCCGCTATCCTTCAGTTCATGATACCGACTGTTTGCGCATCCTAGTTCATATGAATGGTGAGCTTCTAATATAGGTTTAAATTTTTTCAAATTTCTGTATTTATAATATAATTTATTATATCATTGCATCAGTTCTTAGCGAGATGGCCAATTCAATTAAATTGTTAAACCACAAATTACTTACTCATTCGCCAATATCTCGTTTATTTAATCATGATAGATCTTTCAATGGTGTCCTTTGTTTATTGTGCCTTCAACATTAGCCTCATAATATTATTATATTATTGATAGTTCTTGTTTACATAAAATCGATTTAAAATGTTGATTTTATTTTTGAGTTTAGTCTTTAAAACCAACATCTTACAATATGATTATATAATTTTATACAAAATCCAAGTTTATTCATCCTAGAAATATTAATATAAAATGCATATTTCGATTATGTATCAAATTATATTTTATATTAATTTTATTTTCAACATAAACAGTAGTGAAGAGATAAGGTGTAATTATGATTGATTGCGCGATTGGTCATAGATTATAATAATGATTGGTAACAATAATTAGAGCTTTAGTTTCGAATGTACCGGTAATCGCTTGCCAAAATACTAATTATCACATTACAATCAATCACCAATCACACAATACAATTTATCTCATCACTACATAATAAACACGCGCTTAAATTATGTAGCTTCAGCATTTAAAAAAACGCTTTTCTTTTAATAAATAATCGAAATTTAATTGTGTTTCAATGTGTGTAATCTATGCGTGAGAAATATTCGGTGATATTTAGTTTTTGATCATTTTATTAAAAAATCAATTTAGCAAGGTTTCACAAAATAAAGTAATTCTCACATATATTTTCTGTATGTCTGCAAAATTAATACAAAGTAATATGTAAAAAACATATTTTTAGAAGCCGTAAAGGATTTTTTCACATTTATAGCATAATATGAATGCAATAATTATTGACCTTTCGAGCTCCAAAATGCATATTTTAATCCTTAAATGATAAAATTAACTTAATAATTTATTAGTCTTCTTCTTATATTGCACGTTTGTTCAGAGAACGTCAGCAGCATGATGATAATGTTGGCGATATTTTACTTACAACATCTTAAAATATTTGGTCCATGGACTTCCCGAACCATCACCTTAAATTCTTCAGCTAGGACGTTCCACATCTTCAGTAATATTAATTTATTCACAAAAGTAGAAAATAGATTGTGCATTAAAGTGACATAACCACCCTATTAATGCTCCGAGCTCAAGTGTTGTAACATTCCAATCACGCCCTCATGAACGTACTTTGATCGTAAAACTTAACGTTGGAAAAAATAAATGCACGTGACTGAATTTAAAATACAAACGAGGAATAATTATTATTGTGTAACCGCTGTATAAGTGTTAAAATAAATCATACAGGAAGAAAATGTGCACTAACTTTAATAGTTTGTTAATTTATGCACATTTTGACCGACGTATTTTATCTATTAACGTACAAGAAATATCATACGGTTTAAATATGTACTGTTTTAATCTTATCTTTAAAAATAGCGAACGTTAAAAGATTTTTTAATCTGTATAGAAATAAATTAAATGTATTAATTAGAAAGATATACTCATAAAATCAATTTTATCGAAAAATATTATTATTGCGCTACCGGGATTCGAGCCTGGATCATCTTCCCTAACCGGGGGAGGTGCTTTATCCAACTAAGCTACAGCGACATTATTTTTAGCGACAATTTTTCGACCCTATATGTTACCTTTTTGATATTAATACATTTAATCGATCCATCATTTGACAGAGCCATCTACCTTATTTTTACAGAATCTCAAAATACCTTTGAGTAAATTAATATATTTAGTTCATATTTAATAATATTATAGAATAAGAAATACTACATTACATGTCAATACCATTGTCGTTCAAAAAAATTGCTATTATATAAATTAAATGTGGCAAGTTATGGGAAAATAGTTGACATAAGTTAACCGGGAGTTGAAAATTACTATTGACGAGATTTGTGCAATTAATCAAGTTATAAGAATGGTTCTTAGATGGAAATATGGACGCGGACAAGTGACATTGTATTATATAGTTACAAATAAAAATTTAAAACACTGTAAATATAAGCTTTTCAGTCTTTAAACATAATTACCATACACACACAATTCAAATTGTTTGTTAAAATTAGGTAGAGCAGATACTGAGAGTAAACTGTTTTAAATTTTGAAATAATTCTTATAAATGCATTTTGTGTAATATAATACCAACTGACTGCATTGTAACTTTAATCTTACATATTTTCTATACCTTGTATGGGCTTACATTTTATTTATACATATTATATTGCACATTAGTATTTTTATTCTCTCATTTTATATCACGTTTACTTGCCTTGTATGTTTCATTTTATTATATGTATTTGTGTTTTGCCTTCAATGAGTTATTTGGTTTTCTAAAATAAAATTTGCCCTAAAACAGGCATGCCTAGTTGGGCGACGCATTTTAAAATCTGTGTAAAATATATTTAACAAACTTTTTTTTTTAGCTCTATAATACTTATGTGTCTAAATAAATAAAAATAAATAATACATATGTATGATACAGCATTTCAATGTAGTTTTGACGTATCTTGTGAGACGTAATAAAATTATAATCAAGTGTCCTGAGCCGGGAAAACTTGCTGACAGAAGCGGGCTGCCGCAATAACTGAAAAAAGGATGAAAAGCAAGGAACGCGAAGAAAAAGAAGATCCGCCGCTATAACCTCCTTGCAAAGTGGATGCGCTTACACAATATGTGAAAAGGTTTAAGAATAAGGCTTCTCAGCCATATAAGAACACACAACATAAAATAAAACATGACGCATAGTAACATATAATACAACTTCCAAAAAATTAATAGATATGAAGATTGATTAATGGGTGAAAATGGTGAAGGTTATATTTGTATACAGTAATCACTTAAGCCAGCCGAAGACAGTTCATAAGCCCTGTAATTACCCATACTTCTATATCTTTCCATTAAATTAAATAAAAATAGCTTCGTCTCTATGAGATATCTATTATTCGTTTCAAATTATTTTCGATTACATCTGCAGTGCACTGAATTTCTGATTGAAATTAATACATAAACATGCGTTACGGCACATCGAGCCGGCACCAGTTGCAAGACTCGGGAATAAAGGCTAAGAAGACAGCAGACGTTATTGTTACTGGGGGAATGGCCGCACCGTCGTCGGCGGGGCGCGAGAGGCAAGGCGGGGCGAACGGCGGGCGCGAGCGAGACGCCGCTATTCAACTGCATGTCGCGGTGAAGTGAGAGAGGAGGAGCAAATTAAATTTAGAAGTAAAGTTTGACTTTATAGTAATGGCGGTGGTAAGCCGAGTATACAGCGTGCTTAGCGCCAGCGGTGGAAATGGTACAACGTGAAATCTCAAGAAGATTGCATTTTTGGTAACGGCGAAAATTTTCAAATTAAAAATATTAAGGTTAAATAATAAAGATTAATAAATTGATTAAATTTTACAAGGTTAATTAAAACTTATTTAATTTTTAGTCTTTTGATTTGATCACTTGTATCGATAAACTAAAAATCACTAAAATCATCACAATATTTTTTATAGGTAATGCTATATTTTGTTGTTAATAAAGGGGCGCTAGAAGGGGGGGACCCACCCCACCCTTTCCCGAAACCGTTGTTAAGTTTCTACTTATTTTATCGGTTCCACACACAGTGCTACAAAAACGCGAAATCTACAATTAATAAACACGAAGAAAAAAGAACAAAAGTGAATATATCAGATTTTAATTTTATCCTTCCTGCGCCCTTTTAAGTTCAATCTTTATTTATTTTTTATGATACAGGAATATAACAACATTACAAACAAACAGAAAATCGATGTTATCTACCAAAGTACAGAAACCAGTGGGTACAAGACAGCCATTAAAGGGCTAACTATCAAGTACACTCTCCCTTGAAGGAACTTGGACAAAACACAAACAATGATGTATGAGTCACGCCATACACGGTACAGGCCAACGGAGTTAAGCACGATTTTGTTTATTTTAAGAATTTGACTTATGAAAAGTGAAGTGTCCGCGTTCTCGCTGACACGATCTTGTCATAATCTGCCTAATATATCCCATCTCGTAGTCCACGTTTTGATGTAATCCTTATACAGCTTTCCTTGCATTACTGATCAGGTTCGCGTTTTCAGGCGGCCGACCATTGAACCCAGTAAAACCTCCAATCTTGTAATCACGATCATCCCTCATTATCACGTAATGCTACAAGATGTGTTCCGAAGTTATGTATATTTTGGTATTAGTTCGAAAATAAAATAAAATGAATGGAAATAGCTAATTACTCCTGGAGAGTGACTGAGCAAAATTTGGAACGGATTCCATTCAATGTAATTCACATTATATCGAGAAGAGAGGGGAGATGACTATGTTTTGAGGAGGGTCATAAATAAAAACTATTCATAATTTGGTTTCGATCAAGGGAATAGGATACCAGCAGAGAACAGGATAAAATTGGATTGATATTTATAATTGTTGACAATGTGATATAAAACACGGATTATTTTAATACAGTTGGGAATCTAATAAAGTGGCCAGGGCGATGCTGAACTACTAACCGGAGGTGGTAATTACTGCTACATCTCTCATAATACAATATAGTTTAAAAAACCTAATTAATATATAAAATATATTGATACAAATTAAATAAATCAATTAGAAAAATATGTGGAAAAATGTATCTATCTATCTATACAAAAAATATTTGGTTACGATACGACCTCGGCGGTAGCTAAGCGAATCTTCTTAATGTTATATCTATTATTCCGTTTTTAAAAGCAATCAATTTTATATTGTAATAAACAAATTAGAATGCATTGTTTTATTCATAAAATTTATATGATTTTTTTTTTAAATAATGTTTTCCGAAAATATAAATATATATTATACTTACTTACCATCACGCCGTTTCCCCACGGAGATAGGCCGAGAAGACAGAGCACAACACTCTTGACCTGACACACAATTGCAATGACAATTGACATACAAGTTCGCCGGTTATTGTGGCTTCTAACAAGACCATCTTCCAGTACCTGGTTTAACTGGCCGTGCCAAGTCTTTCGCGCACGTTCTCTATTTCAGGTGCCATCAACACTGGCGTCATGTATCTTTCTCTCCTCATTTATCCATTGAATATTACGAAACCACCTAAGTGACCTTTTCTTAATCTAACTCACAATACCAAGATCAGCTTTACATTCATTCCTTATTTTTTCATTATTTATTCTGTCATAAATGATTTAGTATACTAACAATATTTGAGTATGTCCAAGAACACACAATTACTGAATTTTTACCTCCAAAGCCATTGTTATTAAGACAAATTATAGATGTCTCATTGAGACGAAGCTATTATATTATATGGGAAGTATGGGTATTACAACTTCGGCTTATTTTAATATATATTTTATTTTACAATAACTCATAATACGAAATTTAAATCTTTTAAAATGAATTCTTTGTATTTTTTTCAATATATGTACTTGATAGTATTTTGAAATATTTTTTCCTTCGATATTGGATTTTTTAATATAATTTATCGATAGCGACGTTAAAATGTAAATTGCGAATAATTATCATTGGCGCCGGGGTTCACGAGCCAGTGGCGACGCAAGGGAAGATTCAATTAATATTTTTAAATTTACAGTCCAATAAATGTTCGTACGTTTTTTTTATATTCACCCGTGGAGGGCGCAGCTACCCTATTCATTTTATGCCTGCCCGCGTAGATGGGAAATCAGTATCGGCTGCAGTTAGAAAGGCGAGGATGAAATATGCTTGTTAAAATAATAATGAATTTTTATATAAAATTTTATACCGTTGATTATTAATTAAAATTAAACTACTCGATGAGCTAATTGAATTCAAATTCGAAGTCTTGACTGATGTGTTTGTTAGCTTATTTATTACAAAATATATTTTATTAATTTTATGCTGGTATATCGTCACGCATCCTGCGTTATACCAGTGCTACTCTATTGAGTCCAGGTGAGAGTATTAAAATAGACACTATTAAAAGACTGGAGATATTTGTGATATGGATATATGTATACTAAAAATGTCTTAGGTTTACCACATTACCAATGAAGTCGTACTACGGCGCATGAATATGTTAAAAGACCTAATAATAACTATCAAACGAAAAAAAACTGTATACTTCGGGCATATTCTCAGCAATGAGAGCTACGATTACTTATAACTCATCATGCGTAATAAAAGGCAAGGCGTTGGTAGAAAAAGGTTATCTTGTCTGCATGACGTCAGAAGGTGGCTCAATGTCCAACATACTGGAAATCTTATACATCTTGCGCCAGATAATCAGCATACTGCAACTTGGTCGCCAACCTTCGATAGAAAATTGTACATGAAGAAGAAGAAGACATCGCATCGTAATTTCGATCGACGGTAGTATTATTAAATATTTTTATGAAAGCACATTGCTATTGTGAAGTTACAACTATAGAACATAGTTCTATGACAATTTGAACAAATTAGATGAATCATAGATTTTTTCATTTTATCCTTAAAGAAATTCATCGCATATGTTTCATGTTATAAATTCTGATGTTATAGTATTAAAAGCGTAAGATATATGCATTTAAATAAACCTGTGAATAACTAGCATATCTATAAAACAAAAATAAATTGTTTCATATAGTATTATAAATTATTAAAATCATAATTATAATGTAATTATTTTTTTCACGGAAAATTGAGGTACAGTGATAAAACAGTGAAATAAATATTTTATTTCCAAAAATTGATTATGTTTCAATGGAAAAATGTAACTGAACATTGGAACACGATAAAACAAAAAACTGTCATACAAAATAATTGACAATCACGTAATTGGAATTTATTGAGTGATGACCGAGTAAAAAGGTACCAAAATAAAGGTATCTCGTACTGAAAGATGAAGCTTAGAACCCTAGGTCATCCCTTACCTCGATGCACTGATGAGAAAGATAGCAGGAAGAAGTGGGATGAAGAGGATAATAATTGGTGGCTGTTGTTAAAAAATACATTTATCTAACAGTCGATGGACGTGGACTGAGAAAAGAAACTTGTAAAATTGTTGTTTTTTTAGTTTAATAATATAACCGTTTTGCAGATATTTACCTATAAAAGTTTTTAATTATACATCGCTATCAAAAAATAAATTTTCAATCATATTTTTTTTCAAGTTTTCGCAACGTATTTATTTATTGCTTACCTTCTAAAACCGCGATACTGCAAAAATGCAGTAACATAAATAATACAACATATAACATAAAATTAAAAACGGTAAAAACAAACATTGTTCTGTTATATATTATGTAGATATATCGTAAGAATGTATGAAAAACTTAATATATGGTTTAATAGGTCTACTACCAAAAAGTCTATAAAAAAATAAGTGTACATCCCATATTAATAGTTGACTCGAAATTAATTATAAATGAACAATCTATATTAAGATAAAGCCTTGAATTTTCTGCTAGTTTTAGATTAAAATGAATTCCTATAAAATATATATTTTAACTTATTATTTTCATCGAATTTTATCGAAAAATATTGTTTTTACGCTACCGGGATATTTAATAACAATATTTTTCGACAAAACTGATTTTATATGTATATATTTATAATTAATACATTAAATTAATATTTAAAACATCACAGACCTATGTTATGAATAATTACAACTTCACAATAAGAATGTGTTCTTCTTAATAATTATTTTCATTGAGAAACGTCAGTTAAATTCTATATTCAATTAGAACATAAAAATATATTGAAAAAGGCCATAAACGAAGCTTAACTGTTTGAAAATACACCACAGACTTGAAATAAAATTTTCGCGAACATCTGCTATAGTTTTTCCATTAAAACCGACAGAATTCTTCCCGCATAAGGGCTTAAGGCTTAACTTCTAAGATCAGAGCAGACAAAGTGACAAGTCAGCTTTAATTGCTAAGATTAAAAGATTACTTCCCATGATTGTATGTAGCGGGGATGAAGTAGCCTGTTGAGTTTTCAACAATGAAATAATCGCATTACTCTGAGTAGACATGGAATTTTAATTATCAACTTAATAAATTTATAATACTGTAAGACATTTGATGATTGTCTGAGA
Source organism: Eubasilissa splendida (assembly GCA_031772225.1). NCBI lineage: Eukaryota > Metazoa > Arthropoda > Insecta > Trichoptera > Phryganeidae > Eubasilissa > Eubasilissa splendida. The sequence continues at coordinate 19,864,078 of CM062851.1, read as the reverse complement.
AATGTTTTACATTAATTTCGTAGAATTATTTTATAATATATTTAATATCGTTAATTAATTTGCGAACTGATTTCAATTTTTTAAGAAAACAGAACTTACCAATAAAATTAATTAACATAATTAATTTACGTAACAGTTACTTTACGTGATTATTTTAATTTTTCGCTAAACTAAACTTTGTATCTACTATACACACGTTGAGCTATTTTGTCACTACTATAGTTTCGAGAGGTGTAGTCTCTCTCATCTTCAGGTTTAATTTATAATTACTACCTAAGTACTAACCTACTTGCGCAATGTGGCGGAGCGTAGAAGGGGGGAGGTATCAGTTGTTAATGGTTATATGTAGTATTAAGAAATGTGTAGTTATTAATTAGTATTTTATCCGAAATTAAATTATTTTGTGTATCGACGGTTTTAATATTGTTCATCCTCAGTCTTTATAGGGTACCGAATAAGGAATTTTAATTTATGGCTATCAAATTAATAGTTAGTTTCAATACGTGATTAAACTGCACATTATTTATTTTATTTTTTACACCCTATCTCGAAATGGTTTTGAGAGTTATTTACTATCGTTTCGATTCGTCAATATTACTTTTTTTTTATTAAATTCAGTTATTAACATATTAATACCATCATAGGTTGGCTCCGGTATCATCGTACCAGAGCCATACCTGTACAATTTGACGTGAGACTCGTTATCACATTAAATTAAGAGAGCAGCCAGAAAGAATCTATAAAAATTGTGCACTTCCAAAAAGGGAGGGTAGACGTCACATTTATGTGTTGCCGCTGCAGAACTCGGTCACAGTCCTGCAGAAATTCACCTTGTCCAGGACGCAAGAGGTGCGAGGGAGAGCCAGCACAATACTCCGTTAGTCTCTCTAGCCACTGCTCTTCCCAGCATCATCCATTCCAAAAACCCCCAGCAGGAGACCCATACCCTAATAAATCCCGGAAATGTATGTGATTACAAAATTCTTATTAAAAGTTATTATATTTTCGAATTTAGGTTTTTCGCGGTATTGCCTATGTATTTTTTATTGCAATCTCCAGTTATTTTATATAGGTCGATACCAAGCTGTATTTAGATTAGTTGTAAATTACACCTGATGATGAGAGGGACTCAGAGGCACCTCTCGAAACTATAGTTGTGACAAAATAGTTCAACGTGTATGTAATACAAAGTTTGGCTTACTGAAAAATTAAAATTAAATTTTATTAATATTCTGAAATAAAAATATATACATTTCTTTATTAAGTTCGGAGCCTGTGTGAACTTGCCTACTGATTCAAAAGTCAATGACTCGTTTTCCACACCTGGCGGCTGCAGGCTAATCCTGTTTTCGCAGCACATAACCCTTACGCCTAACACACAGAAGTTGAAACGTAAACATTGTTCAAAAGAATGTTGATAGTTTTCTGTTTTTAATATGTATACATATGCATATTATATCTACGAGTATATATGTTTGTCTGTCTGTTTTCTTAAAACTCAGGTACTCTTTATCTAAATACAATACAATTTTCTTTAACGTATTAGATATTTCTCTGGAAAGTTTTTAAGTAATACATAATTAAGATATCGAAAGGAGGGAATGTAAAAAATTATAATGGTAATCTATCAACTGATGCATAAAGGAGTCCTGGTGCAACACTGATGTATGAAAGCGAAGCCTGAAACCTGCAGAAGAGGAACGAAAATTCGAGTGATATTAAAAGGCTGCGTTGTGAAGAAATATCGTAAATTAAAAAAAAACGTGCTTGCTGCGATTGATTAATTGCAATATGATGACAAATCTAAATTATAATAGCTCGACTGAATACTATTCCAGATTAATAGATCATAATTTTATATAATTTGACGATCTTCTCTGTTACTGAAAAATTAATAGTTTATCCTTATACAATTCCTAAGCATTTAATCGAAACAGATTAACAAAATCACAATTCAAATACGAACATCATTATTAAAAATCGAAAAATTCAACACTTTCATACTTTGTCAATATAATTATAAAGTCGTTCTTCCAATTATGTGATCCATTTTATAATACGACATATCTGTTTATTTTTAAAAATTTAAAAATGTAAGAAATCCAGGAGAACTATCATCCTCCACGTTGGTCCATTATAACTCCCGTCCTTGTGAATATGCTCCTCCACTTTTCTCGACATTCTGTAGAACTTAGGAGTATAAAATATTTACATAACATGAAGTTATTTCAAATAGACAAATAAATATTAAATATATTCGCTTTGCCATATTTATGTTCATTCGGATTTCTATAGTACGAGGCGCATTTTTTAAGTATTTACGGATATTTTTAAAGAATTGCAACATCATTTTTACAACACTTCACACACACCTTCAACTACTTTTCAACATAGTCGCCACCATTATTAAGACACTTGTTATAACGGGGCACTAGTTTTTGTATACCTTCGTTATAGAAAACAATGTCTCTACTCCGTCTTTGAATTCACCATCGCCATCAAAACACTTTCCACTAAGTAACCGCTTCAGATGAAGGAAAAGATGGAAATCACTGGACGCCAAATCAGGACAAAATAGGACACACTTGAATGTCACCTGGTTTCATGTTTCGTGCATTCAAGAAACGAATCACTGACCGTATCTCACAGTCGGCGGGCTGATCTATTGTCTTGAACATTTCAACCACTCACTGCAAGATGGCTACACTATGTTAATGTCTCTAATGTTGCATGTGGTGAACCAACAGATGAAGGAATTCATCACGCATGCGCAACATCGCAACCGCAGCGCTACACCGGGAATATCCGGCAACGGTATTTACTTAAAAAATGCGCCTCATAATTTGAGATATTATTGTATTATGTTTCACACATGTTTTGAGTTATTAAATTTCCATCATTAATATTGTGTTTTATTGTTTCAAACTGTATTGATATTGAGTTATTGTTTTGTTTTGTTGAAAGTTTCAGTTGTTGCAAGGTAGTAAGTAAACCTTTTTCAGTGTTTTATTTTGTTGTCTGAAGTCTTAATTTTATTTCCAGTTTCGGAGAAAGGTATCACATATCTTATTTTACTTTAACATACGCTCCATGCATCTATTATATTACTTAATGAATATTCGTACATTTTATGGAACAAACTAGTCAGTTCGGTCATTGATTCAATTAGTGTGTATACATTATATTAAGATGTATAGTCTATTTCAGGTGTATTATATACCCTAGATATTTTGTATGTTCTGGATCAGTAAGTGATTTATTGTGTATTTAAATTTCCATTAATTTTTTTATGTTCAAAAATATCCGCAGATTTCCCATGGGTCGCTATTATCACATGACGTAACTCCGACGATGTCACAATATGTTTTCTGGGTACTATTCCTTAAATTTAAGTAAAACTGTGATTTTTATTGTATCAAGAAATTGTCACATCGAAATGTTTTTTTTTCTCTATAGATAATATTAACTTAAAAATATTTTATTGTATCTGGTACTTGTGGCATTGAAAAATATTACATTATATTTTACAATTTATGTTATAATCAAAATTAATTTGTAAAGCCCACTTAAAATTCGGCTACAGGGCATGACCAAATTAATTGAATCAAAATAGCTCGTATTACTCGGAACTGTACAAGTACGGACAAATTAATGTTATCGTAATAAAATCATTTTAAAGAGATTATATTATATACATGTATGTAGTGGATGATTTTTTTTGTAAATATATATCGCACACCTAAATCAAAACTAAGATAACTTAAAAAACCAAGAACTTTTTGTTGTTATTGTATTCGGATATTCTGTCATATTCACAACTAACTTACCGCCAGTTCTCAAATAGTGTCATTTTAGGCTACATTTATGACTTAAAATATTATTTAGTTTCATAACTTTAGTAACAAAAAATGGAAAAAAAAGTTTTTTTTTTCTACTAAAAAATTACTTTTTGAGTTGTTTTAGTTTTGATCTATGTGTGCGATATTATTAAATGTTTTCTTTGATAAATTCAATGTTACATGAAAAATAAGATTAAATTACATTTCAAAATAACACATAGAAAACTGATTCTTTTTTTCTTTGGTACGTAGCTTTAGTTTTATTTGGCTTATCTATGGATTATTTGCTTGAAACTACATTCAACGACATTTCTAACAAAAGGCGTTAACTAAGCAAATACACTAAAAATTTGTATTTATTTTTTTAAAAAAAAACAAAGATTTGTAAATAACAAACTTTTTTTATATATTCATAAATTTCAAAACACAACGCACCTAACACAGAAATACAACTTTACCGAACCGGTTTAAATAGTACGTGCAATATTATATATATGTATAGAGTAACACGTTCAACTATTCGCTCTCTAGGTACATAATTTGACCTAGGTATATATTTACCCATTTATTTTACTTAACTAAGCAGTCACTGGGTCAGTCTGATAGAATAAAACAAAAATTGTGTTTTCTTTGCCTCCTTCCGTATAAAAACGCTCGACTTCCTGAACGACGGCCATATTACAAAATGACCGATGAAACGCTTCAACTCTTCAAGGCGTGAGAGGCGGAATGGGATGAAAGCCAACATTTCTTTGGCCTTTTTTTATTTTGACGAGATGCCCATATCTGACGATCAAATGCTCATTCACTCTCGGCATTAACAGGCTCCGGCCTGTCAGCGCTCGGCCCGGCAGGGCCGCACCCTCGCAACAAGACTGCTTTATTTATTTTTGTATTTTTCACTTCTCTTGCCTGGGTCGAAAAATGTTATACTGCCAGAACAAAAGGGTAGAAAGATAAATAGGGGAGAGTACTGTCTTGACATTAATCCTATGCTCCTTCCGAATCGATTCATTTTAGACTCCGAAAGCGTTCGTTGGTTGTGACGCTACTGACATCGCTCTTTTAATTACTTTCATTTGATCGCGTCCAGTTTTACGCTGTCAATTCCGATTTTCAGCTCAATTTAAAAAAAATATGTTCTAGTTTTTCTTTCTAGTTATACTCTCTACTCTTCTAGTTATACTCTCTACTCTTCTAGTTATACTCTCAATTATTCGGGGTTATAATAAGGACTTGCACGAACAATCGAAAAATATGTTTTTATTTTATCTATACAATATCGATTTTAAAATTAATAATAAACTATGCTTATCTCACTAACTGTGCTAAAATAATTAAAAGTAAGTATATACTCGTATGGTTTTTAATAAGAAATAAAAACTCATATAGTAAATGCTAATCTTTGCTTAAGATGATGTCCAGAAAAACAATGGTAACTCTTATTAAGGAGAACACATTCTTATTCTGAAGTTGTAATTATTCCGAACATAGGTCTGTCGTCAAAAGTACTGTCGCTGTAGCAGAGGTGGATAAAAAACCTTGCCCGGTTTAGAAAGAAATCCAAGTTCGAATTCCGGTAGCGCAACAACAATATTTTTCTATTAAATTGATATTGTATGTACATCTTTCTAATTAATAAATTTAATTAGCATTTAAAGGTAACTCTGTTTAAAACTCTGAGAAGATCAGAGCTTACCTACGTGTTACATACCTGGACTCGAACTAAGAAAGATAAAGCAACGCCAGATATATTTGAAAGAATCTTCCTAAAGATCCCTCAAGCAAAAAAGACTTACCCATTCTTGACATCAGAAATAAGCGGGAATCAGGCAAGTGCACACGAAAAGTGCCAACGAAAATTTTTTGTTTCAATATTTTCATTTTGATGCCACCCACGTAATCACCTCGGTATTACTTACGCAATCAAATAGCTTCGCGACTTTTTAAAAATATATGATTTGATTGGAACGCAAATTTAAACGCTGACAACACAATATGCATTAATGTAAAAAATACGTCTTGTTTACACAAAGATTTAATTTTCGAAGATTAAATACTGTTGTTTAAATGTGTAATAAACTATCATATTCATATTTCCACAAAGAATGTATGTAGAATGCCCGACGTCATGCAATTAATGTTTCAAACCCCTCTCCGATATGTACACTTAATTTCATGTCTATTCATATACTGATCTTGACAAGGCCAGCATCCGTACCGGGTTGACCCAGGGATGATGATGATGATGACATTTAGTTTTTGTTAAGTCAAGTTAAAATAGATTCTTTTTAAGTTCAGTAGGAAAAATAAAACAAAATCAATGAAAATAGATCGTGAATGACATTTTAGCGAATGTGTTTTTTTATCATTATTATAAATATTATTTCTCCAGGGCTTTTCTTAAAATATTCTTCCCAGATCTGGCCCCGGCTCCACCCCATCTTCGTGTGGTGGGGAGGGATGGTAAATCCTAAAAAATCTCCACAAACCCTTGTGAGATAAGAGCCGTATCCTGTTTACCAGAGACAGATCCCTTGAAAAATCGCGAGGAAATGTAGTTGATTGTCTATTTTCGTGCTTTATTAAAACATTGTTGTTATCGATGTCTCCTCCCCTGAACAGGACGTGAGCCGTAATGCTATGCAAGAATAACAAAGCGAAAGAATCTTGGGACACGTTTGTTTTTTCTTGATTCCGTTCAAAAAGTTTTAACACAAAATATATTCAGCGAGTACGCCAGTAAAATTTGTCAAGAATACTGCATTAAAATTAAAATAATGCGTTAAAAAGTTTCGTAACATTTTTATTTGCTCTCGTTTGTTTTATTTTCACTTTTATCGGTACCGCGATCAGTACCAGGCGCCCCCAAAAACTTTTTGAAATCAAACATTTAATGCCATATACTAAATGCACATATTAAATTTAATATTTACGTAAATATGCATAATATACACCATATTTTTCGTGGTTATGTTAACTATATATAATATTAGTACTCAATGAAATGAGTAGATGTACATGTATTAAAATTTAAATTCCAGTCTAACCTAATTTGTTTATGCATAATGAAAAAATTATTTGGTTACCACCGGAATATGAACCTGAAACTTTCCTCGCCGTAGAACTGCGTTATCAATTTCGATAATTTTAAGATTAAAAGCATGGTCTTCTGTAAATGATACATCCACTTTTCCATTTTTAAATCGATATCAAATTTATATTATGCGATTAATCTCACAAATCTTTGATTAATTCAATTCCGTTGATAGAAAATATAAAATGATAATTTCACAATAGAATTTATTTTCATTAAATGGAAATATTTTAAATACAAATTAAATGTATCAATTAGAAAGACATACACGTAAAATCAATTTATCGAAAACATATTTTTATTACTACCGGGATTCGAACCTGGATCTTTTCTTATACGGGGAAATGCATTAACCGATTACACTACACCAACATAGTAAGTTGTCGACGAATTCTATGTTCTGAAAAATTGTAACTTCACAATAGGAATGTGTTCTCTTTAAAAATAAAAATATTAAATAAATGAAAATATCTTGTTTTTTGAAAAATGATTTTAAATCATGTTCGAGATATGATACAAACATTAACAAAAAATTGACTAAAAGTCTATCTTTATTTATCTTCTGAGAGTTTTTACACGTAATAATTCAAAAAGCCTTTTCAGTGCTCGCGAGTCCGCACTGCTCTGGCCCACGTCACATCAACTGATCAGTGAAAAATATAGGGGCAATTTGCACAAATAACATTCAGAGCGGGTCTATCTCGCCCTTATGGAAGTAAAGGCTTTATATTTTGGAAATCCTCGTATAACGATGTTATCTGCTCAATACCGTAAGTAGTCGGGAAATCCTCTTGATAAATTGCACCGGTTCGTCATCCCTTGCGGACCAAGTGACCGGGCTCCCATTGTGCTTTATAATGGAAAAGTTCCTTGTAAAATATATTAATTTCAATTACAAAAAGGCGACGTTCAACGTTTTTGATATACGAAAAATGTAATGTATTGCGAAATGTTAATTGTAATTTTATAATAATAACTTATGAGATATATTGACAAGAAAATATATGTGGTAACAATTAAGCTTGTTTCTAGTCTAATTTTTAGTGTTTCTGAAATTAATAATACACAATTAATTATAGTTTTATTCCTTGTGCAAGACATCTTATGCAAGGATCTTACCACTGGGCTTTTGTTGGCAGCACTTGTATATTTGTAAAAATAACGCAGCATAGCAGATATTTGGAAAAATAAATAAGGCATAATATAATTAAGGATGTAATTTTATTATACAAATTAAATTTTAAATTATTGCAAGAATTCATGTTTTAAAAAACACCATTCCCAGAGGTAAATTGATTTTTAGATAGACGCTTTTATCATAATGGTTGATGATGCGAGGTTTGTGGATATTATAATATTTATTTTGATTAATATTCTTATTTCGAAGATTACTACACACTTTTCAGTTTTAAGGATAACATATTATATTATATCGATTGTAAGATTTATAATGCTTATTTTTTGTATATAATATGTTTGCAATAAATTAATATCAGTTATGTAATGGATTAGTTTTATGTTACCTATGAGGGAGAGCGTAAGCTCCGAAACCGGTAAGCGTCAAAATAAAAACCTTTACAGAGGTACTAACTAATAGCTTAGATGTAAAAATCTTTATGAAATAATGCCAACTTTAAATGATAACAACTAACTTCGTCAACTTTTATTTATTTGTTGATTTCTTTCTGAAAAATCTCCTGTAATATTTGTTAATACGACATTTTCTTTGCGTTATTGTATGATGAATGAACGTTCCCCCACTTCCAACTGTGAAAATACTTAGTTTGTGAATAAGTGAGAAAGCCATGTAGTTAATTATAGGAGAGCAGTGTACAAACAGTAATTGTATGGTTTTGGTAGTGGAAAATATGATATGATTTTATTGTTTAAATCTTTTAAATTGTATCAAATAAACACCCATCCATGACCGTAGTCGATACAGCAAGATAATACATGTCTATGTTTTTACGTTTTGTCTTCGGTTTGTTAGCTTGTTGTATTTTTTTTAAATTTTCATTGATTTTAATAACACAATTATATTTTAGAGACGCTGTACTTGTTTATCTAATTTAATTAACTTCACATAAAATAGTATTTTTATAGCTGTTCAAAGGTTTTTGGTGAAACTTTGTGAAAATGTATGATTATTTTGTAAATTGAGTCAAAACTCTGTGTTATTCCACTACACTTTTCATTGTGTTAAATGATATATAACGTTTTCTGGAACATTTTTCCATTATCCCCATTACCCTCACCTCCGTTAACTCCAAACACACCATATATTACTATTCGAAAGTGTTTTTAATTTTAGTTGAACTATAATATTGAAATAGGAAAACGTTATGAAACACAATGAAAAGTGTAGTGGAATAAAACAGAGTTTTGACTCAATTTACAAAATAGTATTTTTATGTATTACGATTCTGAACTGCGGTCTTGCACGGTGATACCGAACGTATCGCCCACTCTAACCTACAGTCGATAAATCGAGAATCACTCACCCAAACATTTAGTACCGAAACGCTATGCTTAGTCGTCAAAAGCTGTAAGTCGGCATAATTCCACGCAATCGATCAGGCCGAAGATAAAACTGTCGGCTGTAATACTTTTGTTTGTTTTAATACCCATTAACAATAAACGGATAGACCTCTCTCAATTTTTTTACATTCATAAATGGTTAAAGTAAGCTCCCGATTGTCTAATGGCTTGTAAAATTTTGGATTCGTAAGGGTAGGGTTAATATAGCATTGTTATTCTCTTTGACTCGGATTACTGCCGAAAAAACCATGTAGCCCTCGCAGCCCTACCGGCGTCGGGTAATAATAAATTTATCGAAGTTCCTCCCGATAGCTACATGTTAACATTAATAAAAAGGAATATTTTTACACAAATGTACATATAATTCAAGTATACATCGGAGTACAGAGCTGTACCGAATGAACAGCTGTACAAGTAGCAACTGGGTAAATAGAAATTTCCAGCAAATAATAAATTATTGAACTCGCCCGTGAAGAATATGGATACGTATTGTTGTGGCAGGCGGCCGGCTACCGAGGTAATGATGTATTGTGCTCGGTTTATCTGTCATATTGAAAAATACATCAGTATAAAGTGTATCAGTTAAATAATAATCAATGGACAGTCGTTATTGCATTCTTTATGTCTCAATTTATAATACTCAAATTGCGATATTCACTTTATTGAAAGTTTAATCTGTCAGCAAATATTAGATCATCAAATAATCATTCTATCTAGCTCTTGAGAAGTTAAAAAATTTATATTTTATACAAGTATTACCGACACGACGGCTATTAAAATTATTTTAATAATTAATATTATTATACTTTTAAAATTAGCAATATTATCTTTGTGGTTAAGATTCATATTTTTATTTATTATCTTTGTTTTATTAACCACTAAATTGAGTTTAAATACATCTACCGGTTTCGAAAAATACCATTTTCTTCTTCAGGATGTCATAACTAACTAAAACATATATTGTTTCTTTGACAATCTATTTTTAAAAAATCTATTTTTAAAAAAAAAAATTTTTCGAAACCGATAGATGTATTTAAACTCAATTTAGTGGTTAATAATACAAAGATAATAAATAAAAATATTAATATTATTGTTTGTGTTAATGAGAAGAAATTGCACAAAAAACTTTATTTGACGAAATATAGCGTATTTACAAGTACTTACGTATATATTTTAACAAATATACACTTTTATTGTGAAGTTGCAATTTAAAATATAGATTTTTGATAATTATAACAAATTATATAAAACACTAAGGAGGATTAACATAAAAAAATTATTCATTAAAAAAATAGGTATGTTACCACCATAATACATATAGTTTAATTTTTTTTCTGTAAAAAATTAAACTGTACTTATAATCCCAGAACGCCCAATAGACGAAAGGCAAATAATTTTCTACTAGCAAATAAGCAATCGGCGATTGCTTATTGCTAGGCCGTTTCTATTCCATTGCTATTGCGCGGTCAGGATCCCATCGGCTATCGCCGATTGCTTATTGATAGTCCTTGCGGGCTGCCATTGGTGACAGCTGCGCAGCCAGGGTCTCAATAGAATCAACATTTTAATGATAGAGCTTTATCCAAAACAAACCACAGGTAAATAAAATGTCGATGTAATTAAAATTATTCCATCTTTGTAAGTTAGCTGTCAAAACGAACAAAAATTACATATAAGAATCGTGGATAGACGATTTCTACGGTAAGATTTCTCTTTTACTATAAACAGAAGAAAGGATGAGAGATATTCAAAACACGTTCGTTTTTCACTAATCAGCCATAATAAAATTGACGATACCGAAGCCGGCATCCAGAAAGTCACAGACGTAGACAGGGAAACGTAATATATATATATAATTTGCCGTGTATATCTGACCTTTCTGGCATACATTTCGAATTACATGCAGGGTACATCATCAGGCCTGTTATGTGTGTGACTGTTGGAGTTGTGATTAAGTACTTACTGGCTTGCAGTACTGTGTCGAAAGTAGTGTCATATTTATGTACTGTGTTGCAATACCGTGTCGATAACAGGTGTTATATGGAATAAATACTATAGTGTTATGTGTATGTTCCATACGTCGTCCATAAAAGCCAGATATTCACGGAAAATTAGCCCAGAAAACTATAAATAGCAGATTCTGAACAACCGTGAAAACCTGAGAACATTTTTGAAAGATAAATAAGTTTCACTTACAAATAAAAAGAACGTGTGGATTATATTATATTTCACAAAACATCAGAGATGCACATTTTTAAATCATAATAATTATTATGAGGCGTGTTTTTTAAGTATGTTCTAAGTATCACGCCACTAGCTAAGCTCAGTCTGTGAGTATTTATAGTGTAATGTGTCAGTGTGGCTATCTCTGATTGATGGGAATGGTCTTAAACACACGAAACATTTGGTTTACACATGAAACGCATAATACACATAATCCATTTCTCCCGTGCCGGTCCGCACAGTTACCAACCGAGATTCTCCTCCTGCCTCCAACCAGGGGAAAAGTCCATGATGCGGATGGATCAGGGACCTCAATTCTCCCGTATCCACCGCATCTCAGAGATCCTTCTTCCAAATCTCTCTATATTGTCGGTGGAGCGCCGTTTTGTACGCTCCACCCGCCTCGCCGGCTCGACTCCAAGTCTCCCCATCTCTCTCTTTCCGTCCGCCACCACTCGAATCGGTAATGTAGCGCTCGCTCTGCCGTACAATTTTTAAATATCACAAAATATATATACACACATTGTGCAAATATACTTTTATAAAAGAATCTGCTAAAGTATGCAACCAATGGCTTATTTCAAAACACCGTCAGGAACGCTGCAGATTGTAACACATGACGCCGAATAGTTTTGTCTCTGGTGTCATTATTGTCACAGCAACTACGACTGCTCTGCCAAGAATAAAACAAAGGGGAAGAATGAAAATTACATACTTTGATAAAATGTATTCTCAGATTGTACACAGGATAAAGATAGTTGCTGGGAGCCAAATCGAATCTGTCAGATGGATGATGAATTTCCTTGGATCCGCATAACCGAGGAACAACTATTGCTTTGCGAGCTATGTGGACGGACACATTGCCATCGTCGTGAACAGAAAAATACCTGTCAGTTTTCCTTATTGACGTTCTTTTACGCAACATTAAAACGATACAAAACACATTCTACATTCAAGATTTATTGAAATTAATATGTGACTATTATATTTTCAGCAAATGGCGTGAACCCGTACCGTAGATTTCGGTATACGGTCCCGATCACAGAGCAAATATTATATAATTGCTCTATGATCCCGATACAGAGCGATTATTATTATCAGCCACAGTTGGTTCTCATTGATTATTATCTAATACTATATATTTAATATTACGTACTTGCGTAAGTAGTATGTCTCAATTTGTACACCTCGTAGTAGATTGTTGGTGATCCAAGGAAACTCTTATGTGACAATTATAATCTTTATTACCCGAATAATATAGTTAAGGTACAAGGTATATAACTAGTCTCAGAGCCAAACGGTAACCCAAAAGAGACCACGCTTTGCGCGCATCACCCTTTTATCCCCACTCACACACACACACACACACACACACACACACATCTCACCCCGGCGGTACGGGCGCTCTGATACACACATATATATTCGATCTTAAGGACATCACACTTAATTAAAAAAACATAATATTAACAACGTACCTTGGGACAGCAAGTGATTATGTGACATATTAGTTAATTTATTTTTTTTGTATCAATACACTAACAATAACAATGTTCTCTCTATAGCTGTGTCAAAACATGTCAAATTTCCTAGTAGTCAAAGAGATAATATGCCTTTGAGATATGGTGCTAGAGACACATGTTGCGCGTACCATGAATGGCGAGATCCACGAATGTCTCCATTCTGTAGGAACTGAACTTCAAGGACTGACTCTCAACCAGCAACCTGAGACGAATCCTTCAAATTTTTGGGCGTATTGTAGAAGGGAAGATAGCTTGGAGAAATTTACTGTGGTGAGCCACATCGAAGGACGAAGAGGAAGAGGAAAATCTCTCTGCAAGATGCCGAGAAAGGTGTAGGAGCATTGTCAAGAGGGACCGACGTGTAGACTTGAATACAAATAAAATGTATGAATTATATTACATTATATAACGTGTCCGAAATCATTTCAGTTTATTTAATAACGACATGGTTGAAAAAAAATCATTTATAGGCGATAAACTACATTTTTTTTTTTTTAAAGAGAACACATTTAATTTGTATGATAAACTTAACTCCGCCAAAGAAATCGAAAAATTAGTATTCAAAACTTTCAACATCAGTTATATAAATGTTAATATAAATGTCGGATGATTCTTAGTTATTCCAAAGCCACGATGTGTTGGTTAAATGTTGAGCATTATCTTAATTTTTTAGCATTACTCGTATCACATGTCAAGAACACAACCGAAGAATGCAGTAACTTTTTTAACTTTTCACATTTTTAAAATTATAATTATAATCCCAAATTAAAAATTGGAGGAATTCTTTAAACTAATTTGTAAATAGATCTTAGCAATTTATTCCTCATAAATAGCAGTGCGTGGATTAAACCATTGACCTTTAATTTCATGGGTGCTAAATAATTTAATATTTATTAAAAGCCGTGTCTGTAATCATAATCTGTCAACATACCTACGAATATAAACGCTCACAACTAATACATTTCGCGAAAAAAATTGAGTAAAGTAAAATAAATCGGTAAACTCTATTAATCATACAGTTTGCTAGACACTTGGTTAATAATTTATTTATTGCTTAGTCGAAATGTAAATGAAATAAATTCACTTAAGTCTATTAACGATATTCATCGGAAAAGGTTATAAAATATGTATCCCGGATCGCGCGATACTTTTATTGGGGCCAGCTAAACATTTATTACGGGCCATAAAACACTGGAATAGAATAATTCGGGATTTATGCGGGCCGAGGGTGGGATTTAAAAAACACATTAAAGGATTTTGAGGATGATTTGATAGATATAAAAATGGCCCTAAGCCCGTGCAAGGGTGGGTGAGTGATAAAAATATTTGCCGAAACTATGACTGGGTTCAAAAATGCCGAGAGAGTTTAACAAAAATGATTTATAAATATTTTTATTATTAAATATGATCAAGAAATGCCAATAATTTAAATTATGATAAAAATTATAATTTGTGTTGTTGATATATATTGAATATTCTTTCCAACTATATTTTTTGACTCCTTACCAAACAATTAACGTACTAAAAACGTGTATTTTATTTTACTCTTAATTAAATTATTTATTGCAGTATGCAGTACTAATGGCGAATAATGAACAAGAACTACAGAGTCTAGTGAGTAGAATATACGATGTATGCAAGGAAAGCGACCTTATTATGAATGTCAACAAGTCGAAAGTTGTGTTATTCGAGAAGGAAGAAAGCAAGACACCATGCTAAATACTTGTAGGTAATGAATATTTGGAACAAGTAGATGAGTTTGTGTATTTGGAAAGCATGTTTGATAGACACGGAAAGGCTGAGAAAGATGTCGAAATGAGGGTGACTCCAGGGAATAAAGTGAAAGACAATTTGAATAGAATTATATCTAACGGGAACTTGGCAACCGAGACAAGACTAGCGGTACACAATGGAGTTCTGGTACTGACACTAATGTATGAAAGTGAGATCTGAAGCTGGCAGTACAGGAACGAAAGTAGACAGAATTCAGTGAAAATTAAATCACTCAGGCGTATATCTGGAAGAATGTAAAGCTGATGTCAGCATAATAAATTATTAGATTTAAAAAGGATCACTTAGGTGGTTTGGTCATATGGAGAAATAGAGGACGTCCGCGGAAAACTTGGCATGACCAGGTAAACCAGATAGATGGTCCTGTTAGAAGCCTCAACAATCGACAAGCTTATATGAAAAGATGTATGAATTTGCATGAAGCGAGAATTGCGTCAAGACAGAATAGTGTGGCGCTCTATCTTATCTGCCTACCCCCGCGGAGAAACGGCGTGATGATAAGTTCTTATATATTTTGTCGGAAAATATTGTTTTTGCGCTACCGGGATTAAATTAGTATTTAAAACATCACAGACCTATGTTCTGAATAATTACAACTTCTCAATAAGAATTTGTTCTCCTTAATAATTAAGTAATCTTTTTATCTGTTTTGGATCAATTTACGAAAGACGTTCGTAATAATGAACCCTGAATATTTTAGTAATGAACTATATGTATAAACTATCGTTGGCACATGTGTGCTGCTGTTATATGAAATAATTAATGGCTTCCGAACTTACTATAAAACACAATATAGAAAAGTTTTAAATTGAAATAATCCAATGAGATAAGTTATAATGTTAACAGTAATTATTTTTACCTAAATAAGCAAAATGTTGCTAGTTTTATGTTTATCAATTGTATTTTAAAGATATTAGGGTTTTGAATCCTCCAGGATAGCTTTCATAACTGTATGTATCTAAGAAAAACAATAAAAATATTTTTTTTAATGAGCATTTTCATTTGAATATGCTCGATCAAGTATAATAAGTCTGGTATGAAAGGAAATGAAATATTAGCTGTCATTTTCTATCATTCTTCATACCGCAGCATCCAAAAGTGTAATATCATCTGACTTGGAACAATGCACAATATTCATAGCGCTGGTGTGCATTGTCATTGAAGTTTTCAATTAAGTATTCCCTTGAAAGGAGCGCCTCACTGCATGCAGTTCACTTTAATTTAATGTGAACCAGGTTCTTGACAATGAAAATATTCTTCACGCTACGAAATAATAATTTTAATAATATTTTCCAATGGTTTATTTACGTTTTCTTTTATTCGATAAGGATTGTATTGTTATATAATAGGTATATATAAAAATATAGGTTTCACAGTTCAATAAATTAACTAGAACAGTGCTTAAGTTATGTATCTATTTTTTTTTAAGTGGTCATGATGAATTTACAGAACATAGTTCTGCAATATTTTTAATACAAATTTAACTAATCAACTAGAAAAATATACAGAAAAAAACAATTTATCGAAAGAATATTTAGTTGCTACAAGGATTCGAACCTGGATCTATTCGGGGAAACGTGTTAACATCTGGCGTGATTTACTCAAAGGTATTTGAGATCCAACGCAATATAAGATTGATTGCTTTGAATAATGGAATAATAAATGTACCAATTGTAAAAATGTACATATATGCTCTAAATTTGTCGTAATCGTAATTGGTTGCTGTAGTGGAATGCTTAACGCGTTTCCCGGATAGGAAGAGGTCTAGGTTCGAATCCCGATAAAAAGTAAATATTGATTCTATAAATAGATTTTTTCTGTTTATTTTTCTAGTTGATTAGTTTAATTTGTAATATTTATTTATCCATGCGAATAGTCATGGAACATGAAATAGTAGCATTCAAGCATTTGAGATTTGGTTTTACAAAATAATGCTCAAAATAAACTAAGTGTATCCAAAAAACCAATATCTCGAACATGTGATGAGACATCCAGAGAAGTGTGAGATTTTTCACCTCATAATGCAGGGAAATATTGCTGGAAGTCGCGGGCCCCGGACGAAATAGAACATCATGGCTGAAGAACTCAAGTCAATGATTTAGCCAGACTCCTGTACAGGTTTTCCGGGCCGCAGTGAATATAGTAATGATAGCCAGTATGATAACCAACATCTTTTGAACGGATAAGGCACGAGAAGAAGAAGAATAACAATTTAATACTTCGAGTATGTATGTATATGGTATGGCTTGTATGTAATCTATCAATTAAACAAATTAATTAGGTCCAGCATGCCGAAAACAATAATACAATAAAACCAACACGATATCTTTGGACGGAAATCAACGCAAAGATCGGTAGTCGGGTGCGGTTTAACGGCAATGTTACTGGTTTACAAGCCACTAAAAAAACGTAGGTTTTCCCAAGGCAATACATGAGGGACAGTTTATGGGTCGTAGTTTGGTTCGTATCAACAAACAATAGGCCACAATAAAGTTAACGGGAAGCAATTAAAAGCATAGCAGTTCTCCGTGGTTTCGGCCGTTAAGCTGTCATATCCACGGGACCACGAGTATTACACTAAATTACAAAAGTAATTAGTTTTTCTGTATCGTTACGTCACTGTAAGTCATGCCCGGGTTCATTTCGGAGAAACCGAGAATTTTGTTCCGCCAAAACGTTAACTAGTCGAGATTAATTACTAACATTTAAAACTTTTATAATTTCATTCAAGATGTACTCTTTAAGGGAAATTACAACATTTATATTTCTTCGAAAAATAACATAATTAAATGAAGCTATTAAATATATTATTATTAAGTTATCTTATTAATTATTTCAGCTATTCTATTTTATAGTCTGTTTTGACTATAAAATAATTATTGTTAATTAAAAATTATTTATTACTGATTAGCAAAGGGAAGAAATATAATTTTTTTATATGTCGTCCATTAAATAAACTTGTTGCATTAAAAGTAATAACTATACAGCAATTGTAGACTACTTACAATTTTAAATATCTAAAAGAAATTGTCGATATCTACGATTCAAAATATTGATTGTATTTATAGCAGGCAATATTCAATACTTTAGTTTAATAATAAATACACTAAAAACCACTTTTCCATAAGCTTTGAAAATATTTTCATACGTATAGAACCAATATTTTCCGGAAAATATATTAATTTGGAAAAATACCAGCGTGAAAGATTTTTTTATAATTTTCCAAAACATCTTTGTTTTGAACGAGATTAAAAAGTTTTAGGAAAGAATTTTTTCTTTGCCATATAATCAAAATATATAATTTATGAAAATGACCTTGGCGGCACTAAATATTTTTCCCACTTTAAAATCGATTTGTAACGAAAATGTGAGATGGAAATGCTTCCATCTAATTTATCCTTGATCTGGTGTATAGCACTCTACCACATTTTTTGTCTTAGGCATTAACTCTGCTGAGTTGCGAGTTAAATCGCTGCTAATATTAATTCTAGCTGTTCGAATTTAAAAGATTATACAATTATTGTCGTCTTTCAAATTGTGAAAATATCGAAAGAATAAACTATTAAATATTCTTTAATTATTTTCATTACTAAAACACTAATCTTGTCAAAACATGTGTTGTACATATAGAGGATACATATTTTCATATTCAATATAAATTTAATAAAACCCATTACTCAAAGAAACCATAAAATAAGAGAAATGTAATATCACAATCTATTGTTTACGTATAAAAAATGCGTTACATATCTCAGCTACGCGAATCATACCACTTCTAAATAGAATATATTTTTCTAGTTCGAAAAAGTTAATAATAAAATATTAATAACATCAAAAAATATCTATTCATAAGTTCAACAAATGAATAAGAAAATATTTTGTTTATAAGAGATTTATTTAATGTTCATTTGTTACTTATTAGGTATAAAATACGCTACAGGTTTGAACACATCTGTGTCATTTACAAGTTTTAAATTTAGTTTAAATAGCGCTTGTAAATAACACAGATGTTTCGAAACCGGTTGCGTGTTTATACCAAATAAGTAACAAATATAAATAAAATAAACTCTTCAAAACAAAATGTCTAGAAATTGGTAGATAGCTACAAAAATGGCCCAAGAATTACAAAAAACTCCCTGGCGGACAACCGAACACCGGTATCCCTAGTGATAGATGGGAATACTAACCATTACGCTGCAAAAAAGACAGTGAGATATGTACATAGAATTTTACAGATGTCTTATGCTACTTTTTAAAAATTTAACATAGTATTCAAATTTGATATCAAGAATATACAAATAATAAAGTTTAAAGTTCAGTATTTTAAACAACTATTTTTATTATTATTCAGTGTACATTATCAGTAATACAAATTAAATGTATATATTAGAAACCTATACATATCAAATCAGTTTATCTAAAAAATATTTTTGTTGCTACCGGGATTCGAACTTTCTTTCTTTTCCTATTCAGGAAAATGCATTAACCGATATGCTACACCAACATAGAAAGTAGACGACAAATTTTTAAACTTATATGATGCACTTTCAAATTAATACATTTATTTTTCTATTATTTGAAAGTCATTTTCTTTATACTTACGGAATCTTAAATACATTTTAGTAAACTCCGATATTCAATTTTTATTAACAATAGAACTACGGATGTATCAATTTGAAAGTACTACATATTATTTTATTTTCAAAGAGAACATATTCTTATTGTGAAGTTACAATTTTTCAAAACATAGAATTCGTCGTCAACTTACTATGTTGGTGTAGCATAATGGGTTAATTCATTTCCCCGGAAAAGATCCAGGTTCGAATCCTGCTAGCAACAAAAATATTTTTTCGATAAATTGATTTTACATGTATATCTTTCTAATTGATACATTTAATTTGTATTACTTTATTATTCATTATATTTCAGTACTTCTTATGTGTCATTAAAAAAAGAATTAATTAATCAATTAAATAACTCTGCTTATAACTTAGTTTGGATATTATTTATATATTCATACTTTCGACCGATCTAAACCAAATATTTCATTATATTCCTGGCCATCCCTCACTTTAATTTAAATTTGAATTATATATTTTGAATGACATCCTTTCAAAATTTTGCTCAGTCATATTCTAGGATCCTGAGGGAAATATAGGTACCCCACCTCGCCCACCCTACCGCCGCTGACATAATTATCTAGACCAATGATGGCGAATCTTTTGGGCTCGGCGTGTCAAAATTTCAGAAAGTTTAATTTAACTTTGCTGGCGTGTCACCCCCTCCCCTATGGAAAAAATATGGAACCCATAGTATTTGATTTAATGTAAATTAATTAATTACTTATTTCGATTAATTGTTTTTTTCACAAAGTAAGACCCAAAAGAGATACATGTGTAATATGTACGTAGTGATAAATTCTAACGTTGTTGTCAGGTAGACGTCTGGTGGCGGAATACGTGTTCTTTGATAACTCTGATATTAGTGAACGCTGGCGTGTTGCCCAAAACGCTGTGGTATCTCACCTTTGACATGGGTGTCATAGGTTCGCCATCACTGACCTAAACCAAATTTTATATACGTCGTTACTCATTGTGGCGTGTTATAAATAAATCCCGAGCAACCTTGGACATGGAACACTTATGTAAAATATGTAGGAATGAACATAATTTACGTAAATATTATACCTAGCAATTGTATTATAATTTACTTATATGCAACTTAACATTCTTCTAGAATTCTTACTTTTACCAAGGAATTACATATTTTAACAATCTCTGTGATTGCACAGCAAAAATAAAAACACACGCCGACAAATTAGTCTTGTATAAAAAACGAATTTTTGAAATCTGTTAATAAATTAGTCTTATTTTAAAGTTTAGATAGAAGTAAGTGTACTAACTCAAAAATACTAATCACGAGACATCTCTCTTTTAGAACGAGATAACATAATAAATATACAGATGTTGTATTTTGATAATCAAAAAATAAACATTATTCCATGATGATATTTTAATTAATATTCTTGATCAATATTTATAATAAACGTGATGAACCTCTAATATAAATATTTATTGTAAACAAATAAATTGGTTTTGGGAATTGGGCAAACATCGGATAGTAATATAGATACTCGAATATTATAATAGTCTAGTGTGTTTGTTTATTATTATATCATTACGAAATTCATACGAGGCTTGGTGTTTTCATTTTTTCATAAAAACAATTTTTTATTTAAATTGATTATAAAACTGAACTATTCCAAAAATTATACGTTGTACATTTTTGTAACTTGAGTGTTATAAATTGTTTATAGTTTCAACTACAGACCAGTAAATTAATAGACATGAAATAAAGTGTACATATAGGAGAGGAGTTTAGAACATTAGTTGCGGGACGAAGGGCATTTTACACGCACTCTTGGTGGAAACATATATCAGATGACACATTTATGCAACAGATAAAATATTTACTCTTCGAAAATTAAATGTTTGTGTAAACGAGGCGTATTTTTTACATTAATGCATATTATATTGTCAGCGTTTAAATTTTCGTTTCAATCAAGTCATATTTTTAAAAAAGTCGCTGAGGTATTTGATTGCGTAAGTGGCACCAAAATGATCACGTGAATGACACCATAATGAAAATATTGGGACAAAAAATTTGCGTTAGGTCATATCTATATATTTTTGGTGATCTGTGGTTTCAATGTTTAGGTTAATTTTAAGTTTAATAATTTTACCAAGCTATTATGAAGAAATCAAAAAATAATCACAAGAGTACCTACTGTACATTATAATGAATGGTACATTAAATTTTTACATGGCGCTATTTAGAAGACTGAATTATTTTTAATGAAATATTCAAATACTTAAGTATAAGAGATATATATCTTGAGCAGATAATCTAAATTTCAAAAATTCTATGAATTAGACTTGATACATTAGTCTCGATGAGCATTTTATTAATGTCGTAGACACTCAAGATTTTGTTTTATTTATTTTATATTGAATTCAAAAATAGATTCCGGGGTGAAGGAGAGAGGGCTGTGTCCATGAACTGTGGATGGTTAATAACGTATTTCTTGGAAATTTCGATAGAAACTTACAATCATGCTTTTAATATTACTCCGATATTCGGGTAATACAATATTAGAATCACTTTTAACTCTACAATAGTAAGGAGTATTTACAAGCGTCCTGTCATTTGAGGATCCAGAATTGAGACATTTTAACCTTTGACGAGCTTCGATGCCTGTATGGATATTTTGTGATAATTTTCTAATTTTAAAAGCACATTATGAAAGTATTTTATATTTCTATGAATAGATGTCAATATTTAAAGTCATAAAATTATACACGTGCCAACATGTGACTTATAATTATAACTCAGTTTCACAATACAAAATGGATGGGGATAGAACAGAAAAAGCGAGATGTTCATTATGTTGTGTCGCCTTTGCTGAAGTTAGAGGCAGCCGATGCGACCAATACCAATGCAGAGAGTGCACCAGTGCTGGCTGAAAGATCGCGATGCAAGTAAATGCACTTTGAATTTAAATAGGCCGCATTAAGTCTCTCCGGTGTAATTTATATGTCAGGCTCCCCGGTTATATCCTAAGCCTTCTTTTGTATTCACAGCCTTGCGCAATATGAAATGCATTGCAGTACTCGATGTTACCGACAATCCTTATACACAAAGGATATACTTTTCTCAGACAAGGGGCATCTTTAACCTGTATTAGGTTTTATTTTATATTTAATTTTTTTAATAATAATTTCTTCTCCTTCTTAATCCCTTAATGTGCCATCTTCTGCTAAAGATTGGCAACCAAGTTGCAGTACGCCGATTTATTCTATACAAGATCTATAAAATCACCTGTATTTTGAACATTGAATCACTTTTTAGGTAAAGCAGCCAAAGTAACGCCTTTCTACCTATGACTCGGCTATCTTCTGCGTGCAAAGTATACAGCTTACCTTTCTTTGATAGTTATTAATTCTCTGGACATATTCGTGCATTTATATACTGTATTTTATGGTTAATATGGTTAACCCTAGAAATCTTAAGCATACATCGATATAGGCACACCCCATCATGCCTCCATTTAATAAGGATTTCTTTAAACGTCTATCTCTTCAAACACGTCAGTAATATGGAGTCGAAATTACACCTCGAATTCATATTATTGTTGTAAATGTAAATTTGACATAAAATAATATAAATAATTTATTAGTTATATTTAATAACACGCGTAGATACTTACGCATGTATATTTTTTTAAATGTTAATTTAATCGGTTAGATACGGTAGAGGCCCGTCTACATGTTAAAAGATAATAATTTCTCTGACACTTGCCAAAACTAAACATTGAAGCACAGATTACTTCAGCTTGAGTTACATACTTTAATTTTAGCCCGAATCCGCCCTCGACAGGCTCGGCGCGCAGGGGAAGCTTGATGCGTGGCGAGGGGCGCGGGACGCGGGGTTTACCGAGGAATTCAGGCCTATTTTCCCTTAATAAATCTTCTTATCAATTTGCTTATTCAGTTGTTTCCGAGGCATCATTATTCAACGCCATATTATGTTTGTATTTCCCTTATGTTTATATTGATGTGGTGTCGACGAAGGAGCAACATATGAGCTTTGCAATTAATTATTCAGACAGAAACACTAGACACCGCATAGTAGAAGCCTCGTAATCCTGACTGACGCCTAATTTCCTTGTCTCTTGTGTGTTCAGCAAAGGATTCTCTACGTCCTTTTATTTGTGTCATTAATTTGCGCTTCCTAATGTATATTCCTCGAATAATCCCGGAAACAATATTAACGAAACATGAAACTTTTCAAAGTTGTTAAGTTGTTTTGATATTATATGTTTAATTACTTCGAGAGTTTTCAGAATTAAACAAGTTTAAAGGAAAATGTTAAAATATTACCTTATTTTAAAGTTAAACCTAGTCGAAATGATTTTTTAAATAATCTAATTAGTTATTTTTTTAAAAATTAATCCACAGTAACGTTATTATAAAAAGTGTTTATAATAGTGAAGACAGCCGACAAAATAAAGAGTGTATAAAGTGTGTATACTGAAAAATTTATAAGCATTGATGCTAAAGTGTCAATATTCTTTTATTTTATAAAATCTATAACGTACATATATAACATGAACAAAATATTGAAGACTCGTGAAAAAAAAATTAAATACTGACAACTTCAGAATATTGGACATTCTGACAATATTCACATTCAACCCGTGGCAGTAATCATAATTTTATAAAAATTTCGTATTCATTTTTAATTTTCCTCTTCCCCTCCTACTCAAAACACGATTTTGGGGTGAAATACGTGTCAACGGAGTGGGGTGGTTAGGCGTTAGGTGGAAGTACGGAAGCAAACCGTTAATACGCATCTTAAAAAAGAAGATTCACAAAATGATTATATTTATGGTTATTGCATGTGATTTATACTGAAATTCTAATGTAACTGGTATTAACTTCATGTGTATGCTGGGGTTATTTTAACCATAATATTTTTTTAATAGACTATGGAGTTATTTTTTCAATAAATTTTTTACACGAGTATTGTTATTCTTCAAAGAAATTTAAAATCTACTATTCTCTTATTACCAGTGGCGTGTAGTAGATATAGATTTAGGTTATGCTGTTACCAATAATGTTATACAATCATATATAATATATGTAATGCAATACATGTACTTTTGTTTAACCGACGTCTTTGGACAAAATAAATCCGTCGTTTATACGACCCTATCATGTATTTATTTATAATTTTAGAGTACTGTTAATAGTGTTATTACAGTTTAAGTTTTAACGTAAAATAATACTTTCTTACAAATACAAAAAATGTATGGACGTTTTTAAAAACATTTTCTATGACTGAACACGATTCATTTATTCTTTGAAAATACTTCACGTAATAACTAATGAAAATAATTATTCTTATTGAAGGTTAATGTAGGAAATAGTTATGCCCATTGCTTTTATTTTCTCAAATTAAAAACCAATCCATTCACCAAATTTAAAGAACAATCATGAAACCAACAGATTAAAAACAGTAAGATAGTAAAATTCGCGAATTAGTAAAAGAGGAAGTATACACGTCAATGCACGCAGTTGTAACTCTTTTTAATGTTATTCTGTTAATAAACAGCATAAGTAACGACTCCATTCAAAACGGATCAACCGAAAAGAATTTTAAATGGCTATTTACTGAATTGAGTAATTCACTAGACATAATACACAAGACAGAATTGAGTAATGTAAGTAGCATGATGAGGCGAATAAAAAAAGAGCACCATGAGTAGAGCGGTGAGTTGCGGTGAATTTTTAAAACTAAGCAATTAAAGTCTCTACTGGTACACAGATGGCATTAATTGCCATATAATGTTTTCGTTAATGTTAATCCAATTTTTTAATTCATATTTGTTTCCCAGAATGTTTAATTATGCACCGCTTTTTTGCTTGTATGCGCCGCACGCCCCTGCTTATTACGATTATTATGCCACTGAAATAAATGTATAATAAAATACCTGACTATTCGCATGGTTTTTAAACTGCACTTTAACTGAAAAGCAGAACCGGATGAAAGGTATTACAAGGTGTGACCATAGTGTTTACCAAAGATATCTGTATAGTACACAATTTGCATAATTAATGATATCGGTAAATTTTTTTCATCTCCTACTTCTTACAATCACTTTAATATGATTAAATATGACTTTTCTTCATTAATTTTCCAGTCACGAAACAATGTGAGTGAATCTCTGTCGCTCCGCATTCCAGGGCTATTATCCTCTGTATCACATCTAAATCTCCTTTGAACATGTGTACAAATTTATATTTCAAGTAAATTTGTTATTATGTTGTACATGTGTACATATATATAATTAATCCATCAATAATACGTATTTTTTCTTTATAATGAAATTTTCCTGTCCTATTATTTTTAAACAGGAAAGCATAAAATATATTTTAAAAGTTTTCATATATCACAAATCACTAACATTGTCGAGCTACCATATTTCAACGATACATTAATTAAATTTTGTGTATAAAGTCATTTATATTCATTTATTTCATTAGCATGTTGTAGAAATACCAAATTTTAATAATTCCAGCATCCGCTGCACGAGAACAATATAAATAGGCGATAATAAATGTATTACATTTATCAGTGTGGCTCTTTAAATTCGGTCACGTAATAAATTATTTTAAATCGCATTGAAAGCATATATTTCTGTTTTTTATTAAATCAATAAAATTCTCAATTTATCCTGATTTTGATTAATGTAGATCATGTGGTACCCAAATACTCCCTCTACAGATCTTACTAATTTTTAACATTGTTTCATTGTACTGCTAAACAGATACTGGTTAATTAGACAACTCTTGAGTAATTTATTTCAGATTCAATACAATTTTTGCTAGTAACACTGCTTCGTTTACTTTTACAGGACTTCCAACTCAAACCTCATCACCACAACAAATATTCAGTCCAAGACATTTTAAATATTGTTGACACATGCGCATGCTCAGTTTATTGACGCAAATATAGCAAATGTTTTTTTACAGCAACGATAGTACAGTTGTCTATGAAATTTCATATAACAACAAAAAACGTAAAAAAACTCATCAAAACACACACAATAATGAGACACTAGTATCCACATACTGAATCAAAATATAAAATACATCACTGTAATAGAAATTTCACTTCATTACTAGCTGATAACGCAAAAAAACACAAGATATTTTCGGTACATCCATTATATTCTTTAATAAAAATGATCACGAAATTGACTAACAAAAAAAAGCTTTCCCAAATGTAACGTCTTTTCATAGAAGGACGTTAAATTTTTCATTTATTTCGTCTGAACAGAGTGTGTTTTCCACATTATTGAATTTATAAATGACGCGAAAATATCATCTCCTTGACTCTAGACTTATAAATTTAATAATTTGTTATTTATGCCAACGTTTTGCTCTTCGTGTGTTATTCATAAGTAATTTATCGGATTAAGGTTAGCGTTGACTATCCTAATTCACTTAAATAAAGAGCGATCTCAAGTTATAAGAGCATGTTAAAATGTTCACAAAATGAACAAAGTTTAATGTGCCTAAAGTATAAATTCTCACATTATAAAGTTCAATTTATAGGGCAAATACGGTATAGGTTTTAAGTGAAAATGTATTGAAAAGTTACTGGCTACATAAACTTTAAGGTTGTTGTGTAAGTTGGTGGTTAGTTCGTTAGGCTTATTGATAGATACCGGCTTTCATACGGTAATATTGTCGCACATACCATAATATGTATATACACTTTCCTTAATCAAAAAAGTGGACAAATCATTGACGTAATGAAATCCGTAAGTATATTTATAATATTTATCCTATACTCTTATTCAAACAATATTTTAACCAGTTCAGGGAGCAGGTTAATTTTGTATACGAGGATTTCTCGAAGAAGTAGGACTCTTCGTGTCGAAATACTTTAGTTGACGAAGGTTTACAAGTCATTAAGCTAGTTTTCATGCATAAACCCTTTCGGTTGATTCTCCCAGGTTCTCCATTAACACCCTTCGTGTAGGAGTTACAATTAATCTAGGGTGTAAGAAATTCATGGAATATTTTACTATTATTAAATTAAATCGTGTCATTAACGTGTTAACACGTCCCGGACAAAGCTAAAGATCCCAGTTGAAAAAAAATTAACGCCATTTTCTTAATTTCGACGAGCAGTTAACGTAATGAATTTTTAATGTAAAAAAGTGTATTTCCTATTGCTTTTAATACTATAGGCTTTCTTTTTTTACTATTGTTTATTTAATATTTTATATATATTCTACTTACTAAGTACGCCGTATATGCAAAGAAAGTGATCTTATAAAGAATATTAGCAAGTTTCAAACAAGAATAAGTTTAAAAGTTTGTTCAAATATGTGATGAATATATGAAACTAGTAGAAAAGTTCGTGTACATACCTACAAGTAACACTGATGTGTGAAGGTGAAGCCTGAAGCTGACAAAAGTAGGCTAAGTATAATGAAAATAAGGTCGCTCAGATATATAAATGGTAAGTCCATTTATCCAATGTATTTGTAAATTTTATTCCAATGTAACTAATAACTTTTTACTTATAAACTTTCGGAACGGTATTCCGCACCAGATATCCTAAGGAAAGTGAAAGCAGACACAAAGTCTTAATTCACAATCCAGTAATATCAAGACCAGAGGGAAGATCAAGATATAGATGGGCGTATAATAATATCAAGACAGACATGTAAGAGATAGGCAAGTGCCCAAGAGACTAGATGATTAGGGATGGATGGCGCTCTATAGTGACTACTTTTATGAACCTCCGAATATTAAGAGAATGTTAAAAAGAAAGAAGTAGATTGTGACTAACTTAGTAAGTAAACTTAAATCGTATATTTAATTCAATTTTAAAAAATTCATGTTGTTAACAATAATTTTATTTATTCTTTTATTTTTATTATTACCCTCATTTATATTACTTTGATATAAATATTAGTGATGGTTATGTATCATGCTAATGTATCACATCAAACTTCCCAAATAGCATCATGTGAGATAGTTTAAGTATTGTAGTAGTATTTAGTATCTTAGCTCCAAACTTAAGAGTATTTTAGGAATGGAATCTTAAAACAAATCAATTTATACATATTAGATCTTGAGTTATGTAAATAAACATACTTTATCGATTGTATCATTGTAGTATTTTTTTTAAATCCCAGGTTTTATTATTGATGTATAAATATTACAATTTTAAGTAATCCAACCAATCTTATTAGAAATAACCTGTATTAAACTCTTGCACTAGACAAGCATAAATAAAAACACATACATAAAAAAAATAATGATAATACGTTAAGTTTTATTAGAGTATTATGTAATATATATATATAAAAAAAAAAATTATAATTGAATTTTTTTTTAAT
Source organism: Eubasilissa splendida (assembly GCA_031772225.1). Taxonomy (NCBI): domain Eukaryota; kingdom Metazoa; phylum Arthropoda; class Insecta; order Trichoptera; family Phryganeidae; genus Eubasilissa; species Eubasilissa splendida. The sequence continues at coordinate 19,835,086 of CM062851.1, read as the reverse complement.
TTTACTCATTCTCATTTCACACGTATTCGAAAAGCATAATTTTCACTAAATCTTTTAATAATAAAGTGAAAACTTAATTCGGTGATGGATAAATTAAAGTACAAAAATCAAAGAATAAACTTAGGTAAAATATTTGCATGGAAAAAAATGGCAGCGATAATTCGTTTTTAGATTCAGGGTGATATTTTATCTTAATGTGAAGGGCATGATCAGGGTATAGGGTGACAAATGTGCGACTAAAAACCAAAAGGTGCATGAGACACCGTTTCTCCCAAGCAGTGACTGTTAAATAAAGGATTATAAATGATTTTTCTGGAATGTACCGAGCCTTCCGGACTCTCGTGAAACTAGTGTGTACATATTTTCGGTATTTTCTTGTACTTGGCATATTGTATATCAAATGGTTTAAATGTAATTGGTTTTATTTTTTTGTTGGCAATTTAAAATTATACAAATTTTTTTTAAATGTATAAATTTAATTTTCACTTTATACTACACACACAAAGTTGTATCACGACTAGTTTCGGGAAAAGCAGTCCTTCCCATCTACAGGTGTAAATTTAACTAAAATTAAATACAGTTGGTTATTGGGGCGATGGAGCACGTAAGGGTGGGAGTGGCTTTATTGTTTCTAGAAAATATTAATAAAAAGCGGCGAAGGATTTGAAAATATAATATTGTTCATTAATGTTTTCTCTGAATTCAATTTTTTCTGGATTTCCACCATTTCGAGGTTATTCATTATTATTCTCCTATATGGTACCTATATAGTACTAACCGGTTACTATATTTTTTTTAAATAAACATATTACACCACGAATGATATTATACAATAAACATTAATTTTAATGATAATAATAAACTTTCACAGATAATTAACACATTGATTAATTTCTGTTTGATAATTAATGAAAACTGTTATTGATAACAATTTTTCTGAACTTTAATAAGTTTTTAGTTTTTATTGAAATACTAAAAAATTATAACTTGCAGTTTCAATAATAATAGTCGAAAAACTTTGATTTTGGCGAAGAACAATTTCATTGGAAGTCATGATTAACCTTTTTTGAAGCTAATTAATAAGATAGTTATTATTTCTTGCATTACGAACTACATTTTGAAACTATATTACAGTTTACTGATAAGTTCTCCAGCGGTTCTTAAAATTGTAATAATTCTACGGTATGTGTTTCGTTTCACGTTTTCGTTTCGTGTTTTGTCTTGCTGCGATCCAGCTTGGTGTTTTTATAATAGAAAAGTTTTCCTAGTCAACGAATGCGGTTGGGCTATGGGGATTTGAATTGCAAATCGACCGTTCATTTCGCTTTTTGATAAATTATGTGAAACTTTTGAATCCTAGCACTGGGTGTATTCAATTAAAATAAAAAAAATGTATTCAATAAATGGCAAAAATTATTTAACGAGTCGCGACTTGGCAATACTTCTTTATAAATGAAATAAATTATTTTAAAGTCTTTATTTAATAATTTTCGTAAATTGCGAACTGATGAAAGCTTGTAATTGAATTGCGTTTAATTTGCATTGAAAATGTGTTTTAATTTTTCTTTTTCTTAATTTTTCAGATACTCGTAGACGAGGGCAGCAAAGGAGATAGCGAGAAGTATAGAAAATTTATTAATAAATTATGAATAAATAAGTATTTTATTTAAATACAAATTAATTGTATTAATTAGAAAGATATACATATAAAATCAATTTTATCGAAAAATATTATCATTATTCGAACCTGGATCTTTCTCTATCCAGGGAAATTGCATTATCCGATTATACTACGGTAATACAGTGTATTTTAAACTTTTCAAATTGATACATCTACCGTTCCATTATATGAATCTATATTTTTACTTTTTACGTAATCTCAAATACCGACGGGAGACGCCAGAATTAATAATATTTTTTTATTAAATTTTGGACACATTTATACAACTTACATATTATTACGGAGAACACATTCTGATTGTGAAGTTGTAATTATTCAGAACATAGGTTATATCAACAAAATAGCACAGACCTATGTTCTGAATAATTAATTACAACTTCATAATAAGAATGTGTTCTCTTTAATAAGTCACTTATTGGTCGAAGTACCTACTTGAAACATAGTCAGGATGAATGAGAATCAGTTAATTAATGCAGTGCAAAAAGGTTATGTTAAATAATTATCATGATGACCGAACTTAAAGACTATTGATAACTATGTAATGAAGGTCTAAAAGTGCATTAATATATGAAAAGTTATTTAAAGATTTTTAAGATAATTTTACAAAACATTGTCTAAAAAAACTAAATGTATCGTATATTTAGTTTTTTTTTCATTAATTTTGATTAAATATAGTGGTGACTGGTGATTAGCAATAACATCGCTGTTACGTACAGGAAACAAGAAATGTAGACAGAGGTGATTCGCCTTTCTTCGCTTCTCTCAACAAGCAATGAAGATGATGATTAAGAGGTCGAAAGAAATGAAACACAAAAGTGTTTCAATCTAGAGACACTACGGTGATAGAATCGATATTTTATTTCGCTTATTATCCAATTGATTCATATTTTCCCACCATTTTTAGCGAGTTTGATCAAAGAATAAAAGTCTTCGCTTGCCAAAATCTATCTCACGTTTTGCTAACGCTGCGCTGATGATTCACAATAAAAATATTTTTAATAACTGCCTTGTGTACTTATTACATAAATTTAATTCGCGTCACCTCGGTGACTACTCCTGTGCGATGCAATCCCATTTACTGAGTAACACGCCATTAATTTATATTCAAATTTTTTTCGTGTGTATGGAGTTACTTACTTCAGTCACTAAAAAAATATGTCAACATGTATTCCTATTAAATACTATTGCTATATTACTGTATGTGTAGAATGTATAATAAAATTAGCATAGTTGGACTTATTCGCCACAAATAACTTTTATGTGACAGTTTATCTAAAATTTTGGTACTAAATATTTTTTTATAATTATGTTTAAATTCATGTATGTAACTATATTATGATTTCATGAATTTTTAATTTTAATTTGTTCAGATATGTACTGCAACATTAATTTTGGTGTATTTCATCGTCAATGCACTGGAGTATCTGCAAACTGCGGTGGGTAGTCTTCGTACCTACTATATATTTTTATTTTTTCTCACTTCCCTTTACTTTATTTTTTGTATTTCTGCAATAGAGGAGAAAGTTTATTACTTTTATATATTTTTTGCGGTATAAAATTCGTTACTTATGTAAAGGATGTACAGCGGAAAATTTTCAAGTTTAATATTAAATATTTTAAAAAACTACAATGTTATTCACATATTTTATTTATACAAAATGGAGTTTAATAATGCGGATTGTACGTTTTATAAACAATATCGTCTAAATGCTGTTCATTTCTCTCAAAACACTCTTAAATTAGCAAAGCGTTGATTCAATGGTAGCAACTTCACGGCAGATATTTTCTTGTAGGGCCTGAATTGTTCGAGGATTGTTGTTGTAAACTCTAGACTTAAGGTATCCCCACAAAAAAAGTCGCACAGTGTAAGGTCCGGTGACCGAGGTGCCCAGACTATGTTTCCGTTCCTGCTGATTAATTTATTAGGAAAAATTTCTCTCAGCTTCTCCATTGAAACTCTAGATTACACCAGATAAGTTGCGTGTTCGTCGAATATTAAAGTGAGTACAAAAAGTGCGACACGCGTGAACCAATGAATCACCGCACTTTAAATATTGCTCAACCGCTAACGCGCTGTGCGCTCCCGACCAGTGACTCAAATCAGCAAATCACGCGCGTCGAACTATATCCCTCCCACTTACCTCACCCTGATGGTTTACGAACAATTACATTTAATCTTGAAATTTTTCCGCTGCACACCCTTTATTAACGAGCTATTTATATATTGAATAAGTCACTTTCAAATTGTTGTCTTCACTGTATAAAGTATATTGTAATTTCAGAAAAAACATGTAATTGGTTAAATTATTATTAGATTATCATTATAATTTTTGTTTCTATCGATTAACTGTATGTATTCCTAATAAAAATAAAATATAAGTGCACCTAATAACCTTTTGTAAAAGGTTTAATGACTATATTTTGAATAATAATATATACCATATATTTTATATATTGTGACATTGAACTGTGAATGCATTATATATTATGAAAATAAAGTAAAATAAAAATAAAATATCAATAAATTTACGAGAAAACTAGTATTATTTTTGTGCAGAGAGTCAATTAGTGGAACCAGTCCAGATGTAAGATTATACGCGAACATGTATCGGTTCCCAGAAGACTGTTTGCTATGTTTATTAGGTAGAATCCAGAGCGTGACAAAAATGGGATCCCTAACGACTGAAAGTCCTGTTTCTCTTCTCAGTGTCGCCATTCATTCTGGTTTCCCTCCAATAAACGGTAACGATACAGCCTTGTAGGTCCTGGCGTTATTCGGGCCTCCCGAAACTATTACGGACGCGAACCTTGTAAAACTATTAAAGTACCGCCCTGTGGGGCGTAATATTAGAATTTACGGTACGATTGTAAGGGGCATGTCCTGATTTCGTATTTGGAAACCGTCCCACATTTCGGTAGCCAAATGGGAACTTTTGTTCAAAGTATTACATACTATCGGCAATAGAATTATTTTCTACAGATAAATACACGTGCTATCTGTCAACCTATAGGAAACACTGATCCAGAATCTGGATCAGATTATTAGATCACATCCAAAATCTGGAATTCTGGACGCTTTCTGAACTTATTCGCCTCACCAGGTGCTCGATATTCGTAGAATTCGAGAAACAAATAAAAGTATAAAACAAGTCAATATTTTACGTGCATTGTGGATAAACGATGATGATAATATGAATAGAAGTATATAAATAATTTTATATTGTTAATGAAATCATATTTTTATCTTTAAATACGATGATTAATAGATGTCTCACTAAAATAGAAGGAACACATATAATGTAGACGTGAAAATAATTGGTTAACATAATGCAATTGGTAACTCTTTCTTCCGCCGAAAGAATATTCTGGGTTCGAGTCCCACAGGTATCTAACTGTATATTTCGTCAATAGAATATTTTTATGTATATTTCTAAGTGGCATCTTATTTGTTTTAGTAGTTATTATACCCAGAAGAAACCAATCGGCTTTTCCAGTACTGCGACCACTATAACATTTCATAATCACCAAGATCTCGAGATTGTCCGGGTCGCGTCGAACACATAATGCGGAGAAACGCGTCTTGATTCTCAGTTCAGTACGGTACACCAGTACGTCTTACCGTCCAAGACCTCGTCAACATCACGATTGAAAGGCATCGACCCCGGCATGCTCTTTCGCGTTCACTGTCCAGATCTTTAAAGAAATATAGAAACAGCCACAGCCAGGGTTCTTACTAAACAGACTCTTGAATATTATGGATCTTCTTTTTTTAGAATAGTTAGAAAGCATCCTCGCTTTATCAGTTGGCTCCCAAATACAATGGACTGAGCACACCAGGAGATGGTTCGCATTTTAGGTACACATTTATAACGTGAATCTTACTCGATTTCCCATTTATCTTACCATCTTCATATGTTGACCCGCGTAGTTTATGCACTCTCTATCAACATCTACTTTACTCGACTTGAATCTGCTGTTTGTTTGTTGTCAGGAAGACCAGCCACCGAGGGGACTGGCAAAACAATCTGTATAGCTCTCTCTCGTGGTTTCTTGTGATTTGGATGGAGTGAATTTCAGCGTGAGTCAACATATCTTTATGTCATCTCCATTTGGGGTGGATGTTGTTATAATTATGGCTACCTTACTGTGTTAGGGTTGCCATATTCTACATCCTACTTGCTGTTATTTCATTTTCTATACTGATTTATTATTTTAATTTTATTAATACTGATTTATGTTGTTGTTCATTTTTTGTATCACTGTACTTATTGCTATATTATTAACTGCACCACCTATGTACAAAACTTCAAAGTTTACATAGGTTTTGAGTCAAAAACACAATTCTTTTTTTTTCTATAACAAATTTAATTTTAACTTTCAATTATTACACTTAAAATCACAGATTGTGTTGTCGAGAGGAACTGATACGAGAGGATCCATTTTTGTAACAGTTCCGGGAAAGGGTCGATATTTTCTTCTGTTTCGGTGAAGGCATTATTCTGGTCACTTATACTAATTCAATTTTAAATTGAAACAGTAGGTACATACCACTTTTTGCCATTTGGATTCTACAATTCATTTCTGATACAATAAATTTACTGTTCTTGTTATTTTTTAAAACAAAAATCCACGCTACGATGAAGCAGATTCCGCCATTCTAGTTTTCCAAAACTTTTCTCTATTGGTGTATTATTTGAATTAATAATAAAATATCTGCGTTTTCAGCGCGCTTGAGGATCGTTTCTAAATATTCGTCCCGATTTCGTTCTCGTGCTATTTTCTAACATTACTGACTTAATATTATCATGTATATCTGTAACGCCTAACGGTCTTTTTGTCTGGGGATATATCCACCGGGGTGTTATTTATAACAGTTTTAATATGACCCGTAACGCAGCGGTTTACAAAATTTGGTTATCACATTCACTCCTTGTTAAATATCTGACTGCGTCCCCTACATACCATTTGCTAAAACACACCATTTTTAAGTCATCTTTATACACATAAATTAATCAAAATAAATTCATAGCAACATAACCAGAAAATAAAAAAATCATTTTTTATGAAACTACAAATGACATATAAGCTGCCGAGATATTAACAATATATTTATTAGCAATATTTCAGAAAAAAAATATGGAACTAAAGGAGTTATCGTGTTTATATTTTGAGGATAACATATAAACATACACATATATGTATTTCAATATTATCTTTTTAACGGAGGGTAGTTTGTCATGAGTTCTCCTGTAATAGGTACTATTTCTAATATTTACCTAAATGAAAAGTACAAATCTTTTCGAAAATAAATTTGAACCCCGTATATTTCTTTCCGGTAGACTGCTCTTTCAACAGAGCTTCAGGATTATTAGATCACATTTATCATAGAAATATCGTACAAAGGTTTCTATATTGATTAAATACATTTTATGATGCTGTTAAAAATATTTAAGGAACAAATAATCAAATAAAAATAGATGCGTTACTAAAGATGGTGAAGAAATATATCTTGCGAAACAACAATAATCATTGAGATTATTATATTTTTTAAATATTAATATACTGCATTATGGCAACATTCTCAGCTATGTTTTTCTTTATTGTTCTCAGCTTGTAAGGAATTGCGAAGGGAGGACAATCACATGATTCATAAAACCACGAGTATCGAGATTGGTGTGAGAAGAAGGAGCAACACGGACAGCTTTAATCAGTCGCGATCTTAAAGATTTGAATGTGATCAAGGATGCAGCCCAAGACAGAACAAAGTGAAGTAAAGAGATAAGAGTAGACGACCCCAGATAAACGGGATAAGATGAAGACAAAAAAAAATGTATTACATTCTTTAAGTTATGATCTGATCTTAATCCGTTCTCCCGAGGGTTCTAGAGTTTAAGAATCACTCGTAACATATTTTACAAGTTTTAATAAATTAAAAAACGAAATTTTTCAAATAAAAAGGAAATATAGATAAATAAAGGCATTTTATTGCCTTCGATAATAATCCAAAGTTTAGAGTTTATCGTTATTCTTAAGATCAGTTTACATTATACAAAATTTATTAGACACACAGAAATTTACTGCAGGAGCCAATAACCGTTATTCGTAAAAAAGAACAATAACCTTTTAAATGCGCGTAGTGTTAAGTTATAGTTATTAGTGATGAGGATGATTTAGATTAAGGAGTGAAGGAACAAACATTAATTGGTTTAGTATTAAGTTAAAGTATTTTTTAAAACATTATTTTATTTAATATTCTATAACAATAGTTTTTGTATTCTAAACCCAAAATTACAAGGTCGACATTTGTAAATATTATTATATAAAATATAAAAATAAGGTATAACTCTTTATAGTATTGAGTATGCAAGAGGATAGAATGCAACGTTATTGTCATGATATATAACTCTCATTCACATTCTTACAATTTATTCTACGTATCGATAAGGCTTCTTATTAAAATATTTTAATTTATCATCTTCACAATTAAACTGTGATAGAATAAAAAAGTAGCGAAATTGTACAATTACACTGTGCAATAAATTTAAACTTTTTTCAAGTAACATTGATGAAAATATTTGTATATAAAGTATTTTGTGGTCCTAAATCCGAAAACTATATGCTCAATACTGTAACACGTACAGTTTGTTTCTTACAGGGGTTGATGATCGGATAAAAAAAAAGACTACATTTTTTTGCAATCTAATGATTATTTAATATAAACATGTAAAACATGTCAAATCGAAGCAATGAGATTTTACTAAGAATCATGTGAATAAAATATATAATATGTTACATTCATACAGCGACAAAATATTTCACTTTTTTCTCTTGTATTCAGTATAATTATTTATTTTTAAAACCAGCAGTAGTCGCCCAACATATATATGTCCCAGCGATTCTGGTGTCGTGTTTCCATTGTCCTGATGTCTTGGTGAAATCTCTCTCCTTGTTTGTCACTTACTGCACGCAAATTTTCTGAAAAAAATTCCGAATCCGAGAGCAAAAAATGCATTTTTAAAGAAATATGACATCCCAGTAGTTCATAGGGTTTTAAGTGTTCATATGTGAGAGTTTTATAGTTCTCACCTTTTTTGTTACTCATAAATCTTTTCACTACACTTATAAAATAGTTCCAAGCTGCCAATACCTTGTCATTTAATTTTTCTAGAAAAAGGAAATTTGAGGTCCAATAAAGATGCCTTCTTTTAATTTTGCATCACAAAACTGTGAAAATATTTATTTTAGGTACTTGAAACCATCTTTGTCCATAGCTTTAACAAAGTTTTTCATTAATTCAAACTTAATATGGAGAGGCGGCAGAAGCACCTTTTTGGGTTAACAAGGGGGGCACATCTTATGTTTGAAGTACCTGGTTCAAAATAAGTTCTTTGAGGCCAATTTGGATACTTAATTTTGTCCTTTTGCTTTTTTGAATACCTTTCTATCTTTCTATTTTAATGATACAGGAGTAGCATTCACTTACATGGTCAGTAGGTTCTCTCTACACTATAAGAACATCAAATGGCATAGAATTTTTCTGTCGTTGCATCTACTGCATTAAATTTACGTGACAACGATAAATAAATATATTAATATTTTGGGTATCTAAAACCTTTAATTTTTTTATTACATAGATATATATTATAATTTTCCAAACTGTAGAACAGTTTTACGGCATGTATAGCATGTCAGCTTTCACAATGTGAAAAATCTAAATTATTCACGAGAGTTATCTGTGTACAAAGATCATAAAAGTTTTCAATTTAATAATATTATCAGAGAGGAGGCGTCTGTGTCGGAGGCGCCGCCAAAATTTGTCATGTCGTGGGCTGATTTACAATTTATAATTACATATATGTACAGTAGAACCTTAATATAACGGACTAATGCGGGCGAGGGGGTATTCTAGAAAATCCGCTATATAATAAGGTGGTTTTCCGAATGTTTTTTTTTATATTGAGAACATAAATGGCACAATTCACGTATATACAAGGCCAATGTAGTTTCTATATATGGATGTAAAATATTATGTGATTTTAATAAAAGTGATAAGAGATGTATGAAATTTTAATGCCAAAACAAAAAAAAAATTGTTTATATTTTCCAAATAATCACAACGTGTTACTATTGCCTTCTAACAATGCTTTTTATAATTTAATATAATAAATGCATTGTTAGCAATTAATAATTAGTATGCGATTTTAATTAACTTAATATATATTCTGTATTAACCGGTTTTAAATCATAGTGACTATAAAAGAAAGCTTGACATAACAAGAAATAACAGCTGATGAGATATATATAAAACGAGTAAGCACACAGACATAGATTCATCATGTACATATTTCAGATGAAGAGTGTGTTACAGTACACACGTGACCTCACCCTCAACCCCTGAGGGAGGATTAAGGACTCGTCTCCGGCAGTAGGCAGGATTGGGGGTGAAGGCTTGACACACGGTGTTTGTGTGAGACAGGATTATTCTGATTGGCGCGTGCTGACCTCGTTAGGGATCCTTGTCTCAGTATCAGATGATATCCTGCAGGACGTATTGCTGGATACCGCCTCGCTCGGGGCACGACATCAAACAGACGGAGGGAAAAATCTGACACTTAATATAAAAATATATTAAGAGACACTGCGATATTCATTATAATTGACGTGAATGAAAAATATATTAAGAGACACTGCGATATTCATTATAATTGACGTGAATGAAAAATATATTAAGAGACACTGCGATATTCATTATAATTGACGTGAATGAAAAATTATTGACACGGATAGATAAATAACTATGATGGACATATTTTAAAATTAATCATACAATTTTCTAATTATATTATTGCAATATTGACTTTACCGGCCTATAAATAATGCCTAATTTTGTTGGTTTGGATACACAGAAAAAAATTTAAAGTTAATTTTTTTATAAAAAGGACACATTTATGTCGAGATGTAAGTTTTGCACAGATTACTTTATTAACGTTTCGATATTCAGCAGATCGTAATAGTGTTATTATTCAATATTACATATGAAGTTCTGCTTTTTCTGTAGTTAATATTTCAATTCTATGTAATCTAATTCTTTGGTACCTTATGTAAATAAATATTTCAAGTAAGCTAAAGAAGAAATCTATTGTACAATGATTATAAGTTATGTATGACACAAACAACATTATTATAAATATTTAAATGTATTAATTAGAAACATATACATACAAAATCAATTTTATCGTAAAATATTGTTGTTGCGCCACCGGGATTCGAACCTGGATTTCTTTCCAAACCGTCTGCTATCGGATTACTCAAAGGTATTTGAGATTCCGTAAAAACAAAGTAGATGGCTCTTTCAAATAGTGGAACGATTAAAATGTATTAATTTAAAAAATGTAACATACAGGTGCGAAAAATTTGTCGTCAAAAATAGTGTCGCTGTGGCATAGTTGGATAAAGCACCTTCCCCGGTTTGGAAAGAGAACCAGGTTCTAATCTCGGTAGCGCAACAACAATATTTTTCTATAAAATTGATTTTATATGTATATCTTTCTAATTAATACATTTAATTAATATTTAAAATATCACAGATCTATGTTCTGAATAATTACAACTTCACAATATGAATGTGTTCTCCTAATAACAACATTATTGCATAAATTATCACTTCAGATAATGCAATTTATTTTGATGGTGTCATAACTGATATTTCAACAAAAAAGAAAAGATTTAGTAAAAGGTGCTCCATAATTCCTCATGGCATGTTTACATATTGCACCTTTTTTAATAATTTGGAAAGAATATGGTCGATTATAATATTGTTTTTTTCTATCTGTAAACCTTTATTTAGACATGACCATGTAATAAGGAAGATCCCAATCAAGGAGTAGTAAAATAGTATTATTACAATTTTTTAAATATATATATTTTTAAAATTGTAATGATAACTTTGTGTCCAACGTTTGCAACTACTGATGATCAACGCTGTGACTTCTATACTATGATTTGAATACGCATAGTCCTCTATTGGGAAATATATAGGTGATATTTTTTAGTTTGACTTTGACAGTTTATGAGTTTCAAACAAAAACCGCCCATGTTACTTGGACATGTGTTGTTTGTTCTTGGGGAAATCTGACATGAAAAATGCTCTTTTTATCGGAATCATACAATGGTTTTCTTCGCTTTGCGGCTGATAAGGGCTGATTTTATAAAATTGAAAAATGAGGAAACGTGGAGGATGGCGCCATCTAACGGCACACATTAAAATCTCATTTTCGTACAAAATTGACAAGTGCGGTTTTTGGAAAGATCTATTCAAATAGTACAAATTAACCAATCATGGGAATAAGGAACCATTTCTGAACATACAGTGCGTGATATTTGAAATGTTAAGAAATGGAGACGAAAGTCTATTGTTGAAAATAAATAGTTTTACAATTCTAATTTCTTCAATATTTTAAAGATTCACCGAACTTATGATTAATAATAGTGTCATTTGTATCATATAAAATATTTCCTTAGGTTTATTAATATCTTAAAAGTACTATCATCACCATCCAAATTATTTATTTATTTATTTATGGTGCCAAAATCTTGGAGTAACTAAAATAACCTAATAAAACGGAGGTTGTATTTTTAGATAGTTTTAATGCAAAAAAATATTTTTGTTAAGTATATTTATATAATATACACAAATATGATCAACTAATAAAATATTATTATATATTTATGTCTTGAATAACTAAGTTACTCTAAATTGTAACGTATTTGCAAAATACGTTGCATCTTACATTTTTATCCTACAATAAGATGACAAACAAGAAGTCGGGTTTCCAAGGAACCAGTAATAAAATAATCTGAACCTACCTTGAGAAGCAATTGATGCGGAGGTAAAACGGAGAGCATGCAAGTAAGAAGAAGAAGTGGATAAACATTGGCAATTTCTACCAATCTTTCATATACCAATTTAAATCCAATTTTCCCAAAATATACCCGATACCTGTATGGGGGATTATTACTGCCATGTAGAAGTACATAGTCTTCATGCATCAAAGGACAAATGTATTTATAACTACTTTGGTCTCTGGTTACCCCCAGGCTATTCCAAAATGTACCACTAAGGCGGGCTGAGGTTGGTTGGCATGTTTTAATTCACATGAATATACTTTGTGTGACTCCATGATAAACCTTTGAGATATCATTCAGGCTGTTTTCTAATATAAAAATCCAAATTATTATTTTTTAAATTTATTTGAGTCCGTGGAGTTAAAAGTATCGATTGGTTCAATCTTTTTTCTATATAAATATAATGCATAAAATTACACAAACTACATGAGAAACATCAACACGGTATAAGAATATTTCAAAACTACAACATTAATCCGGTATAACAAAGTAGGATGATCGCAGCGAATTAAAATTGCACAATGATTTTCCACAACAAATAATACAATTTAAAGATGACATATTTAAAAATAAATGGAGCTGGTTAAACTTGAAACTTCGGGAGCGGTGTGACGCACTAGGTAACATGAGAATGGTAAAATCATGAGAGCTGCAGTAGACGGGACATGTAACAAGAGTTACGAGTCGCGTAACACGAACAAGCCAATATGATCAAAACTGAGGGAAACCGAGACTTAGATGGACGGATAATATAAAGACGGACCGATAATATGAAGACGAACCGACACGAAGTAGGTGATCGCCTAATAAACTCGACTACTATCAAGGGATGGATGGCTCTGTAGTAACACTGGTCATGGAAATTCCATTTCTTTGAGACTGCTAAATAAATTAACAAACATATTAAGATGTGGACAGATGTATTAAACAAATAAACTTATTTTAAATCACAAAATTCCATTAGCTAGTTATAAATGGTCATTTGTGACCCTCTTAGGTTTCTTATATTTTTATCAAATATAAATTAAATAAACCGTTTAAATGAATGATGAATTGTTGAATGTGGCCATTGCTGTTACTCTTGGCTATCTCATATTAATTACATAATTACTCATAATTCATTCTAATGTTGTATTTTGTACTTACTTTACTGAAAAGATTAAAGCAATCTTGTGTGTCTACCTAAAGGTAAAACCACCACTTTTGATGAGTTTTACGTTCCGTTAACGCACTATCATTTCATGGTCAAAAAACATCATAGGTATTATATAAATAAAGTTTAAAAGATTAAACCCAATCTATAAGTATAAATTTATGAACACCGTACATAGTATAAATAGCATGCGCCTACGATATTCACAATCTACCTAACAGTAGCGTTGGTGATTGGTTGGCGTTGACATGAAGAATAAGGTAAACCAGATATTAGAGGGTGGCCCCGTTAGAAGCTTTAACAATCGAAGGCGTGCGTGTATAAAGATATATGAAAGGAAATGAGGCAAGAGTGGTACATCCGGACAAAAGAGTGGGGCGTTCTATCAACTCTACCTACCTTTAAAATGAAAATGATAAGTTTGTGTATTTAAATAATTAAATAAAAAGTGAGAAATCTAAAAAAGATTGAAAGTGTTGGATTAACAATTTTTTGGTGCGACATCTGTTGCCGAATTTTATATATTTTATTTATGCTGTCAATTTTTTTATAATATTTTTTAATAATAATATGAATATTTGTGTATAAATAGGATCTAATAAAAAGATACTGATAGTTATTTTTGTAGTCATTTGGGCCATTACTTTCATAAATGTATGTTGGTTATCTAAAAGACAAATTCAACAAACATTCTCAAATCATAATTTGAGAGAAAATTGAGTAAATTTTTACAGGTTCATATTTCAGATTTTACATTTCTACAAAATCTATAAACAAAATTTTTGAAGAATAATTAAAATATTTCTTACAAACAATGGTAACAATTCTTATCAATCTTCATTTTAAGAAATGAATCAAACAAATTTTTAGATAAATTGTCAATTTCAATCCCTAGAACTTTAATTGTTAATGACGAAGGGCAAGGCGACTTATGAAAGATATTTTCCAGAAATTCCCAACAGGTAAAAATAAAAAACTAACCTTTAAAAATACAATGTTTACCATTTCATCATATTTTATATAAAAAGTACTTTATTGTACACAATTATTGCATTAATATTATTCATAGTTTAGTATAGTTTTGCTTAAGTCTACGCACTTTAACGTAATGTTAATTAATGTGAATTACGTCAGAAAGAAATATTTTCTCAGATTATATTACACTCGAGTATAAAGCCTAAGTCGTAAAAATGGAAGCAAGGAGTTAACGAAGCTTCCCGCCGTAAGTTGATTCAGCGGAAGGTCGCTCATAATATTAGGTCTGCGCCCGACATAGGACACCCTCACCACAATTGTAGGTTCTCCGAGAGAAGTTCGTTTGACACGGGGTGGGTCGGGGAAGGCTGGGTAAAGGCAGGTGCTAGACCTAATTGAATAATCAGTTTGTTACCAAACTAAAACAAAACAAGCCCAGGCCTGGTGTGCTATTTGACACCCAACTCCCCGAGCACTCTTACTCTTAAACGAATTGGTACTGGTGGTGTTGGGAAATCAAGGAGAGAATATTAATCGGATACGAGGTATTACAACATTTCCTGATTAAATACACCTATCATTAAACAAGCTAACAAAAATGTCAACCGAACGTATCCGAAGATAATACAATCTACGAAAGTGGCCGATATACTGATTTGTTTTGCGAGAATTGCTTTTATGACAAATTATTAGTTAAATTATATACTTTCTGTTGTAAGAATGTTGGAAACGACATAATTAGTCTATTTATTTATCTTGTGAATCATGAAATTCATAAATCGGTTAATTTATTTCCAGGAATAATACCCATGTGTTATGTGTTCTCCTTAATAATATATAAGTTGTATCAATGTGTCCAAAATTTAATAAAAAATCATTATTAATTGTGGCATCTCCTATCGGATTACTCAAAGGTTAGATCCAGGTTAGAATTCCAGTAGCAAGAACAATAATTTTCGATAAAATTGATTTCATATGTATCTTTCTAATTAATACATTAAATTTGTATTTGTTTTAGTATTACTTAAACACTACATCTACACATTTTGAATATATCAACCTTTTTTGAATTAAGGAATAATTGTATTTAAGTTTCATGTAATCAGTTTTGTATCCTACAAGGATGTGTAGAAAAAACCTGTTGATAATCGATTTAATTAAAATAAACATATAATTATTAGTTTGTATTTAAAAATATTTTTTTAAAGAGAACACATTATTTGTGATGTAATTTTTTCAGAACATAGTTCTGTGATATTTGAATACAAATTAAATGCATCCATTAGCAAGATATACGTACAGATAAACTCAATTAATCTGTATTTATATATTTATAATTGATGCATTCAATTTATATCAAAATATATCGTCTATTCTGTCACTTATTCAAAATATGTGACAAATCATAGACAAGTATTGATGATAAATTTGAGAGTATAAAGGCCAAATCTATCTTCAAATATGTTTCTTAGTTTTATTAGTTATCTTAAATTTTAATTTTCAACCAAATTATTCATTTACATTTCTAAATATTTTTACCATATTTGACATTTTTTTATATAACTAATAAAAGATGTGAAATAATCATACAAATTATTGGGCAACTTGCTTCAACAAAAACAATTTTTTTTCCAGTGATTTAGATACTGAAATGCAATTAACAAACGTGGATTTAATCTTAGAAATAGAAAGTAATATACATACCTATTTACATATTCGATATTCTAAAGTAATTAACTTTCAGAGCCGCTAACTGCTGACGCTACAAAATTAGCGAAATGTTTGATTTACGAATACGTGCGATTTAATTAAATTTAGAGTAAACGCTGCTTTGAAAATTCAATGATTCAGAATTTAAGGATGATGTATACATATGTTTGAAGTTATCGTGTGACAAGTAATAATTTTTCTAACTCAAATATTTACTTATTTACTTACTAATTAAAAATTACTTAATATGTATCTTTGGATTCGTAACACCTCATAATAAATCGCTATAATAAATCATTTTAAGAAATTTATATAAAGGTGGACACAGTATATTATCTTAAATAATATTTTTTTAAATAGAGATGCGTACACGGAATATATGTCACATCAATATTATTGCTATTTTCAAACTAATCTAAACGCTTGTACTCTAAAAATAGCACTAACTTGCTGGTGTTCTGAAACGAAGCACAAACCTCCGACCACTAGATCACTAGGCCAGCGTCTTAACCACTACATCGACAAGCTATTTATTTCATTATTATTACTATTTATTTTATAAAAAATTAATATGATATTAAAATAAAATGCCTAATATTCTCAGGTTCTTAGAATTTTATATGTTTTTTGTTATACATGCTCGTAGTTCAATGTTCACTTTTTTATAAAGTGAAATACTCTTGACGTAACACCGATTAAAACTTTGAAAAAATAATATATTATTATAATATATACATACCAGTTTGAATAAAATAAATATATTGTGTGAAATGTTTTCGTTAGAAGAATATTCTAAATTCATGTTTACTTTTTAATTTGAATTATTTTCTTAAATTCACGTTATTCACAAAAAATACATAGTTCTGGAAAATGTCGAGACAATCTTATTCGAGTTATTCAACATTTTTGTCTATTTTTCAATCTTAAACATAAACAGAGAACACATTCTTATTGTGAAGTTGTAATTATTCAGAACATTGTGATATTTTAATTCATAACATAAACATATTTGTTACCAACCAACTATAGAAAAACTTTCAATTTAACACAATATAAGATGGAATTATCATCTACGACAATAACTGATATAGGTTCTGGGCTTCTCGGGTAATTTCTATTTGCCGTCCGCTGCCCTCAAGCTTATGATGCCAACTGCATGCGCATCGTGTACCACAACCACCGTAATTTGAGTGTTCCAACAATTCTCCTAATGGGTTTTACTTCACGCGCTTTCTTCAGTCGTCAGTCATCAAATCCGCGCGATGATATGATGATTGGATAATATTAAGTTCACCAAATTCTGTGTCTGGTTGGTGATTGTTATGTATGTGCCACACTCCGTTTTTCTGAATAATCATCATTACCAGTTCTACTAATCGGAGTGAGTCTTGGCTGCCTACAGGATAATTTCTAATATCTCACTGAACCTGCGAACGCTCACCCTCTCACTGAACCTGCGAACTTTCACTCTTCTCACTGAAAAAAACATTATTTGCGATTTTTTATTCTTCTGTGCAATGAAAGTTAAATTTTAATTCATTTGACTACATTGGTATCTATCTCCATACATGTGAAGTTCCACATTAATAATCTGAATAAAACCAGAGAGATTAAATTTAAATAGTTAGAACGGGTGACATTTTATACATATTTTCTCAAAATTTGATTATATTTGTAAAATTGACAATTTTTAAATTTTAATAAGAAGAAACAACTTCTTCATTTACTTTTTAATAAAAAAAATATAAATACGTACATTTAAACATAATAAAAATTTACAAGATTAGGTTAGGTTAAGTATTTTTAATTAAACAAAAATATATTTACAGCTACAGTAAATATTTTCTGGAAACAGATAAACAAAAAAAATATTTTTACTGAATGACTCAATCTTTAAATCTGTTTATTATTAATTTCAAATAATTTTTTTTAAGTTTATAATTTAATGTCGTCAGCGTCAGTAAAGCGTTATTACGTACCTGATGATAGACAAGAAATAATAATTTTATGATTATTTCCACACACTACCAAATATATACACATGAATTAACGCAAATTCCTTATTTTCAGGTAATCGTGTTTTACTACTTACACAATAAAATAGCTCCAAGACTTTTTTTAAATATATGAATCGATTGGAACGAAAATTTAATACTGACAATGTAATATGTATTAATGTAAAAAATACGTCATGTTTACACAAAGATTTAATTTTAGAAGAATAAATATATTTACCGTTGTATAAATGTGTCATAAACAATCGGATTTATGTTTCCATGAAGAATGTGTGTAGAATGCCCTTCGTCCCACAACTAATGTTCCAAACCTTTCTCATATATGTACACATTATTTCAAGACTGGTCTGTGATTATTTCTAATAAACTATATATTTTTTAAATTTCAAAAACTAATCATCTTATTATTGATTACTATCGTAACTGTCCTATGCTCAAGTTCAAATTAAAATACGATTTAAACAACCATTAAATTCGAATAGTAGATGTTAAATTTTAAATGCAAGCTTTTTTCAGAGTTCCAGTGGCAGAAAATTAAATTACGCGATTCCATTGCGGCTTTTGGATACGTAAAATTTCAAAGTTAAAAATAATACCGTGATAAGCACAAATTCCCTTTTGGCCTCTCTGAAACTTAAATTAACCACGAGTAAAAAAAACCTCCGAGCGAGACTTTAATAAAAAAGCTCTCTAATTGTTGGCAGTCTGTTGCAGCCGGGAAGTGCGCTGTCGCATTAGCAGCCACCCACATGTGTTGCGAAAAATTCTACTCAAAATTTATTTGCTCTGGTTAAGTAAGAATTTATTTCTCGTTTTGCGAACGGAATCGTTAAAACAAAAGTACAAACAGAAATATTTCATTTTTTTACAATAAAGAAATCATTTTTATATTCACGTCACACCACAGACCAGTAAATGAATAGACATGAAATAATATGTACATATAGAAGAGGGGTTTGTAATATTAGTTGCAGAACGAGGGGCATTCTACGTATATTCTTTGTGGAAACATAAATCCGATAGGTTATGACATATTTATGCAACAGTATTTAATCTTCGAAAATTAAATCGGTGTGTTAACAAGACGTATTTTTTTATATTAATGCATTTTATATTGTTAGCGTTTAAATTTTCGTTCCAATTGTTAGAAAAATTGTATTTCTAATATCTATAGATACCTTCCAACCTTCCGACACATACTTGGTTCTATCTACTTGTCCATCAATGCGGAAATCAGTGTTAATTTGGTCGCCGTACAGTAAACATTACATTCTGTCCCTTTTTCGAATACGCGCCGGTCATCTACCTAAATCGCGAGATACCCGATAGTACCTTCTACAACAACTATGAGCGTCTTAAAGGTGACTCCCAGCTTTCGTAGAGGGATCCTTCAATTGCTGAACGTGGAGAGAGGCGGGAACACAAAAGGTCAGTGATAGTTTTCAAGTATTGTGTTATCCTGTTTCTTTCCTCCATATTTTCCTTCATACAATCCACTGTAATAATCCCTAACACTAATCGCGTCATATATTTTTTTTTAAATCGCGCAGCTGTTTGATTGCGTAAGTGGTACCAAAGTGATCACGTGAGTGACACCAAAATGTAAATATTGAAACAGAATTTGCTTTAGTTCATGTCTGTGCATCACACAATATATAATATTAATTAGCTTTACTGCAATAATCTGCCTTAAAAGCGTTTCGTAATAGAATATTTTAGGTTTAAAACCAAAGAAATTATTTTATTAAACATTTTTATATTTGTACTTGTACTTAAATATATTTATTGCATCAGTGGTATTCGCCATTGAACGAATTAGCTTCAAAAATTAATTATTAAATATTACATAGCTTCTGAATATGTTAATAAATTACAAATATTTGGAAGTTTTGCTATCAATATATTTTTTTAATTCTTTAAAAAACAGGGTAACTTGTGTAAAAAAATATGTGTAAGTGTGCATGAAGATTGTAAATTATGTATAAAATCATCATGCTTATTCAAAGTAAAGTGTGTTAAAAATTCTAAACCTTTAATGTTTGGTTTTAAAAAATATGGAATATTCTTCCACGTGCATACATCCTATTTGAGCAACATTGGTCAAGTTTACATTAAAATTTAGCCCGTTTACTGCCATCTGCAAGGCATATTGTTCAGAAGACAAATCTATTGAAGGGATCACTTTTTTATTATACTCGTATACAGACTACTTCCGCTAATATGTAAGACATAGGACATTAGTTAGATCATTTTAATGAATGAAATGATAGCGAAAAAATATAATTTCATCGTATTTAACATCAATCAATGATAATGCATCATTAGATAAACACCATTGTTTTAGTTGAGATTATTCTAAGTAGTATGTACACGTATTAAGATTTTTATCTGAAGTTTAACACAGAAATTGATAGATAGTGGAGGTACAACAAACGTGAAGTGAGATCCGAGACAGCTAATCTCTGAGACTTGATATGAATACTATAAACTACAAAAGTCGAGTGCTGTCTCCGAAAAATTTAATTCTTGTTCCATGGATACAGACCATTAAATTTAATTAAACGTTAAATAAACCAAAAAAATCTTTTAGAAAGATATTCATCGTAAACTCGCATGTGTTGTTTGCAAAAAACAAGTTACATGAACTCTGTGAACTGTATTTACCTTTCAAAAATCAACAATCATTACTCTCGTGAAAATGTTCAAATGTTACGTTATCGTCCAGCTAACCATGGGTGGATGGATGTACATTTGAAAATGGGTAAAAAATACCAAAAAACCAACCGATTGGCGATTCTAAGGGAGCTAATTCCAACGTAAACTTTCAAGTACCTGGATTTTTCATTAGACGAATTTTTCTGAAAATGCTTCATTCACAAATCGATCTGACTCTGGCCTACGTTAACGAAAAACGACTAAAATTTTCTATTTCTAAATTTTGTTTACTTTAAGTTGAAAATAGTTTGGAAAAGTCTAGTTAATATATTTTCCATAAATTTGTAACAGAAGAGAAATGTAATAAAATAATTTCTAAAATTCTTTTTACAAAACTAAAAGTAGATTTTTTATCTGTGATATATTCCTTATCATTTTGATTTAAAATGAGTTGGAATAATATTTATAAGAAAGATGTATAAACCGTACTATAAATAAGTTATGACATTTTTTCAAATAAATCGGAATTATGACGTAACTAAAGCCAATTACAAATAAAGTTATATTTCCATGATAAGGACTATATTGAAAATAAATCATCTAAATCAGACAACATTTTTATGTATTTAAAAGTATACTTATAACACTAGTCAAAACCAAAATCCTTCAGTTGAAAATAATATTAATACTTTACGAACTCTGGGGTATTGAATACGAATTTAACGTTCAAAAGCTTCCAAAAATTACAGTTATTCAGGTAAACTGGTTGTGTTTGTATATAATGACGTTTATTATTAAAAAATGTTTTTAAAAATTGATCGTTTTTTTTTTTAAATATATACCTACTTATTTTAAATAATTTATGATACTGTCTTGAATCTTTTTCATTTGCTGCTAATTCATGGTGTTAAAATTTAGAAGCTCTAAGTTAATATAATCACACTTACGTTCACGTTCACGTTAGTGCCAAAACTAATAAATCAGTATAATTCTTCCGAAAATAAAATCTGAGCATCTTTAACAGTGAAACCTTATTTTAAAAGATGTGTATGCATCTTATTTCAGAATAAAATTGTCAGAAATTAAAAATATATATATATTATATTCAATTTCGCTACTTCCTATATGAATAAGATAATATGAGCAAAAAGTGGCTACTGTGTTGTAAAGAAGTGACACCACACTGTTAACATACCGTATCCAGCTTTGGTCGACAAAACGAAAGTCTATTTATTTCTTCTTCACATCAAGCTCGTCCTCATGGAAAAAAAATATGAAGGCTGTAATCAAATAAGTAGTAATTATTCGAATTTTCCCGTATCAGCGATGTTAAGATGAGAATTTTTATTGATCCACAATTCGAATTGTAAATAATCCTGTTTTCAGGGATAATTAAATCATGCAGCGAAGGAAAGCGTGCATTTGGTCAAATAAGCATGAATTTTTCAGGAAACGTACGTAGTAACAATTATAAAGAAGTGATGGAAGAAATGTTTTATTCATACCAGCTTACACTGTGTCCGTTCAAATTAATTTCCTGCATTCACGTTTGGATTTATTTCTTGTCGACTTTGGAGCTTTCTCGGGCAAACAAGGAGAGAGGCTCCATATTTTTAGGATATTTCTTAAATGATAAATCATTGTAATGATATAAAAAAAATATTGGTGGACTACTTTTGGACTCGTCAGCTAATACAAGAGACAGTAAGTGTATAAAAATACGACGAGGCAGAGAGGATAGAGCGCCACACACTTCTGTCTTGACACACAATTCTCACCTCATCCACATTCATACATCTTCTCATACAAGCTCGACGATTATTGATGCTTCTAACAGGGCCATCCTCCAGTATCTGGTTTATTTCCGCGAACGTCCTCTTCTGGTGCCATCAACACTTGCGTCATATATCTTTCGTACCATTCTCTCCTCATTTGTCCGTTCCATATGACCAAACCTCCTAAGTGATCCTTTTTTAATCTTACTCACTATACTAAGATTAGCTTTACATTATTTCCTTATTTCTTCATTCTTTACTCTGTCATAAATCGATCTACCACATATACGCCTAAGTGATCTCATTTCCACTGCATTCAGTCTACTTTCGTTCCTCTTCTGCCAGCTCCAGGCCTCACTTCCATATATCAGTGTCGGTAGTAGGACTCTATTGTGAATTTGACAAGTTCCCATTAGCTATAACTCCATTCAAAGCGCCGTTCACTTTGTTCCCTGCAGTCACCCTCATTTCGATATCTTTCTCTGGCTTTCCGTTTATATCGAACATACTTCCCAAATATACAAACTCATCTACTTGTTCCAAACATTCAATACCTACAAGTATTTTGCACGGTATCTAGCTTTTCTCCTTTTCGTATACCATTACTTTCAACTTGTTGACATTCATAATAAAGTCGCTTTCCTTTCATATTCTACTCACTAGCCTCTGTAATTCTTGTTCATTATTCGCCATTAATACTGCACCATCGGCGTACAATAATTGTCGACTATTGTAATTAAATCATAAAGTATACGTACAGCGATAACAGCTGATGGAATTATTAAAATATACAAATAAATATCCGTACCTGGATCAGATTATTTTGATTGAATTAAAATTGCGCGCATCTAACTACATAAAAGACACCTACGCATAGACGTAGATATCTAAAATTATAATTTAAATATCAGTACTGAAGTTGGCCGTTGAATCAAGTTTTATTACACGTATACACATCTGAATATTTTTATTATTGGTACGGGCAACCGCCGGCAAACCGCCCGACCCACCGCGCGCCACTGCGGCCCGCGTCCATTACGGTACATAATACACGCTCCGCTAATTCTAAGGTGAGCTGGTCGGCTAGATATAATAAACATTAGGCTGCATTATTTAACCCCCATCATCCGTGCCTTTGATTTTCAATTTTGAATTCATATTCGGTATCAAAGAGCTAATAAATATATATTTTTAAATCAATAAAATAAAATTGTTATATTCAACGTGGCCCTCAGAAACTGTCTGCATGTTAGATTATTATTTATATAAAATTATTTGGTAAAATTTGATCTACAGCGCACTAGATGCGCCGAATTAGAGATAAGCATGGTTGTAAGATAAGTAAGAATTAATTAAGTCATTAAATTAAGTTATTTCAATTACATTTGATGGATACAAGATAAGAAAAGTAAAAGTCACACTTTTCTCTAAAATTTGCTTATTTTATTTAAATAATTAGAAAAATTAGTACACTTGAATTATATAAAAGAGAAAATACACAATGTTGATATATTTCAATTTTTAAATATCTACATAGGCTTGTAATAGAAGCATTCACAAAAAAATAGTGTTCAGTAATATAGGAAAGGAAAATGAATATTTTTTTTAAATTCTTATGCAATTCTTTACCATTTTTATTAATTTTATGTCTATCAAACATAACAACGGTACCTAAATAATATAAACAAGAATTGAGAACTTTTTAATTTCATTTATTAATGGTAGAGATTTTCTTTTTGATAGGACTTTCTTTCTTTTTCTTAATTTTTTTTCATAATATTTTTTATTTTGGAAAAATTTTAATACATTTCGTATTTCTTGGAACCATTATAAATTATCCGTATGTATGATCTAAAATATTAAATCTTATTTAAACAAAACCTTTTTGATATATATTTTTAAGCTATGCAGTTTTAAAGATTAATAACTCTTTTTCGAAAATATACCGATTATGGCTATAATCAATAATAACCAAGAACTACTCGCTATTGACGATGTGTCTCGCAGGCCGCATCATATAATACTTTATCAAAATAAAAGGTTTTTTAAACTTTAATTTATAGCAATATACACAATTACTGGATTTTTACCTATAAAGGCACTATTATCAAACAAATATCAGATAACTCATAGAGACGAAGCAATTTTTTATTATATTTAATGGAAAATATATGGAAGTATGTGGTAATTACAGGGATCAATGAAATCAGATTCTCATAATGATGACATATATGCTGTTTAAAAAATGGTAAAATAAATTATCAAATTTGGTCCATAGGTGGCGATGGTATAATGGTACTCGAAACAAGTCCACATACTAACATATATAAAACTTTCAAAAATTTGATAAATGTGGAGATTGAGGCGTGAGAATTGGTGAAAGTTATATATATATATATTAAGTGATCACTTAAGCCAGCCGAAGATAGGTCATAAGGCCTGTAATTACCCCATACTTTCATATATTTTCTATTAGATATAATAAAAAATAGCTTTGTCTCTGTGAGATATCTGATATTTGTTTTATTTTTAATTAATGTATGTACCATACTTGCACCATAGTGAATCGTACAACGAAGATATATTCTTTAGATATACCATTCCCATCTAAAGCGAGAATTCATTTTGCTTTTCCATTTGTTTATTGAAATAAATTGCGCTACGAAATGCGGGTGTAGACAAGTCTATTGGTTGACAGATGTACTTTATATCGGAGAGACGTAAAACTTTAATGTGTAGCCAGATCGCCTGAAAAGTTATGCATGTCTTATAATTTAAATTCATTATATTAAAATCGGAAACTGATTGGAATATTCGTTTATATATAATTTTTGAAATGCCGTTGTATACAGAAATAACATGTGCCATACTCCACAAGACTGTATACAAAAGAGTATCAGGGGGTCATTACTAACGACAATGACCCCATGCACTGAGAAATCAGTGGTGAAACCTTGGCTATAGCAGTAAAGTAGAAGGATATCAGAAAAATATTTTTAAAATATCCCACCTAAATAAATATATTACTGTATTTTACTTACGACACGTAATCACCACATTACCTGATGAATTAGACAATTATCTTCTTCTTGCATCTTGCATTAGGGCTACATTTTGTAATTACGCCACCGAGCACGACCACTTTCGATTATGTCACGTCCTGCCATAATCATGTCCTGCCATTTTCCAAACATCATTTCTGTTAGCAAACACTCTTTTTAACAATAAATCAATCAGTGAATGCTAAAGATACGTAAAATTAATCATTGAGCTCAAAGATTTACTGAAAATACTTTAAAAAAACATTGTTTAATAAATGTATTGTTAGATACACTAAATAGTCCATGTTAAAATAAATACGCTTCTAGTTTTATATGTTATATATATTATATTAGGTGTACATTTTAATAAATTATACCAAATTCTAGTATATCATTACAATTACCACAATATGATTCTTGTATTCTTTGAGTGACACTATTTTCTCTACTCTCACCCTCATCAAGTCAAAACGCGCGTGACAGCCAAGAGTACTATTTTTTCTATTCTGATGACACTAGAGTGCGAATCGGAAGTCAGTGGAAGACTGACTATCGGGTAGAGTCCAAATTCGCCTGGGAGGTCTGAACGTGCGCTGGTATTGGTTGAAGAATCGGAGGTAAGACTTTATATCGGCAACAGGTCTTCCTCCAGAGAGGGGGCAATCCGAAAACTATATATGTATATGAAACAAGAATATAGACAAGGATGGTTCGCCGATCTCATCTTCTTTCAATCGGCGATGATGATGATGTTTATGAGGTCGAAAGAAATTAAACACAAATGATGATCAATATCGGTGCACTACGGCGACACGACACATTCGAAAATGGCTTCCCGCCTGCAGAATTCTCTGTTTTTATTCAGATACATAATAAAACATACAATCATATAATGTTTGCAAGTACCTACTCAGCGACAGGCCGCCGCTGTGACGTTTTACTAAGACGTCTTTGCTTTCCTGAAATGTATCTCACGGGTTTTTTGGCGCCACGCCTATTACACCTTTAAATTACTGACACTTATTTTATCTTATCAATTATATGGCACTTTTGCTACGACCTCACAATTCTGTGCGATATAATATATCTGGCAATAAAGTCGCGCGCGGGAGAGAAGACTTGCCCTACCAAAGTCAAAATGAACTATTCAAATAACTATGAACTGACGATTATTGCAATTGTAATATTTGCGGTGAAAAGTATTCTACTTCAAATTCAGGAAAGACGAAGTATCAGCGTGCTCATATTTAGCATGCTAGACTATTTAAGAAGGCTGATATACTCCTACATATGTGTGATTATTATTATAATTGAGGTTGGAAGCCATTAACTGTTCTGTCAAGTATTTTTCTTTTTACATTTACGTAATTTGTATTTTTTATAATTAAGTGAAAGACTAAACATATGTACCAAGTGCATCATATTATTCTGTACTCTGAATAAATATTTTTCTAAACTCTTAAAAAACTAACTAATTTACCATCACGCTGTTTCCTCGCGGAGGTAGGCAGAGAGGATACAACCCCATACTCTTCTGTCCTGACAAATAGTTCTCGCCTCATCCACATTTATACATCTTATCAAGCTCGCCAATTATTGAAGCTTCTAACAGGACCATTTTCCAGTATCTGATTTACCTAATCATACCAAGTCTTCCGCGAATATATTCTACTTCTAAAGCCATCAACACTTGCGTCATATATCTTTCCTACCATTCTCCCTCAATCGTCCGTTTCATATGACCAAACTACCTAAGCGATTCTTTCTAAATCATAGTTACTATACTAAAATGAGATTTACATTTTTTCCTTATTTCATTAATATTAATACAGTTAGCGTATGTTAATAATATACTTTTATAGTTGGTTTTTATCTATGATTGTATTTTTAATTTTAGTATACATTGTTTCTTGAAGAAGTAGATTCCATAGGTATAGAAACGTAGATTTATCAATAAATAGTGGCTTAAACAAAGTGTTGTCTTATTATTTATATAGTATGTGGCCACAAAGTAATTTTTCTAATATTGAAGAAGTTAATATTATATTTAAGAAATATATATTTCATATTTAATCCAAATGCTGCTGTGAAATTTTTTTATATTTTGATATCGTTGACTTCTAAATGGCTGTAAAGTAAGTCACCGGGGCAAAGGGCACATTTTACCTTCGCGCTGAAGGCCGATATTGAAGTTGCGCGCGCTGAATGCGCTCAGACCTTTCAGCGAGTTGCCGTAAATCGCCCGGAACACGAGTAGATCAGTTAAATCACGTTGGCCGAAATCTAATTTATGGAACCAGGACTACAAGGGAATATACAAAAATATAAATGATTTTGCACATAGAAAGAATGCCTAAATAAACACAGATTCGTTGGATGATTTGTTTACGATTCAGGATGAGATTCCCCTTGTCCGGATTAATGCTCGTGCCCGGGTTACGCGAGCTCATTTTTAGGGGAGGCTTTTTGCAAAGAGATCAATAACTCTTTGTTATGTCATTAGGGTGACTGACGAAGCATTTAAAAATACCAATTAAAGAAATGTTTTAATTTATTTTCCAGCTTGCCCACTTCTCGTTACAACAATCATTCAACTTCAACAACTCCAGCTCGTTATAAAATCTTCTTAAACGCCAATATTCTCAGATTTGTGTTACATTTTTCAGATTTTTGTATTTTTTCGATTTTATTTTATATCTGAAAATACAGATACGATTATTTATTTATTTTCCTCGTTTAGACCTATAGCCTATTGTAGATCTAATGACTTTTATAAATGTAAAAATAACGATGTTTTGAAAAATAGTTATCAATTTTTCTAAAAATGTACTTCCTTTGTAGATTATTCTTATGTATGCCAAAAATAGCATTTGTTATTTAAAATTTAATATTGTTATAATAAAATAAATTTTCCTACTTTATTTAAAAACTAAATGACTTTAAAGCCGTTTGTAGAATAATTAATCATTTTAAAAATAATTAATTAGCTCTGATTACATAAGCGTCAACCGGTTTCCACTGTACTGTATTATTCTTCCACTGTGTGTCAATCTATCTGTCTGTTTCTAAAAAACGATTTGAAGTGAAAATGTTTCCTCCACAACCTGAACGCATATTACAAACACCGAGGTGCAAAATGGGTATGTTTTCAAAGTTAATATTATGCTGGTACCGACCGAAAAACAAACTACAATACAACGCGCCCGCAGCCACTCAGGGAGCCGGCCCTATCGCGGCCGCCTTCCAGACGAATTCATTATCCAACTCTTTACTTTGTAGAACATTTTCTATTTATACTTGTATACGTAACTATGTTTCAAGCATCATTAAACATCGGTCTACTGTGAGTAGTATTTCATTGTACATCCTACTCTGACCCCACACATACTTGCGCACTCGCGTTATAATTCAAACGAACAGTTAAGCGCCCAGTGTAAATTTATTTAGGGTCACTCGAACGCTTACACATAACCTTCTAATATCTCAACCTATCTTACCGATACATTAAATACGATATCATTTCATTCCCCAAACCGATCGACCAATTTTTACAATAGCGTTTTTATAGCCTTAAATACCACTCATATTTTTATTTAAAGTTTGTGATATTGTTCTAGACATACTAATAACCCATTCCATTCTGTTTCATTAAAACTGATGAATGAGCAAAGAATAATGAAAAAGATATGTGACGCAATTGTTGATGTCACCAGAAATAGAGGACGTCCGCGGAAAACTTGGCACAACCAGGTAAAACAGATACTGAAAAATGGTTCTGTTAGCAGCATCAATAATCGTCAAGTTTGTATGAGAAGATATATAAGTGTGGATGAGACCAGAATTGAGTATCAGGACAGAAGAGTGTGGCGTTCTTCCTTTTCTGCCTACCCCCGCAGAGAAACAGCGTAATAGTAAGTTAGTTAGTTAGTTACTAATAATAATGTTAATCTATATTATAACCACATAATAAAATAATACCTAGTTATTCTACAGATTTATGAGCATTTCGGTTCTATAGAATAATCAAATATTTATTGAAGTAGCAAATATGTTGGTAATGAGTCGCCATACTTTATTATCGGTGAGTGTATTTTATTCAATAATTATCAAAAACATAGCACTATATACTTAGCAGCATCAATAATCGTCAAGTTTGTATGAGAAGATATATAAGTGTGGATGAGACCAGAATTGAGTATCAGGACAGAAGAGTGTGGCGTTCTTCCTTTTCTGCCTACCCCCCCCGCAGAGAAACAGCGTAATAGTAAGTTAGTTACTAATAATAATGTTAATCTATATTATAACCACATAATAAAATAATACCTAGATATTCTACAGATTTATGAGCATTTCGGTTCTATAGAATAATCAAATATTTATTGAAGTAGCAAATATGTTGGTAGTGAGTCTTCATACTTTATTATCGGTGAGTGTATTTTATTCAATAATTATCAAAAACATTGTTTTATAACAAAATTATTCTATTTAGTTAGATTAATCGTGGATTAATCGTAGCTAAATCAAAAAAAAATCTATTTTTTATATGTGCTATATTGCCACCCTTCTGTGATCCACAAATATTTTATAAAAATAGAGCCCACCGCTTGTGAAATAGGTTTCACGAGATTCGGAAAAGGCAATTTTTCATCACAGCTTTTGCCTTTTTTTCATTACCCATACATTATACACTCTTTAGTCTGGGCAAATATATCTGGAACATTTGGTAGCAGACTTTTCGCGCCGCGCACAGACCTTTGCGGAGATAATCTGGTGCCGAAATGATCAACTGAAAAAACCCTCTAGCCGGGTGGATGTTCAATGAAATCGAGTCCTTTTCAGCTAGCCGCCATAGCATAACCCTTAAATTTAGATTGATCAATGGACCAGTTAACGATATCCACCGATAGATTGTAAGTATTTATGCATATTTTGTAGGTGGCATATTATTCTAAAATTTAATAAATCAACTGGAAAGAAATAAAAAATCTATCTATCGAAAAAATATTTAGTTGCTACCGGGATTCGAACCTGGACCTCTTCCTATCCATGGAAGCGGTTCAGAATCTTTTCATTTGATACATCTCTAATTCCATTTTTTAAAACTATCAACTTTATATTGCGGTGAATCTCAAATACCTAGGAGATACTAGAATTAATCCATTTTATTAATTTTGGATAAACTTTGATAGAACTTAAATATTTTTGAATGAAAATATTTTTGTTGCGAAGCTGCATTTTTTGCATGTAATAATATCAGTAATCAATAATAAAATATATGTTCAAAATTTGTCGAAAGTGTATTCGATTGCTATAGCGAAATAGTGAACACGGTTCCCCGGTATGAAGAGGTAGCAACTAAATATTTATGTTCTGTAAATGCAACAAAAATGTGTTATCCTAAAAAAATATATATTAAATCCACTTTTTAGTGGTGATTAATGGCGAGAAATTAAATTAAATTAATTTATAACATTCATTTATTTTTAAAATCAACGAAAATACTTTTTCTTCAATGGCCCCGCAACCCAAATCGAGCCTTGGCTTTCTAAATCTTTCACCTCTATATGGTCCAGTTCTCGGCGACTGTCATCTATTTTGAAATCTGTAGCAGTTCTACTGTATCCTTGTTTACGCCATCCTCCCAGCGAGGTCGGGGTCTTTCCATTATTCTCCTTCTGCCTAGGTCTTCATTAAGGATTATTTTTGAAATCTACACTTCGTACAGTCGCTGTAGGTTCATGTAAATATAGAGTTTGGATTCTTATAAATGCTATACAACTCATCATTGTATCTTATTCTCCAAACTTCCTAATCCTGCAGAGATTCTATAGCAAAATAATACAAATACTAGCCTGCCCTCTGCGTCCCCATGGGAGCAAATACGTTAAAAGACAATGAAGAGTAAGAATATAAATTTTACAAACCAGAAAAGGCGCTTAAACTCACTGAGATAACAATAAAAACTGGTTTTTCATATAAAGAAGACGAAGATGATATGATTAAGAAGACTTGTAGGACGCAGTACACTTTTGTAAATCTCCATATCTTTTAATATAAATATTTCAATAAGTACATTCGTATTGTTTATCATTTTTATCATCGTACGTTACCATGTTTCCGCAATCTGATGATTTCATTAGTTTATTATAGAGTGTACTATCGGCCTTTTTATTCCCCTCGGGTACTATAGGATGACTGTCCATCGCAGACGCGAAGAGGCTAAATATTATTATATATATAAGCTATATGTATTCCTTAATAATTATACAATAGTAAATAAGTCACTAAAAATTGCAAAGTATTTAAAAAATTCGTAACTTCATTAGTATTTTACTTAGAGAAAAAGTAAAAACATACTGTCATACAATAGCTTTCATTTACAGAAGTTATTTTTTAATTTATAATACATGATTGATTTAATATCAGACTTTTTGTATGCTGTTTATAGTACGCCAATGATGCAGTACTGATGGCGAATAATGAACAAGAATTACAGTCTAGTGATTAGAATGTACGATGTATGCAAGGAAAGCGACCTTATTATGAATGTCAAAAATTCTAAAGTGATGGTATTCGAGAAGGAAGAAAGCAAGACACCGTGCAAAATACTTGTAGGTAATGAATTTTTGGAACAAGTAAATGAGTTTGTGTATTTAGGAAGTATGTTTGATAGAAACAGAAAGGCTGAGAAAGATATCGAAATGAGGGTGACTGCAGGAAATAAAGTGAACCGCGCTCTAAATGAAATTATATCTAACAGGAACTTATCAACCGAGGCAAGATTATCGGTACACAATAGAGTCCTGGTACCGACACTGATGTATGGAAGTGAGGCCTGGGGTTCTCTGACGTTTGATCCCCCGACAGTTGATCCCTCGGACATTTGATTCCCCGGACGATTGATCCCCCAAAGATTCTTCAATTTTTACAAATATTGGTCTCGTACGAATTCACATATAATTCCAGATAATTAAGAATGTTTTCATATCAAATTACAATAAATCGTTATTATGTTAAATATTACTACATAATTATGGTTTCATAATTATTTAAACAATATTTTCAGTTAAATGTATTACAATGCAAATACAATTAAATTAAAAACTGAACTAAAATGTAAAAACCATAAATTAAAAATGGTTTATCACAATTCGTAAAAGTAATAATAATATGAAAACATTATTAATTATCTGGAATATGTAATTTCGTATGCGAGCAATATTTTTATAAATTTGCTTCCACCATATTTATAACATTCACGGATGCTGATATTTACGAATATAAACAGGTACTTGAAGAAGCTTTGGGGAATCAACTGGCAGAGAGATCAATTGTCCAAAGGATCAACTGTCCGAGGGATCAACTGTCCGATGGATCAACTATCGGGGGAATAACTGTCGGGGATCAAACGTCGGTGTACCGAGGCCTGGAGCTGGCAGAAGCGGAACAAAAGTAGTCCTGAATGCAGTGGAAATGAGATCACTCAGGTGTATATGTGGCAGATCTATTTATGATAAAGTAAATAATTAAAAAATAAGGAAAGAATATAAAGCTGATTTTATTATAGTGAGTAAGATTAAGAAAGGATCACTTATGTGGTTTGGTCATAAGAGAATGATAAAAAAGATATATGACGCAAGTGTTGATGGCAATAAAAGTAGAGGACTAGGCACTACCAGGTAAACCAGATACTGGAGGATGGTTCTGTTAGAAACCTCAATAATCGGCGAGCTTATATGAAAAGATTTATGAACGTGGATGAGGCGAGAATTATGCGTCAGGTCAGAAGAGTGTGGCGTTCTATCCTGTCTGCCAACATCCGCGGGAAAACGGCGTGATGGTAAGTTAGTTAGTTAATTAGTTTTATTATATTTATTTTGTAGTTGAAAGTTTATTATTAGGAGAACACATTCTTATTGTAAAGTTGTAATTATTCAGAACATAACAGAACATTTTAAATATGAATTAAATATATTAATTCACAGACCTATGTTCTGAATAATTACAACTTCACAATAAGAATGTGTTCTCCTAATAATAAAGTTGTATCAATGTGTCCAAAAATTTAATAAAAATGAATTAATAATTCTGGCGTCTGCTATCAGTTTACTCAAAGAGATTCTGTAAAAATAAGGTAGATGGCTCTTTCAAATAATGGAACGATTAAATGTATTAATATCAAAAAAGATAACATTTAGGTTCGAAAATTGTCGCTAAAAATATTGTCGCTGTAGCATAGTTAGATAATGCACCTTCCAGGTTCGAATCCCGGTGGCGCAACATCAATAAAATAAAATCAATTCAATTGACATCAATTCGATAAAATTGATTTCATATGTATATCTTTATAATTAATACATTTAATTCATATTTAGATAGTTTATTAATTTGAGTACCATTATTTTTTCCTTCGCCGTGTCTTTTAAATATTGGTGCATTCGTTAGTCACACTGACATGTTATTTGTATATTCGAATCTTTGAAAAAAATCAGCAGACCTCTTAACGGTCAGAATATGGACATGGATGAAGTACACTTTTGATTAATCGCATCGCGGACCTGACTGAGTGGTGTGAACACAGCGTGCGAGTGTGCCCATGCGTGTTGAATTGTATGCTTATTCCGCTCCACAAACCACTCCGAAAAGCGTGGAAGGGCTCACGTGGCGATCGCAATCTGGGGTATTCTATAAAGGAGATAAATTTCAAAATAATAATTAAATTATTTTATTGCTAAATATGTAATAAGGCAATTTTACGCACTAATAATCACATAACTATGATTTTTTTGAAATGCCTATATCTCTTACATAGTTAAGATTAGGCACATATTTTTTTAACATTTTCGACTCGTAATTAATTTAGTCAAGTATCCACCCATAAAATATTGTGGACTAGGTCTGTTACATCGTATATATGCTATATTTATCAACAGGATCAGGACCGACTAAAGACCTAGATATAGATGGACTACGATAATATACTTCCGTAACTAAAGAAGAAGAAAAAATACATAATATACAAATGTACGAAACCATTTAATCTCTGTTGACGACCGTCGACCTTCTTCCAAGTGTTAAAACTCTAGTCTTCAAATACATCACAAAACTTTAAAAGTACTTTGTTTTTAAATATTTGATTGATACGATCTCCAGGTGGTACAGGGAAAGGTCATTGAGGGGAAGGGAATTTAATCGAAGGACCAGTGATCTCGGGAACCGGGATTCGGAAAAACTGCTCGCCTTACCTTGAGTATGACGCCTCCACAAATTCCTGCCGTCGCCGCGAAATCACACAATGTTTAGCACGCGGATGGTCAATCTCCGCTCCTGATTGAAGACGGCGAT
The DNA here is from genome assembly GCA_031772225.1 of Eubasilissa splendida. Classification (NCBI taxonomy): domain Eukaryota; kingdom Metazoa; phylum Arthropoda; class Insecta; order Trichoptera; family Phryganeidae; genus Eubasilissa; species Eubasilissa splendida. The sequence goes on along the minus strand of CM062851.1, from coordinate 19,799,831 downwards.
GTCAATATTCATCCACAGCACACACAAACAACAGCACTGTGCTCACGCGGTCCGCAACGCGAATGATTGTTCGTGTTGAGATCAAACACAATATCGATCACGATTGACATCTGTTGGCGTCAAGGTCACATTTCATACTAAAGATGAGCATGAGGAAATGTACGGAGAATGGGAACTTAGATGTGGAGTATGTGTCAATAAAAGTATTCGCGGCCGATATTCACGCAGGCTAAAAGTACGTTTCACGTATATGAAACAATATCTATTGATGTTTTCTTGTATAATTTCTTTGCTATTCGATACGGATGGACGCGCGATTGGATATTAAGAAATTATATATAGGTATAGGATTTCGGTTTTGATATTAATGACCTTTCATGTTTCATTAAAATGTAACCATTTAAAAAATCTTTAACTTTTTGAAGCCAAAAGTGTATTCTCATCACGTTTATAACCAAAAATTCTGAAATGTTAAGAAAGGAACGGATGTGATTGCGGCGAATATTTTCAATTTCGTTCGAGAAATTCTCAAAACTCAACGAAGCGCTGATAAAATGGAAAATATGCGCGTAGGTTTTTATGGCCGCCAGATAACATTGAACTTCTGTATGGATAGTTTCCAACGCGTGGCAAAATATTTCACGAGAACCATAATTATTAAAATACGTAATATTTATCAGAGTATGCAGTTTTTTAAGATAGATGAATTCTCGTAAAGTTTTCAACGATTATATTATAGTATTAAGGAGAACACATTATTATTATGAAGTTGCAGTTATTCAGAACATAGTTCTGTATTCTGTAAGATATACAGATAAAATCAATGTGTCGTTAACATACAATGTTGACGTGGTGTAATAGGTCAACACACTTCACCGAATACGAAAAGTTCCTGGTTCGAGTCCGGGTGGCAACAAAAATATTTTTTTTATAAATTAATTTTATCTTTCTTATTGATACATTTAATTTGTATTAAAAAGATTATATTATGGTCTAGGTCAGTAATTATTTTTTCTAGCTGACCGGAATCAGATATGTATGGATTCAAATATTGTAACAATAAAATAATATTTTTCTTACTCGAATTTAATAGATATATTTCTTTAAAAATTAATACTGATGAAAACTATGTATATGTGTATACAATGATATTTCAACATAAATCAAATTAAATCCTACTTTGGATGGATTTAATTCTATAATTTTTCTTTAGAGAAGCTCTCAAAATATTAAATATATTTCAATATATATTTTAAACGAAACCAATTTTTAATAATTCTATACAAAATTCTGTTTTCGTATCTAAAGGCATCTCTAAATATACCTGGCTAAAAAAAATAGAAATATGAGATACACCATTTGTATACAGGTACCAGAAAAAATGTACTTCAGTTTAATTATTTGGATTTTTTCATGCTCGGCACGTAAAAAACCTCTTAGAACATCATGGAACTGCATTTAACGTGAGAATGTATGGAGCCCGGATTTCAATACATCGCGTACGAACTGGCATCGCTCGTGTAGAAAACAGGGTCAAGTAAAATTTAATAATGAATTGAATAATTTATACAATTAATATATATTATTATGAATTATTAATATATATTAACTTGCGAGTACTAGGCATGCGTTGCAATGCCACTCAAAGAAAGAAAATGTTTGTATTTTAATTCAGATTATTGAAGTGCTTTTGGATACACAATTTTTTTTGTTTTTCCATCTGGTGCGCTGTCCATGTGAGAATCGTGGATTGTCCCTGTGCGTTGTTGATAGCCATTGCAAATGCGAGTCGCACCGGAAACTGCAGGGTGGCATAATTGATTTGACAGCGAAAGTAATGCTGTGTGATGACTACTACAAATTCACTTGATAATTGTTCACAATACTCCGCGATTGTTTGACGTAACCATGGCGCATATCAAACGTAACTATGAAGTCAAAAATAACTCCTTCCAAGATATCCCAGTGATTGGCCAGTTATCTCGGTAAAAACTAATCACAGATCACAAATAGTTTGTTTAACCAATCCGCGACTGGACGCAAATTGTTTATTTTGACATGACGTATCTAAGGCGCCTACAGTTCACACCGAACACACGCGAACTGTCGCTAAACTATATGAAATACACACATTTGTTAAATTGAGAGAAGTCGCTCTTGGAAAATTCGCCACACAGAATCCTAAAAATAGCCAACCAATGTGTCCGAATTTCACATTTCATGACGTATGGTTTGCCATGAAACTGATAGCCGTGATGCGCAGATTACTTTTTACGACAAACTCTCTCATTGTAGAATGGTAGTACTAATTCAGAAACCTTCGCGGGCGTGCGCACAGCAACTCACCAAATCTTCATTGCAATAAACTATATGAAATACACACATTTGTTGAAACGACTCGCGCGCCACCTGTTGCAAATCGGTTGTACTAATTTAGAAACCTTCGCATGCGTGTGCACAATAACTCACCAAAGTTTCATCGCAATCGGGTGAACGGTATAGGAACGCATACGAGACAAACACACAAACAAACAAACATTCATTTATATATATATAGATAATTGAACTCGTATTTTTTATATCTAATGTTCACTAAAAATGTGCATTTAAATTTTTTGAAAGACACGTAATTTTCAAATACATTTTTTTCATTAATTATACGCGTTAATTCAGATATCGCTTTACAAAATTAATAAAAAATAATTTATCACACTACTTGGATTTAGCAATCAAAGCAACTAAAAAGAAAACAATAACTACCACAATAAGTCTTACCATGTAATCGCTGCATATTGAGGCACAATTACTCAATTGTAATACGCATTGTAGATATTTTATAATGCTATATTAAAATATCCTATGCTAATTAAGTTATTACGAAAAGGTGAAATTTATGTGTATTTTATATTTGTAAATATTATTAGACAAAATTAGAATCAATCACATTTTTATGAAGCATTCGCTTTTTAGTAGATTATCATTGGATAGTGTTATGAAATCCTGTACACACGTCAATGAGCCCCTCCGCTTTTGAGTAGATCATCGTTGGATAGTGTATGAAATCTTGTATCCACGTCTGTGGGTCCCTCCGCTTTTGAGTAGATTATCGATGGATTATTGAACCTGTTATTGGACCACCCACAATAGCGATCTCCGTTCGCGCCTTTTTCGTGTCAATAACCGTTTCATTTTAGATTTAAATACGGCCTTTGCATAATTCACATAATAATGGAAGGTTATCCGTGTTAATTATCAACTTATTTACTGAGTTATAAGCGTTTCGGCGATGTTCGTTTTAATATACAATCCCTAAAACAAAGCATTATAAGCGCGCCGATGTCTGATTGGTGGATGGACTCCCGCTGGCGAGTAGCGATCATTTGAGCGCGCGGATGCCGAAGCAGACACGACCGAGACCCGAAACGATCGACAGTGTGACGAGGAAGAATGACACTTATCGAGTCGGGAAGTAATAATCGTACGGTACTAATTTCCGAATTCGGACCTCCGGAATTACGCAACGTCAGTCCTAACGTGAAACAAGATAAATAAATTGTGTTATGTCAATTGGATCCGAGACACATTTTTGCTCAGGCTCTTTGTTTATTTAAGTGTTATTCTGATTGTGAGATGAACGGTGTAACTATAAGTAGTACACAATGCATTTCGTTCCTCAGATAACTTTGCAACATGCACTCTGAAACCGCCAACCTTATCGCCGATTCACATTCGGGTAACTCTGTATTAAATGGCCCCCCTGCCATTAATCCCACGCACCTAAAGTTTAGAGGGACGTACGATTGCGCTATTGAATGTGATCTGGACCGTTCCCTCCCGATTTACTGTATCATACACCACGAACATTGTCTCTCCTACATGCCCAGTTGTATCAGCGCCTTATAAATTGTAATATCGTAATTATTGTTGAATTCATTCATCCGTTCATTATTTGTGTGTCGCTCTCATTTCGGTGTATTTTTTTTTCTGTACAAACTTTGATTTGGATAACGGTGTATTGTTTATTTATATATTTATTTTTTTCTATATCTCATTGTGTCAAACTAGGTATAAACTTGTGGACACCAAACAGCCTTTTAGCAATTGTTGTAATAACACTAATCTTGTTACCTTTTCTATAATAAACTGCTCTAGTACTATTTTAATTATATCATATTTTATTTCATTTTCGAAGGTTCGAATAAAATATTCATCTCGCCCCCATAAAATCAAGTCTCATGTGCTAGGTACGTTAATACTAAGGATTTAAAATTCATTTTGGTATCAACATTATAACATATTTTTAACATTTGAATCAATTGCATTGTGGTTCTGTAATATTCAGGATTGGGTATGAAATATTATAATATAAACGCGGATGTAGACACAGATGATTTATTACGGACCGCGACCGTTCACGCCAGAAACGAGCGTAAGAGTGCGCAAGCGCGCGCGGTTCCCGAGGATGTCGCGCGCTCTGGCGATCGTATACCGCAGGTTCATTTTTAATAATTATCTAATAGTTAAACTATTACGTGCGCTTACACCATAGTGCACAGCCATGCTTAATTATTATAATTATAATCTTCCTCGGTTAGGAAAGAGATCCAGGTTCGAATCCCGGTGGCGCAACAACAATATTTTTCGATAAAATTGATTTTATATGTATATCTTTATAATTAATATATTTAATTCATATTTATTATTAATCTATGGTACAAGAAGATGTAAGATGAAAGAAGTTTCTAAAAATATATATTTTTTAACCCCGACACATTATTGTGATAATTTTCCAAGTATCACCAGTTCTATCCTCTGCTTACTGACTAATTACTTTGGATCCCATTCTTTGGAATACAAACTCAGTATGACTTTGTAACAATATTGAGTTTATTACAGCAAGTATTACAGTAATTATAAATTATACACTTCAGAGATAGACTGGTTATTATGGAGAAGCTGAGATGGAAGAGACCCATTCCTCCAGAGACAGCCTCTTATAATGTTTGTCTCCCATCACTCATCTACTCACTCTCATGATACACACACACACACACACACATACATACAAAGTGACAGTTCTCACAACTATTGTGGTATACTTTTATCAATTAGTAAACAGAGAATTAAAATATAACTTTTTGCGAATATACATCAAATAAGGGGGTCATATGAACTGTAGACATGTACTTATATGTAATATATGTATGTATTAGATAATAATTGTTAAATATTTTTTCGAAATCCTTCAGTATATATATTTTCAAAACATTCTGAAATCCAATTGATTTAGATTGACCGCATATAATTCTTCTTAATAAAATAAAATCTGAATTGATGAATTCCTATAATTTGATAGGCGAACAGAGGAAGTCCATTTACAACAGACAGGAGTATAATTGACTGATCTACCTTGCTACATTGTATTGTCGGCATCCTATTGCGTCCGTCTAAGCTATACGTGGGTAGTGTAGGTGCGGTTTATTTTTGGCTTGTTTTTATAAGAACTCAATAATGAAATACATTACAGAGTTATTTATTAAAACAATTATAACGCTTAATATATTTTACATAATCAAAAGAGACAACAAATTACAAATACATAATGATAATAATATTTTTCATCAGAAAAAAATATTTTTATGGATAAAACAAAAAATATATGTATAATATACTTACTTACCATCACGCCGTTTCCCCACGAGGATAGGCAGAGAGGATAGAGCTCCACACTATTCTGTCCTGGCACACAATTCTAGCCTCATACATATTCATACATCTTCTTATACAAGCTCGACGATTATTGAGGCTTCTAACAGGGCCATCTGCCAGTATCTGGTTTACCTGGTGGTGCCAAGTCTTCCACGGACGTTCTCTACTTCTGCTGCCATCAACACTTGCATCATATATCTTTCTTACCATTCTCTCCTCATTCATCGTTCCACATGACCAAATCACCTAAGTGATCCTTTCTTAATCTCACTCACTATACTAAGATCAGCTATACATTCTTTCCTTATTTCTTCATTCTTTACTCTATCGTAAATGGGTCTGCCACATATACGCCTAAGTGATCTCATTTCCACTGGATTCAGTCTACTTTCGTTCCTCTTCTGCTAGCTCCAGGCCTCACTTCCATACATCAGTGTCGGTATGTGACTCCATTGTGAACCGCTAGTTTTGCCTCAGTTGACAAGTTCTCATTAGCTATAATTTCATTCAAAGCGCCGTTCACTTTATTAATGTAAATATGTATGAATATGATGATAAAAATGAAAGTAATATTAAGGTAAACTTGTGTGTGGCTATCAACTATAAAAGTATAATTAATAATTTTATACATATTTTAACATTCCTTGCAATTTAAAATATATTTTTTTTACATTTATTATTTTTCACGTACAAATAAAACTCTATATTAATATTTATTTCATTTTTATATAATTCTTAAATGATATAGTGACTTTTGGCTTACTGTACATGTTCGAATAAAATTTCCCACATTATACGCGGTTAAATTTTATTGACAATGGTGACAACAATAACAATAATGTGATCAAATAACATATTACATATTAAAAATAAATTGTTAATTTAGATTACAATACTTTTTGCAGTTGGTATCACCTCTGTGATAGATTCAGCATTGTCATATCTAAAAAACTTAAATTACTAATATGTAAATAAAAATCATTTCACCTCAAATTTCAATTTTTTTTTCAGACGCTTTTTTTTCGACTATTTGACTTACAACTAACTAGCAGAAAACTCGACACTGCTCGGGTATAGACTGTTAGAATATTTTGTTCAAGGATACAAAAGCACTTAGTCGAAGTAAGAGACGGACGGTGATAAAAACTCGGTATTGGTACAGCAACGAATACAGCGGCGGTAATCTGGCGAACGTGACTAGAGTCACGTAGGCAAATGCACCTCGAGGGATGCATCACCATAGGCGACCAGTCTTCTGATATTCTCCGCCGTGAGAAGTGGCTCCGCCAAAGGCGAGATTTTATTTTCAATTAGAAAATAAAATCAATATCGTCTCAAAAAGTATCAAGTAAGCGCTTCATAGATTATAATTCCGGGGAAAATTTAAACTGTGCACCTCGAGTTTAAGCTTAGACTGTGATATTTTCTGCGATTAATCGTAAATGTGAAAGTATCAAAAAGGGTCCCGCTAAATCTATAAAAAGTTGATAAATATAATCGGTGTAGCGAGAACAGACTGTCGCTATAGCATAAGAATATCGCGTCTAGAGTCCCGGTTTGCCTAGATAATTTGACATCGTCTTGTCATCAACTACAAGCCTAAACTCCATCACCCCACGCTGGCACCACAAGGGGCTGACCACACTTCACGTCCAGGATCCAGGACTATCCTATCCTAAGAGGTAATCCCTTACGCGAAGGACCTGAATAATCTACATCAGACAAGCGTCAACATAGGCAATTTGGGTAGAGAAATTAATGCTGGCATGATGAACACAAATATATAATGTTCATTTAATTGTAATTATTTTTGAATAGCCTTATTTATAAGTATTAAAGTAAATTGCTCATTTTCCACTTTTAACACATGCAAGTTTCTTAAAATATAGATTATAAATTTTCTTATATAAAAATATTATTTTATTTCATAACCATTTGACTTGTCAATATTTAAAAAAGAACCAGTTAGGCTAGATGCCTCCCCCCTGAACATGAAGCCGAGGCAGAAGAAAGAAATTACCTAACAAGACATACCACTTATATTTCATTATAAATTTTCTATTTCTCTGGGATATTTTTTTATACTGAACCCTATATTTTAAATATGAATTTAATATATTAATTAGAAAGATATACATATAAAATCAATTTTATCGAAAAACATTGTTGTTGCGCCACCGGGATTCGAACCTGGATCTCTTTCCTAACCGGGGAAGGTGCATTATCCAACTATGCTACAGCGACAATTTTCAAACCTACATATTACCTTTTTGATATTAATATATTTAATCGTTCTGTTATTTGAAATAGCCATCTACCTTATTTTTGCAGAATCTCAAACACCTTTGAGTAAACTGATAGCAGACGCCAGAATTATCAATTCATGTGTTCTCCTAAATAAACCCTTTATGTTTATTATACATTATTTCGATATATCTCGTACAGTTTAGCCATCATATTGAATGTAATATGCAGCATCCACGATTTTTTTCTAACTTGTCTAACTTAAATAATTTATACCAACTAATGTGCCGCACCCCAATCTTTGCTAATTAAATATTTTATGTGTTATATCTTTTTTACGTATTGTATATAGGTATATGGAAATTAAAACTTTAATCTTTAACCCACTAAAATATGTTTAATAGAGATCACGTGACAGAATATATCGAGTTTTTTTATTAAATACTATCCACCCGTGCCTTGTATTTTCCGAGATTCAGTTTGTTATACACACATAGATAGTAATATGGGGGGAGTGGTTGTCATCATTTTTCATAGTTCTAGAATGCAACTAAGCAAAATTTAGGACAGATATATATATATCAGGAGAAGAGATTATATTGGCGAAGGTAAGGATTTTAAAATTCAACAAATAACAGAAAAATGTAACAAAAATAAAAAAAACTAGCTAAAACAAAATAGTTAAATATTATATATTATAAATAAAGATGTGGAATTCCGAATTCGGAATTCTAATTGAATCTTCAGTTCGGTAGAAAGATCCCTCAGGTATCTGTTAGCTCGGCAAATTAAACCTGAAGTAATAGGTTGTTATTGGGTTCAAACAGGCGAGAAACCCGTTTGAACCCCATGTTGCACGTAACCGAAACGCAACCAAATTGTTAGTGCCGCAGTTTAACCATCAATGTGTGGGTGCCAAGTGATACGTTGATTATTCTGATGTTCTGGAAACAACAGTTGCATTTTCAACCAGCAACTAAATACACCTGGTAAAAAAATTTGCATAATTTACTCAAACGGAAAAGGCAAATGTGGATATTATAATAATCAGTTACCGGAAAACACAAAAATTGAAATAAAGTTAATATTCTAGGGGTAATATTAGCACTCTAAATGGAAGAGGAATTGAACGCAACTGAAAAGGTTAGTTAAAATAAATTATAAAATTTATTCTAAATTTTGAGGAAAGATTTTTATGAAAAAAATATGCTTGCGGGCTATGTTCGAAGGGGCGTGACCGCAAGTTTAGCATTTCAGGCATTCCAATGCGCCTGTCCTCCCTCCTTTGTTCATCGCATTCCATCAATATGATGTCACTGTCGCCAAACATCTCGGATGCAGTCATCTATATCACTCGCCGTGGCCGCGTCTAACTGCAAACTGCAAATCACTCGTGGACGGCGTATCTGCGGTGACACTATGCGCTGTTGTACCTACTAGCAGAGGGTGTTGACTCGAGCTCTTTTTATCGTGGCGAGTGGGGCATCGTTGAATTTAACTCAATGAGATCTATGCATAGACACTACTATTCTTGATGTCTGCTTGTATTTGTTGGTCAAATACTTAGATATTAGGAAGTTTTCACTTAAATCTCACCATCGTTTTTTTGCACTTTTTTAATATTTGTTGAATATTGTAAGATTACAAGTTACAGCATCCCGAAGTTGACTGTGCGTGTCAATTATTGGTGCTTGCGTAACTCTCTTGGGGGCGCACGCAGTTGATTTTACATAAAAAATCTTATCTTCAATTCATTGACGTCATTAACTTCTTATAAGTATTTAAATCTGAGTTATTTTTGTGCTGGTCAGATTTATGAAAACGAACCGATTTTGAAGACGTATTTAATATATATATAAATATCTCAATAAGTATTTGTTTTAATAGAGATGCGTAAACAGAATACGTGTCACATCAATGTTCTCACAATTTTCAAGCTAAACTAAACACTTGTGCTATAAAAATACCACTAACTCGGTGGTCTAATATAAGGCTCGAATTCCCGACCGCAAATGTCTTTCTACTAGACCAAGAAGCACGTCTAATAGGATAGACGTGCTTCTTTTAATGCGCGTGTATTATGTAATATTAATTATGAAGAATTGGAAGAAAAAATGATAAACTATTTACTTAACTCTAATCGTGTGTGTAACGTAGTTATAGCATTAGATCGGACCCACCCTTCTCGGAACTGTTATTGGAGTGGTTACTCTCTTGTCAGTTTCTCTCGACAAAGCAAAGCAACGCGTGTCTAATGTAACCATAATTTGAATTCGGTATAGATTAATGCTTTAGCTCAACGTTAAATGTTTATTACTCCTTTATACAAGCTTTTAACGGTATTCAGGTGATGTTTATTAAGAAATAAAGAGAAATAGTAAAAGTTAATAACAAAATATTTGGTAAAAGTTGGAAACATATTGAGACATTGATTATATAATACATATATAATTAATTTATATTATACATATAATTTTTTAAATAACTATTATAATTAAAAGTAGATGTCAAGTACCAATTCACAAGCTATTATTATAGTTTCAAAATAGAGATGATACAGCTAAGGCTGCCATAAAGTTTGTAGTATCATAAAGACGCTCCCTGAAAAGAGATTTGGAAAGAACATGAATATAAAGATTTTGAGTCTCGCTCAGCACGATCACGACGTAAAATAAAATAAATAAATATTCTAATTGAAATATTATTTACAGAGAGACGACAAGGAGAGGAGGGCAGCAAAGTGATTTGCTGTCTCTTTGTTGCCGTCTACCATCCTAACATTACCCAGCGGGTCACCCATGTCCTGCTAAAATTCCTAAAAAATTCGATGTTTCTATCGTTGCGTAGTAAGTCGTCGTTCCTTGGACGACAATTAGCCGCGATTACTAGTCCATTAGTTAGGTAAATAGAATTAATGTAAATTGTATGCAGCCTAACCTGTCCGCTAGGGCCTATCTGCATTGGACGGATTGAGATCATTGAATTGCTGCAATGGGCATCGGGACATTTGGGCAGCCTATATTGTTGGAAAAAGAGTAGAAATTAACCAAATTGATGATTGGAGAATTCATCATGGCAATGCGGTTCCAATGAATTTAAGTCAATATACGTTAGCATTTTAAATATATTTTCATCTCATAATAAACTCTTAATAATATTCTGAAATATTGAGTTACTGCGAATGAAAATTAATTAAACTTTAAGCCACATCACCGTTACCTAAAGTTTAGTTCCGCTCACAATATTAATAGTATCAACAAATCGCAATAAAAATATTTTTTCAATATTTAACCTGTGTAAACGCAGAATAACATTTATTATAACCCTTCCATTTAATTATATTAATTTATCCTTCAATTATATATGTTTTTTAATATTAATTATCAAAAAATAAAATAAAACCCATATAAAAATACGCCTTTAATTTCCTTTAAAATAAATATAACATGATATTTATTAAATATAGCATTATCGAACACAGAGGTTTTTTTCCTGTAAAATTTTACGATTAAGAAATTTATTCTTCTCTCCGATTCATAGACAATTTATTTTCATATCCGTCTTGATAAAGAACAATATATGTGATACCAATAAGTTGCTCATGGTGGGTTGCACTTAGGGTGACATCTTTGTAATATAAAGCCAAACCAGACACCGTGGCGTTCGTCGCAGCCATCAAAGCACGGTTCACCAGCGTATCCGCGAGCGCCACGAGCAAACCGGCCAGGCGTTCCGCCGGCTCGTTCCATTTGGCGCCCCACTTCTTCACCGTACCCCAACCATGCCGCAATATCTTACACAGACCACCTCTACACAATTTTATTTGTATTTTAGAATCGCATATTTATTGTAACCTATATTAAGTAAGTTTTTTTATGTAAGTTCTCTTTTGCTTACGCAACACCAGATTCTTTTCCTTGATGTAAAGCCGGACTGAATATTTGATTATCTGAACACAATGAATAGTTTAAATCGTGGAGATATACCATTATTACTTTAGCTATTTGATTGATACATTATTCATAATACAAATTAAATTAATCAACTAGAAAGATGTACAAAAAAATGTTCTTCTTCTTCCACGGCACTACATCCCAGGGTGGGATAAGGCCTCCTCCACAAGTATTCTCCACCGACTCATATTCCTGACCGTTCTTCTCCAGTTACCAGACCCTCCCATCCTACTCCAGTCTTTTTTCACACAGTCAACCTACCTCTTCATTGGCCTGTCTTTAGATCGCTTCCACTGGAATATCCACATGGTCATGATCTTTGGTGTCCTGTCATCTGGCATTCTTTCGACATGGCCAGCCCATCGCAGTCTACAGGGACCTACAGAATATTACAATTATTTCTTACTTAAACAAATTTTCTAACTCATGATTCATTTTTATTCTTTAAGTTCCATTTTCTAGTGTAGGGCCATAAATATTTCTTAATATTTTGCGCTCAAAGACTGCTAATTTGTTTTCTTCTATTTTGGTCAGGCGTCACGTTTTATAACCATAATTGACTACTGGTCTTACTATTATTTTGTATGTCAGCAGTTTGCTTCAATGACTCAGTATTTTCGACTCCAGCAGTTTTTTACACAAGCTTCAATTTCCAGCTAGAAGTCAGATCTTCAATTCATCAGTTGTCCTATTTACCTTGTACACACACATCTTGGAGTGCCTCTTGTTCAAGTATGCTGAGTATTACAGTTTTGAAATATAAAAAATCGTAGTATAAAAAAAAATATTTTGTTGCTACCGGGATTCGAACCTGGACCTCTTCCTATCCATAGAAACGTGTTAACCATTCCACTATAGTAAGCAATTACGATTACGACAAATGTAGTACTTATCTATATCTGTATGTTTTTTATTCTACGTTTAAAACCAATCAACTTTATATTGCGTTGAATCTCAAACACCTTTGAGTAAATCACGCTATGTTCTGAAAATGCAACTTCACAACAAAAATGTGTTCTCCCTAAATAAAATACACTATTTATACAACCATCCTCCATAAGGTTATTTTATTCCAAAAATATACACAATATCAATTAATGCAAAGTTTTCTGAAACATTTCGGAATATTTTCATACGTACGACATTTCTGTTAAGCTTTAGAATCTACAATGAAAGTTATCTATTTTAATGATAAGTCATATCAAAGTTATGATTGGCAAGACTTCATAACTAGTTATTGTATCGAACTTAGGTGACGTACCGTGAATTCTACATACAATACACTAATACACGTGCAGAGTATGTACGCCGGGAAGCAATATTGAACTATCTATTGTAACAGCGTCAATCCAATAGCAGGTGTTTGTTTGTAGTGAAGGGAGCAGTAAACCGAACTACCTGACATCTGTGTCAAAGGAAGTAATATCAACTGTTTTACTCGATATTGTGGGTAAGAATAGTTCCAGAATCTGCATCCCATTTCCCTCGGTGGAAAGAATAGAAATGAGACACAGAAAACTTCGAAATGTTTTCTCGTATTTTACATGGAAGAATGGAAGCTTTGTATCGCAATTTTTCTGATCTGCATAGTTGATTGGAAAGGCTAAAAAATGCAAAACAAAATTTCGTAGTAACGCATTAGAGAATGTTTATTTGTTTATTAATGCAATATATTATAACTTTTTATCTAACACATTTATAAAAAATAAAATAACATATTTTCTATAGATAGACTGATAGCTACTCATCAACAAAAACTCACTATGTAAATGGTGAATAATATGTTCCAGGCCGAATTTGTTTGGCCGCCATTTTAGTTTGGCAGATATTTGTTAATTCGCATTTAGTAGTCGTAAATAATAGTATGATTACAATTTATTATGAATCAACTAACGCCTTAACAACTTGTTAAAATTATTAAAATATTTAACCTAAATAATAATGGCTCTGCTGTAACTATTAATGGTGATAGTTATCATCACATGTAAAACTTCTTGGTGGCCGAATTAGGTCGATCGAGTCTGCAACACGTGTAGTTTCAACAGGACGGTACCACCTCATGCACAGCCCGAGCTACGCTTGAAATTTTTCTCGGCCACATAATATCAAAAAGTGGTGATATCGACTGGCCTCCTCGATCATCTGATTTGACGGCTCCCAACTATTTTCTGTGGAAGTACCTGAAAGAATAGATCTACGCTAATAACCCAATAACAATTCATCAAAACATTTGAAATGAAATTGTTGAATTATCACGCGAAGTGTGCAAGAATATTATAAAAAATATGATTAAAAGAACACGCATTTGGCGACCACTTTACATAGTGGTTTTAATAATAAGTTACATAAAGTGGTTTGAAACTAAACACATTATATTATTTAATTATAATATCAAGCCACAACGTATTTGGTTTCTTTAAAAAATTTAATGGTGTTTTATTTCCTAGTTATTCAAAAACAATATCGGCCTGAAACATAATATTCACTATGTATATATTGTATTATATTCATCCGAAGATATTATATCATTAAGTTACGTCATACGCGAAATTTGACGTATATTCGATGTCATTTAATTTCTGTCTAAACTATCTAACAAATATGCAAGCAAGATACGATAACTAAAGTTTCTCTATTAGCGAAAATTTACATTTTTCTTTTTCTTATAAAAATTAATACATCAAAAATATAGTCAATTTATATCTATAAATATTTAATTTATTACTGTCTAGTGCGTCTATATTAGACTCTATAGCTTATTTCTAGATAGGTACTTGTCAGCAGATTCATTAATCCTCTTAAAATATTTTAATTATATATCAACAATAAATACACAAGTACCAGCTCAATTTTAAATATGAACAAAAATCCTATTCAGTGTACTAAAAAATTATAATATTCCTTTCAATTTCACATTATCATTGCATTAGTCAATAACTATAAGTCAAGTGTTTACAGAATTAAAAGCCATTTTTTTCTTATCTTTAACTCCATATAGAATATTTCAAAATAATTTTGTGTCAGATCACGGTGACCCGAAGCGAGTGTCTAAGTCATATTCTCGAGACAAGTTAACTGCTAGTAATATAGTGCAAGTGAAATGGGCGATAAAATTAACTTGGTAAAGAATAGTTGTAGTCCTCGGAGACTCATAAGGTTCATAAAGGTAGTCAATTGATGAGACAGGAGGTAGAACTGACAACTCAGTCCTTCGTAGGAATATTCAACAATTCGAACATGTTCTAATAAAGTCTTGAATACATCATCATAAAATTTAAATGTTCATATATTAGATTCACATAAAATCAAAACTATTATATTATATATATATATATATATATTTATACCAAAAAACTATACCAATATATATATATATATATTTATATCAATAAACTATACACCATAAACTATTAAAAATTATTTTGTAGTTACCCGAAGAATAAGTAAACTTTTCCGTTGATTTAGCGTATAAAAATAGAAAGCAAAAAAAGTTTTATAAATACACAAAGAAAACTAGTCAACAAGTAATTGAGACTATATAAATTATTCTTTAAATTAAAGTAATTCTACCGCGAAATAACACCATATTTAAAATCATGACTTTATTAGTATTTTAACATAATAAATAATAGTCTCCAAACGTAGACAAAAGACAATAAATTTTCTCGGCATTCTGCAGATCTTATTACGTACATTATATACAATTATATACGTACTTTATAGTACAAAATTTCATGCAAATGTGAGTATAAGCATTTTATTAAACATTTTTTAGATGTTATAGTTCTTACTTATTTAAGTTTAATTAAAATTTTAATTATTTTTATATTTCAAGCAATAACTTTGTTTATTTATATATAAATAATATGGTTAATAATAACCATCTGGATTTTATTATTTAACATCAACCAATTTTAGTACATTCATTCCTTTGTCAGGGTAATTTTATTTTGTCAAGATTATGTTATTGACCTTAATATTACAATGAAAGCGAAATTCTTCTCAACTAAAATAGGAGAATGTTAAAATAATTTTACTTTTATAAATTTAAAGGTTAGTTAGAAGGCGGAACACTTGTGATTATTCTTGCGCTATCCATTTAATTTCATTACTGGCACGCCCGTGTAATTCCCCTTGTGCGAGCAACCTGGTGGGGGACTCTATTTGGCAATGATTAAATGAGAGTGTGCAAGCTATTTGCATTGACATACTATAGCACAACATGATGAAGAAGAAGAAGAAGAATAAAAGAAAAAATGCGAAGAACATAAAGAAGATGAAGAAGAATAATAAGAATATGTAAAGCAGCAGAATAAGATGCAGCAAATTTGCATGTATCATCAGAATTTCCAAAATTATTATCACAGAAAAGCATATGACAGAAAATGTTACATGTACGATGCAAGAGGTAATGTTGCGAAAACTTCGTGATAGCCGAATTGGATTGATTTCAAGGGAATGGTGTCACCTCACACACAGCTCGAGCTATGCTCGAAACTTTGATGAATGAAACAATATTGACCTGGAACCTAATATTCACCCTGTATTAAAGGGTATTTCGCGAAATACCGCGTATACCCTTTAATATAAATTCGGCTATCACGAAGTTTTCGCAACATTACCTCTTGCATCCTGAAAGAAATGGAGCCCAGTGATTCCTCTGGCCCACGTGGCGTACCATACAGAAACTCTGTGTGAGTGTAAATGTCGTTAGTGTATTAATTAAGGATTTTCAGTGCCTCAATAATGATGTTTTGTTTATTAACAAAACCGAAATAAGCTTCGTCGCTCATGATGATTTTTCCAAAAGATGGGTTTGTGTTTGCTTTAATATTTTAATGACTCAATAAGTTGTAATCAATTACAAATATCTGCCAAATTAAAATGGCGACCAAATAATATTCACTCTGTATATACGATTATTCTAAAACAGACGGATGACACATGATAGTGATGTGAAACCAAAAACATCTAGAGACAAACATGCCATGAATTTTGCACGATTTAGACTCTTCGCTCCCTTGGATCCCTTATAAACTTTCTACTATGCTCAGCTTCCGAATAACACGAGTATTAATTTAATCCAATTCGAATCCCGCATTTACTCAATACCAAAATTATACAATGAAAATAGATATTTATATTACACATTTATTATGTTTACTTCAATTCGAAACAAATTAATAAAAGACGATTTTTAGTAATTGAATTAATTATAATAAAAATATTTTTTATTCACGTTGCCACGAATTATATTCACGATTACGATTCGTGTAACTG
This sequence comes from Eubasilissa splendida, assembly GCA_031772225.1. NCBI lineage: Eukaryota > Metazoa > Arthropoda > Insecta > Trichoptera > Phryganeidae > Eubasilissa > Eubasilissa splendida. Next base: position 19,782,645 of record CM062851.1, on the reverse strand, counting down.
AAGTATTACGTATACACATTTTAATTATTTATAGAAGGTAATAAGATCGACCTTTTCCATAAATATTATACCCAAAAAGCTTAAGTGATGATTTATACTAGAAATTGACGATTCCCTTGCGACCTATTTTGCTATTTACCAGAGGCTAGTAATCATCTTAATCGCTAAAGATCACTAAATCACCCTATCAAATGATGATTCACGATGGCTCCGAAGTGTACATTTTATACCCAACCACCAGAAAATACTCTTCTTACCCTTAGACCTTCCAGTCATCTAGCCCATGGGATGGGTGATGACTGCTCCTCCACCGTAATTGTAATTTCTCATTTTAAATCACTCTCCGGCTCAAATATATTCTCCCACTACGAATTACCAAGAATTCGATTCTCCCATGTGGTTATGGTACAGACTGATTATTATTAGTTATGTTTTTTTCATTTCAGTGCCGATAAATCGGCGTTTATTTTTTATAACATTCTTTTTATAGCTTACATCAATATAAAATCCTTAGTACAAATATTACAAATATGAATTAAATATATTAATTAGAAATCTATACATATAAAATTAATTTTATCGAAAAATATTGTTGTTGCGCCACAGGGATTCGAACCTGGATCTGTTTCTTAACCGGGGAAGGTGCATTATGCAACTATGCTACAGCGACAATATTTTTAGTGACAATTTTCGAACCTATGTTACCTTTTTGATATTAATACATTTAATCGTTCCATTATTTGAAAGAGCTATCTACCTTATTTTTACAGAATCTCAAATACCTTTGAGTAAACTGATAGCAGACGCCAGAATTATCAATTCATATTTATTAAATTTTGGACACATTGATACAACTTCATTATTAGGAGAACACATTCTTATTGTGAAGTTGTAATTATTCAGAACATAGGTCTGTTATATTTTAAATATGAATTAAATACATACGGTGGCGCAACAACAATATTTTTCGATAAAATTGATTTTATATGTATATCTTTCTAATTAATATATTTAATTCATATTTAAAATATCACAGACCTATGTTCTGAATAATTACAACTTCATAATAAGAATGTGTTCTCCTACAAATATTATAATTCATTTCATTTACATGTAAGCCTATTGGCCAATTCCTACTTTGCTAGGTACATATGGTAGCTTTAATCATTTAAAGAACTCTTCCAATTTTGAAAAGCCATTCCTTTATAAGCACACAGAATTGAGGAAACGATACCGTTGCCATCTTTTGTGGTAACTTATTGTATATCCGCGGTCCTATAAAACATGCATGTCTTTGAACAAATGAGGTTTTCATTAACGGGACAGCTAGTTTTCTTTGAGTTTTTGCCCTAGTACACTTAGAATGTGTGATAAGGCGCAAGGTTCTGTTTTCATGTATGTCTTTAAGCAACCTGAGTTTGAGTTTTAGCACTTTGAGTTTTTGGAATAACGGCGCTGATTCATGCTGAAAGAATTTATTGAGAATTATTCTCATTATAGCTTTTTTCAATTTAATCAGTGGGTCGAGTATTGTGATAGCGGCTCCACCCCAGCCAACTATACCATATTCTATGATGCTCTGACAGAGTGCGAAATATACATTACGCATTCTGTCTTCTGAGCTGCTTTAAACGCACATACTCCTATACGCCCTTTTTTATTATTAAGGTAAAATATTATACTACTATAAAAATAATTATATTATCAATTTTTTTTTTCGTGCTTACATCATTTTATACCATTTATCTAACTTTTTTTTACACGACTTTTGACATTACTCAGTGATTTTTCAAACAATTGAAATCATATAAAAGACCTGTCATAATATGTAGAATATTATTTTATTAAAATAGACGATGCGACGACCATATTTATTCAAGAGACTGTGATGGTCCTCTAGGGGCTAGCCAACCACTTCTCCGTAGACCGTTCTTTCGTCAACACCTCAAGCAAGCCTTCGACTTTATTGGCATTATTAACTTTATACTCGTATTACCTGCAATTGTAAACCGCCCCGCAATAAATGCCAACTTTTTAAAGTTCTGTTTTATTTAAATACCTTGCTCTAAACACAGCATAAATACGCAACACCCATATTCATATACACTGCGACATGCACTAACACGTGTGAGACTAATCTCATCATGTACAAAATATTCTGATACGAATCACATAACCTACAAATGTTGGTTACTTTATCAGAGTGACTCGATCACGATTCATTATCTAACCATTAACCACCAAATCTCTAAAAGACCAAAATAAAATTGTAAAAATTTACGTTTTATTCGATCTGTTTTCATTTGCAAAAGCAACAATCATCTGCACACCAACAAATTTGATATAGAAAATCGTAATCTACGTGTATCTCCTATTCCATTTCGGTTCAATCAATTCAAATCTGAAATATCGAAATCTACCTAAAGCGCAAATCAGATAATATGGTCAATTCGCAACATACTGCAATATTGCGCGAGGATGCCAGATAGTACAGTATCACTTTTAATATTAATTACAGAATTTGAACACTTTTATATTAGCTAATCGAGTGACATTCAAAAGGTTTTCTAAATTGAGCATTTGGACCATTGTGAATAACTCTACGTAGGATAATTAGTCAAGACTAAGCATTATCTATTAACTATATTGTACGCTTTGTAAAAATGTGAATAGAAACAAGCTTACAACCCAACAAAAACATATCGCTATAATACAGCGTCTAAAGAAATGTAATTATCTTTAAACATTTTCAATCATTTGTCATAAAACAAAACAAAAACTGAATTTAAATGTTTTCTCTGCGTTTTATTAGTTTAATCAACATTTTAAACCCTTTCTACCCTGACGATACTTTAAAGTACCATCAATGTTATCTAGTCGTATCTAACTGTGGTGTCAATTCTCTTATGATTTATTTAGACTACTAACATTAGTTCTTTTTTTGTTACGTCAACACTGCGGCAGGTGAAATATCAGTTACTCTGTTACAAGGCTAGATTTGACGCGCTTGTATTCTTTAATAATAATAATGGATAATTTGTATAGCGCCATTTTCGTAAAAACTTTCACCTCAACGGCCTGTAATTATTAAATAGTTATTTAGACCAAATTTATTTCTTCTTAAATTTTCAACTATTCTTTCAATGATTTAGAATATTTCTTTCCTATTTTTTATACTTTTCCATATAATTTTATTTTTTGTGTTCATCATGTAAGGCCTGACTGTACTTAGAAGTATCACAAATTATTAATAATATTTATATACCTTCACAATTTGCTTATTTTATGTTTGAAGAATACTACAAAAAATATACCGTTGCTTGGCACTTAAATTTAATAATTCAAGGTAGGAAGGGTTTTCATTTCAGTTATTTTTATTTTTCATATTAGCTCTATTTTAAAAAAAAATTGTCTTTATAACTTGCACTGCTTCGGTCTTAAATTCTAGATTATAAAAAATCTGTTAAATACACTGAAAAAGTTGACTAAATTAGCGATGTTGTTATATTATTTATTAATTATATTTAATGTTGCGCGGGTGAGCTCAAAAATCTTACGATAACAAATATTCAAGTAATTACCTCTTGAAAACTAAGGGTAATCTGAAAAAATAACGATATTCAGAATTATGCTCTAATTAGAGAGCACACAAAAAAATATCAAATACGCAATAAAATTATTATTTCATTTTATGTAGTTGATGAATTTTTATGATTTTAAAAATTAAATCGTATTAATGAATTAACTATTTCTACTGGCTCAAAAGAAGCCTAAGTTATCAATATCAAATAAACTGTGTATTGACGAGATAAACATGAATATCGTAGATACATAAAAATAAATAGAAACTAATCTGTGAAATGACCCACGCGTTAGATTAAAATAAATATCTCACCAAAAGAAAATTATTCATTGCATTTTAGCTATGTTTGATATGTTTTTCTTTTACCTTTACAAACTAACACGCTAATAAGTATCATGTTATAACAGTTTCTCAAACTGGTTAATTAGTACTATCTTATAAAGTGTTTCAAAGTTTTCAAAACGTACATTAATACTCAAACCAGGGTACCATTTGAAAAAATAGATCAATAACCATAACAAAAAAGATAAATCATTTATTTATTCCACCTACCTCTTAGAGTAGAAACATTGAAGAATGAAACATGATAGAATCGGAAAGAAAGAAACTTAATGTCTTCGAAAAGTGAGAAGGCAAGAATGTGTTTTCGATGCGTAGAATACATTGCCCAGCAATGCCTCAATTTTCGATAAAGGATGAAAAATTAAGAACCCAAGATAGAATTGTCCATCAATAACATATCGCTGGCGAGGATAAACTGTTGGTTACTATAAAAGACGGAAAGCCGTAAAGAAAGGGGACGATCTCCAACTCGATGAACCGATCATATCTTCATGATTCTACTGGCCATCTTATTGCAACGACATTCAATACTGTGAGATGTAGGATTCAATACTGTTTGCCTATAGAAAGGCATTTCTACTACAGATAGCTTTCTATTTTTAATCCTAATCTATTCTAAATGGGGCAGCACGGATAATATATAGACTTTCTAAATTCTCTCACATAACATCCCTTTTGTACGAGCTACATTGGCTCCGGTTCCCTGAAAGAATTGAATTTAAATTGTACTGGTTGATGTACAAGGCTACACAATACATGGCACCTCTGTTTCTTTAAGAGTTTTGTATTGGCCCAAAAGCGTGGAACTCTTTGCCCTCCGTCATAAGAAACAGTGTTCAGAGACTTAATTTAAGAAGAGACGAAAAAAACACCTTTTCAAAAAATCATTACCATAAGTTCAAATAACAATTTTTAATTTTAAATACAATAATAATGAAGAACTATATAAATTATTATTATTATTTACACTTTTATCAGTATATTTTCTTCGAGTCAGTCCTAGTCGGTGAGCGACCGCTCGGAGAAATAAAGATTTGCTGACTTACGTATCCTTCCATCCCAAATCGTAAAAAGTCTGGGATAAATCATTTCCTTCCAGTCTCTCGCGCAACACCCGCCCCAAACAAAAAGAACCGTATTGGATTATTAATTAAATTGGGTTTTATCTTGCCTAAATCAAATTCATATAAATCATTTTGTAATATTGGTCAAGCACAAAATTATACTTTTTCATGGAAGTGTTCATATTAAATCTCGCATCAAACATTTGCTTCTTTACTTCAAAATATATTTCTACTGATTTTCTTGTATATACTCATACATGCACCTTGTTAAAAGAATCTCGTAATAGAGTTCAATGTACATATATCTCCGACTAACTCAGACTAAACCGATATTTCGTTTCATGTTATCTGTATATTTTGACTTTAATTCCGATTCTAGCGAAGATTCAAATGAAAAAAAGATACTAAACTAGAATAAGCATTATACTATAGTCGCTAGTGTATCTTTTAATTCCAATTGGTTTCAGAGAATCGCAGAAGGCATAAAATGAATTTTTAAATTCTATTTTATTTAATGTTTCATGTGGTCACTTCAAAAATTATTATTTGATCACATAACTAACTAACTTACCATTACGCCGTTTCCTGCAGAGGTAGACAGATATGATAGAACTTTTATGTCCTGTCTCACCACTAATGCCTCGTTCACCTTCATACATCTTTTCGTGCACAGTGAAGATTTAAACGAAACCGTTCAACAAAATGTGGTATATGTCGCTCTTTTGCGGATACCCCTTATTCCTGTTGTCTTCAACAATCACCTCACACAAATATTTTCTTTTTAATATTCTCCTCGCTCATGCGTTCCACATGACCAAACCATTTCAGTGTCCCTTTCTTAAATCTATCGTCTATGGTACAAACAGCTTTATATTTGCTTTATGAATATGATAATTTATTTATTCTTCATTCTATCGTTCATTTCCACATTTTCAGTTCATTCAGTCTGTATTCGTTTTTTTTCCAATTCCAGGCTTCACTTCTATACGTTAGTGTTGGCACAAGAAATTTGCATGCTTCGTTTGACAAATTTTTATTAACAATTACATTATTTCGCGTAATGTTCTTAGGGTCCTTAGAAAGCTATTGATGAAGTAGAACGATGTAAATTTTATTAAATGAAAACGGTAAATATTAGTATGATGTCCTTGGAATAGTGGGATTGTGTGTGTATGTGCGTTTGTGTGCCGCACCGCCGGTGCGAGTATGTGTGGCTATAAAGATGGCGTGCAGGAGTGCGCGAATTTCTTTTATCTGCGGTTCATCGGCTTAATAGTTTGACCTTTACTAGTGATATACCTCATACTAAATTGTAGCTTATTGTAATAAAATAAATATATTACAAAGTTTATTTCTTGGACCTTCACATTACGAAGTATACACTAAAGACGTATTAAGAAGTCAAGTACGTAACAATTAGTGATGTTTTCCTTATTTTTATTAATTTATTGATTTCTAACGTCTTATCTAAAGCCACCTTTTTATATGAAAATTATTGATTCTGCATGTCTATCAAAAATATGACCGGCATCAGTGGAATGTGCGGCAAATTCTGAGAAACCACTGATTGCTGCTCAAACTACAAAACACAAGCATGTTGAAACTACAAAAAAATGTTCGCACACAACACCAAATAATGCAATCAAAATCTGTTATACTTACTTAATTTATTTATGAATAAAAGTTGCTTCAAATTAATGATTAACATTTATTCAAACTTCTTCAGGTGGAAACACCATCGTGACAGATTTATGGTAAATCTAGAAACTATTGTATAATATGTGTCGCAATTCGATCTTTTGCATAATAAGTTTTTTTTGTTATGGAAACAATAGGTGGATGATATGTAATTTAATGTATTTTGATAGGCTTATATTACAGCATGAAATATTTTGAACGAGTTCCACTGATCAGTCAGTCGATATCTAACTTATCGAGTAATATTACTTTGTAAACTACATATTGCCAACACCCAACAATTTGTTAACAAACTTACAAATGCAATCAGTCAAGTGTAGCGTTACCTATTGGCACTATTAACTATTAACTACTCTCTGAAATATATTATTCACTGCATGGTGGTAATTTATCAATAAAATGCAATATCACACTTTGTATCGTAACATATTTTATATTTCAGTTTCAAGTCTGTTGCTTATCTAGACACACGTATTCGCCAAGTTTCCATATCTTTTATATATTTTCTGTACTTCTGTCCATCCAACCCTCCTCTGCTCTCATACTGTATTACATATTCCAACAAATAAAATAGAATAGAATAAATAAAATACGAAATTCAGTAATAACTATTTTACGTACATATTATAAAAATGGAGGCCTTTAATTAAATGTATTGGATATTTGAAAAAATCATAAAAAACTATTTCAATTTGTCATTCAGTCCAATTCTAAGAATATTCACACTAAGCACTCGAGCCTACTTTCCATCTACCTTACGACACTTCACAATCACACCAGAAATACCAGAACAGAACATACCATACATAGTTCATACCAGAATAATGCATCGTTAGTCTTGAGTCGGATAATTTTTTTTTATTGATAACTGCGTTCAGAGCACTGTTAATTTTGTTTTCCGTAATCACCATCTCTTCAATATATTTCTTAACCTCATCGTCCCTAGAGAATGTGGTTACCAAATACACAAATGTATTTACTTTAAGGTTCACAGTGCAAAATTAAAAATCTGTATAAAATAACAAATCTAAATCTAATGGATGGATATAAATGAAACAATGTTATTACTCTACTTAAGTTTATTAGCACTACTCGAGTTTCGAGAGAACTGTAACTCTCATAGATAGGGGAAGTATTAAACTAACTACACATAAATAGGATATAAAGTTAACACCGATTCTATTAATAATATAATCTAAATCTAAACAAAATTAAGTACGTATTTAAAAGTACTTTTATTTTCGCTTGACGGTAGTTTACGGATAAAGTAATTTAAATTCAATTATTTATAAAAATATTTATAGTGCGAATCAAAATGGATGCTATTTTACAAAAAGTAAAACAATAATTAAATTGTTATTAAATTGAATTTATGTATATTTATTACAACGAAATTGGTTATTTTTTTGATTAAAAAACTCGCTTATATAAGTTCATGCTTTTCAAACTAAAATCGACCGGTTTTTGATATATTCTTCCATTTAAAAATTGTATGTACAATCGTATTTAGTTAATTTCAAAGAGATATCAATTAAATATGGCCGACAGTAACGGGCCTAACTGACTATCTGAGTAGCTGGAGCCACCCTCCCTGGGTGCTAGCAAAATTAGACGAAAACCTACGGAAGGATAGCGTAGGAGAGCAGTCACTTGACGAGTGTATTATCTGAAGGGCGTGGAGAGGGTAGCGAAGGTGAGCGAAAGTGTGGGGGCGGCAGATCTTAAGAACAATTGCCTAATTTATTTCTCCACCGGATCGATGGGGAAGACCTCTCGCTTAACTTAAAATCCCACCCTAAAAGCATACCTCGGAGGCGGTGAGCAATACAGAAATAATAAATTCCTCTGGATGAAATGGAAATTTTGCACTGAATTCAACACAAATGGTATCAGATGAGTCCCGGAAAAAGTATATATATTATCATTAAAAAGCAATTATATAGCAAGACATCTGCTTTTTTTCATCTTCTAGTGCAAACACAATGAAAACTTTAAGGGGATAAGGTTTGTCCTGCCATTTCTAGCACTTAAACGGAGAAAAAAAAACGATTTTTAAATCAAGTAATTGAAAACTTGGCGTACAATTGAAAGAGTATTCAAAAAAAAATTGATTATTTTTTTAATTATAAATTCAATATGATTCTCTACTTCACCTACTTATTTTCTTCGAAATCGTCTAAACTTTTAAATTTTATTTTTAAAAGTTTTTCAACAATCGATTATCATAATATCGAAGACATTTCTGGGAAAGCCTACGCGTTTTTTCGTGATCTCTTCGACATTACTATTGGTAGACGATAATTTTTATAGATATGTTTATTAATAGATATAATAGATGTATTGTTTTGGCTTCTCGTCTCGTTATATTTATGGTCCGCGGAATTTTCATCCCTAAACAATCTCTTAAACAAGGATTTTGCTCACATGAAATTTTTTGGAGACAACCCTTGTAAGTTTTCGTAGTCTACCGTGTACACACCAAGTCTCTGTTTCGAGTACCGCCTCATGTCGCGCGCTTCATTTTTTTTATACGTTAAAGTAGTCCATTTATCGTTGACGTTACATTCGTCTATTGAGTGAATCTCAATCTCCACTTCAACAGTTAAAACACAATAAATGTTTGTGATTGCCTTTACCTTCTGCCTGTTTTACTTTCAGAATAAATAATTTTGAGTATCTCGTTTCTAGGAGATGTTTATGCGCATATGCCGAATTTCGATATCAAGTTTAATAACATGTGTGTAGATTAGTAGAACCGATTCACGTGGGTTAATCCCACCAACCTCAAGCGGTAATATCTGAGTTTACTGAGATTTATCTCCACTAAATCTCAAAGATTTATTTCATCGTGTCTCACTCCGTGGACACTGGTCATTAGTTTGTCAATATGACAAATATATACAGAAAATGTCGTAATTAATTTAATCCAAGAGATGTAACATGGTACAAGCTTAAAATATGGAATAAAAACCAATTACGAAAGTGAAGCGAATCAAATAAAATCCAAAAATCCATGCATATCCATTTGTACTTTCGTATTATTTTTGATGGTTGAAATATTAATTATTATTTTGATATTCTATTATTAAATACGAGTATCACAAAGGCTGATTTTAAATTCAACAAAATACATTGATTGCAAAGAACGTTGTATCAAGATCTCCCATTTACAACCTTTGAAACCATTATCACACGTTACCGGCGTATCTAGGAAACGACAATCGATACAAATTCAAAAAGCGTCATCATTATTTGACGCCCATTCATTTTACGGAAATTTGTCGGGCGAATTTTAATGAAATATTATTCTTTTTAATTAAAGTTTATTTCTGATCACATTTTATAAAATAAATCAAAATATTTTTGTAGTAAGGAGAAGGAAAATAATATATACACATACTCGTATATATTGTAGATAGATTGAAGAAATTGTTCATTACGAAACGAAATTTTCGTGTAGCTACGCAGTATCGATTTCTCAAATAATATTCTTGGTTCGTACTCCTTTTATTCAAGATTATTAATCTTTTATCCAATTTCGGTTACCCGCACTGGGCATTTTTTTTGCGTCTGAAGATTTTTGTAAAAGCGTGAAGATGAATGGACTCTTCTAGAGTGTGGGGTGACTTTACAGTTAAAAACGTAAGAAAATGACTGCGACAGGGAATGAAAACAATTCTGCAGTCCGTGAATACAAAAAGAACAATAAATACTTCTCTTGTCTCATTTTCCAAGTAATCGATATAATTAATTAAAATCTAAAACGAATTGCTTCCTCGATTCAAAGGATTTTCACGAGGCTGCATGGCTCAGCATGGTAAATCTGACATGAACTTGGAACAACACTACTGTTTGTTACTTTTCTTAATGAAATAATTACATTCGGATGAATTTTTGGTTTCAAAAAGATTTATCATTGAATGAATGATTAATTATTATAAACCAACTGTGGAATTCCTTGAATCAAATGTGTCATTTCATGAATAAGTATATTATATATTACCTTACCAAAGATTGATACGACAAAATTGTCGTTGAATCAGGTTATTACTTATTCTACATTGTCGTTTTAAAAAATTATTTAAAATTAAATTAATATCGTTTATATTTTCCTAATATTGTAAAAAAAAATCGTATTTTTTATTTGTTGGTAAGAGTGCCATCGAGTCAATTAGCCATCGAGCCAATTAGTTAAATTAAAAATTATGAAATTTTAATCTTATTTCTAAGAAATATGTTGCATATTTTTAAATACTTGTAAGCCTTTTATAATAATGCCTATAAAATATATATTCTTTCCATTAAAACATATTCGAGGAATATGCATATTTGATAACATTGACTTCAGGCACGTTGCCATAGATACGAGTATATTAGCGTAATTTATTTAAAAATAAAATATATCAATAGTTTAGAAGTTATTTTAACTTTTGTAATTTTAGAACCAAAGATTGATTTTTATAATAAGAATATATATTGTTTTAATGATATGGGTTTGTTTTAAAGATTTATTTATCTCTGAAATGTTTCTATTAATTAAGATATGATAACGAGTCACTGTTCTTAATAGGAACATCTTAAAGAACGTCTTTAATATTTTCATAATTCGCTTTTGTAATGGAGTTTTATTATCAATGTGTGAGCTTGTTGAAGTTTATATTACCGGTAAATTTTGGTTAATGGTAAAAAATTTCATTCGCTAGTCGTATTGTTTCCAAGAATTGTGAACTAATTACTAACTGGACACATTTGCGCCTTATAATTCATTTCGCTACCGTACACATTATCTCAATCTCAATCTTTATTAAATTACTAATTATGAGTGTTACTGTCTTAATAAAATAGTTACAACCGACTATGCCACCTCCTAAATTCCTACAGTTCACTATCTCTACAAAATAAATTACTCTTGTACAAAAGAAATTACTCTTGTACAAAGCAATCATCCGTCCTATACTCACATGTGCGAGCTCCATCTGGGGTTCAAGTAATACAAAAATGTTAGAATCCAAACAAAACTACATCCTCAGGAGAATCACAAACTCACACTGGTTTGTCAGAAACACAATCATTCACAGAGACTCAAACATACCCTCACTCAAACGATACATACACGGTTTATCGTCTAAATTTTATTCTAAATTACTTTCCATCCCAAACCCTTCCATAAACCCCCTCGGCCTATATGATCCCTTATCCGATCCCCATCATCTTCGTCCCATTTCACTTCTTTACTATGTTAACCCTATAAAAACTTTCACTAAAAATATAAAAATTTGTAAAAAATTCAACAAAAAAAGAATTAACAAAATGTAAAAACAAAATGTATTATTTAAAAAAACTTTACCCATTTTAGCTACTACTTGCTACTACTACAAGTACATACAAAATTAAAATAACTATTTCACCATATTCCCCGAATAGGGTCCTCCAAAAAATCTTACGCCATTGGTGTTACTTCATGTCAGAGACAAGAGGGCTCAGCCCCTATCCCTCCCCCCTTTAACAATCGAATCAGAGAATAAAATAGCATATATAGTAAGTACTTTATGTTTATTAACAAAAGAGAAATATTTAAAAAAGTCTTCTAAGAAGTAGGCTATAATACGGTCGCACCTGTTTTTTAACAGCGGTAGCAATTTTAACAAATTTATGGTCCTGAGTGCAAGAGTTCCATTAAGTTACCCTCTGTAGGGGAGGATTGGTGGGTTGGCAAATTATAATTCACGCATGTTTATTTACATTATTATTGTAGCAAAGCATAAATTTTGAATATTTTGCCATGGAACTGATATCGTTATGCACAAATGATAAAAATAAAATAAATAACAACGCTTCATTGTAGCTTTATTTTGTTATATGACCATTTATATCCTCTTTTTCACTTTCTGTTTTTTTCCGTTTCCACTTTTCTTATACAATACTGTGAGAATCAAAAAATCTCATAGAACCCATCAAATCTGCGATGAGCAGGTCACACCGGAATATTGGCAATCACCACTGTGGAACGTCAGAAACGCGCAGTCCTGAATTTCCGTTCAGCCGTTCACTCCCATTCTACCTTCTGAGCCGACAACATCGTATACTCCGTATTATATTCCACAGCATATATTCTCTATATTCTTATTGTGAAGTTGCAATTTTTCAAAACATAGGTCTTTGGTATTTTTAATACAAATTAAATGTATCAATTAGAAAGATGTACATATTTACAAAATTTAGCAACAAAAATATTTTTCGATAAATAGATATTATGTGTATATCTTTCTAATTGATACATTTAATCGTCATTATGTAAGTAAAACTTTCAATTCCATCCTCCGCCACTGTCATTAAACTTCCACAACAAACCAAGGCGAATACCGCGATATATACGAAAACGAATGATAAGCCGAGTTTTGGAGGCGTCTTATCATTCACATAATCTTAACCCTCCTGAAGTTCATGTCAAATACACATATGCAATCATATATTTAAAAACATTACACAAACACGTACGTATTACAAGACGAATGTTAGCATCGTAGGCAGAAGACCTGGCGTAAAAAGGGTATTACCAAATGAAATATCTATGATGTATGGCGCAGGCTTCTTGTCGCGCAGACTTGGTAAAAACTGAACGCAGTAAGCATCGGCTACAACATAAGTCATGTGTCAACTTAATAAGAAACAAGAGTCATTTGTTTTCCACAGTTCATTACGCTTCCGTCGGGCGTTCGTTCGGTTATTTATTGCTCGGTTCGGCCGATACCAACTTTCGTTAGGTGCCGTGTTTCTATGCGTCCCATATCCCCTGGCTCTTACGAAATTTGCTGAAGACAAACTGTTACTCCCTGGCTGTCATCTATCAAAAATATATAAAAAATCTACGTAGCCACGTAGCACATGCCACCTAAATTTTTCAAGTTGTATTGTTATGACAGGGTGGCCTAGAAAACCATTTAAAATGTTTGAGATACTAGTTTATTATTTTACCAAATTACTATAAATTTTTAAATGCATACCTACCTACATACACTGCTATGAATTTGTAGTGATAACAGTGGCATTATCGTGCCAAATATTTAGTATTTTTAAGTAGATTTCTATATAAATATAGAGGGTCTCATAACGCGACTTCAGGAAAATTTCAATGCACTTTCTTCGAATAAACCTTGAAACCACCGTCTGTTGAAAGGTTTGCATATACTTAGAATAATAATAATGCGTTATTCCAGCGTGATCGGAGTTTTTTTTATGAAGACCTGATGTTGGCGCAAATCGAGTACTCCATGTGCATTCCGTCGTTCCAATAAACCTTAATACCTTTCCCGTTCTGCCCAACTAATATTTAGAGATTTCAGCCAACGTGGGACAGATTGCATTTATACACGTTTGTTTCTTTAACGGTCGAAAGTAGCGCCGTGGGTTTAATCCGTACCACGAAAAAAAAGCGATTTTCTACAGCATCCTGAATTGTAGTGCTATCTCCGTTCTTCATCACAAAAGTGTGAGTTAACTGTAGGTGTAAATTGCCGTCCATCCAAGTACTGAAATCAAGGTAGGCCAGATCCATCTGCCATTATTCCTTTCTTGCTCCATTCGGGAACAAAACAGTAATTCAAATCGATACGATCCACGCGATCTATTCCCACCACCCACCTGATTCGCCATAAATAAAATACTTATAATAGAATATATTAAAGTATATATATTTATGTTATGAAAATAAAAGTAAAAGAAAAAAAAAAAAGTTCACACACATACATATACAAGTATAATCATAATATAAATACAGAATTTTAGTCACGGCTATTATTGTATCTGTAGCTATTCTACAATCGTTGCCATTCTCTGGTCAGGGAGCCAGCTTTCCATGAGAGCGCCGCTTGCACTAGAGAGTTGATGTTGAGCTCCAGCTGCAGCTTTACGCCAGCAACTCGATGTCTCAGAAGTGGAACGAATCCATGCAAACGGTCTTCGACAAACATAGAAACGCTACAATAACGCGCCAACCCGGACAATATTCTGTATGAGTTGTAGTGAAATCGGAGACGGTTGTACGTCACTTGCTTGTTTTTCGACCAGAGCTCGCAGGTATACATGCTGGTGAAGAATGATATAAACAGGGTCCTCTTCACCTCCTTACTGCATCGGTAGAAACGCCGTGACAGCATATTCACACGAAATATGTAACGAATTTTGTGAACACGATAACTTCTATATTTCTTATCTTATATTAATCAAACTTTTCTGAAAAATCTATTTGGTAGATATCTTTGCTAAATTTGTTTGATTCTCTATCCGCTTTGTCAATATTGGACTTAGAAAAAAAAATACCCAAACTCTGCATAAATAGGTGGCAGCGTATAATGATGAACTGAGAAAAGTGAGGAAAAACAGCTGACGACAATGATGAAATATTTCAACCAACCTGTAACTCTAGGATCTCTGAAAAATAATATTCGAAATTCATCAACATCATCCCTGACTACAACAGGGTCAATAATAATAAACAATACACCTCCGCCAATTGCTGACGGCCAAGCTTTATTTATATTGTCTTGCTATCTCATTTTGGATCTGACTATTCTTTATCTTTCTTTATTTTTACGATTGTGCAGCCAAAGAAGGTTACAAATTATTCATAGGCTCTACACGACCTAGCCATCGAAACCTCCTTAATTTTATAACTTTTGGCTCATCATATACATCGTAAAATTCTCGATTATAATACTTACGCCACACTTCATTTTCTTTGACAACTCCAAACATTTAACTGAGAAATTTTAAAAATGAATTAAATATATTAATTATAAAGATACACATATAAAATTAATTTTATCGAAAAATATTGTTGTTGTGCTACCGGGATTCGAACCTGGATCTCTTCCCTAACCGGGGGAGGTGCTTTATCCAACTAAGCTACAGCGGCATTATTTTTAGCGACAATTTTTCGACCTTATATGTTACTTTTTTTTTGAAATCAATACATTTAATCGTTCCATCATTCGATAGAGCCATCTACCTTATTTTTACAGAATCTCAAATACCTTTAAGTAAATCTGATAGTAGACGCCAGAATTATCAATTCATTTTTATTAAATTTTGGACACATTGATACAACTTTATTATTTTTTAGGAGAACACATTCTTATTGTGAAGTTGTAATTATTCAGAACATAGGTCTGTGATATTTTAAATATTATACTTAAAAAAAAAAAAAAAATTAGAAATTTTAAATACAGCTATGGTTGCTACATCTTTCTTTGATATATTTCAGGTTCCTTATGCATAATTAACCAGATCTTATCAGGTTTTCATACAGCATTACCTTTGCTTTTCATTTCATTATGTTCCACTTTACTTGTTTTTGTAGACCGAAGAAGCAACTCACTATATGAGTTTTTATCTCTCGTTATATGTAAATTTATTAAATATCTAAAAAGAATTATTTCCCGCAGTAAGTATGGACTCTTGGCTATGACTTAATACGCAGGCTGCAACCCACCGGCGTATACTTCTTGACATTAACGCATGACGAAGGATTTCTTGAGATTTTATGAAGATGTCGATATAGTCTGCGTAGGTCAACACCTGAGTAGTATTTTTGATTATTCGAATATTCGGGGTTTTATTACCAAATGTTAGACTTTAAACAAATATATAGAAAATGTCACATCAACGTGCCAGAATTTGCGAACGAGTTAAAAAATACAATCTATTAGACATCATTTTTAAAATATAGATTTTATTTACGATAAACCTAACCCAAATACTAAAGTTTTTTAAGGTAACTTAAGTTTTAGGTTCTAAGGTTTTTAAGGTTACTTAAGTTTTAGGTTCTAAGATTTTTAAGGTTACTTAAGATCTATCAGATTTTCAAGTATTCTGTCAGCAATATGGTCAAAGTCAAAGAACAATACATGTATGATGCTCCATGAAGATCTGAAAGAGGTGATGGTGAGGTGAGTTGTCTTGTCTGAGCAATAGACTAACTTTAATGGATTGAGGAACAAAATGTAAGAATTTAAAAAAAAAAAAATGTATAGGTATTTATAATATCAAAGACGATTACAGCTGACTTAATGATCTAACTAAAAATTTATAAAATTTAACCTACGCTAATATAATAAGTATACGATTTGAATTCGGAAACATTATAAAGACTTATACAGAATGGGCTAAAAGTCACTTTCCCATTTGAAGATTAAATTACTTTTTGCACTTGTTTTTATTTAATTATATTTTACACAGCATTAAGATATATTTATTTATACATGAAAACTAATATCTTATTAATAATAATCTCTTTTGTCATCATCATAAATGCGAGTTTCAAAAATATTCATGCTATGTAGAATACACGTAAAAGACGAATAAAAAAAAGTTTTAAAAAATCACGTTTAGATTTGAAAATTCGTGCTATTACGGTTAATAATAAAAGATCGTTAAAATAAATATTGAAAATACTAATATTTATTTAAATTTATTAATGGTAGAATGACTTTTGGCCCAAATATATTTTCCAATTTGAGAGGTGCCACCATTGCTTGTAACAGCCACGCAAATGTCTAGGTATGTATGTATACCACTGCATGGAATAATTTATATTGTTGTGAATCATCTCACTCATAAAGGTATGCAAGGAATAGAATACAATCCATAATATTAACCCGGCGAATCTCTGGCTTCTTTCATATTGATATACTCGTACCATCTTAGATGAACACGTTGATCATTCTGACTTAGTTATGGAATTAACATAAAATTATATTTTAAATCGTTTAATTTTAATAAATTATGGATTTATAATTATGTTCACAATATTTTAAGGTAATTATATTAAAATGCTAATAAAATTTACATTAAAAACTTATCTAAAATGTTAAAACAATAAATTAAAAATGGTTTATCACAATTCGTAACAGTAATAATATTTAGCATGAAAACGATTTATTTTTAAAATATGAAAACATTCTTAATTATCTGTAGGTATATGTAATTTCGTACGCGAGCAATATTTTTATAAATTTGCTCCCACCCTATTAATAACATTCACGAATGCTAATATTTACGAAGATAAATAGGTACTTGAAGAAGCTTTGGGGATCAATCGTTCGAGGAATCAATTGGCAGAGGGATCAACTGTCCAAGGGATCAACTGTCAGAGGGACCAACTGTCGGGAGAACTACTGTCGGGGAATCAAAAGTCAGTGCACCGTCCAGGATAGAGATGCGTGGCAGTTCTTAAATGTTACGTATTTGAAATGTCTGCATTTCCCAAAGTTGTGTACCTCACCGAAGATTGTTTGTATTCCAGTAATAATACTCAACAGGTGCCAATTACAATCTTTATTACAATAATACTGTTATAGTACAATAATATACATCTATTCATGGAGACAAGCGACAGAGTAAGAGAGCGCGCTCGGCACCCGTCACCCTTTTAAACCCGCTACACGCACACGCATATACATCCACAACAGGTGGTGCTCGCGCGATGACACACACAAATCGTCACAATCTCAAGGACATCACATTAAATATGAAAGAAGAAAAATAATGTCCAGTCAACTTTTTGCATTCCAACTATCCATGCGCGACTTGTCTAACTGTCTCTCGAAAATAGACATGCTGGAACCAATAACGAATTTATTCAAGAAAATACAACAAAGATCGTTCAAATTTTCATATAGCCGTAGTCACTCTCACATGCCTAATCCGATAAGGCTGTCTATGATCAGAATTAAGTGAAAATAATTTCCAATCAGGCTCCACGAAATCTCCGATGACATATTCCTTAAGTAATCAACACCAGGGAAATAAAACTACCCACGTCGCTCGTCTACCGCATTAAGTTAATTGGAAACGTATCGAGTGGATCAAATGTATTGGAATATCGGAATAACTCTCTATTCCCACATGGCATGTCATAAACTTTTAGAGGAGTTATAGCAGACGGCTTGAGAGCTACCTACCCTTTACCGGGTCATACGTGCGAGCGAGCCATGCATGGCGGGGTTGTAAGCGCATTTATTTTACAAGATTAAGGGGCTCGTAAATGACGTATAGTACAGAATTTATCTTGTCGAGTTACATACTGATTTGTATAGAGCCTTGTCAATCTAAGACTTCCATGTATTTGAGGCGAAAAATACGTAAATCGAAATAAACCACCCAGGGGACGTTCTATTTGTTTAAGTAAGCTAAAAGTATCGAGCTATTACGTAAAGTACGTTTTGTTTTGATATTTTCTCTGGAAATTTTTTTCTGTTTTGTCGAAGGATATGCATATATATATATAGTGAATATAAAAAAAAGTAAATACTATGAAAAATAAAGATATTGGATAATAACATTTCTGTATTTACCCGTTACTTTTAATGTTATTTACATATTTTTATATCATTTTAGAAATTCTGCAAGTGATTAGGTATAACATTTTTACTTTTAACATTTAAATAAATAATAAATAAATGAATAAATAAAGAATATTTCTTATAAGGAATGCAATTAAATTAATAATAACCCGATAGACACTAAATTTAATTTAATTAATAAATTAAATTTATTTAGCTATCTAATTTATTTTTCAAATAAAAACATTTTTCCATTCTCTAAGCGGCAACTCATTTTTTTAAGCTCTTTTCTAGAAGTTGAAAAAATTAAAAAAAATAATAATATAAGACTAGAAAATCGAACAAAGCTACTCACTGCTATCCGTAGTCATTGAGTCAGTCATCGGATACGTGGATCTAGTGACGTCAAAAAAGAATTTTAACTTTCATCTTTCAAAAAGATTTTTAATTTTTATAGTACACATTATTTATAATGTATATGCTTACTTGGTCGAGCGGTAAGACACATGGCTAGTGAGACTTTGAGATATATAGCTTAATTTGAAAATAATAAGAATATCGATGACATGTATTCCGTGTACGAATCTCCATTTATAAATCTAATGATATCCTACCTATACAATTTCTTTATGTCCATTCGTCCCATTCGTCCGCCGGTCCGTTCATAGCGCATAAAACAATCAGCTATATATTTGGCAACGTCCAAACAGCAACGTAGTATATTGCTATCAATAATTTTAAATAAAACATAACTTCAAATAAGTTACAATAATTTTAAATAAAACATAACTTCAAATAAGTCACAATAATTTTTGTGTGGAACATCGACATCACACTATTTATTTAATTTGATATGGATGCATACTATTTAATTGATCTGAAAACTAATTCATAAATGGGAGAAAATATGTCGAGAAATAGAAAAAAATATAATTTATGACAATAATATATGCATGAATGGAACGAAGTTTATTTAGCTCTACTTATAATATAATTTTATTATCTTTCTGTCGTTCGTACTTAAATTACTAATTGAAATTCATTGTTTTCGTCTAAGTACGTGTCGATCCTATCTTATTTCACAATTTATTCTATATCTCTTCCATTATCCATATACTAAAATAAATCTCCAATTAACTGTTGATAGTCAACAATTTTTTTTGGCAAAATGTTTAATATATTCATAACTTAATTATCAAAGATTTGTCTTTAAATTATAATATTAAATATCATTCTCCAAATAAAATAATTATGCTGAGAAAATGGATAGATATATTATAAAGATATATGATATTTATCTTGATCTTTACTTTTTAATGTTTAATCAAATTATAAATTAATTATTTATTCTTGAAATTTTAACAAAAATTTATGTATATAATCAAACGTCGAATATTGAATATCGCTTCAGTACCGAAATCAATAGCCTAGGCTGTAAAACATTAATCGATTCCAAGAAATCCAAACCCAGGGAAAGCCTTCAGATCGGGAGTGACAGTTTGACAATGCTTAACAAGTTTATTTATAATACACGTAAAATGTACGTACGTATAGTGTCATGTGATGTAAATAATAAATAACATATGCGTGAAACGAAAAATATGATACCTATACAAATTTACTAGTTATCACTCTTGCTGCTAAACCCTGCGGGCGCCTACTATAGCCGCTGTGAGGCCGATAGGGGCTGCGCGGCCAGAGCTTTTATATTGATTTAACAATGGTGCATCGTGCACCCATATTAAATTGCTGAAGCAAATTCTTCATTGAAATATAGATTATACGGAAGCCCTGGCCGCCCAGCGGACACTATCGGCCGCGAAGAGGCCACAATAGCCGTTCGTAACTACTGCATTGCTAAGAATTATACAAACAGTGTTCTTAAATATCAGTTTTGAATGATGTATATCTAATTAATTATTCATCGTAATTCCACTTAAAGACTGAAAAAACTGAGATCATGCTTACAATAAATAATTACTAAACAAACATAAATATTACGAACATATATATATATACAGATGATTGACTATTGCTGTGATGCGAGATGGCAGATGGTCAATATACTTGCCAGTCGGAAAAATTCATACGATTTCACTACTATATTTTTTTTATTACTAGTAATAAAGACAATGTTACTTTATTTCAAATTGAATATATATTTGCATACTATTAATGAATATATAAAAGAGAAAATATTTAAGTAATCTTAACCAAAAAATATTAAAAACACGTTTGAAATATTCACTACTTTGGTATTTTTTCTTACTGGCACAAACAGTAATGTAAGATGCGATGTAGAGCAATTATATAATAGGATTAAAATATAATAATTACAGTGTCCGAATCGGCAAGTAAGTCTCTAACTTTTTACTTTGTGTCTGCGAATTACTTGGCTGCTGGTACGTGTCTGTGCTTCAGGGACCTGACTTAAGTGCAGGCTAATAGACTGCAAGAATTACTGAACATTCATTCGGCTACCAATTATAACGGAGTAATGCACCTGTTGGCGGTTAGACGGTGCATTGTTGCAGTTGCACCCTGCTCCGGCTCGTTTCCTTATATTCCACCCTGTTCCTTGTGCAAAGTCTTCAAGCTCACCTCTCACTGCGATAAAACCCTTAAGCTCTACAGGAAGTTGCAAAACGGGGCTAATGTGTTGAATTGTTTTAGTTAATGATGGTTACTAGGACCATATGAATTTTAAACTAACGTTTATTTATTTATTTAAACCTTTATTGAATTTTTTTTTTATAAATTAGAAGTGAACATACAATTATTTTATACACTTATTAGTATACCCGTGTGGGATGCAGTAGGTATCCACCTCGAATGTATATACTCGTAGCATTGTTCTGGCAACTTTGCTGGACTACCGTCTGTATTAAAGTAGCCAGTTTTTTCTTGCTGTTATAGTGTTATTTAATTAAAATTAAAAAGAGAAAATTCGACAGAGATATAAAAAAATAGAGAAAATTAAAAATTGTAATGGATGTGTTGTAAAACTAAATCAATTATTCGTGTAGATATTGTATTGCGATTGTTGAAATGTTGGACATCGATGCTTCTGACCGATTTCTACCCAATTGAATCATATGTTAAGTCCATATTTGCGTAATCTTATTGGAAGTATACGATTTACAGTTAATTTTAAGTGTTTAGGAGAACACATTCTTATTGTGAAGTTGTAATTATTCAGAACATAGGTCTGTGATATTTTAAATATGAATTAAATACATTCATTATAAAGATATACATATAAAATCAATTTTATCGAAAAATATTGTTGTGGCGCCACCGGGATTCGAACCTGGATCTCTTTCCTATCCGGGGAAGGTGCTTTATCCAACTAAGCTACAGCGACATTATTTTTAGCGACTATTTTCGACCCTATATGTTACTTTTTTGATATTAATACATTTAATCGTTCCATCATTTGACAGAGCCATCTACCTTATTTTTACAGAATCTCAACAATAATATTTTTCGATAAAATTGATTTTATATGGATATCTTTATAATTAATATATTTAATTCATATTTAAAATGTTAAGTGTGTTGTACAGTTTCAACTCAAAGAAAATTATTTTTTTTGAATATGACCTTCAAAATAATTTCAAAATCTGACAGAGGTATGTAAACACTTAGCATACAAAAATATTTTTTGCGCATTGTTTTGTAAAATATTTTTAAAGTATAATTAAACTTTCTTGGAATGATTCGGACGGACTTAACATGAGAATAGTATTCACCAAATAGAGGATAAATATTTCGTTAATAAATTTAGCATGTTTGTTAGTATTACTTTTTTAAGTATAAACAAAACAGTATCTAGCTAAGTTAACATTTAATCATACAAAATCATTAAGAACTGTTTCTACAGTTTCACATATAAAAATGTTACATATCTACCACTTCGAGAGAGATTTCAATCTTTAAAATACATTAGGAAACCAGATAAGAATGAAACCAGATAATGATAAGAAAAATTGAAAAAATGTAATTAAATAAAAATATTGAATGAACTGAATAGTTAAATATTGAACATACCAGGCAATTTTAAGCTTTATTCTAAAAGCTGCTTTTTATGATAAAAGATGATATTTTCGAGACGAATCTCACCGAGTAATGTAGGGGTAGGGGGGTAGGTATTCTTTTAACCCATATAATAGGGTTGGGTTACAGACGAAGGTAGTTGATAAGGTAGACAGAGGGGGCGACTCTAAGAAAGGGGGACGAAGAGGAACGAAGAGGTCGGTTGGATGGAAGAGCAGACATTTTAAATACCTCCCTTTAATTTGAAGAGTTGCTTGTCTTCTTACCTTAAGTTATTTTCTCTTTTGAAATTCATATCTTCTTTTGACTTCAAAACACATTTAAGATGTTTCTAAAGATAAAAACCGTTTTATTCAGGTGGAAACTGGCAGAGAAAATAAGTAACTCCAACGCTTAGTTCTGAATTAATTTTTAATCCTTTTAAATTTAATTTAATGAATTATTTTAAACGATTCAAATGAAACTAACTTCAAATATAGGAAAAATATCAAATAAAGAAATACTGCTCAGAAATGTTACCATGGATTGATTTAAAAAAGATATCAGTTTACACAATAAAAGACTGGATTTTTAAAATTTGTTTATCCAATAAACTTAACATTAGAATGAAGGCTAAACCCACATGTGGGACTAGTAAACTAAACCATTATTTGTTTGATCAATATGTACAATGATAAAACAAATTCTAAAAGAAGGTAATATTAGAATCAATAAAATCGATGGAGTGTATATATGAACATGTTTGAAAGCGAAAAACACGAAGGATGTATATTTAGATGGGAATCTTCAATCTCTTCTGCTTACCCATGGAACCGATATTACGATCCCTAATTACTTATATGTGGATTGGCGTTTGAAAATAATTAAAAACTTGTTTAAATATACCTGTTGTAAAAGGGTCATAATGAAAAATCAATAACGTACGTATATGCGTAATGTATGTATGATGAATGCATTAAATAACTATTAAGAAGAACATATTCTTATTGCGAAGTTGTCATTATTCAGAACAGACGGTCTCTGATGTTTTAAATACTAATTTAATGTATTCATTATAAATATATATATTATATAACGTTTATAACATAAATTTGATAACCGTGAAATTTCAAGAGCAGAAAAATTGACAGGAAAGAAAAACAACACCGCGGTCTATTACTATTTTTCACATGGGAAAGTAAATTATAAGACTTTCTAAATTAGCACAATAGTATGAAGAGATTGTCGATTGTTGGTGTAATCAACTAACGAAATCGTATAAATATGTCACATCCATTTTACGAAGCCTTAATTAAATTAAACGAAAACGTCGAACCGCGTAGCATGTCAGACGCCATGCGCAGCCTCGTGTCTGGGAATCTGAGGACTGGCATTCGCTCAGTACGTAACGGGAAAATGCCGCACGGTGTTCACATTTGAAACTAATTCAGAAATTTCAAAGTCATAACCAAAATATGCATCAAAGAACCAAGTATAAAAATAGGCCAAACATCTGTTAAAATATGATACAATTGATATTTAATCAAATAAAAAAATATTTTTCATATTTTTTAAATATTATTATTTAAACATTTTAACCAATATGTTTTTATATTTTTTTCTTGTATTTATTTTTATCGTGTATCAGTTATTTTTATCATATAAGTATTTATTATTTTTATTCGTTTATTATATATTATTTATATTCTAATTATTTATTATAATTAGCTCTATAGTAGTTTTAAACTTATATATTATAATATCTATAGCAAAAGGCTTAATTAGAAGTGTAAATTTATACTCGTATATATAAATTTACTGACTGACAAGTTTCAATAATGGCTTTTAACTTCAAAAATATATGTTTTTAGATAATATACATGAAATTCTAGTATGGGGTAATACTTTCAAAACTTATATAGCAAATTCAAATTAGAATTCTAAAATTTATAGCCACCAAAACCATTATCAAATAAAGCTAGCCCCTAGAGTTTATACATTTAAATTTCTCTGCGGACATGTACAAAATATCTACTTCTAAGAAGTTCACAAGTGCTCGTAGCTGATATTTAAATTTTCCGTTGTAACAATTCTATTGCCTTCTGAAATGACAAATAAAAACAAAATTTACAATATAAAAAATTACGTTAAAAATAATGTCTTACAATAAAATGTAGTTATCGAACACAGACGAGTAAATGAATAGACATGAAATAAAGTTTACATATAGAAGAGGAGTTCGGAACATTAGTCGCGAGACGAGGGACATTCTACACACATTATTTGTGGAAACTTAAATTCGATAGTTAATGACACATTTACGCAACAGTAAAAGTATTTACTCTTCAAATATTAAATAATGTGTAAACATGACGTATTTTTTACATTAATACATGTTATATTGTCAGCGTTTAAATTTTCGTTCCAATCGAGTCATATATTTTAAAAAAGTCGCGGAGCAATAGTAATTATTACCAAAGTGATCACGTGGGTGATACCAAAATAAAAATATTGAAACAAGGAACTTCCGTTAGTTCATGTCTATATATTTGGTAGTCTGAGATCGAATTATTTTTGATGTTAAGTAGATATTCACCGTTTTATTACTGTTTTTAGATGTGTTTACATCACTGAAAGTTATTTTATACTTAGTGGTTCTTTATAATGGACGTTTGGCGTGCTTGTGGTCTAGTGATTACAATACTCGCCTAGTGATCTAGTGGTCGGGGGTTCGAGCCTCGTTTTAGGAGGCTATCAAGTTAGTCCTGTGTTCATAGCAAATACGTTTAGCTTAGTTTTAAAATAGTATTGATGTGACACGTATTCATTAAAATAAAAATTATATAAATTGTTATGTGTTTTTTGTATAAATGATAAAACAAAATATATAAATGTATATTATCATCGAGTAATCATTGTTAATCGACTGCTGGATGAAGGTCACGGTTCTCCTACTCTCCGAACTTTCACCAATCTTTCTAAGTCACTTCTATTGCACAGATTACTTTTATACATCAATATTTCTATAATATGTACGCAATAAATATGAAATTTCATCATAAAACCGATATTTTCAGAGGGCGGCCTCGAGCTAAAAAGATCACTGACATTCTTCTCCCGAGACTAGGAGATTTCCCTCGAGTGCGTTTATATCCAATACCTAGCATTTTTTTGAAAACATACTTACACTTATGTTTGCGTATATGGACGTGTTTATTGATAATTTCGACTCAAAATCATCAAACTTGTATGTTCACGTATGAGCGAATAAAAATATGCAAATATTTTTCTTTAAATTTTTTAATAACGTTTTCGTAATCATTAAACCAAGATTGTAATAACATTTGCGGTGTAATTAATATATTACACTCAATAAAATATATTTTAATAATATTTTGTAAATTTACAAATAAATTATGTTATATATCGGTAAAGTTTGGAACGGGCAACAATGGCAATTGTTTTAAAAATTAAAACCTTGCGAACTTTTGCGAACAATGTAACGTAGAACTAACTCGCAAAGCCTATGTATATAATAAGCCATGTTCGCGTATATGTAGTACTATGTTTGTTAAACGAGGAAACTTTAAGTCTAATCCTCGAATGTTGAGGGCGGTTTTTGAATAATTGGCTCAATGTCAATGTGTACTTACTTGCCCGTAGATCGAAAAGTTGATTTCTGTGCCCAGCAGTCATAACTTGATTGTTACCATTTTAACTGTACTTATTTAAGGCTTTTAATAGTGACTCATTGTCCCTGATTTGGATCGTTTCCTTTCAACTTCAATCGTGTAACAACCCCAAAAAAAATTACCAATAGCCGAGAAGAAAATTCATTTGCGACGATGTGGTGGAAATAATGTAAGATATGAGGCACTAACTTTTTCGTCTGTCTGTCTGGATGCTGGTTTAATTGTTTTCTCCTTTTCCACCAGAAGAACAAGCAACACAGAATATGTATAACAAGCACTGTTAACACTCGAGTAATAAGGATTGTTTTTATGTATTAGCGGGAATTAAATATAATATTGATATTAAGCATTAGCGGTTAATTATTATGCGACGGTAGTTAATCCGAAAGGTTTCAAATGTAGACTGAACTCATTTCAGTTCGAGACTGTTGATTGTAGCGACCTCTTTCCTTCTTCCTCGTGCTCAAGGATAGGTTAGGGAAAAGAAAAGGAAAGAGATACTAGGTTTAAATTTTAATAATCGCGTTGTGCATGTGTAAGTGCGTTAAACAGCGCTAACATGATGTATATTGTATTTTTATAAAAAAGGAAACAACACAACTGCCGCGACTAAAAATATTATTTCAGTGTATTTTGAAATTGTCTTAAAGCTCGAATGAGTGATATGTGGTTTAACAAGTTTCGTTCGGGGAATATGTCACTGGAAGATGAGTTCCGCGCTGGACGTCTCATCGAAGTTGATGACGAGCGACTCCGGGCCATGGTGGGTGCAGACTCTAGACTGATCTCAAGAGAATTTGCAGTCATAGCTAATTTTAAATTTATTTTTTAAATATCTCTCAAAAGTCGATGAACGTTTTCAATATTTTTCTATATCATAGAATGTAACAATTAAGAAAAATATTTTCTTTTATATACGTATAGTATACATATAGTATTGGGTTGATTTATATACGTATAGTATACATATTCCGGCATCTTTTATCGGATTTCACTCAAAGATGTTTGAGATTTTCCTTAAATATAAAGTAGATTGCTTTAAAATAATGGAATAACAGATGTATCAATTTGAAAGTGCAACATATAAGTTCGAAAATTTGTCGTTAACTTACAATGTTGACGTGATGTATTAGGTCAGCGCACTTCCCCGGATAGGAAGGGTTCGTGATTCGAGTCCGGGTAGCAACAAAAATATTATTCGATAAATTGTATTAAAATATATTGTTAAAATTTTTGTAAAGATACTATGAAAATGTATGGTCATTATTGAAAACAATATACGTCGTAAACTTCATCAAAAAAATTATTTAAAAAGTTTTTTTTCAATTGACACTAATTTGCCGCTCTATCCTAACTATACAAACATTATCGTCGAGCAAACAGCAGTCTTCAGTTAATGTTGTAAATTGACATTAGGGTCAACGATTAACCCGTCTACGACATGACCAGACTCCAGCTAACTTTTAGGTTAGCGATAAAGTAAGTAGCTGGATGCGCGTGTTAAGCGACTGAACGCGATAAACGCAAGGTGTTTAAGTGCTACTTCGAAAACTTGAGCCGTAGATGCTCAATTAACTCTTTATTACATCTGCTGCACGCCGGAAGGGATTTGTAATTTTTCAAGTAATTAATATTTAAAGAAGCTGTATACAAATTACAAATCGTTTTGGTTACAACATATCTACATATAGTGTATTTAGAACAACAAGGTGTCATTTGATATTTACTTCAAACTGAGATGTAGAGCTTCAATGTTTTGAATACTCATTTTTTAATTTTTTCGGCTGAGTTTGGTTCATCGCCCATGAGGTGAAATTTATACAAAAATTTCGCTATATCATTCCGATAAATAAAATAAGTTGATTTTTATATAATTTTTAATAAGTGCCAACAGATTATGGGCTGTTGTAAATTCGTTAACACATCTCAATTTATTTTTTTAATATTTTTTTATATAGAACTTTTTTGCTGTTTTAATACATTTTTTTATTATGTACTTTATATATTTATTTTTTAAAAAAACACATTTTTGTTGTGATGCTGCAATTTCAGGACATAGTTCTGTGGTATTTTTAATACAAATTAAATTAATCACTTTTCGATAGATAGATTTTTGTATATATCTTTCTAATTAACTAACTAACTTACCATAATGCCATTTCTCCGTGGGAATAGGCAGAGAGGACAAAGCGTCATATTCTTCTGTCCTGATACATAATTTTTGCCTCATCCACTTTCATACATCTCTTTATCAAGCTTGTTATCTTTATCTTTCTAATTAATTTATTTAAGTTGTATTATTACTTAATAAACTGACATTTACATTTAAAACTGTGTAAAATACACGGCCATGGCCCAGTGATGCTGAAATTATTAATGCAACTAAGAAAGACAATTTATGTATAAATAAAAAATATAATTAAATAAATAATAATAATAATTTATTTTCAAATCAACAGTTGTTGTTTTAAAAAATATTACAAGTACAAATTAAACATAACTTTGTTTTCTTATTATCTCCTAAAGTTGCTAGGAAATTTTACAAGTTTGAAACACAGATTTAAATAGAGAATTATTGTTAGAATTTGGATACAAAAATGTCAAAAACAGTAACAATTGTAATTGTATTTTGACCAAAATATCAACCAAGATGATACCTTATTGTTCCAACAATTTTAAATGATAAGACTAACTTGTTGGTTTTCAAGGAGGCATGATTTCCTAACCAATTAATCCTAAAGCAAGTTCCTTACCTTCAATTTGTTTTCGGAAACAGTAATTCAATAATATTTATAATTAAATGTCATTTTTTTTGGTTACAAGTATATTTCATCATACATGCAATAAGTGAGAATATATCTGAACCTATTAGGTGTATCTGAAATGAATATTCGGAAAGTTCACCGATTGCAATTCACCGACGGAAAGTTCACAGACGGAAATGTCACCGTCGGAAAGTTCACCGACGGAAAGTTCACCGACGGAAAGTTCACCGGTGGAAAGTTCACCGGCGGAAAGTTCACCGGCGGAAAGTTCACCGATGGAAAGTTCACCAATGGAAAGTTCACCGACCGGAAAGTTCACCAACCGGAAAGATAAGTTACGTAACAATGATATTTTTCATATATGAATTTCAAATATAAAGATAAACAGTAGGTACATAATATTACCTATATAAAGGACAACAAAGTTTTTTATTTAATAAAGTGATTGATTTTGTAGATCTAATTATAGCTCGGAAGTCAGTAGGGTGGTGCATTTGGTTCACTAATAATAGTGAGAAATAAATAATAATGTCCCGTTTCCACAGATGAGATTTTCTGTCCCTGTCTCAAGACAATTTTTGAGACAGGAATTATGCTCATATGAGATTCCTTGGAGACAATTCTTGGCATTCGTAGTGTTATCGTCTCAGAGATTCGAGTATAGCCACTTACTTATCTCGCGCCTCACTTTATTTTTTCTACATCAAATATCAGTTCATTGACCATCGATAACCGGTCGTCCATTGGGTGAATTTGAATCCCCCATACGGCAGTCAAGACAGAATAAATGTTAATAATTATAATGCCTTCGGTTTATATAACTTTTTAGAATATTCATCTGTATATATGGTTCTAGGTGACTTTTGTGTGCATTTGTCAAACTTCACTATAAAATTAATCACCATGTACACGGGTCGGTTCTACCAATCTCAAGCGGTGATCACCGATTCAAAATTTCAACACGTATACACAGTACTGAGAATTATCTCAACTAAATCTCAGAGATTTACTCATCATGTCTTATTCTTAAAACACAGGCCATTAATTATCATAATTTGAAACATTACTTGATACATTGACTACTACTATATTGACTATATATAGTATTATATTAATACAAATTAAATGTATCAATTTGAAAGATATACAGGAAAATTCATTTTATCAAAAAAAATTTTTTGTCGCTACCGTGATTAGAACCTGGATCCTATCCGGGAAAATGCGTTAACATTAATTTGTTTTAAAACACCACAGAACTATGTTCTGAAAAACTGCAACTTGACAATAGTGATGTGTTCTCTTTAATTAATTGTATATTTATTTATTATTATTATTATAACATTTTATAATAATAATGCCCCCTCACTAGGATGATCTTATGACGAGTTAGGTAGTATTACTAGTGAAACTGTAACAAATCTCTTTCCATAATATTTAATTATACTAAATTAATTAGTTGACTGACAGTATCCTTTAAAAAAATTAACATTATTAAAATGTATATATATACACTTTTAAATTTTAAATAAATATATATAAATTATACTTGTTTTTAAAAGAATATGAGAAATCATAAAAATATTCCTGTGTGTAATTCTTCTGTGAGAACAAAATTTAATACAAGCTAACCAATTTCGTACGAGAAAGTTTTTAAAGATTTTCTTGTTTTTAATACAAAAGTAATGCTTGTTACGGCCTATGTACAAAATATAACAATGTTTACTACGCAGTAATTTCGCGGAAGTTCATAAACCAAGAACAAACAAGAATTTTTTGTGGAAAAAGGAGCTTTAAAAATATTATTTCCTTAATACACATAAATGGAAAATTTACAATAAAACTGGAAGGTTTTTATTAATGAAAAAATATTCGTTAAACCTACTTAAGCAGTATTTATACCGTGCGTCCTCGATCCATAACTTTACAAACAAAAGAGGGCTTAACATTTTTTTTAATATAGTTATGTACTCGAAAAAATAATTTTATGTATACATATTAAGAAACCAGTTGGCGTTAAATAATAAAATTCAAGTGGTTTTACATACCTACAAAATTATCTTATATCAACTATTAATGTGTCTAATTATATACTTATTGCTTCAAATATTTTTAACGATGGATATTATGTAAGCATATTTTATTATATATACTTACTTATACTTTTATTTGTCTTCATTTTTAAATGATTAATAATGACATAAATCCCTATTCAGATTAATTATTTTTTTTAAATATTATGTTTATCTACAATGTTTTTCTACACACAAATATATTCTTCGTTGGGATTGTTTATTTTTTGTATTACAGTATAACGAGATGTACCTTGCTTTAATGCATTTTTTGGTAACTTTAATTTTATAATATACAGGATAAAATTGACCTATTCCACAATATTTTATGAGTGGATGTCTGACTAGATTATGAGTCGAAAATGTTCAAGGAATATGTAGAAATTTTGCACCGTAACGGAAAATATTATTAAACTAATAATAGATATTTCATAGAGACGAAGCTATTTTTTATTATATTTAATAGAAAATATATGGAAGTATTGATAATCCAGGGTTTACGACCTGTCTCTGACTGGCTTAAGTGATAATACGTTCATTAATCACTATATCCAAATCCAAAACCAGTAATTGTTTGTTCTTGGACATATTCAAATATTGCTGAAAATATTATTGTTTGAAATATAAATCATCTAACAAAAAATAGTCTGGCCGTTCGAAATTCGATGACTTAATTTTTTGTATTTAATATATAATTAGGAATGAATGAATCATTTCAAATAATCGAAATAATCCCCTAATTACGGTTTTTTGAAATGCTTACATCTGTGGCATGGTTGACATTAGGCACATATTCTTTATAATCTTCTCAAAATCTAGTATGGTATCTACTCATGAAATATTGTGGACTAGGTCTGTTACACCCAGTATAAATAATATTTAAATATGAAAATTTCAAAGCAATACAAAATAATATTCGACAGAATAATTAACCGAAATTCTTTAACATTTATTATCCTGCGTAGGGTTCAAAACAATTTTAAATTATGGTTAATACATCATAATAAGAATATTTTATATCAGTTACTTAATTACAAAACTGATTAATGCAGTTCTAAAACAATGTACAGAAGAGCAAACATTTAATTCAAAGGGAGCTTAATATCAGTATGATGTTGCTATAACAAAGTTCATTCGGTAGAGATATTGAGTTCAGAAGTTCTTAAAGGTAAGATGGCTGCACACCAACCGCAAAGTTGCATTGTTGCTCGAAGTAACCCCTAGTCTGTGAGCTTGATAACTTTAATTCATCTAAGATAAACAGACTGAACTCATAAAGAGCAATCAAAGTTTATCTCCGTAATAAAATAACTTTGATTAAGATAATTCTTGATCAAAGTTACGGTTGGCATGTTTTTACACAGATTAATCCCACTGCGCTCATTGCGAGAAATAACTGGCGCATTTAATCGAATAATTTCATCGAAAGGAAACCTAGCATTTTTATAAGCTTTATGGCTGTTAAAGTTTGTCAATTAGTTTGTAAAACAGTCGGTTCTTGGACAACCATGCAGAAGAATATGATTGGAAATGGCTTTATGTTTGCATTTGAACAGGACGGAGCGAATCACAGCACAATCGCACCAACTGTACAATCTGGAAAGGTAGATCTTTCCCTCCTTCCAATGTATTATTTAATTTTCATTGTAAATATGTACCCACGAATCAAAACAATAATAGAGGACGGCCATAAACGGCGCGTACTATTCATCTAAACATCTACAGAAAATTGATATATAATGTTGGGCTATTATCTATACAACCCTACACTCTTTGACTGATCTACACCAAATTTACCATCTCTCTCCTCTCAGTTACTCAAACCCCACCCCCCTCTCCCCTTAACTTACTAACCTCTCCCTCCCTGTGGTTTGAATGTGTATTTAATTGAGTGTCATTTGTTCCAAATCTTGTTCAGTTGCACTCTAGGATACTGACGAAAATAGTCACCGCGCCCCACATTCCCGAAGATTGCACCCTTCCTAGCCTTCTCTTTAGGGTGTGCGTTAATCCCTCTATCTCCTAATCTCCACCACTGGTACTTTGATGTAAATCTGAATCGATACACCGGACACAAAAACTTAATGTCACTAAAGCTTTATTACCTTTATTACAAAACTGCTATGAAATACCCTAATCATTATGAGAATCCTTTTGTTTCTCCACCTTAGCAATGCTAAAACTATTTTTTAAGAAAAAATTAACTTTATTTCTTCGATCCGATCCAAAGGAAACCTTGGTTTTGTATTAGTTTTTGGTACTGAGTAGTATCCTAAGAATAATCTCAAGAGATTATTCTTAGGATACTACTCAGTACCAATAACTAATACAAAATTCGCTCAATGTACTTTCTTATTTTATGCTCCGAGAATATTTAATAAATTGGTTGCTTGATGTGGATAGAAAGCAAAATGAAACATTTGTCATTTGTGCTAACCTACCTACCCACACATTCTTATCACCGACTATTGTATATTACTGAAAATAATATTTTCATAACTTTTTTTCAATATCTTTTAATAACTTCTGATTATACATTTTAAAAACTGTACAGGTAATTGCTTTAGACAGCCTACGTCTAGTAAAGCAATTACTTTTATTTTTCATATGTACTATTTATGCTACAAATATATATATATATATATATTGATGGCGTAAAACTTTTCCATTCCTTCACAAAATAATATTAAAAGTAAATGAGAAACAATATGTATTATCTCATTTAGTAACCTCAAAGCTTTCCTGGAGGGAGGAAGCCTCGCTGAAACCATTTATATTCAACCAAGGACTGAGAGAATAAAAGAAAGAAGAATAGTTCAAAAGCTTACTCATGAACAAAATATGAACAGCGAGACTACGCTGAGAAACACCTAATTTACATTTAACTCCGTTTCCCTTAAAAGATTTCAGCGAGCTAGCAATACAGCTTGTTTATTGATTTCAGGCGAGAAGTTAAGTTGGGGACACTTTCTTCAGTCTCGCAGTTCAATCCTTACCGGAAACGGGGTGGCAGTTGCCACGGCGATGAATCCTTAGCCTACAGGACCTGGCGTCAATATTCCTACGTCTACGGCGTCAACACTACGGGCGAGATTTGTTTATTTCTTATTTTGAATAACATTTATTTTCCATTAAACTTAAAGCGAGCTTAAGCTGAAACACGAATAATGAATACCAATTAACGACGAAGTAATGACTGTATTCAAATAATTAAATTCTTTTATGTAAAAGACAGTTTTCTCGTTTTATTCTTAAAATGAACATCTTGGTTAATAAAGACTCCAGTTTGTACTGTCTTAAGATTATACAATGAGTTGTCTACTGGCCACAGATCGATTAGTGAAGCGAAAGCAATTAATGCACAGATATTTATTTTAGAGTGTGTGTGATTAACCAAGTTGGCTTATCTCATCAACGTTACTTGATGCGTGTTCCTGTCGTATTATCGCGTTTAAACGGAGTATAGCTAAATTTACACGAATAAAAACTGAACTGTGAAAAATATTTAACATACAGATCATATACTTAATGCCGTAGAAGCAATGCGCATACATAAATGATATAAAATCTCATATTCCTGACATATGTCGCATCCTTTAACATTCACCTTCGTTCATTTATATGAACTTTGATTTTTGAAAGATATGTAAGAATTAATAGTGTGTGTGTGTGTGTATTAGAAGGATAACATATGCAAGACGTAATGATGGCTTGTTTCCAAAAACAATCCATCACTTTATTCAAGGTGTATGTACATGTACAAGGGCAAGTCAAAACTAATCTATCGTTCTACAATTTATTTATAAGCCAAGCTCGTCGTGGATGATTTTATGGGCAGAACCATGACTGATGTTCGGAGCAGACACTACCTCACCGATGGTAACTCGCCTATTCGCTAAAACCATATCTCGAGCTTGCTGAATCTTGTCGTCCGTGGTGAAGGTTGACGGACGTCATGTTCCTTCTTCGTACGTCACACTCCTCCGGCCACTTTTAAACTTCTCAATCCACAAAATACACTTTTACGTGATAAAGCAATGTCCAGATAAATCGTATCACTGCTCGTTGTTCATCCTTAGTGCAAACTACAGCGGAGCGAACATGTTCACACTGTAATAGCCGGAAGGAAAATGACGCAATCGGGATCAAATTTCCCACACGTGACTGCAGTCGTACCAACTTTAAGGACGCACGCGCAGAAGGCAGTATGACAACCTTGAAGGTGTGTTATGATGAAAATAAAAATAATTTTTGAGTAGTTCTCGTATAATAGTAAAAATGAATAGATAAGGTACTGCATGAATAAAAAGTACTTAGAGTATATTTACAGGAATTATTCAGTAAGTTACATTACAGAGCCCCATTATAACAGTTGCGGAACTTCACGAAGCGTTGTTGCTACTGGAGTACGGTGAGAGGAATTATTGGCGCGTCTTCGATATGATGTGAATTATTGAATGGTAGAATTAAATAACGCACTATGTACCATGGCCGACTATTAGAGGAAAACAAGAAAAAGTTAATAATAACGTCATATTTAAGTTTTATCAGATATTTCTTGAAAAATCTGTACTATACACCATACCTCTGTTTTCAACATAAAAACTAAAAGTAATAGTTTTCTGTGCTTCCTGTAATTAAATTGCGAAAGATAAATTTTGAACAACTCCTAAGTACCGAGCACTCTTTCTTATGAAAGGCACTAAGTCCATCGTCTGTGTAGTTTAACATTAGCTAAGTACCTCTAACATCTTCAAAACGGCAAACTGGCCTAGCGATGCGCAACTGAGGTACTAGTTTCTTTCAACATTCATTATTTTTATTGTTTACTATTAAATTGTGTCTTACTTGCGTAATAATAAATAACTAGTTAAATAAAATAAAAATGTTATTAAACATATGTTATTGTGTGTAATTTATCAGGCATATATTTTTAATTTAATTTTTGATAAATGTTGTTCATTATATAACATAAGGTAAATGCTACTGACGTCATCTACATACAAAGTATAATCTGTATTAAAAAATAGTAAGAAAAGTAATAGTTATTGTCGTTAATAAAGTAATTTTTTTTATTAAAACACATTCAGATTTAGACTTTGTATGAAGATGACGTGAGTTAAGTAATATTCACCTAAATTCAAGCTTTATTGGCAGAGTTGCCTGTAGAACTCTTAGTATTACACTAGTTTTAGGTAAGGCAACATTTAAAGTAAATCTTTTTTCTTTGCGTTTGAGATCTTGGAAGAACAGTGAAGTTGATGAACTACAAGTCTTCTTAAATCTGCTGGGGAGTTTTATTTCATTTCAATACAGCTATTACTCTCCATGGCTCCGCGTTGTGGAGAGTAGTTCTGACGAGAACTTGATGAATGTCGTCACTGCGTATTTTTATCCACCGGGCTCTCGAGATACCCATCTTGTCAGTATTGATTATACTATCTGCTGCTTCTTAAAAGTCCAAGAAATCGGTATGTTTCATGTCAATAACATGAAACAGCGTTTGCTTAGCTTCTTCAATTGTTTTTATCAAATCTTCAGGCACCATAGAACTTGCACATCCATTTTCTTTTTTCTATAAGAGCAAAATCTCTATAAATATTTTTTTACAAACTGGGAGAATATTTCCTGAACCGTTTGGCAAACAGTAATTTACTGCACACTATCATTTTCTTTCTTTAGGGTCACTGTATGTACCATTTCGCCTTCGTTTAATCCGTATTCATTATTCTGAAGCTTACAGAATTCACGAAATAATGTCTGTTTTTGGTCTTCTCCTATTTCTTTGCAACAAATTAAAATCCTGGTCAACCATAAAATACATTCATCTTTCTAACTAATATTATCTTACAAGTTTTCCTACTGTATCCTTCAAATGCAGCGAAATAAATCAAAAATATCTTTAAGCAAAAAAACCCATTAAAATATGAATTTATTTATTAATACCTACATTACCGATTCATCCATTACAAATAGTAAACTAATTAAACTTAACCCAAGCGAAAATGTATACATCAATTAATAATATCGCTAAACGTGCGCCGTATTGCCCACCACTAGCCCGTGACATGGCACTGAGATGAACGTTAATCCAAAAACACAAAATAAATCATAGCTCGTTTACAGGTGTATCTTTTGCTGAAATGATCTTCTTAGCTATTGATATATATTCTAGGCCATGCGTTTTTTTTTCTTTTATTTGCACTATATTCTTTCAAACACCTTTTTCTTGTCGTTTGTATGGGGAGCTTACCTGACGCGCGTACCACTTTTTCGGCCATTTTCATACAAACTGACATTAGCAGGCAATGGCATTTGGTGCCGTTTTTAAATTAACAAACCGTGGCACTTAGCGAAGACATGATATTCAAACGAGCATTAAGGCCGGATGCAGAATTGCAAGGACTTAATGCATTATCAGGGTTATTAGCGATGACATATAGAATCAATGATCAGCGATGACATACTTAGTTTGAAAAATGAAATATTGGTACTTAGTGCCTATTTTACTTCAATCATTCAATTGTCTTACGCTCCACAGATATCCTGTGTCCATCTTACCATAGTTTTAACAATATTAGATTCAGAATATGTGTATGCCGGGTATTTTATGGCCTTAGTAAACTTGCCTTATCTGCATTTATTTTTTATTAAATTCTATTTTATTTTTAGATCATGCGTTTCACATATCATACCATTTAAGTAAATCGGGAAACAGCACCGACGGATCCAGTTCTCCAGGGGGGGGTGGATATTTTTCTAGGGGGAGCGTCGATATAATTAGTTTAATATGTATTCTAAAAAATCCGACCCCTTGATTTCCCGACTTCCCTTCACTTGGGTACCCGAGATGTAAGCCTTTTTGGTGCATTGGCGAATTAGCCGTGTGACTAAAAAAATAGCAGCCTGCTGCTGTGACAGAAATATTTTAAATTACGTTGAATGATCCGTCCTTAATTTACATTTATCATGATTTAAACTTTCCTCTCTTATTACCATGTCAGTTTCATTGCGTACATTAGAATGTGTACTAACATCGAATTGTAAAATTTGGATGTATATACCTGACGCACAAAATACTGCGATCGTGTCAAGGCCATCGAAAAGTAATTAATTTAAATGTTATCTATTGCAGTTTATAAGGAAATAATCTTGATTCAATCGGTTTTTATCGACTTTACCCCTTCTCTCGGCATTTCACGCGTGAATATACATACTTATTACCGACGTAGCAGTGTCGAACAGAACACTTAGAATAATCAGCTGAAAAATATTCAGCAGACATGGTATTCTGAAATCGTTTCAGCCATATCGCAAAGTCATGCAAATGTATTTTGAAAACCTGTCGATAAACTAGCTATTCATTAATAATAATATAATTTTCAGCGACAATCCAATTGTAAATAATTTCGGGTATCATTGAATTAATTCATGTTATATGATTCATCATAAAACTGAATATTAAACAATGAAGTATTGGATACATTTTATACGTGAATTTTTGCTTTGAGGATAAAATTTTCATTGATAACATCACCCGATCAATATTAAGCGCGGGACTCAATTTTGGCGTTGCAATTTCCACGGGGTTTAACGCGATATATAACCAGACAATTCTGGAAAAAATACCTCTGAAATATTCAAATCATGATGAATTGCAATTTTCAGATACATGACATTGTCATCCGTTGGATGGGTGGGGACTCTCGCGGTAAAAGTCATACGTGGAAATAAAATAACGAGTAGTCGGAAACGCTAACGCGGAAACCTGCCAACGTTAGTGATTTCTGATTGCGGAATTTTTTGAAAGCCAAACTGGTGATATTTTTACAAATGTATGATGATTGCGTGATAATACTAAAGTGACGTAGAATAGACATAAAGAGACATACATGATAGATCTAAGGGTATTCTTTTACTCTTCCAGTGTGAAGTTTTGAGCATATTTCATAATCTAAATAATTAACAATGTCATTTAAATATTAAAATGCGTTAAGTTTTACGCTAGACAGAAAGGTTACAAAAGAAAAAGACAAGCATAACATTGTTGGTGTTCTCACATTCATGACAAGCTGCCTTAAAGTAATCATTTCTCTATTATAAATATTACTGTATCCATAATAAGTTCTATTCGAATTAATAAATCAAATTTTTTTTTAAAACATTGAAGTAGGTACCTAAGCACAGCTAGTGTATGGTGTTTTAATTTTAGTGGATGGAATTGATGTCGATTAATGATATCCTATATTCAAAATTATTCAGATTTGTTTTCTGCTTTTATTTAAAATGATATTCGTAAATATGTTTTAAATACTAATTTAATGTATTAATTTAAAAAAAATTTTTTCACCAAAATTAATTTTATATGTATATATTTATAATTAATGCATTAAATTAGTATTTAAAACATCATAGACCTATGTTCTGAATAATTACAACTTCACAATAAGAATGTGTTCTCTTTAATAAGTATATATGTTTAAATGAAATTCAAAGATATTTTTACCGTTTCGATTTGGGATTTGTTTTAAAAATACATTATATTTTGTTATTTTTAAAAGACAACGCCATTAACATATACACAATATTAAACTACAACAACTTATCAAATTAACGCATATAATATAATACATATTTATTATATAACTTTGATTTCCCTTAAGATCAGTGTAAAATAGACTAATTTACATAATTTTCCGCTTATTTTGAGAAGAACTACATATTTAGGTACAATGTCAATTCATATTATAGCCAAAATATATTTTATGGGCATTTTTTAATAAGAATACAGATAAAAGAGATTTCACATCGCGCTGTGGCCATTTGAGTTGTGTTATTACAACTAGTGTGTCTATTCAGCACTTGCAATGACAATTTCTGTTGTAAATCTATGCAAATTTAAAACATTTTGCCAAAATTTTTTGTTCATTATACAAATTAAAAAATAAAATATAAAAATCTATTTATCATAATAATATTTTATTTGCTACCGGAATTCGAACTTGGACCTTTTCCTATCCAGGGAAACGCGTTATCCAATTTCGCCACATCAACTGTAGGTTAACGACAAATTTTTGAACTTATATGATGTAGCTCTTTCAAATTGATACATCTGTTATTCCATTTTTAAAAAGAAATCACCTTTATGTTGCGATAAATCTCAAATACTAAGCTAGAAGATGCCAGAATTAAATTAATTCATTTTTCTTAAATCTATGATCATCAGTATCTTGATTTTGGATTCATAAGAAAATGTATTCTGAATACACATAATGGAACAAAAGTCAAAGGTGTTACAATATTTTATTATTTTTTAAACTTGTTACAGATATTTATAAAGAAGGCCATGGAGATTGAGAAAGAACTTGACTGAACAGCGAACGGAAATAATGAAATTTTATTATCAAAATCAATAATCCATAATTTTAACTCAACGTGCATATCGTCGCCATTTAAATGTGCGAAATTCTCCAAGCGAATCAATGATTAAGCATTTTATTAGTCGTTTTGGGAGCCAGGGTTCAATTAGCGACCTTCCGCGTATTGGCAGACCTCGCTCCGTTAGGAACGAAGCCACAGTGGAGTGTGTAATGGAAAGTCTTGAAGAAGACCAGACCACATCAACGCGAAGACGATCTGGATAGGTTGGGGTCGGTTGAGGTTGGTGTATGCAACCAGATTTTCGATTAAATAATAATTCCTCGCAGTTGCATTACAATTCGGCCATTGCAGTCCCCAGACTTGACGGCTCCTGATTACTTTCTTTGAGGCTACTCAAGGAAAAAGTTTATGCTAACAAGTCTCAAACACTTCAGCAACATTTGTGAAGAAATCAGACCACCGGAACCTGGACGCTGTGAACTGTCATGGTAGACGCTTTAGAAAGGGCACGTTTGTATGAGGCAGAAAACGGACGTCATTTGCAACACGTGATTTTTCATACATAGTAAAATTTTATTTTCTATATTTACTTTATTTGATAGTAAAATACTATAAATTATATTTTTTTTATAAAAAAGTAATTAAACATTATAACCTCTTCGTGACTTTAGGCTCACCCTACATAATAATTTTTCATTGGCTGAAGAATTTTGTAACCCACTGTGTTTTAATTATTACAAATAATTATTAGTTTTAAAGCAGTATAAAAAATCCACCTAGTGCATAACTTATGAAATAAATAAATAATTATACCCACATTTTCGTAAAAAATGCGAAAAATTTAATTATTATTGATAGACTTATGGTAGTCAATTACGTATGTATATTTATAATTATCACGCAGGTAACTGAAAACGTAACCAATGAGAAGACAAAAGGAAAAAACTCAAAAATATAGATTTAATTAATCACTGTTTATTACGAAGATGTTTATATTTATCTTTTAAGGGAGATTAATTGCTAGACAGAGAATTATAAAATTATAAGATATACATGATATATTAATATTCTTACATTCTAAAATGCTCTCATAAAGTACTTTTATATAATTATATTATGAACTACTCTCATATAATCATAATATGAATTATAAAATGATAAAATATATGATACATTCATGTTCCAACACTTCAAATGCCTTCATTAATAACTCACATACATATATTTTAATTATCTTTACAATAATTGGACTAACTTCTTACTTATGTCATGAATTTATTTATCATTTTAATAGGCTAAAATATCAATTATTCTAATTATCTAG
This sequence comes from Eubasilissa splendida, assembly GCA_031772225.1. NCBI lineage: Eukaryota > Metazoa > Arthropoda > Insecta > Trichoptera > Phryganeidae > Eubasilissa > Eubasilissa splendida. Next base: position 19,740,351 of record CM062851.1, on the reverse strand, counting down.
GTATCCATTTTTAACTACGGCTTCTTGAAGAAAGTTTTGAATAATAATAATCTTAACTACCTATGTTTTTTGATTTCCCTGAATAAAATATTTATCAGCCACTAAATTACTCATCATAAGTCAAATATTAATTTAGAGAAATTATGTTTTGAACGATAAATGTCAAGAAATTGAACTTTCACCCTTAATTGCAGCCAAACGTAATTATACATCCTGACAGACAGCTTTTTTACCATTTAATAAATGAAATCTATTACCAGTACAAAAAACGCATAGTATCCATATGATAGCAAAAATCACAAAAGTTATTATCATGCAAACTATATTTAGACAATCAGATAGAAACCTGTCATAATTTGTGCTCAATACATAGGTATTAAAAACTTGTAAGTAAGTAATATTTAAATAGTTTTCAAATGATAGAATGATACCACTCTGTTCACTAAAGAGCTGCGTTCATCCATTATTAATATTGCCATTGCATACTGACATTATAAATAATGCAGCCCATTTCATATTTATTTCAGTACAAATTGTCGTTGTTTAGTTCATGTATCCAAATTGACTTGGATAATAGTAGTATGACTTCTACACACAAATCACGGAGGAAATTTCAAAATGAAAGGTAATTTATAAATGTACGTAACAATTCGCATTGTTGAAAATACTCGCATCCATTCACAGAGAGTTTTCAATAAGTGATCGCAAAATCTGTTAAATAAAATATAATTTTCCTCGAAAGACATACTTATTCCATAGAACTTTGGATTGCGTTTTACATTCTAGTCTAGATAAAATTAGAGAACTCTGAATCGATGGTTTTTAATATATTTCTTACTAGATGCATATCAATTTTGGACGTGTGGAAAAATAGTATCGGCAATATTCAAGCGAAACATCGGCGAGTGGGAAATGTGCGATTAATTATTAGATTTTATTTTAGAAAATTTTCTAAAAAGGTTATTCTGCTTTTGAGATATATTTGGAATATTATTTTTATTCAACGATCATTGTGATGTTAATATCAAAGATCTGAAATTGCTAAACGAACGACCCTCGTTAGAAGGCTTAATTCTATTCATGCATGGCGTGACAAGGGAATGTTTCAAAGGGACATTTTATGGCGTAAAGTTTATTGTAAACAACTTATAGAAAAGTATTCACAGATGTGTCGTTACGGAGCAAAGAGGTAGGGAGTTATCGGTACGTTTATGGTTTTTAATATAAAATTTACTGGGTCTCGTGTATGTAAATTGCCATTTGAAGGCCATATATTAGCGGGAAACTGGAACGAATGCTTCACGTGAAATGAATGAAAATATCGTCTAAGTGAGGCGTAATTCGTTGTACTAAAAAATATTAGAATATTTGCGAGCTTAAATGGAAAGCATTTTCACTATTAGAGCCCGGTCGTGAGCTTTATTCAATGCTGTTCCAAATTTGATGTTGATGCTAATGGTGGAGTTGGCTTAGTATTCTGTGATCACAATTACTAATATATTTTAAAAATGTGATTCAAGTTGAATAAACCATGAGTAAATTGAATCACTAATTTATGAAAAAATTCGTGACAAAAATTGTAATATTCCTGTATCAATAAAAACACATCTTTAAAAAATGTAAAGAATATTTTCTACCTATATTCTTCATCGATAAGGTAAAGTAAAATAAAATTCACAATAAGCCGCAATAATTCATTTATTTTAATTTCTTCGTAGTCTTCTTCTTTTATCAATAAATTTTAGGCTATAATAGAAATGGTTTCATTGGTTTATAATTATAAAGGACAAATGATTTATGAATTTCAATATTAACGAAAATTCGATCTTGTTTCTTCTCGAACAGTGGATATGGAAGAAACGATTGTATTTGATAATATTTGAGTTATTATTATTTACAACATCATTAACATCATCATATTCCTCTTACAATGAGCAATATTAAAAACGCCTATAATTGAAGCCGTTGTCATAAAAAATCGTAGTATCGTATAGTATCGTCAACATAAGCAATTTATGGTTTTTTTCTAATCAGTATCTATAATAGTTTGGGACGTGGCACTTCACTAAAGTATACATTAGATTTAACGTTCTTTAAATGACGTTGAAAGAATAACCATAACAAAGTTAAAAGATAAAAACTTTTCATAAATACGTAAGTTTTGTATAAATTAATGTTAAATGGAATAAAATAGGAATGCTAATCAAACTGGGAAAATTTAGCTAAAATTTGAAATTAGTTTTGAAAATATGTAGACAGACTGCTTAATTAATTACTATTTTCCACAAATAAGGCTTTCATCGAAACAAGTACCTGTCGCCATCGTTGACTTTAAAAAAGGTTTGGTGGGATATCTAGCCTATGCATTATTTTACTATGAGCCGAAATTGTTTATTTATTTATTAAAATAGAAAGATTACTAACGGGGTTTCAAAATTATACCAACCAGAACGTTTTGACTCAACAGGAGCTGGTGATTGACTGGTTTCAAAGTAACAACAAAAAAAATGTCATTTCTTTTCGCTTCACCCATTATATTGCAAGAAAAAAGATTGACCTGGATGAAATGTATGAGATTTTGACGAACGACGTGAAAAAACATAAAATTATAAAAAACTATATATATATTCCATTTAAAGCATTTTTCGAGGTTATTTTTTTCATATTTTTTTGAGAAAAATAAATAAAACATGATTTCGTTGTTTTAATTATTTTTAAATATAGCTTTTTTTATCTATGTAAACCGTTTATAAATTCTTTTGCTTCTCATTTTCAACATTGTTTAATTTTTTATATGTATATTATTATATAATTATAGTTTCAATTTAATAGTCCGCGAGTGCTTTTAAAACGTTTTCTGAAATACAGATAAAAAATTTATTCCAGTAATGTATTTAGAGTGTGTGTTTTCATTTATACAAATGTAAAATTGTACAAATCTACTCACAGGTACCGCACTAATTCATTGTCATGATTCATTAATACACCATGTGCTTTATTTCGCAGCCTGCCATAAATATAACTCGACGAGAACAAGTCTATTTCAACCATGATAGTAGCTAGAGAAGTAGAATCGGGCTAGATAGCGGTATACATTTATATTAGTATAATAATTTTTACATTTAAATAGTTGATGAAATGAGTTCATTAAATAATTGAAATAATGATGTAATATATTTTAACAGGATATCATCACGGGTATAATGCAGAAAAATAACAGTTTTTTGTGGATATCTACCGGCTTTAATTAATCGAATCATTTCTCTAGTGTTTTAATCTGAATTCTTCGTCCTGAAAAGAATAACATTTGCTGTATATCTTGATTTTATTTTCGTGAAATAATATAAGTTAATAATATTTTTAATATAATGTGGACTACAGCATTAGTGAGACAAGTGTACTAATTGTATATTTGTTTTTATCACAGTTGAGCGAAGATCTAATTATCAGTTCCTGGTGTCCACATTCAGAAGTAATAGTGATAATCAATTACACTGGGTAACACACATTTTGATGCCAGCGATTTTTTTAGGTAATTTTGGGGTGCAAAATCTAAAATAGGCATCAGATTTGGTCTATCAGATCTAGTTTTTGAGATAAACTATATTGACTTCTTTTATAATAAAATCATCTTATTTTTAACTTATGTACATTTCATTTTATTACTATTACTATTTGCTCCAACTACCAGTTAAAAATACAAAGTAAGGTATTTATTTCATATAGTATATAAATATACTTTCATAACTTTTCATTTATTTTTTTTCTTTTATACAACTTTCTAGCATGGAGTTTATCGGGACAGTCTCCAATAGTAGTCAGCCATCATGTGGCTATCCCATCTTTCTTGATATCGATTTTCCATAGTTGTAATGTCCTATTGGAATCTATCCCCTTGTTCTTCAATAAAATCACATAGGTTGTCTGAAAACCAATCTAAGTGGTTGTAGAGGTAGTGAACTCATGTTATAACTGAGAATGTTAAAGTTGGAAAGCATGTTTTCCACTAATTCTATGTAATTTTCTGCCTTATAATTTCCAATAAAATATTTTACAACTTGAACGAATGAACACCAAGCGTTAGATCTAAACTCATTCATTGATGCGGTAGATTGTAGATCTTTAATAAACTGCCTTATCTGAGGACTATCAAATATTCCGGCTTTCAGTTTTTTTGTGCTAATCCCAGGAAGTTTTCATGTCAAGTAGCCAAAACAAAGTCCATCTCGATTTAAAGGCTTCATAAGCCCCAACTTAATATGCAAAGGTGGAAATATGATTTTCTCTCTCGCAACCAAAGATTTGTTGATTAAGTTTGACAAGTTTTATTAATAAGTGGACGCCAAAATAAGCCAGATTAGCCCTTTTCACAAAGTCAGAAATAGGTTTTCTACTTTCTGTCAAAATTTATTCGCCACATACATAACAAAAAACGTCTGAATGATTCACACAGCTACGTTTGCTGTAGATGCCATGGTTTTAATTCAATGGTTTATTAATAAATAACGCCGAAATATTACACAAAATGATAAAAAACTGAATCGGGATAGGCAGGGGTAATATGAGCGACTTATTAATTAGTTTGTGGTGGGGGTTACCGAGATATAGGAATGTCGAGTTCTACGGTCATGGGTAATAACAAGTAATTGAAACTGACTAATTAGATTTTAATTTTAGAAACGAAATTTCAATTTTGGGCTCAAATAATATCATTATTAAATTATTTTTTCCTTTTATCAGAACTAAAATCAATTAGCCTGTATCTCAAAAACTAGAGCTGATACGAAAAAAAGCCAAGTATTTTTGGAATCAGCACATCAAAAATATTCAAAATCAGTGTTTACTTTTCCGGCACCAAAAAAAAAATCAGAAATAAATTCTCTTTAAGTACATATATGTGTTCGTTGATATAATATTTCAATACTTCCAGCAATTACGATGTATAGACAATTTTTTTGATATTTATTTTAACAAAATTGTCTAAACACCGCAAAACAATATTTTATATCATTGAAATGAACGGGTAAATTTATAACGAAAGCTATGTTAGAAATATTGAATATGTGTTGCCTTGTGTTTTATTTTAATCTTTACCGGTACCGGGAATAATACCCGACGTCTCCGAAACTTTTATGAAATCAAATACATTTTGGAAGCGCCGTGTATAGATCCCGCTCCCTCTCATATGCTAAGCAAGCGCTTTACCACATTTCAATCCCCATGTAAGACTGCGGTGATACATTGTCATTTTTGTACATTATTTTGATTTTTTGTATTAGAATTAAATTCCTTTATATTTTATTATTTACACATACATTCATAGGATTCAATTTTAATACTACTTAATATTGAATTTCATTTGAAAAATTTATACCTGAAGAACTTTGTAACTAGCCTTATTATTAAAGAGCTTAAAATATATGGAATGCTTATGGACTGTAAATAAAATTCAGACGTTTTTTGAAGAGACTAAAATAAAATATTATATGGAGTGAGTATTATGTTCTTAGCCGATTTTAATAATGGCAATGCTGTAACTATTAAAGGTGATCGCTATCGTCACATGTTGGAAAACTTATTGGTCGCCAAATTATGTCGATTAGGCCTGTAACACATGTTATTTTAAAAGGACGGTGACACCTCAGACATATCCCGAGCTACGCTTGAAATTTTGCGAGAATTTTTTCCCGGCCGCATAATGTCAAAAAGTGGTGATATTGACTGGCCTCCTCGATCACCTGATTTGACGGCTCCCGATCATTTTCTGTGAGGAAAGGTCTACGCCAATAAGTCAATAACAATTTCGATGCTTCAGGATAATATTCGAAGTGAAATTGCTGAAATAACACGCGAATTGTGCGAGAATGTTATGAAAAATATGGTTAAAAGAGCACGTATTTGTGCCGCTGCCAGAAACGGGCAATTATCTGATCTCATATTTAATACATAATTGTATTAAATCAAATAATTGAAAAATAAAAACAAAATTTAAATATTATCTTTTATTTCCTTGTTATTCAAATACATAATGTTCACCCTGTACAATGATGGTGAGGCGGACTGAACCAGAAAAACATATTAGACATGTAACGAGTTTTTTTGTTTTGTTTTGAAAATGTATTGCTGAATTATTTAATAAAAAGGTTCATTATTAATCGAAAGAAATATTTCTTCAATATCATAAGTAAATTTTTTGAATTCGAAATATATTTCTAAATAAAAATGTATAATTTCTTCAATGGTGGTGAGAAGTTGGCGAGACCGCTCTCGGAGACAGTCGCCATTTACTCGTCACTCGTAATTTGAACCGAATGTTTCTGGTGCTGTCAAGTTCTCACGATGATAATTCCAGTTGAATAGTGACGGGACGTGACCGCTTCGGTTTACGATTGCTCAGAAGGCGGTGACGCTTCGGCGCCTTAATGGATTGACACATTAGAACGAGACTTTAACACTCCCTTTTACAACGGGTGCTTTCGAGGAGTCAACATTAATGATTTGCTCGGATAAAACGACTCGACGGCAATGGCCTGGTAGCACAGGGGTTGATCGCTTTCAGTGCTCATGGGACGAAACCGTCGTTTCATTTTCTATACTTCAACATTTTCACATTACGATTTGTCTGTTTACACTGAAAACTAATTAAGGGTGTACTTTTATTTTACCAGTTTGAAATTTTACACGAATTACTTACGCTTTTAAGATGGAGCTAATAGTTAAACTTCTAATAAATGTCACTTAAATACTAAATGACGTTATTTGTTACGTAAATCATGCAAGAGAGGAAGTTTTGAACGGAATGAGACGGCAATAAAAATATTTATTTTATCTCATTCGAGAAGTGTCAAAAATAACTCATATCTTGAGTAATATTATGGTATGAAATAAAATGTGGGTTGTCATTTGAATTAATCCATCAAAAATAAAATAATTTATTGAAGTACATAATTCATATATATGAATACGTTTTAAAATTAGTCAAAGTACCTTTGCAATGTTTAGAAATCAGTCAAAGTACTTTTCATCAGTTACATAATGTTCTTCATTCAAAATTATTATGACAGCTTCAATTTATTATTTTGTTTATAGAGATCGATTTAAATATACCACGTTGCCATTTTGTGAGCTTTTTGTTTCACAATTACGTAGTATTTTATTTAAAATACAATGGTGTTATATATATACGAAATAAACATACAAAATAATGTTTATAAATTATTTACTTTGTTCAAGAAAACTTAAAATCAGTGTAAAATCACCTAATTTACGGATTTGCAACTTATTTTGTGAATAAATATAATATTACTTCATATTATAGCTCAAATGTGCGTGAAAATATATCTTATCGACGAATTTAACCAAAAATTAAGGAAATAACAGATTACACGTCCGCTATAGCTGAATCGAGCGATGTAATGACAAATAAATAAAAAAATATATACATTAATAGAATCGATACAAATATCATTTAGTAAGAAATTATTGTATTTTTGACAAAAATATGGTTTTAAATAGTATCGGAAGCCTCAAAGCGTGCAAGTAATTGATTCTGCAAAATTGATCAATGCAAATTTAAAAGTTTATAACTATTAATTTTCAACATTTTGTTCATTTATCTTAGTTCAGATTTGTCTCCATAATCTTGGCTTCAAGATATATTTCGTACATGCAAGAATTTTCCATATTAAGTCAATTTTGTGACACACTTAAAATGAATTTAATGGTCGCGGTTTTTCTTATAATGCTTGTATTGTCTTAATTATTGCAAATAACATTCAGTTTATTAGGTTTAATAACTATCTAAATAATAGTCTAATTAAGTGTAAAAATCTAATATAAATGATTAATTAAAGCAGACATTTTTGTAAAAAAAACTCTAAAAGATAAATTATTATTGAAAGGGAACCCTTTGTTAAGTTTTAATTTTAATAATCAATTTTATATTTGCAATTAAGTCGAATATTCTAAATAAATCTATAACCAAACTCGTACGGGACCATCAACGTCAGCAGCAACGCCAGAACATATGGCTCAAGTTCGACGTGAAATTATGTGCAATCCGCGTAAATCGATAAGGAATATTACAGCCTTTACTGGAATAAAAAAATCAATAGTGCATGTTATTTTGAAAAAGAAACTACAGATTTACCCATACAAACTGAAAATCGTGCAGTTTCTTAACAAAAATGACTATTCTTTACGTGAATCTTAGCGAGAACGATTCTGGAACGTTTTGAAACAGCACGAACGCTTGAAAACATATTGTTTACTTTTTACACATTTTCATACCGATGGCTATGTTAATAAATAGAACATGAGATACTGGTGCCCCGACAACCAAAGGGAACGCCATCAAAAACGTTTCCATTGTCCAAAAACGACAGTGTGGTGTGCAATTTCTGCCCGAGGGATAATTGGCCCTTATTTTTTTAACCAGCGAGTGAGTCACTGCTAACGTGTATTACCGAATGATCGACGAGTTTTTGTTACCGCAACTGCAGTTGTTTCCTGGTTTCAACAACACAACACAATTTCAGCAAGACGGGGCCACTCCACACACAGCTAGAGTTTTAATGGAAAATCTGAGGGGAATTTTTCCCAGTAAATTAATCAGCAAGTACGGAGACATACCCTGGGCACCTCGGTCACCGGACCTTACACCGTGCGACTTTTTTTGTGGGGATAGCTTAAGTCGAGAGTTTACAGTAACAATCTTCGAACAATTCAGGCTCTACAAGAAAATATCCGCCGTGAAGTTACTGCCATTTAAGCAACGCTCTGCTCTCGCGTGTTCGCAAATTTAAGAGTCCGATTACAAGAGTGTCTTGAGTAACAATATTGTTTATAAAACGTAAAATCTGCATCAATAAACTTAATTTTGTGTAAATAAAATATGAGAATAACATTGTAGTTTTTTTTTTACTTAATATTAAACTTGAAAATTTTCCGCTGGACACCGTTTATTACACTTTTCAAATTAATACATCTATCGTTCCATTATTTGAAAGCCATCTACGTTGTTTTTACGGAACCTCATATACCTTTTGAGTAAACTGATAGGAGACGCCAGCATTAACAAAACATTTTTATTAAATTCTGTATTGGAAGAGATCCAGGTTCAAATTCCGGTAGCAACAATAATATTTATAGATAAATTGATTTTATATATTTCTGTATTATGTTTTTCTAATTAATGCATTTCATTTATATTTAAAATATCACACACCTATGTTCTGAATAATTTTAACTTCACAATAAGAATGTGTTCTTCTTAATAATAAAATATACTAGCAGAAAAGTAATCGGCGACAGCCGACTTGATGCTAGGCCCTGCAGACGGTTATTGTGACCGCTTCTCGGCTGATTCTTTGAAATATGGGGCCAAGGTTTCCGTACAATCTATATTTCAATGTGAAAATCCCTTATTCTGTTACTTTAAGGCACCGTGTAGTGTAAATTTTTTTTAGTAAAATGATACATGCTGTATACATATGTACCTCACCTCTACTTAAGCTATCTTAAATTGATTTCGTCCGAATGTTATTAAAACCATAAACATGAAGGACATATTAAATTTAACGAAATTAAATAATATAGACAAGTAAAAAAAAAATCTAAAGTCTTAAGGGAATACCATATATTAATCAGTGACATCTATTGCATAATGCGAAAATATTGTAAATCAATATTAATATTCATAATTATTTTTTGCTAATCTGTACTGCCATTTAGCGGATTTGTAAAGAAAATAATATTAATATTTATTTTATATATAATATTATTTTTATTACATATTTATAATGAAAAAAAATAATTCTTAGTGGCCAATGATACTAACATATCCAGATCTAGATACATTATTGTATTCACGCATCTTTGAATGCGCTTTTCAGCTAGTATTAAATTATTTTAGGTATATTATTAAAATGCCTGACAACATTTCCATTTTCTGTCATTGTTCAGTATATTTATAAAAGCACTTAATATGTCAGAATAAAATACTTGTTTATATTTTTTAATAGGAATTTAAAAATACTTAAATAAGTCTTGTACTTTCGTACTCGGAATACATGTCATATTAATATTCCTGTTATTCTCAAAATTACTATCTGTTTGTGCTACGAAAATAGAACTAATTTAATATGTTTCAGAACGCAGCTCAAACCACCGACCCCGGTCTGCAGGCGACTGTTTTACTGATATACTGCGACTGTCTTACCGCAAGTATTTATTCTATTTTCAACATTATTGCAATAAAGAAATATAAATTTGTTAATTTACCTACCGATCGGTTCCCTGCATAAAATTTTTTCCAAGCAATGACTTTTTTAATTCAAATTCTTGTTCTCTAGATTCATAAATGCAATACTTATAAATTCATAAAATTCTGTTAGCATATTTGAGATGAATCGAAGACTTGGGTGCAGTAAGAGGTTTAGGGATTATACGCTGTTTTAGCAAAACATGTTTATCTTCTGCGTAACAATTTTTTTTTTAAATGATAACAGATGGCAGCATACGAAGGAATATTGTGATAAAGTTATAGGCTATTTTAAATTATAAATGGTTTTAAATATTTTAAGTGGTAGTTGCAATAATGTATCAATAAATAAAGAATTTTGGGAGCAAAAGAAATGTCGATGGGTTAAGAACTATTATTAATTTCGGGACGCAATCTGATGTTGATGATCAAAAAATATATTGATGATAGTAATTAGATTTACATTATTTGACACAAAACAACGTATTTCATACTTATTATGTCCAGTTTATAATTGTTTTAAGTCAATAAATGGTTTTTTAATTTTCCTTACAAAAACCATTGAATTTAAATTAACGCCAAATATTAAGTTTTATTAAAAAATTTAAATGTCTGATATAGACAATCATAATTGTTACATGATTTTTGATTAACGTTATTGTAACAATGATCGGTAAGTGCTATTTAACGATTCGCAGTCTTGGTTCTAGTTCACCTGTGATTGCTCACCCTTGCAATTGCTTACACAATTACGAATACTTACAGTTACTAATCATCATTATAATTGAGCACCAATCACATCATTAGTCACAATCACAGTTACAATCGTCACTATTCAGATATATTAATATAATATATAATAAATAAATAAAGCGTTGGAAGATTATTAAATTTATTTGTAAAATCTTTAAAGGCTGCTATCTCAGAATTGTTATGCTAATCATGTCTTCAAATACTATTTTTTCCAGTGTTATAATTTTCACAATGGATAATTATAGTTTTTATCATTCTGTAAAAATGCTGTAAATTCTTTACTCGACAATTAAATAACCATTTAATCCGTACACAAAAAATATTCAAAGTAGACATTGTTATTGTCTCGGAGACGGTGAATTGTTCCGCCGGCTGAGCAGACGAGGAAGCTCAAACAAGGCGCGAGACCTCCACAGTGACACAATCACATTCGTGGAAGTTTGTCTCATTAAGCATCGGCAGAGGAAATGAAGTGTCAAAGCTTTTGGCACAGAAGTCGGTAGCTTTTATTCCCGCTTCATAATACTGGCAGCTTTCACAGACTCGCCTCTTAAATTACAAGATTTTAATTTCAGATGTGGTGAGCTGGAATAATTTTGGTCACCTAATATCGAGACTGAAATAGATTCAAACAAATTGGGATTTTTAACCGGCTGAAGAGGGCATGGTATACTTTAATTTTTTGTTCGTATCTGAAATATATATTAAACACTAATTAAATGTATTAATTATAAAAATATACATATGAAATCAATTTTATCAAAAAATATTGTTGTTGCGCTACAGGGATTCGAACCTGGATCTCTTTCTAAACCGGGGAAGGTGCATTATCCAACTATTCTATAGCGACAGTACTTTTGACGACAAATTTAGTAACCTATATGTTACACTTTTTCAAATGAATACATCTATCGTTCTATTATTTGAAAGCCATCTACTTTGTTTTTACGGAATCTCAAATACCTTTGAGTTAACCGATAGTAGACCTATTTTCTGGATAATTACAATTTCATAATAAGAATGTGTTTTTCTTAATAATATATAAGTTATATTAATGTATCCAAAATTTTATAAAAAATATTGTTCATTCTGACGTCCACTATCGGTTTACTCAAAGGTATTGGATATTCCGTAAAAACAAAGTGGATGACTTTCAAATAATAGAACGATAGATGTATTCATTTGAAAAAGTATAACATATAGGTTCGAAAATTTATCGTCAAAAGTACTGTCGCTAGTTGGACAATGCACCTTCCCCGGTTTGGAAAAAAATCCAGGTTCGAATCCCGGTAGCGCAACAACAATATTTTTTGATAAAATTGATTTCATATGTATATTTTTCTAATAAATATATTTAATTAGTGTTTAAAATATCACAAACCTATGTTCTGAATAATTACAACTTCATAATAAGAATGTGTTCTCCTTAATAATTAAATACATATGGACAAGTAATTTTTTTTCAAGATTTATAAAATCATAAATTTTAATTTAGTAGTACTTAAAAATATTAAGTTTATTTTTGTGTGGAAATAAATTAAATGTGAATATGAAAAATCTTTTTAATGATTAAAAATACTACGAAAATGTATTTTATTCTGAATTCTATATAAAACTCAGACATGCATGAAACAGCAGATTTATCATCAACGAAGGAATGATGGTAAGTACCGATGTATACAAAAAAAAATACTGAAGAACAATAAAATATTTATGTCTAAGTAAGTAAATATATTTCCAGCCAATATAAAAATATATCACTCGTTTAACTAGAGTAATAGCGAATTCGCTAAAAATATTAGGTACTACTAAAAAGATAAATTTTATCAAACATCTATCTTTATGGTAAATGAAACAAATTTATTTTTATGCGTAGATATGTAAATCAATAAATTGAATATATATAAATGTCCAATGCTATTTTGTAAGTTAATTTTAAAAGAAACTTGCATCCTAGAAAACTATCAATTGCCTTTGAAATACGATAGATAGTGCTATGTATCTTTCTGGTATTTTACTTAATAATAGGAATGTTTTAAAAAAAATAAAAAATAAATATGACTCAACTTTAACCTCCTGAAAAATATAAGTTTATGTTATTTTACTATAATTAATCGCTGAGGTTCAAATTATGGAAAAGCTAACTGATGCGACATTTATATTTTTATTGAAGCAGCATGATTAAGAAGTATGTGATGTTCAATTATATATTTAAAAAGTAGTTTTATATTACGCAAGGCGAAGTCATGAAGTCAAATAAATTTTATAGGTATATTTATATAATTTTATTTTTTAATAGATCAACCACAACGTCCTAGAAGTATAGTGGGTATTACCTATATATATATATATGTGACTACTCACTACAGCCTATAGATACTACGAGTACAGTGGGTATTACATAGTATCTATAGGCTATAATGAATAGTCACATAGTTTAATATATGTTTTACAGATAAATAAAAATATTTTAAGATATATTTCAAGAGCAAGTTCCAAGAAACTATTTTGATCAAAGATTATTTACCTTTAAAGTTTCCAGAATATACAATCAAATTGGAAATAATATTAGATCTTTAAATGACATTAAGGTTTTTAAAAGAGATGTTTCAAATTGGTTGTTGAAATTAGGTAGAACATATGCTGAGAGTAAACTGTTTTATATTATGAAATAATTCTTATAACTGCATTTTGTGTCTTATACTGACTGAATTATAGCTTTGATTTTACATATTTTTCTTTACCTTGTATGTGCTTACATTCTTTTACATATCGTATTGCACATCGGTATTATTTCGTATATTTTATATATTTTCACGTTTACTTGCTCTGTATGTTTCGTTTTCTATTTGATTGTGTTTTGCCTTCAATGAGATATTTGGTTTTCGGAAATATAATTTGTTTGCCAATTTGCCCTAAAACAGACTTGCCTAATTGGGCAATGCATTTTAAAATCTGTGTAAAATATATGTAACAAACTGTATTTTTATTTTAGCTGTACAATGTTTCTAATATGTTATTTGTATCTAAATATTACAAAACCTCTATATTTTAAATATTATCCTGTACAAAATATATAATATTACAAAATATAATCAAATTTAAACCAATCTTTGTTAATGTATGATGTAAGCAGTAATTAATCTACCCTAAAATGAAAAGCACCTCTGTCCCGTTCCACAATACTGGTGATTGAGAAACAATGTACTTCAGAATTAAGCTGAGTTACTCGAAAAGCTTTGGTCAACGTTGAAAAGTTGAGGATCGCATTAGTAAGTTTAGCGATGGTCCGGAGTGCTGGCGTAAAGCGTAGAACTGTACTTTAACCTTTCTTGGAAGGGATTAAAAAATGATGGTACTAGTATTGTTTCGTACCTCCTATTATTTTATTCATTATTTTTATATATGTATATTATTTCCATTATTTATAAATAAAAAAATCTGTAAGTGCAATAGGCACTTATGAGCATATTAAGATGGTGTATAATAAATCATTTTAAATTGTAGGAGTTGACTGTAGATGTTGTTGTTTATCTGCATTTGGAGAGATCAATGGGAGACTTCTAAACTTTTAAAAAGTAAATGGTTTGCGGAAATTCAGCCAGAGATTCCTACTAGACCCTGGTTTTCCAAAACGAAATTAAATAAGTTTGAAACTTCCTCGATCTGCCGTATGAGGATCGGCCATTGTTGTATCAATTCTCACTTGTTTAAAACCCGCATTCGGGACTCTCTTATGTGTGAATGTCAACTAGAAGAGGAAAATTTAAATCATGTTTTTTTAGGATGCCCTATCAATGACCAGTATCCAAATTTAATCCAAGATCTTTCTAACAACAAAATTACGCCAATAAACGCCAATGAAATAAACCTGTAAAAATTAAATGTATCCAAAAGAAACTTCACATTAAATAAAATTACTCGGTAATGGCAAGAACACTCCATAGGGGTGAAACGCCAATTTATAAAAAAATATGATTGACTCGTGATTGTGTTTGAAGGTTGCTGTGAGACAGAATCTCGTAACATCTTCTAGTCTCACGCGTATTGTTTGTATGTCGCAGTGTAGTATAACTAGAGCAAGGTATTTAATGAAAGAGCACTTACAAAATTTCGTTTATTGATGTGATGAATTATACAGTTAGATGCGTGAGGAACTCTGGAGTGGCTCGCTCGAGATGATGTTGAATGGAGATGTCTATGAGTGGACGGTCTACAGAAGTGTCTATCATTGATTCATACTGTTTTATTGCGTCTGCTAATTGGTCGTTATTGTTTGAGCCCTATATTATTATGAAGTGAGTCCTTACACGGTCGTGTCTATGGGCGCGTACAGGGTCACCACAAAATAAATTCATATAAATCACTTATCGAAAACATATAGACATCTTGACGCCATCTAGCAGATTTTTGAGGAATATTCTAAATAAAAGAATGGTCTTTTCCAATGGAAAAAAATAGAAGTTGCACTTATCAAATTTGGCGAATTTATTACGGGGCATTACAACTCTACTGCAACAAATTTGGCAAACAGATATTTTCTATGTACCTTTCCAAGTGATTTATCTAAATTTATTTAAATTATCACGGAACTGTGTTTTGATAAACAGTAACTTCACCAATAAATATATACATTATTTATTATATACTAAAACACATATATTGTACTTACTAAAACAGTGTAATATATCGGACATATGCATATCCCTGCATAAAATATGCTTAATGGCAGGTTCTTTCACTTTAACAATTAAAAACATAATTTTTTTAAAACATAATACAAATACACTTTATTGATTTGTACTTTATTTCAAACATGTACATATATCAAGTAACCCTTTATATACTGGCAAAGTACACCATTTTCACGATATCATATGTAGTTTAGGATTTGATTCTATATTTGATGTAGTGTCTAATGTGACAAAAAATTGAACGACCGCACGCATAATAACATATTTCCACAGGTTCCAGCCGTTAATTATATTCTATATTAAAAAATATTGTTTAATTAATTACCATCAAATATATTCTATATTAATTCATAATAATATTACACTTCCCCATCTACATCTATGACTTTCTGGATGTGACTTCAGCAGTGTCATTATGGCTGTATAGTGGTTGATTAAACGGCCAGGTCTGTGAGATGCGAACATTGCAAAAACAAACGCCCGGGAGTAGAATCTCTATCTCTGAAAATGTGTTAAGAAAAAAATTTCATAAATATGTCTTCTATGAATAAGAACTATTAAATTATACGCTTGTCACAATTGAAGCTTACACCATGTAGCATTTATGTTCTGTTGTATAGGGCTAGAGTCGTATTTTGGCTGCTGCAGGCATATTTAACTCACTTTATTATTTCTCACACATTAAAAACTGGTTTATGCTATCTTATTGGTTTAGACGTAATATATTATTATTGGGATATGAACAGATAATATTCAAGTTTTAACTAACTATGGTATTGCGTCCGTCATGCGCTGAACGCACCCAGCAACACGAGAGCATGCACAGAGACCGCGAGCGTGTTTGCGCACGACCCCATCTCATTCTCTTCTCGGCACCGACTAGACAGAGTGAATAGAGCGACACACTCTTCTGTCCTTACATAAATCACTTTCCTCATCCACATGTATACATCACATCATATTCAATTGTTGAGGTTTTTTAACAGGAACAGGATCTTCTAGTATGAAATTTAATACCAAAACTCTATTATGCATCGCTAGTCTTGTTTCAACTAACAAGTTTCCATTATCAATGACTGCATTTAAAATACGAAAATTGAGGACCACGAAGATATCACCAATTATCGCTTTTCCAAAATAGATATGCGATCGTTTCCATATTAATTAATTAATATAGGTTAAATATATTTAACGATTCGCACAATAACCAATGCTGGATGTGATTAAATGCCCAAAACTTGTCCATTAAAGAACCTGTCGAGATTTTTCGGCCGAGGGCAACTTGAGCCGTTGGTCCGCCACCGCCCCAACCGCGAAGAGGAAAGTAGTTGATCAAAGATTTGAGCAGCACTCGGAGTAGTTCTAGGTGTGGTCAGCCGCAGACAGTTGTTGTGTTGGGCTGGGGTATGAGGGAAGGAATGGGGCTCCGTGTGGTCCAACTTTCGGCGAAGATTTACTAAGTTGTTTCGGCGAAATACGGCATCGATGAGTATCGGCCGGGGTGGGGAGCGGATCTGAGTGCAAGATGAGAGGGGATTAAATAAATTAATGATCATGGATACTCTCATCTAACCGGCGAAATAATAGATACACATAATCCATTAAGATGTTCAGTAAAGATATATTTATTAATCTATTGTACATTTTTCTTTACAGTTATTTCTCAGGCTGATAAGATATTAAAGATTCTCTCTGTAACTAATAACCCTGAAATAGAAAAACGCAAGTTAATTATTTAGGGAATTTTTGTCAAAAAAATATCGTAAACGGAATAAATCTATAAATGTAAAATTGAATGTATGTTTGTCGGTTTTCTGTATAATTATACAGTCTTTGACTGATCAAAACAAAATTATGCGTAGTAATTTTTTAGAATCCTAAATAAACATAGGCATCTTCTGCCTCATCCCTTCCTCCTTGACCACCCCATCCCCACATTATATTGAATTCCAACAATTTTTCTTGGTTTACTCTTTAGGATACTGCGCAAAACGTAGTCGCCCCTTCCTTTACTTCCCCCTGAACAAAATACATGTGTGTAATATGCAAGTCATCTGTTCCAAATTTTACTCAGTTACACACTAGAACCTTGATATAAACATAGACATTTTCAATACTCCAGTTACCTCAATTAAATTTTAATTCAGCACATAAACTTAAATGGCCTCTTTTTTATTTTAATCACACAGATTTTATTCCCTATCCCATTTACCTTTCTTCTCGCCCTTCCATTCCCCTGGAATATTTTCTTCTTCATAACTTTTATCTCTCCTCTGTTAATATTTTTATATTCTTATTTTCAACCTTTTTTCTCACCTTTTTCTGCATTAGAGACGAAAGTACATTATAGTTCTTTAAAAAATAGCCTCAATTACAGAGAAAACACGTAACTGGTTAAATTATTGTTTCGCTTTCATTTTTATTTTTATTTATACACAAAAACTGTTTTCCTAATAAAATAAAAGAAAATAGCCACCTACCTTCATGGATATCTCACCCTCACCTTATCTGGGCCAATGTTGCATACATAGTTATTCTTTAGGGCCTGTGCATTCACAAAGGCACCCCTCGCCCTCTAACCATCCTTTTAAAATTATAATTAAATCTGAATTTCGAACAACGTTGAGCACTGAGAGTTAGTACATTATATAATTTCAGTAGTTAAACCCTTAGATGGATAAAGACGTATACCTAATAATTGAGAACAATTAAATTCAAAAACTCGGATTCACATATTTCTTTTTCACGGATTATTTCTATAATCGGAACCTATATACATATCTTGAATTTTATTAGCAAAAACCTAAAATGCATTGATGTGTCTAAAATTTTCTTATATTATTTTTCGTATATTAACGAAATCTATTTGTTACATAATATATGAAATTTTATATGATAGATTTTTTTTTTCTGCCTAGCCTCATATCATATAAATATAATCATATAAGTATATAAAGTCCAATTTACTCAGAACTGATTTATAATTAATGCTTCCGTCCTTTTACATACAGCGGTTCAGTTACAAAAAAAATAGTACACCTTTCATATATTTTAGAAGGGCAGATTATATTTTAATTATAAGAAGACCTTGAATAATCAGATATTTAAAAAAAAATCTGAATTTGAAATTTCAAACCAATTATTGTGTTAAATTGTTCAATTATTAATCTATTATATATCTTTGCTTCAGGCCCTAAATCATATACCAAAAAATAGTCTAGTCGCTCGAAATTCTATGACTTTTAATTTTTTGTATACAGTATATAATTTGTATAAATATTTTAATTAATCGAATTAATACGATTTTTTTAAATGCTTATATCTCGAACGTGGTTGAGATAAGGCTCATATCTCTTGAACATTTACGACTCGTAATTTAGTCAGGTATCCAGCCATAAAGTATTGTGGACTAGGTCTGTTATACCCTGTATATATCTGTGTATGTATTTTATATTTTGAAGCTGTAAAAATACAATGTGTAGATACATTTTTTATTTTTATATTCTTTTTTTGTTTTTATTTTTAATTAAAACTAGATCCACAAAACACCTTGCCAGACGTTCGTCTGAAGGTACATTCATATCCATTTTATTACACATAATCAAAACATAATAACTATTCAGTGGCACAGTTTAAACAATTCATTTCATGCTTACAAATAAGACGAGTTATTGTCGATAAGCCGATTTTTTATCATTTCTTCCTAATTGGGAGAAAACGTACTCTTTTATAAAAATCCAAGTAGTTTATTTTTAGTGTAGAAACATATTACGATAATATTTTATTTTTTATTTTTTGCGGTATATGTATATTTTTTATAATAATTTTACATAATTATATTAGATTGATAAGAAAATAATAGCAGTTTTTGTATTCTTAATTCTTATCTTAATTTTTTTCAATGCAAGTGTCATTTAATGTCATAATGTATCATGGTGTTCATACTTATATATTTTTATTTGATTTGTGTGTATTTTGGTAACATTGACATTGGTATTAATATTAATTTTGATTCAAATCGGGCTGTTGAATTAAAGAAAAGAATAAAATCATTTTTCGTATGAGTTCAACCGGGTGGTTAAGCAGGAGAAACTGCTAGTTAACTAATTGTTGTTTTTTGTATGGGTACTATTGAAAAACATACGGTATAATGGTGGTTCCAAAAATTTTGTGTTGGGGACAAGAGTTATGAAGATGAATAAGAGCGTGGACATCCTTCTTCGACCAGACGACCAGGCGACTGATTTGGAAACGTGGTTCTGATTCAACTAACAAATGAAGGCGTTGATTGAATCAGAAACACGCAAAATTATTTGAGAACTTGCACAAAAGATAGACGTCAGTCGTACAATCATTTTGGATCACTTTAAACAACTATGAAAATCAAAAAAAAATTAAACTAATTATGATAAGTAAACTATGCTATGGAAAGTAAACTAGGCTATGAAAAGTAAACTACGCTATGGAAAGTAAACTAGGCTATGAAAAGTAAACTAGGCTATGAAAAGTAAACTAGGCTGTTCTACGCTGTGGATGGTTATTGGACTATGAAACATTGTGAGGATAGGTCAGCAGACATCTCGCCAACAAATTATCAATTGTTTAAGCATTTCGCCAACTTTTTACAGGAAACGGTATCAACAACCAGCTGCTTCCGAACGTGCACTTTGAGATTTCATCAACTACAGAATTTTAGACTACCGAAATAAATATACTTGTATAATTGGCAACAATGTGTCTATGCTTGTGGTGCTTCTTTCGATTAATAAAGTTTATTTTAAGCTGAGAAAAATGTATTTGAATTTGAAGGTTATAAACCGAAATTATTTGTCCAACCAACCACGTAAATTAAACACGTTTCATACATATTCCGCTAACCTTTTGTAAACAGCATTCGAAACACAGTATCACAGTGTGAATAAAAAATGATAATAAAAGAAGCTTAATTACAAAATTAACAGAAATTATTTTAAATAGTAAAGAATATAGGTAATTGAAAAAGAGAAAAATACAAGTACAAAATTTTGTGCCGAAACATCAATTTAGTTTCGGCCGAAACCGATTGTTCGAATTTTTATGATTGAATTAAAAAGAGTAAATTATGGTGTTATAACAGTTCAACCTACATCAATCGACTGTTAAAAATATATAAATAATAAAGTAGGAATATTAATAATATAAATCCATTCATCAATTTCTGACACTAAAAATAAAGAAGATGCAGGTATATTTATTACAATTTGGCACTACAGTTTATTCATGGAATGGTTAAGATGGCATAGAATTGCCTTAGCATGCGAGTGGTATTGCAATCGATACTCGATATCTCCAAAAACTTTTTGGAGCACTGTAAAAATGAAATTGAAACATACGTTAAATGGGAGAGTATATGAATTTACGAAAATTTTATTTATAAGACAGTTTTCGTGATAAATTTTATTGAAATATTGGTTCTAATGGTATAATACTATTATAAAATGTCATCATCTTTTACATATGTTTTGTTTAATAGAATATGATTGTATAGCAACACCTTTTTTAGTACTGTGAATTATTTAAATAAACGATAATAAAATAATAACACTGTAGAGGCTCTTATTACCTGGCCCGCCTAAAGCAACCACTTCTATCATTGCTGCCTTCTCGGACGAACTCCAGTGAGCAACTCTAGTCACTGACTTTATTCTGTAATTTAACTTCGATGTATTTGTGCATCGAGCTACAATACAACAATTGTAAGTCGATATTTTATTTAACACACCTGCTTTAGCCTCTGCTGATACGTATACACTGTGCCATCAAATACGCGCAGTGAGATCTGGGGAGTTTGGGGCCCTCAGTCCCACCTGAAAGCAAATCCTTTTGATTTATCTACACAGCTCTTTAATCAACTAAATAACACTTCCGAACGGATGAGCCCAGAAACACATTCACTCCTTACGGGTAAATCATAGCAAATACATATCCATCATCTCATACTGGTAACCCGCAACGTAAATTAAACCATGACCCCAAAAAAATATTAACATAATTCTAATGTTTAATCTTACCAAAAAAAATTATCAGGTCCACTTTAATTTGCATAAAATTAAAAATAAATTATATTTTTATTAAGGAGAACACATTCTTATTGTGAAGTTGTAATTATTCAGAACATAGGTCTGTGATTTTTTAAATACTAATTTAATGTATTAATTATAAAAACTATAGGGTTGGGTGGGTATGAAATGACAGAACAAATTATAGGATAACGTGACTAAAGAGCTTTTGTTATACAATACTTAATATGTGTTAAATAAGTTAAATCTGAGACTCATTTAATATTATATTTCACAAAAATAAGATAACACACGCTTTGAAAGAATGAGAGAATCCTAAATATACCTAACAAACCAAGCTTTTTGTGGATTCTGAGATTACATTCTCTTTATATTAATTTGCGCGATAAGCTTCATTATGTTGCAGCAGGAGCTCCCTAACACAACTATAGTATTCCCAAGATTAGAAGCAGCCAGCAACATCTAAAATTATTCCGATTTAAAAGTCTCTGAATTTGTATGCCTGGCGCGCCACGTGGTTCTGGCGAACAAATAATATACAGCGATGCAAAGAGCATCCAAAATCATACGAGTAGTGTCTTCTGTAGAGATTCTCAAAGATATTTTACAATATCGAATATAAAATATTTCAAAAGTTCTTACATAAATATTTTAAATATTTTTTAATTTAATTTTACTATTTGGCGTTTTTTAAATTGATTATATTGCATGATAAAGTTTCTTGATTGATAATAAATATAAAAGTTTAGATTATTGTGAAAATGTATAACATCAAATTTAATGATCGAGAACTGATGAACTTCTTTCAAAGCGTCGTTTGTTAATTATTAAAGTAGGGTTGGGTGGGGATGTAAGTGCCACGAGAAGAAAGTTCCATTGCAAATATCTCGTAAACGTTACATGTGAATGAGCATGTGAACACCAGGTGATGTAGTGATATCGCCTCTGCCTCGCTTCGCTCTTCGTTAGTCAAGTAAATGTGCTAGTCGAAGGTGCACGCGTCTATACTTTGTTTTTATAGTTGGCGAGTTTAATATCAAAATTGCACAATTTTTGGTTTTGTGACTACATTTTTTTCTACTGTGTATGACAAGTACGGTTCCTATTCACTTATATATTTATTTATAAATGTAGAGTGCATATTTAGTCATATAGATTGTTTTTGTTTTATAATTTGATATTTGATTCGATATTTCGGTATGGGGTTAAAAGTGCCGCGGTGGCATTTTCTACCCCACTCGCGGTACTATTTGTACAAAATGTGTACACACATTTGTTTCTTCTTATTTACAGAATAAGGACATTCAACAAAAAAACTGAGCGTGAAAAGACTTCCATCAGCGTTATGAAATAAGCTGCTGACGAGGGAAAATAAATCTTTGCATGCTGTTTTTAAACAATTCAATATTTGTAGATTATCACTGAAGAGATTCATTAATCGGTTATCAGAAAATCCTGAGACAGCAGCACATGGGGCGGGTATAGATCAGCACTCCGGGTTTTTTAAGACAACGAATAAAAGATTTTGGTACTGGTGATACTTTTTACTCCTGATACCTGGAACATTTAGCCCCACACGTGAGGTTCAAAGTTCAATCTGACCAATCAAATTTATTTTTAAATAAAAAGAAAACTCAATGCCATTCAATTGTTTTTGGTATATTAAGTGAGTTTCAGATTTATCTTATTTAACACATATTAAGTGTTGTATAACAAAAGCTCTTTAATCACATTATCCTATCATTTGTCCTAACATTTCATACCTACCCTATCCGGTGCTGAAAACAGGTGCAAAATGTACAAAATAACGTGTTCACACAGATGTATTGAAACGAGCAGAATTTCAGTTCTTTCTCATTTGAACTTTAGATACGATCTAATCACTGAAAGGTCTTACACAAACATAATTCTGAATATAGTATACCACTGCGAATCATTACGCAATTCAATAGATATGCTTAATTAATTCATTAATGTTATTAAAAAGGCAATAAATTGAATCATATCAAGTAAGTATTGTTTCAATGCACACCTATTTACAGAGAATATAAATGAGTAATATAAAATAATTTGGGTACACAAAAAGAAATTTAAAAAATAAAACTATTAAATTTTTACCCAGTATACATAAGTCTTTGTCTTTTTTTGTCAACAGTGTAAGTTATACATATGGATTGTAAATTAAATAAATCCTAAGAAATTTGTGCTAATAATTATAAAACCAATATTCTTTTATTTATAAATATTTGTTTCGTGTTTAAATCTGATTTATGATTAAAATAGTGATTAATATCAAAATACAAAACTGTTTAAGTTTTTGTGATGTATGGCGGTTTTCCAAGTTGGGTTTTCGGCATTCATCACCTTTATTGCATGTTTTTTAAATACACATTAAGACAAATCAAAAAATATTATTAACCGTTTCAAATTTAAACAATTTTTAGCTATTAGAAGAACACATTATTATTGTGAAGTTGTAATTATTCAGAACATAGGTCTGTGATATTTTAAATATGAATTAAATATATTAATTAGAAAGATATACATATAAAATTAATTTTATCGAAAAATATTGTTGTTGCGCCACCGGGATTCGAACCTGGATCTCTTTCCAAACCGGGCGCAACAACAATATTTTTCGATAAAATTGATTTTATATGTATATTATTCTAATTAATATATTTAATTCATATTTAATTTTTAGCTATTCTTTTATTCAAATTGATTTACCATAGAATATGTTTGATGCTGTTTTGTGAGCTTTAATTGGATAGGTCTGCTCTGTAGTGGACACTTATCATTGTTGATACTAAATTATTAAATTGAACAATAGATTTTACGAAAACACATGATGTAGCAGCCATCATTAGACTCGAAGTGGTCATCATCCCCCCTCTGTGAGCTTAACAGCATGCAACCGCTTCTTTCTTCTTGATATATTTTTTCCATATTGAAAAATAAATTTTACGCAAAACACTAGATGGCTGCGCTTATGGTGGTGGTGCTTTGTAGGAATACAAACGGTTACAAAACCCACAGCGAGTAACCATTTCTCTTTTCTAGATAATAAATTATGTTTTATGTAGATACTGGCCATGGCCACCGTTGAAGCGCACTGAACACTATTGGCAATGAAGCGACCATTATAGCTTCTCGTAGATCCTAGCAATAAACAATTGACAGCTCTCTGGTAGTATAGTAATAAGGCGTTTTAGAAAGATGAATATTGAATTTTTTAAATCATTATAGTTGGTATTTAAAGGTATCCACGAGGAGATACTAAGGATGTCTAAGGAAAATCTCAATAAGCAAAATACATTCGTACTAATTTGATTTTTTAATTTTTAATGGTTGAAAAAACTCTCTCGTAAATTTAACTCAATACAGGTACGGTCATTTTAAAATCCAAAGTAAGTGAAACAAATTAAACAATTCAATAAAATATAAAAATAAACGTCACTGAAATTGAAAGTCGATTTCACGTCAAAAAGGCTATGTGAACTATCACCTCACTATTTTCCAGATCTCCGAATGCAATAACATAAGGCCGTAGATCATTCCCGGTTCCCTTTGCTCTTAACAATTTACATACCCCTCCTTTACCTGTGTGCACGGCCAGATGCAGATAATGCAAGCAATAAGTGCATTCCCAAATCCAGATTGTTTCCAGACCATCCTGCGGAGACCATTGTTTTGTCGGCGAGCTTTGCTAGACTCGTGAATAGATACTATTCATTTAGGGCTATTACCCGCAGCGGTCCGGCGGCCACTGACTTAGTGTGAAGTGAAATGCACCAGCAATTAATTAATTCAACTGTGAAATACCAAATACCAGACCTTTCATTTTACCAAATTATTAAATAATTCAAAGATAAAACTTATTGTATTTTATTTTCAAAAACCACGAACATTCTTGTATATTTCTCTGAAAAACTTGATTTCTTATTTTTAGTTTAAAACTAATTGTTATTAAAAAGCCTTGGTTATAAAATAGGGTTTACTTTATTAAAATAAGGTAATTAAACAAAATAAAATAATTACTGTCACATATCTCATATTGTACACAATATATTTACTTCATTACTTACTGATCTAAAAAACAAGATAAATATTTGAATTATTATTATTGCAAAAAAATAACAATTATCAAATGAAAGAAAGATAAATTTGTTAATTTTACACAAGAAGAATAAAAAAAACGTTCAAAATAATGTACAATATAATAAAAAATAATCAAGAATTAACACAAATACAAGATACAAAACAAATAAACTCATTTATTGAATTAATAATCATTTTATTTAGAACACATTTTTGTGTACATGTAAATAGATTTTTTCTGTCTTTCTAGTTGATTGATTTAATTTGTATTAAAACTTTATTAGGTTGATAAGAAAATAATTGCAGTTTATGAACTTTAAATTCAAATACATAACTTTATTAATCGAAATAATCTCCATTAGATTCAATGTATTTTTGCCATAAGTTATTTATTCGATGGTACGAAATTCCAACGTCTGGAGACGATAAAATCTCAAAATTTGGCGGCAGCTTGGTCGTTGAACACCCTACCCAGTAAGAAGTTGTCGAAATGCTTCAACATAATATATGTGATCTATTGGCGAGATGACTGGTGAATATGGCAATGTTTCATAACCCAACAAGCGCCCAAAGCGCTACACAACTTTCGTAACGGTGATTTTTTAGGTTTTTGTTCGTTTTATGCGGCACCCATTTGTCAAGTTTTTTTGGATTTCCCTAGCTGTTTTAAGTGATCCAAAATGGTTGTAACTAACGTGACTAACTATTGTTGTGCGTGCCTAATGCTTTCAGTTGGTCGTTATCGACTCAAAAACTGCTCATACAAAAATGCTCTCATTTCATCATTCATTTTTATTTATTTATTTACTTATCTATATGATACATATATATATAATCGTGGTTGGACTGTCTCACTAGAAAAATTTGTTTTGAGATTTTAATCAAAAGTCCAATATGCAGTAAAATTAATAACATAACCAAGTCCATGTTACCAAAATACAGACCAATAAATGTACTTTAAAGTGATTTTAACATGAATATGATGAAATAACACATTCACAGAAAATAAAATAAAAATTAATATATTGTCATTTCGCTATGAATATATTTATAACCTATTTAAAATATGGCATGCAATTATTTTGTGGACTTGAATTAAATTCAATTTGAAAGTACGTAATTAAAATTGAAAAAAAAAAATTAATCCTAAAAAATAAATAAATTGAATCAGTGATTTCTTATAGAACTAAAGGTTTGTTAAAAATAAATCACAAAAGAAATTCGTATTTCTATCAAGGTGTTTATTTTGACAGCTTTGGCTGTTTGCTTGTCAATCACAATATTGTCTATAAATACACCAACATAATACCTATAAATATATGAAGACGGTATCATAAATCATATTTTGATTTATTAATAGGTATAATAAAAATACATTATCAACAAAGAATATCAAAACCAAGCTCCCTAAAAAGAAAATGTTTTCAAAGAAATTCATTGCGAAGTATAAATTTGTCGATTCCGAATGATTTATTATCCTTTATTAACAATCACAAAACCACTGACAATAGGGGTTGGAAAGATTAGTCGAACAGTCCAGCATTAGTTATCGGTAGGTTCTACTCGGTAGGGATGGGTCACTAAGATCGCGATAGCATCCCCATTCCAACGAATAAAACAAGTGGGTTTGAAGAGTAATGCTCCTAACCAGGGAACTGCTCGAGTGAGGGATGATACACGTGTAAAGTATCTTTTGGTTCAGCGACTCTTTCGGGGGTAAAAATAAACTCAATACATTTTCATAAATGTACAAATCTTTGCTATTCTAAACTATACAATATAAGTCTGTATATTGTATTATAATGCATACATATATCATCTTCTTAGTGGTAATTTAATTTTTGAGTGACTCCAAAATGAAAATATTGAAACAAGGAATTTCCGTTAGTTCATGTCTATATATTTGGTAATCTGTGGTAAAAATATACAATTAAATGAAGGAACGGTCGCTACGGAGAAGGTATCTATGTTAGGTACTTAACGGTTTTTGTATCAGGAAAAAGGGATTGAGTGGAGATGGTACCTGGAGGAGGGGAGATGGTACCTATGTTGTATTCGAGGTCCTAAAGAGTAACTATGCAAAATTTTGAGTTAATTACACTATCATTCCATATTAAACATATTATTATATCATGAGGGGAGATGGGGTGACCGGGAGGGAAGGAGGATGTTGTCTATGTTTTGCGCAAGATCCTATAGAACAAGTATACAATATTTGGAATAGATGACATTCAATTTAAAACTCATTGCTATAGGGACAGAGGGATGGGGGATGGTGCCTATGTTTTGCGCCTGGTTCTTAAGAATAACTGTACAAAATTAGATTGAGATCGGTTAAAGAGTATAGGAATTTATTGAGAACAGACGCACATTGAGTTTTACTTATGTAGATTTCATAGACCAAATTTAATTATTAGGTTTTTAGTAAATGTACCAATCAAAAATAGACAATAAATCAAATATAATTAATATTTGTAGCATGGGTTATTCTCGTGGTATCGCATAATATAATTTACGAGTATCGTAAATAAGCAAAAATATACCAGTATATGTATTTGTTTGAAGCAGAAACATTGTATTTATTTCCGACAATCGCCTTAATAAACTGGCATTTACATTTAAAAATGTGTCAAATGCACGGCCATGGCCCAGTGATGCCGAAATTACTAATGCAACTGAGAAAGACAATCTATGTATAAATAAAATATATAATTTAAAAAAAAAAAAAAATTATTTTCAAATCAACAATTGTTGTTTTAAAAAATATTACTAGTACAAATTAAACATAACTTTGTTATCTTATTATCTTTTAAAATTAGTAGGAAATTTCACAAGTTTGAAACACAGATTTAAATAGAGAATTATTGTTAGAATTTTGATATAAAAATGTCAAAAATAGTCGTAATAGTAACAGTATTTTGATCAATTTTCAACCAAGATGATACTTTGTTATTACAACATTTTTAAATTATAAAACTTCTCGACGTAATTAAAGAAACTTGTTACTCCAAAACCGGTATGCAAAAAAGTAACGAATAACGATAATTTAATACGAATAAAATAAATGTATGTAGTTCAATAGTAAAAATTAATCAATGATTTCATTAATTTTATGATCTTTTATAATCATGAATCAATTCTTGTTTTATACATGTTAGTTGGCGTTAAGCCGTGAGAAACTCGCCTGGTCAGGTGTTAAGCCTCGTTCTGGGAGATCACTAAGTAAGTTCCATTTTTCGTAGAGCAAGCGTACTAAAATTATTGATGTGTCATGGATTTAGTGTGCGCATCTCTATTAAAAACATAATAATTCACATAATCATTTACATTTCACGAATTTTACAGCGCGCATTAGCTTTTAACATTTTCATAATTCAAAAATGTTGATATAAATTCCGATTCTTGTCTCTCTAGACTTCAGTTAAATTTCATTAAATTTTCTTGGCAACTACTTTATGGTGTAACATGAATAATGTATTTTTCAAATAAATCAAACTATGCACTACACTCACAACTTATCATGACTATGATTTGGAAAGAAACAGACAAAACTCATAAAAAGGTGTAAATAACAACAGTAGAACTTCACCTCTCAACACCTAGAATCATAATAAAAATAATATCCAGTTTACTCTAGTACAAAATATAGTGTATTTAAAAAATACAGTCGATTCCGCTTAATTGGGGCAGCCGCTTATTTGGGCCAAATCTCAAAGAACGGAAACCAAACCAAGGAACTAATAGTAATTTACATCGCTTAATTGGGACGACACTCCGCCTAATTGGGACAATAAATTTAAGAATACAATACATTTAAATTTTAAATTTATTAATAAGTTCTACAAAAGCCAGAGAATTAGTGCAAAATTTTTCCTTTTCACAGTTTGTCGCTAACAGTCTAACAAAATCGACACCAAATAAAATCTTTAAACTTTTAGATATATCCGAAATTTTGAGCAATGAGGGAAATGAGGACATATTAGAAGTTATATTATTAATTATTAACAATTTACCATGTTACGATGAAAATAAAGAATGAGGTTGCAATTGTTGAAGCATTAAATCGGAACATCAAAAATTAGATGAAGAAGATGTTGATGATTAATATCCAACTGTGCTTGTAAGTAACCAGGAAAAAAATTATAGCGTAATTTTATGCAGGAAGACAATGAAGGAAGCCCTGCATATTTAAATAAAAATACTCATCATTTTATTTTAAGCTCGTTTCGGTTAATTGGGGAAGCCGCTTAATTGGGCCAAACTTCCTGGTTCCGATGTGTCCCAATAAAGCGGAATCGACTGTATATTTAAAAAATTAAATTTTTAAGATGTGTAAATTTACATCTCTGATATAAAATTATTTCTATCACCTAATTGCGTTTGTACTTCAGAACAACGCTCACTTAAAGTTTAAAAAATATATCAAACATCATCGCTTATGTTTTTGTTAAATACTTGTATGAAATTATGAGAAGGTCAGTACATTATTCAAAACACGAACGGTAAAACCATTGAAAATATTTTATAATATTCACGTAACTGTCTCCAAGAGACCATTATTTTTTAAATGTACGATGTAAATAAATCACATAGACATTATTTATAACTTGCGTACCGGAATGGCCTCGCTGTTAGATGCTCCGTAGCCAAAGAAAACAGCCATATAGTTTATTTTTTACATGTCTCAATGATTATATAATATTTTAAAAAAATGCTTGTTTAAATAACTGAAATAACACGTATTTCATTATTTGTATTTTTTTTAAATGTTTTGGTCGATTGATATATGTAAATTTAACATGAATTCAATTTATGCGAAGTTATCACATTCAGCAGTTCAATTAATGATTAAAATTTTCGACTACACGGTAGGACTATATTTTTAATTTACTATTAATATTCATGCTGAATACTTTTATTGTATCACATATATTTTTATAAAAGTTAATCCACACGTTGAAATTAAAATTTCATTTTAATGATAAGTGTGAAGTGTGAGAAGCGGTGAAGTATGTGGACCGAAAAATGACAACGTCTGTTTAGTTTTATACTAAATATTTTTGACCTTTATTACTTGCCACTTGACGTAGTTTACACTGTTGTCTTTCGTTATATTTCTTTTCTTAACTAATCATAACAACTTGATTATATTACAAACATTTAACCGAATAGTAACATTATTTATGGCACGATTTAAAAATAAAACAAAATATATGTTCGTTTATTATTATATTATTATTCGTGAAAAATATTTATTCATTACACTACATAACGTAACCCACCCTGTATCGGAACGCAATTGGCTCGAACCAGTTTGAACAGTGCACGCTACGCTATCTGTGAAACCAGCACATCTGTTCGCTTTCTAGGATGATTTGAATGCACAATAGTGATATGTTTATCAAAACCGTAATGGATATATCCTTAGTATTATTATTTATTATTCCACCTGCGTTGCTTTCAAATAAGCAAATTCATATATCGAGTAGCACACACTCGATATTTTGCTACTGGCTTCAGTCTACGGAGTCACTATTTGCATTTTCTAATAACTATTTATTTCATAATAATTATGAATAATCTTTGCAAAAAATGTAAACTATATAAATTATTTATTATATTATATTTTTCTGGAAAGTGTACTAATATGCATGTGTTAAACAGTGAGGTATATATAAGTGTTCGTAAATCTTTTTGACATAAATTCATATATACAGAATGTAACAGGCCCAGTCCACAATATTTTATGGATCGCCGTATTACGAGTCGAAAATGTTTAATGAATATGTGCTTAATCTCAACCATGTCAGAGATATAAGCATTTCAAAAAATTCGTAATTGTGCGATTATTTCGAATATTTGAAATAATTTATTGATTCCAGATTATATACTGATTACAAAAAAATAATGGTCATCAAAAAAGATATAAATTTAATAATGGATAAATTTCTCAAATATTTATTTTGAAGTATGTAGTCATAAAATTTAATATGATATCGTAAAAATTTCAACAATAATATTAGCCGTAACGGTGTAAATTGGCACATATTCCTTGAACATTTTCGACTCGTAATTTAGACAAGTATCAACCCATAAAATATTGTGGACTAGGTCTATTATACCCCATATATTAAAGATACTTTTATTTGTGCATTTTTATTTAAATTTGTGTTTTTTGACCCAATTTATAAAGAATGTCAAGAAATATTTTTTATATATTTACTGTATTTTAATAGTGAACGTAAAACATGTACAGACTCCTAAACGAAACGTGCACAACTTTTATTGCGCAGTAGGTACATAAACAAACAAAAAACATTAAATAAAAAAGAAGAATGGTGTCTATGTTTGGTGCAGGGTGCTGAAGAGTAACACTGCAAAATTAGATTTAGATCAGTTAGAGTTAAGATTGTATAGATAACATGCAGACAGATAAACATTTAATTTTTTGCCCTCCCTGGAAATGTACAAACGGTGTTCTTACTTATCAACTTTGAATTATATATATCTAAATAATTATTCTTGAAAAAACTAAGATCATGTTTGCGATAAATAATTATTAAACAAACTTAAATATTGCGAACATATATTTGACAGATGATTAACTACGTGAGATGACAGATGGTCAATATACCTGCCAAAAAAATTCATACGATTTGGCTAATATGTTTTCCTTACTCGTAATAAAGCAATGTACCCCTCATTTAAAATATTTAAGTGATCTTAACCTAGAGATATTAAAAACACGTTTGACATATTCGTTACTTTGGTATATTTTCTTACTGACAGTGTACACTAACAGTGATGGAGGATACGATGAAGCAATCAATGATTTTTATATTATAATCTATTTTATTGCGTTTCACATCCGCTTTCCTCACGTAACTGTTTGCCAAGTCCAAGCGAGCACATCCTTGTTAATCTTGCAGTGGTATCGCTGACACAAAATAATACATTCCAACTCACTTTCATATTTAAATTGTCATCTCGCGCTTCCGCCGCTTGAAGTCTCGGACTCGAAATTAAATGGTTTCCAAAGGTTATTACGAAATCATCATTAGAACCCCGTCGAAACAATCTACAAATTTCCCCGCATCCAGCGCTAAGGACGCGGCGCTTCTTCAAGATTTATTAGAACAAAGTGGAAAATATCCTCGCTCTCTCCGATGGCGTGAATTTTGATTGGAAATTTAGCTCCCTCGTTCAACAAAAGGTCCCGGAATATAAAATAAGAAAACACCGCTAATAAAGTGTCAAAAACAATAGACGCCGGCGCCGGTGACGGAAATATGAGACGTCTCCTGTTATAATAATGGAATTTTAACTACAGAGTATCGGGCTGTAAGAGGAGTGCTCTGCTTGTTAATTATTAACACCGAGGGTCTCTCAAGGAGGAACTCAGCCGACAGTTTCCGGCGACACTGTACCTCGCCTGTAATGAAACCAGATTGTGGTGCATCGTTTTATTACTCTTAGAAAACAAGAGTGAATGTGATTTTATGAACTGTTCGCTTTATAAACTGCCTCGAAGTAAAACTTTAACAACACGATGTATAAATAACGGCATTACTTGATATTTTATGCCTAACCGTGGGTGGGTTTATAATTTTTAAATAGAATGTTTTATTCGTAATGCGTAACAGACGCAGAAGAGAAAATATTTTCGCGTAGATAATAATTTTTACACTAAACAACAAAACCATTACACCAAATTTATTATACTATCTTAACAATCATTCCAAGTGCTTTTTACGTTAATAATGAACGAAAATACGTGGATTTTAATAAATAAACTTTACAAATCTTCCGTTTGTGTGCAGGAATCACACACGCGAGTACTAGATAAACATTTGTCAAAGCCTCTCTCAGCCTCGCGGCCCTCTTTTATTTGCAAATTCGTGTATTCCTCTTTTTCAAATTGCAATAACATGTAGAACGTATAAGAAAAAACATTACAAAATAAACATTAATCTTTTTCTTCGCTTTATTTCTCCATTTTCACGCAGAAAAACATAGTTTTCCACTTTTCGAATTTGTGTGGGAGCCACGGGTTATGACTCAATTCTATACGTTGTCACCTATACTCACCATGCCCGAATATTTTCTTCGGCAGTTGCGTGTCCGATTTGAACAAACTTTCTTCTCTTTGACAATGGGACAGTTTTCTATTATTATATTTTATTCATTTTTCAAAAACGTAATTAAATTATGATCAATATAAAAAAATACAGTACTGTCGTATTATATTGTTTTAAGATAAAGTAATTTTTTCTAACTTTTCAATAAATTTAATTAAAGAACTTGTGATTATCTTAGTATGCTTGGCCACTTAAGTTTGTGATAGTTTAATACGTAGTTATATTATTTTGAATTACATCGGATGTATTTTATTTCCTTGAATTAAGTCCTCCATTAATCATATTTATAACTAAAACTAATAAAAATGTCGTTAACATTATATTTGAGTTCATGGAAAAAATGAAGGATTTAATTACATACATAGTAAATCCCCGTTCATTTATGAAACATATTTCCGTGATAATTAAAACAGATTTAAATAAACTAAGTATTTTGAAAGACATACAGAAAAATCTGTCATATCATTTAAACGAGAAAAAATAGAAGTACAGTGAAAACATGTGTATATAAAATTTCTGTATGTTATACCTGCCTACCGGCAATAAAAAATTCCGGATTGTGATGAATATATTTTTTCGATTGATAGCTTTTGTCTAGATTTGTTTTAATTTATTTATTTACAAGTTATTTTTAAAAAGATATTATCTTCCAGCAGTGTGAGTGATTTCCTCAACCTGGTGAATCTCGGAAAAGTATTTCTGTTGTGTCGTGTGGGAGATGAGAAATGTAGAACAGCTGACATGCTCAGTCTTTCCCACGCACTTTAATTCTACATTTACGTCGTATTGTTTCGGTGTAAGAAGTGTGCCGCTTACGAGCTATGTTGAATAAATCTAACCACATTTTATGTAATTAAACTCGGATTTACATCATACATCATCCATTTCCATGAAATTTGCGTGAATCTTCTCATAAATTTAGACTTAAATACTAATGGTGGAGAATATTTACATCCGTGAGTTTTTTAAATCGCGCATTTAAACCAACAAAATCTGGTCCAGAATTTTATTCAAAAACCCATCCAATCTACTTCAAATAAGCTGTACAAGTACAAGAAAGTCTTTTAAGTCGTCCATTGTTCTGTCAACCTCGGTTTTCAAAATTTATTTTAGTCATAATTAATTCATTTTTAAATTTTATTTTTTATTGTGAAAACATACTTTAATTGGGAAGTTGCAATTGCAGAATTCTGTGATATTAAAACATTGAATGAATCAATTAGAAAAAATTTCCGGATAAGAAAACTTCCGGGTTCGAATCTCGGTAGCAACCAAATATTTTTTCAATAAATAGATTTTTTCTTTATAGATAATTTATTACCAGCAATGTTTGAAACTTTTTCAGATAAACCAAACATATTTAGTGTTAGGAATCAAACAAGCTCGATGACCATTGCGTCGGTAGCCTTCAATTGAGTTATAAGTAATATCTAGCCATTGTTATTATGAATTACAAAGCGATGTAAAACACAACAACATCTATAGTATTGCAATTTTAATGTGAAAATGGAATAAGTTTAAATAAAGAATTTTTTTAAATATTTTTACTTGATGCACTGTAAATCTTAGCTTGCATTTAATTTGCATTGACATATTTCATCAGTCTAATGCATCTACAATTGATTCAACTTCATTAGTTTATATTCATCTTACCTAATTTATAATAATAATAAGAATAAACAAAATAATATAATATTTACTATCAGCATAAGCAATGCTATATTTAGATTTTTTTATAAGATCTGTTTATTCATTAAAAAGTTACATTGAATAGCAATTACTTTGATATTTATAAATTATATACGTACCAATATTCAAAAATTGCTTTTTTTGTTTTCCACGAATGATGAAGGTATTTTTCAAAAATTCACACAAAATCTCATGCTCTATATATGAATATATATATATATAGTGACGTTAGAATGCATGCGTCCACGTGTGAGTGCCCTCCAAAACCATTATATATAAAATGTCGCACTGCCTTTAGAACCGGCCGCAGTCCAGTTAACCAATGAGCCCACTGTTCGTCGAACGATCTATGGCGCGATGCAAGATGGGAGCTGCCACTTTTTTCTGGCGAGCGGATCGCGACTAGTGGAGTCCAGGGAAGAGAACTAGCTAAGATGAAATAAAAAAGGCGAAGAATGAAAAAGCGAGGCTCTTAAAGCTTATAATTAGAAGCCGGGCATCCTTGGCTATATTTCTGGTGAGATGATGGCGTGTTTTGCTTACAAATTCTGAGATTGGAAAAAATTCTGGGATGGCGAGTATGACCTTCAAAGAGCTGATCCGCACTGACCCCAGGATCGGATCAGCTCGGATCTCCAGGGCCTCTAATGTACAAAATGAGTCTTGAAGAGTACAATGTGCAACGAAACATGAACATGAGAACAAGGACTAAAATTGGGTATGTCGAGTGAAGCATGGGTGGTTATAAAAGATGCTATTATTATATTGTAATTTGCAATTGTGAACAAATTTGATATCATTGTGTATCCACCCTCCCCTATAGACAAAAGAACTCTCTTGAAGCGGCCCATGGACGATACCAGGTAAGAACCCGAAATTTGTTAGTGCTGATTGTAGCTAGCCAGCGACGTGGAGCTCGGAGCCTGGCATTCTATCCATGGCATGGAAAGGATGCCTGGTCAACCCGAGCAGCACGTGACTATATATATATATGATGTCCCTTAACCGTAGGACTACTCACCCTGGCACATCTTGTATACATATATTTATATATATATATATGTGTGTAATATGTAATAAATAAGAAATATTTGTTGTCGTAACAATATATTACAAAATGTAGGTATTTACAATTTATATCTTTCATCACAATAAATATGTATAAAAAAATACAACTGATTACAATAGTAAATCATATTGTATACAATCAATATTAATATTTTACCTATGTACTACCTCCATATTATTTTATACGTTGTACATCATTTGTAGTTTGTTGTAAAAAAATTAACATAATATGTAAATATATGAATTGTGTTGTATCTAAATATAGTAATATACTGTAAAAAAGATTTATCAACTGTAATTTGAAACCGGTTGTAATGGTTTATTTTGAAAATAGGTTTTTATTTTTTAGAAAATGTACTGGAAATTATAATACTAAAACAAAGTCTAAATCTACAACTATTTTTTTTAAATTAATATATTTAAACGCACTACGAAAATAAAATGACTAGTATTTTTTAGTTAAATATACTCATACCTCGCTTTATCGAAGAGATACGTGTCCCTCAATTGAAATTCTGCATATCGATTTTTTTTTCCATTTAAATACATATTAAATATTACGTGTACCCGGATGCATTATTTTTGCAATTTTCTTAATCGCCGATTTTAAAATGTTCCGTATATCAATTTTTTTCGCGAATTTGTTGATCATTTTCCTAATTTCCTTGTAAAGCGAGTTAGGAGTATATCTAAGCAAATATTAACGTAAAAACTATTCTTTATACACAATTTTTCTTACAATATTAACCGGTTACATATCACTAAGTTTTTAATATCTCACTACTGTATATTATAATATTACATCTAATAGCTCAATTATGTTATCAAGTTTATTTAATATACATTACAAGATTAACAAGTTAATAATTTTTTGGCTTTACTTTTATTGTTTTTAATAATTTTGATATACATATTTTTTTTAAATACTAAAATAAATGTATTCATTAGAAAGATATACATATGAAATCAATTTTATCGAAAAATATTATTGTTACTACCGGGATTCGAACTTGGATCTTTTTCCAATCTGAGGAAGGTGCATTAACCGACTATGCTACAGCAGACAGCACTTTTGACGAAAAATTTTCGAACCTATATGTTACACTTTTCAGATTAATACATTTATCGTTCCATTATTTGAAAATCATTACTTTATTTTTACGAAATCTCAAATACCTTTGAGTTGTCCGATAGGAGACGCCATAATTTACAATTCATTTTAATTAAATTTTTAGATACATTGATACAACTTATATATTATTAAGGAGAACAGATTCTTATTGTGAATTTGTAATTATTCAAAACATGTCACAATAAGAATGTGTTCTCCTTTATAATATTATTTTTTTATTTGCTGTAAGATTTCTAAATAAATAAATAATATATTAGTAGTAACTATGTTTACAAGACAATATACATAGTATATACTAAGGAAAGATACATAATCCACGATTTTAATAACATCATAACAATATTACTAATGCTAAACAATGTTGTTAAAGTTAGTGAGTGCACTTTTGTAATAGAGCCTTTACCGTCTCATCACAATTAAAAGAATTTCACAAAGTATATTTGTTTAATTAAGTCTCTTTATTATATTCCATATTGTTTTGGGTATTTTTTTAGATAAATCCTCCGTTTATTTCTCCTTCAGCTTTCTTCATTACAGAATTGGGTCTGCTGGACTTCAACATCGCCTCAGACGGACCCCATTCCTCTGTTTCTTTCACTAGATCTTTTCCTCTCTAAAATAAAATTATACATATTTTAAAAAAATTGAAGCATCTGTCATATATTTATTGTTAATATATAATTAATTTAGTTTGATTCAAATTTATTGTGTTAAATTATATTTCGAATCTGTGTTGCTATTCCTTCTCGTTTCGCTGTAGACACGAATAATTTCTTAATGATGCTCTCAATAGCGTACATTGTATGATTATAGAGCTCAACATGAAAAACTAAATTTCAATCAGATTGATTTTTTCACATTAGAATACAGAAATACAGCAGAATGTTAATACATATATATTTTTTATTTAATACTTTATTTTACATTAATGTTAATGTCATATTTATGATAAAGAAACAGATTATCATCGGGTCCCTTTTAGATTGTTTCATAAAGACATATTTTAATATAATATAATATAAAAGAAGAACAAATAAAAGCTAATTTAAAATTCAGTCATACTATGGGAATGAAAGAGCCAAGTTGGGACAAAAAATATAAAAACACACTGCGGTGTTTGTTAAAGTTGAAGAGAAAAAATCTGAAATATATCTAATTAAAATTATTTCGATGTACGACATACGGCTTACAATGCCAATGACAATACGTGAATAGACGAAATACGCGTCATGTGTCACGTGATAGTGCGCAGCGTCCTTAACAATGCTTTGTGTTCTCGCAGAGCGTTGATACATGCGCACTATGCACACGAACGCTCAAATGCATACTACACGCTCTAATGCATATCAACCAAGTACAATACAATTACGCTTTATACCGAACCTGTATTCTGATTCGTGCTATCGTATCGCATATATTGAAGAATATGAAATATGAAATCTTATCATAATTGTTAATAATTCTAGACAGAGGATAAAATATATAATGTTGCGCAAAAAATTTACTTATGGATGTATCATATATGAATCGAATACAATAATTATATATGTTTGAATATGACAACTCATTTAGCACTTATTATATAACGTGATTTTCAAAATCGATAAAAATTAATGCGTTCTTTCAGTGCTTACGTATAACTGTCAACCATGGTCCATGGACTTTCAACAAAAGAGAGATCATCAAAAAGGTATCACATAAAGAGACAGGAAAATAAACGTGTAGGTAATAGAACACACAAGAATAGAAAACGATATAATAAAATATGCGAAGAAAATTAAACGGCAAATCAATTGGGGGACGGACTGTTGTAGAACACACGCAGGTGACCAAGAAGAAACTAAAAACCACCCTAAAATCCACTAATCTGATGACGTCATCAAAGTCTGTAGAAATACCGATGGCAACGAATAATAATGGACAGAGAAAAGTGGAAGACATTTGGAGACGCTTTCATTCAGCAGTGGAGAGTTTCTTGAAACAGATTATTTATTTTTAAGTGAATTGAAAAAAATTGTAATTTTCAGGAAAAATATAGCCGAGTTTACCTACAATACTCTGTAATCTGATTTTTATTGCGATGCAAAACAATATTTAAATTAAATATAAATTCTGTAACTCAGCAATTACTCAATGTATTTAAGGTGTTCTAACCAAAATAGTGCATAACTTTGAATATAAAAGAACTGACAATTAAGTTCGTAGAAAAAATTACAATTACAGAACATATATATCTAGTACACATTCGCCTTCAAAATAGACCTTTTATAAAAAAATGTACTTGGTACAACGTTTTTACCATTCCAAATAGCAGTTTCAATGTCATTCGGCATGAGGTTGTTTAGAATACGCGTCGTAATCCGTTCCACCTCCGCTCGTGACCCCCAATAATGATATCCTTTTTAATTTGTAGATATTGTAAAAAGTTAGAATGGACCAGATCGGGCAAATAAGGCGAGTATTGTAAGACTATGTATATTGGAGCATTGTTCTAATAATGCAATGCAACATTCGGCTTTCGTCAACAAACAATTTAAGCCAGACATGCCTCACTCTTGCCCATAACCATTTCATTAGCTCTAGAAGAATGCTACATCAATTTTTTGTCTTTCGAAAACAAATTCCTGTATTTTTCGTGGCCAGCTCGTTGTCGACATCGCAGTGTTGCCACATAATGCTCACTAAAAATATACTACCAACTTAATTGTCAATTTTCTTAGATATAATATAACATTTTGAACAAGAAAAATAACATAACTATAGTATACTATAAATGCTTCAATACTGAAATCTAATAATATATATATGATAGATTACGTGCGATGAAATAATAAGTCTTGATGAAAAAAAACTCTCTAGGGTTTGGATGTTAATTTTGCTATTTCCCATCAGATCGGTTAAATAACAAATTACCGCATATACATAATACAGTTAGCCTTTTTAGGACATAAATATATTATAAAGCAACTCCGATTAGAATTAAATACATCGTATGAAAATCTTGTACTCCCTTTTATATATTAAAATTATTGTTAAATGTCAAAATATCTAGATATTTTAAATGTACTTATATGTCGTAAATTACAGATTAAGTGCCAATCTTGTTTCACTCTTTTTACTTTTATACTTTGAACATGTATTTTTAAGGAGAACACATTTATGTTGTGAAGTTGCATTTTTAGAATTTAATTCTGTGATATTATATTTTTAATACAAATTAAATTAATCAACTAGAAAGATTTACAGAAAAAATCTATTTATCTAAAAAATATTTAATTGCTACCGGATAGGAAGAGGTCCATGTTCGTATCCCGGTAACAAGTAAATATTTTTTAATATAGATATTTTCTGTATATCTTTCTAGTTGATTAATATAATTTGTATAACGTAGTATATTTTTACATTGTGTATGTGTGTTATTTAACTATCATCAATCTTATCTTATTCTTTTTATCTTTATAAAATGAACATTAACACTTATAGTATCATTTTTACCTTGTTTTGTAAGTTATTATTATATATTCGAATCATTCAATCTAAAGAATGTAGAATCTGTAAATAATTATCGAGTATTATGTACATATATTACATCACAACATAAAAATATATCAAATATTATTATTACATTTACTGTTATTTGTATAATTTATTATAAATGGCAAAATAAATTCTTAAATATATTAACAATAAATAATGAAACCCATATTAAGCCTAATAAGAAGTATTCATGCATAATTTACTATCTCAATTATTTCCTACGGACTAAACCTACAAATTGAACTTGATTATTTACGGTTAGTTGTATTTAAGGCCAACAAGGGACCCTTGCGGTGAATGTGAGCAGCAGAAAGATATTTTTGATCCTTAATTATGACGTAATGTAGAATTACAGTCTCAAATTGAACCTCTTACTGGAAATTGGAAGTGTTACATTTTTTTTCACTACCCTGGTTTAAGAATATAATGATGTCATACATATTACACATCTCTACTCATGATACGATTTTATTAATCGAATTTTACCTAATTTATATTTTCTATATTTAATATAATACAGATATTTGTAAAACAATCGGCTAAAACAGTGCTAGTTTAATATCGTGAATTAATTGCGTATTGAAAGAAAAATGTAGATATGTTTAATATATACCTATGACCCCAAACCCAAATATAGTGAATTGAATCCATTCAGCAGACAACTGATTTCTTATGGTTTATGTCCATGGAATGAGATATATTTCAAAGATTTAGTTGAGATAAATCTCAGATGTGTTGAAATTTTGATCTGAAGATATTCAGAGATCATCTCATGATATTGGTGACCCGCGTACACGGCATTGAATTTGTCAGCGAAAATATTTACAACTAGGTATTTATCCTGAAACAGTTAGACGAACAGAAGGAATTAATTACATTACAAACATTTATTCTGTTTTAACAAGGGAAATTCAAATTCACCCAACGGACGAATGGAACATCAACGGTCAATGGACTGATATTTAACATACAACAAGGATAAAGTGAAATGCGAGACAATTGGTAGTCTTCAATTCTCTAAGGCTTGATGTGTTCAGGTAAACTATAAAAGTTGAGAGTTGTGAATGGGAACAAGATTATCTCGAGATAAAAATCTCATAAATCCATGGATATCCTTGGATATGTGCCGTTATGCACAGTGGCGTGCAGTAGGTATAGATTTAGGTTATGATGTTACCAATGATATTATACAATCATATATAATATATGTAATATTTAAAATACACATACTTTCATTTAACCAACGTCTTTAGACAAGATAAATCCGTCATTAATACGACCCTACCATGTATTTATTTATAATTTTAGAGTACTATTAATAGTGTTTTTGAAGTTTAAGTTTTAACGTATAATATTACTATCTTACCCATATAAAACACTTTCTGTGACTGAACATAAATATTTTATTGTTTGAAAATCCTTCACACAATAACTAAAGGAAATAATTACTTTTATTAAAGGTTAACGTAGGAAATAGTTCTGCCAATTTCTTTTTGTTTTTCCCAAATCAAAAACAAATCCATGCATCAAATCATGATCATGAAATCAACATGTTAAAAATAGTAAGATAGTAGACACTTCAATAATTTGTAAGCCTTTCTAATGTTATTCTGTTAAAAAAAACAGCATAAGTAACAACTCCATACAAAACGGATCAACCGAAAAGAATTTTTAATTCAGTAAATACCCAATCGTATGACTTGAGTAATACACTAGCTTAAAAATAGGAGAGATTAATGTGAATAGCTACAATGCGTCGATTGTAGTTTCGTCAATAATAGCGCTACGCCTACAGTAGTGGGTTGTCGTGGTAGTTTTTAGAATTGAGCTATTAAAGTTTCTACTAGTACACAGATGACGCTAATTGTTATAAATCCGTAAATATACGTTTACGTTAATTTGTATGATTGATTATTTAATTTATATTTGTTTCACAGAATTTTTAGTAATGCACAGCTTTTTTGCTTATATGCACTGCACGCCTTTGGTCCCTGGATTATTCACATTATAAGATTTATTGCCTACGGTTAAAATACTGATTAAAAAAATGATATTTCAAATAGCATTTTTTATCAACAGGTTATTTAAATATGTTAAATGAATTCGATGTAAACACTTACGATGCCTAATTTGAAGTATGTCCATAGGAAGCCGATGACCATCGGGGCCAGAGTGGAGAAACCGATCAGCCAGCCCAGCAAGTCGGCCCAGATAGGGAACATCACTCCCCCCACACTGGCCGGCTTCCACGTCACCAAGATAAACACGAACACAAACTGAAATGACAATATATATTATTAACAATAATAACACACACAAAATTTGAAAATAATTGTGTACAATAGTTAATCATATTTTTATGGTGAAGCTGCAATTTTAGAAAATACTTATTTGATTAATAATTTAGTTACCACCGGAACTCGAGCCTATAACATCCTCTAGCCGGGACAATAAAAGAGGTTTATGATTACTGACTTATTCTTTCACCAACTGAATGGTATTAATGTGAAAAAGCTATGGTCTCAACAAGACGGCGCA
This sequence comes from Eubasilissa splendida, assembly GCA_031772225.1. Taxonomy (NCBI): domain Eukaryota; kingdom Metazoa; phylum Arthropoda; class Insecta; order Trichoptera; family Phryganeidae; genus Eubasilissa; species Eubasilissa splendida. The sequence continues at coordinate 19,696,381 of CM062851.1, read as the reverse complement.
ACATGCCACACAGCGCGCGCCACAATCAATTTATTGAAGGAAACATTCGATGAGCGCATAATTTAGCGTAATGGACCTGTGAATTGGCCTCCAAGGTCGTGTGATTTAACACCTTTAGATTAATTTCTGTGGGTATATGTGAAGTTTCTAGTCTACGCCGATAAACCAGAGACAATAGACGACTTAGAAACCAACATTCGTCGCGTTATTTCCGATATACGTCCCCAGCTTTTCTAAAAAGTGGTGGAAAATTGAACTTCCATATTTCACTTTATTCGAGCCAGCAGAGGCGCCCATGTGCGCGAAATCATATTTAATCAGTAATGCCACAAAATTATATTTCTAATAAGGCCATTACCACGATTTTTAAATGTATTTTATTTCATTTTTAAGTTCTATACCTCTAAAAAAACAAGCTTTATTTTAAAGAGATTACATTTTTATTGTGAAGCTGTAATTCAATAATATACTTTATATTTAAACAAGTCATTGTTATGACTTGTTTAAATATATATGAGTCATTTAGAAAGTTATACATAAAATTCTGTCGATAAAAAGTTCCAGACTCAAATCCTTTTTTTTCGATATGTAGATTTTTTGTTTATCTTTCTAAGACTTTACTACTGGAATATTTTTTTTTTAATGTTTTTTTTAATTTTTGGTATACTTATAACTATGTAATAAAATAATAAAAAATAACAAATTTTATTTAGCTTCGACTCAATGATTTATTTTAATGTTTCTCTTCACAATTCCTAAATTTCAAAATTTAACTTACAACGGTTGGTTTTGCTATATTATTAAAGCAAACTAGGGTGACAACTTAATTAATTGAAATATTTAATATTTAGCTAACAACCGGATAAATATTTAAAAAATATAAAGTTAAACGGATCTTACACAATTGCAGTGTAAAGAATATAATATTTTTTTAAATGTGAAAAATGCGTTTAATACAAATATGCTATTTTGAAACCCTATCAAACAACATTTATCATATAGGCATGTATACAATAATATTTACATATATGTGAAATTAAAACACTTGTTATTTTATTCTACTCGTTTAATTTACTTGAGATGAGATGCATTTCGCTTTGGAAGGGTATTATTAATCTAACAATTTAACATAATAACTTATATCTATATATATTTTAAAATAGAGATGCTTACACGGAATACATGTCACATCAATATTCTTACTATTTTCAAACTAAGCTAAACGCTTTTATAGTGGGGGAAGGCTGTACAATTTTATTTGCATAAGATGAAAATGGACAACATTATTCATTGGAATTCAGAGGATTTCCATAAAATTTTGAATGCTTCTAATTATTCTAAATTCTATTATATTTCAACACTAATGATATTTTCTACAAACTTTTCTACAATCTTACCTCGGAAACAGTAAATATAATAATATTCCGTAAAAATAAATTTCTGTTAGAATTAGAACCGAATCGCAAATGTCGGCCAATGCCATCTATTGGTAGAAACTCGAAGCTTGATTAATATTACTTCTAGAAAAGCGGGCGTAGGATTTTTGATTATTATACATGTATTCTCTCGACATTTTCTGAATATCGACGTACGTGAAATAATCAAGAAGAGTTCGAGCAATATATATATATATATATTATTTATAAAACAGCCTAGTTTATATCCATGTATATATATATAGGTATGTATTTAGATATATAAAACTAAATATCTGCCTATTTGTCCATCTGTCTGTTTGTCTACCTATATATCTGTATGTCTACCTGCTCTCCATATAATCCAACACACTCCCACCCCTTCCCTTCTTTCCGGTATAAATATGTATTATATAATGTTGAATGCCATCCAAACCCATTCCAAATTTTTCATTGTTAACCCTGCACAAAATACGGGCACCCTCTCCCAACCCCCTGGCTAACCAATCCGCTCCCCCCTATATAAATGAGTACTATATTGAATATTTTATTATCCAATAAACTATATTTTGTACTTACACCCAATTTTGACAACATGTGTGTAGTTTATTGGGGAAAAATTATCATGTCGCACTATAAAGTAGCTATCGTGTAAATTATTGATATGATAGTGTATTATATTGAATATATAGTAACCTTACCCCCCCATATAAACTTCGGAAATCACACCCTTTCCCTGCCTGAAATATATTTAACATATTTAGGGCCTGTCCTAAGCAATGGCACGCCGCTCTCCGCAGCCCCTAAACCTCTATTTTCAATTATAACTAAATCTGAATTAGTATGGACCGCTAGTTATATAATATATAAACGTAATTTAATTTTAATATATACAATCCACACTAAAGTACAACGATTGAACGTTGCCCTTTGAAGATTTATTATTTACAAAGTACAGGAATTCTAGGACTATCAAATGTATTAAGATAATTTCAATCCAACTTACCACGCTGATGGCAGGAGAAAGAATAGTCCAAGTAACCCACCAATAGGACCAAAAAACTACGTTCACCTTCATCCCCATGAACTCTAGGTCAGATAGGGCCCTTCTTGCACCGTAGCACCAAGCCACCGTAGCGCACTAAAAACAGAAAACACCTAAATTTATTTTTATTATACCATTGACATTATTTCACATACAGGGACATTTCTTACCAACGACATAAATAACTTGTAAATGGTGTTTTTTTTAACACATAAAAATCGTGGTATTAGCTTTATTAGAAAGAAAATTTTATGCTATTTGTGTTTAAATGTGATTTCATGCATATGAGCTGCACGGCTGGCTCAAATAAAGCGCAATCTGGAAGTTCAATTTTCGACCACTGTTTGGGCAGCTGGGGGCCGTATATCGAAAATAACACGACGAATGTTGGCTTCCAAGCCGTTTATCGTCTCTAGTTTATCGGCGCAAACTAGCGACTTCACATATCTCCACATAAAATAATCTAAACGATCTTGGAGGCCAATTCACAGGTCCATTGCGCAAAATTTTGCGCTCATCGAATGTTTCCTTCAATAAATTGATTGTGGCATGCGCTGTGTGGCATTTTTCACCATCTTGTTGAAACCACAGCTCTTTCATATTAATGCCATTCAATTGGGGAACGAAAAAGTCAGTGTTCATGGATCTATTGCTGTGCAATAGCTTCTTCGGTGCGCACTGTACGACATCTCTGCGGATGCGTATTATCAATTAGAATATGCGTGGTGTAAAAACGATTATTCGAATTACTTGCTCGGATGGACAATTATGTCGACCGTAAAATAGACGTAGCGCACGGTAAGTTTCGTGAACTGAACCACGATTTTTGAAATAAATTTGCAAGCGGTGTTCTGGCGTAAGTCTATTCATAGTAAAATAGTTAAATTAAATTGAGCGTACAAATTAGCTATCAGCTGTCAAATTGGCTATTGCTGGGAAAAGTGTTACTAATTCGTAAAACAAACCTCTAAAAAACATCATTTATGTGGCTTTGAACTTATTATGTCACTATCACATGACTCTATTGCTTACTCTATGTAGGTACTTTTTAATTAAATATTATGTAAAGAAAAAAATACAAAACAACCGAGTCATTTACATAATTGAGCCACTAGCTAAAATCTATTTTATGTAAATCATATATTCTTCACTTTTAAGTAATTGTCACGTATTTATTTTAAAATTAATTTACAACAATAAATTTTAATATTTTGCTATCAAATTAAGCCACTTGGAAATATATAAATTAGCTTGTAATAACTGCCCTTCATTGGACACACGCAAAACTGCTCGTTATGTTAATATTCGCGTCAAGTAATATCTTAAATGTTTAAACGGTAATGGTTTCTCAGAATTTGTCGACCATATTATTGAAAAAGACAATCCATTAGCCCCGCCCCACATTAGGAATGTTTCCTTTTAAATCAATTTAATATCCATCAAAATTGTGCTTTCCTCTCCCTTGGTGTTCTGTCTAACTGTATATGTATTCTGTTTATCTCGTTCACGTGTAATTTTATATTTTGTCTCCCTCTTTTTTTTATCGCACTATTTTTGCATTTATCGTATGTTTTAAATACGCCCTGGTGAAGCTTGAGCTAAGCGAAACCAGTTGGCGTAAAATAAAATTCGTGGTTTTATACAAAGTAATATTTTATAAAATTAAATAGTAAATTTTCTATAATTAAACTTTTCAGTGGCTAATTGTACAAAAAATTACAATAGTTTTAACTAAATCAATTTTAATCATAGGTTTAAATAAAAATGTGCAATATTGTATGCAATGGAATAAAAAATATTTAGGAATTATTAATACTATTTTAAAAATACCAAAACATTAATTGAAAGTTTATTAAAAATGTCTATATAATATTAGCAAGGTCGAGGATTTATCTGAAAACAAGAGTCATAATAGCTCACCTCAGCAACTCCAATTAAGAGAATGGCCCATGAAGCTGTATTCCACTCAAGGAGAGTAAACATGTACACCCCTCCACTGAAGCACATGGGGAGTCCCAGGAGGAAACACGCAATACACGTTCCCATAGTTACCTTAAACACATTAATCAAACTATATTATTTTTTCGTTAATAAACTAAAAATAGGTGAGTCATTATAAAAATATATCTTTCTAAACACAAAATAATGATTACTAATACAATCTAACAATTCAATACAGTGGCATTAAAAATAATCGACAATGTAATCGAATAAGTTAAAATGTTCCTTAAATCGACAAATTCTACGTAATACAAAAAAGCTATTGTATATTTGTACAAACTTATGTAACTTTTCTGAAGCCTTTCCCAACTTTTATGAAAATAATCATAAATCCAGCGTGTTAAGAGTATTTTATTGTTACTCGATTTGTTTTGGCGTAAAAAGGCTTTTTCAATAACATTTTTCAAAAAAGCTCGTGGTTAAAAAATGTATGCACAGGCGGTTTGATAAATAAATACATTCGGATTAAAATTAGTATTTGAACAGACGTTTAATTGAAAATGTTTCGAAATAGATAATAAAAGCTTCAGAAGCATCTCCGTTAATTCCGGGCGGGTTAGATTAATGTTTGCGAGGCGCCCTCGTTATTCCGCGATTTATTTTGCGTTGCCGCTGGATGCAAACACGACGTTACATTGTGAGCCTCATCATTGTGATTCGACAAAAACCCTTGTCGACCTTTAAATCCAATGAAGCAATAAAATCTTAACTCTCCGATAACGAGAGCCAACATCCGTTATTAAGCCTTGGTGTTTTCCGGCGTGTTTACATAACGTCTGGCAATATTTGCGAAACCCGAACCGAGAGCTCTCGCACCAGGCTAATAATCCCGTGTACGGACAGGTTCTGGCAGCGCGTGGCAATAAAGTCTCGATACATCACAGATAAACGCCATTATTAACGGGAGCTTCCACGATAAGCTTTTTTACTGACAGCTCTGAATCGGTACGGCACCGGCAGCGAAGTATTTAATGCGATGGAATGATACAAACAAATGAGGCTCGCATACTTCTGCTTCGACACAACGCGTGAATTTGATTGTGGCCATTATTTCGGCGTCGAATTGATGGCTATCAAACAACTGTTTGAAAGGAGTATTAGCATATTTTCTCATCCTGTAAACAGTTATTTATTCTCATACAGCAATTACTAAAATAAACGCCTATCATTTCAACGATACATCAGAATCCTTAATAATTACAGACGTACCGCAATGTTTAATTAAAATAAAGAAAATGCACGACTGATTTCTTTTTTTTAATAAGTTTAATTTAAAAAATAATGTTGAGTCTTTGGTCAAACTGGATACATGCCCACGTCTTTTCATTTTGTACAGAGATAGATAAATATTTTGTACGACAAAAGACGAATAATATACATCATATTATAATAAATATAGTTATGTAATGATTCATACAACTGAATTACCATTACGGTCAGAGAACAGAGGTTCTATGAACGCTTCGCAACGTGCTTACATCAAGGAGGAAGGTGTTCTTGGACTTGAAAACATATTTGAGAAAATTATCGTCAGATATTAAATTAAATGGATTATATATAATAGATATCAAATTAAATAAATGGAAAGAGAAAAAGTCCCAAAGCACGGGTTCCTGGAGTCAACACTTCTTCCATAGCAATGAAATATTCCTAGGAGATCGTGTATTGTATGGTTAAGATGAACATGGTCTCAGATAAGTCAGAAAATTGTCTACAAAGATAAAATTACATCAATGGGCTTCGTAACGGATTATATCAATTTTAATATCATTAATTGACATGGCGGTTACTCTGTGGTGTAACATGATTATTTGAATTTTCAACAACTAAACTTTGCACTACACACATGTTTCTTTATTGTCACTACTGTAGCTCTTCTACTCGAATAGACTACAATACTGTATTTAGTTTAGTTATCACCTGATTATGAGAGGAATTGCTCCTCTCGAAATTATAGTACTGACCCAACATGTGTGTTTAATTGTGATTTTCATTTTCCCCATATATTTATAAAATTATATCAAAATATTTTTGGATAAATATTTTGTTTAAAAGTGTACAGACATATTTAAATAATGATAAAAAAAATAAAATAAAAAGGATAATAATACGTAAAATACTATAAAAAATTTTATGCTTATACCAAGAACCATTAAGCCTTCCCAGGATGATGCAGATAAAAACTGTATTAATTTCCTACCTTCCACTTATGCATACGAAGAGTTGGCCAGTTATCGATGATGGCAGTGTTAATGGCTTCTATTCCCGCAAACTGACTCCCGAGACCGAGAATAAACAGCATGAAGAAGAAGAGGATGGCCCACAGCTGAGGTATTGGCATTTGGAGTATGGCTTCGGGATATGCCACAAAGGCCAAACCTGGACCACTCTGAGCGACATCTAGTGATATTAATTATATCATGAGTTATGAATTTGTATTATAAAGATAAATCAGAATTCATTTGTCTTAGAGTTAATTAATAATAATGACTGATTTCTTAAAGTTAGTAATTATTTGTATGTACTGAATGCGTTGTTCCTATCCGCGAGTAAAACACATGCGGTGATGGTGAATTCTGTACTATACGCGTATTCGATTCAAAACTTTGAGAGACATCTCATCCGTGAATATGGACGTGTAGTGCGCCTCGTTCCAGGAAACCAGCAAGTTAGTCCTATTTTCATAGCACAAGCGTTTAATTAGTTTTAAAATAGTAAGAATATTGATGTGACATGTATTCCGTGTACGCATTTCTATTTTTTTTTTTATTAAAATAAGTATAATCTCGACCGAAATAATGTCGAATTTTTAACAATTTCTCAAATATCAATTCCAATCAATTTTTTCAAAACCAGATATATATAGCAAAGTACCGCAAAATTTGTTAAAAGTAAACCGTCATTCACATTTATGTCTAATATATTTACAATATGATGATGAGAAAAAATTACTATTTCTTAATTTATTGCTTATTTAATAATATCTTCATTCCTTACTTCCTATAAAAACCGTTTTTGAATCTCATCTATCTTAATGTAATTCAAATCAACCTTATAAATGAGCCCATTGAAATGATAGAGCAATTGGGAAATATTATCGGAAATAACGACATATGACAACGATTTGCGGAACCATCAAACTGATTTTACATTTTTAAAAGGTTCGTTCTTTCATTTTTGCATTTTCGCTTTTTCACACCATATTTACTTCAACTTTTAGTCAAATCCTGTTCTTACTATGCTGGTAATAGTAAATATCCGAATTGATTATAAATATTGTTGTAAAAATAAAATATATCATTTTCAAAGACCTAGTCTAGATACTTCTAGATCTCAGTCCCACAAGAATCCAAAGTTATTGATCGTGGAGACGTCGCATATTTAATAATAAGTTCTCGTTGTAATGATTTTCGGCTATTTACGGTAACATATTTATATAAAAATTAAAACACTGAAAAACACAATTTGAATATTTTATTTATTTATCTTTTTATAACATTTTTATGATGTAATTTATGCATTTCTCATATTAAAGAAAGATAATTATACCATCAAGATGATTTACTAGAAATTTCTTTCGAAAAAAATCTTTTTGTTAACAAACTAAAACTGATACAATTATATTGTAATTTTTTTTTATTGTGAACATCTAACTAGGAGACTGCTATAAGTAAAACTGGTTTGGATGAATTATAATGTAAAATAAAATTGATATGTACCTATTTTAATAATTATTACTAATGGTGCAATGCTCTGGTTTACTGAATTCCAAATAATCGAGTGAGCACCGAAAATTGGTCTTCTAAACCGACAGTATTTTACAACCATAAATAAATTATTGTCAACCAAAGTGTAAGAGAATTTATCCGTGGTTTTGACACATAAAGCGAAATAATTTTGATAGTCACCGCAATCCCTGCAAATTTGGGTATTTCATGACAATGTTACGCCGAAGAAACGAAATAATCATAATCCCCTTTCTTTACAAGAATTCAGTCTGATACGATTAGAGAGAAGAAAGGAGCTTTGTTATGGGGTTGAGTATTGTTATCAGATTACTCCAGTATTACAGAACGGTAAATTTATACCACTAGAAAGGTAAAAGTATTCACTCAAAACCTTGCTAAATTAATTGCCACAGAAGCGTGTCTTGTAATTAAGTAAGTACCTATGATTGAAAAGCTATTAGGTGTGTAGCTTTTTTAAAGATTACATTTTACTTGTTTACTTATTACATATCTATATAATATTATATTATATTACATATATGTATATTTATCAACTTTCCGCGACTTTGAATAGACCCAATAGTAAAGGAACATGGGAAATGTATATACAGTGTGTCCCAAAAGTTTTTTTCATTTCGATTCATTCGCTGCACCAACGCAACTAACGGGAGAGAGGTGGGAGATATGCTGATCGCTAGCCGCGTCCTTGAGAATTCAGTCGCTATGGAGCATGTCTTTACCAGTTCGTGAAATTTTCCCTGGAAAATTGATATCTCGATAAGGTGACATAAACTGGCCTCCGCGTTGCCCCGACTTGACACCAATGGACTTTTTCCTATGGAGCTACCTTAAATCAAAAGTACACAGTAACAATAATTTTTCTCTCGACCAATTAAAAGAAAATATCTGACAAGAAATGACAGCGATCACGAAGAATACGTACCGAGCAGTTCTCAGAAATGTTGCCTCCCGTTTAGAAGAATGCCAACGAAATCACGGATCACATTTAGAAAACATAATTTTAAAGAAATAAATTCTCAGGGACTGTACTTAAACGTAAAAAAATCATTTTTTTATTTAACCCATACAGAATTTTTTATTACAGAATTTTTATTATGAAAAAGATTTTTTTGACAACTTGTATCATGTATGACGATTGATGTTCGATGATAGTCAAAAACTAAAGCTAATAGCACTTTTTCGTTGATAATTATCGTTGTCAGACACACGCTCTCATTTTTTATCATTATAGATTAAGATTATTTGTCATCTAAAGTTTTCATAGCACGTCGAGTTAATAAATTGCTTCATCAAAACTGTCTAGACATAAAATAAATTTATTATAATTTGCTTTACAGAAATTTAGAAGTAAAAATATGATCCAACCGAAATCTGCCTTCAGTGTTAGGTGGCTTAAGATACCTTACATTTTTGATAATTTTATGATTCAATTATCTTCTGTTTTATCATTTAATATTCTAAAAAACAATAATTGGTTTGAATGAATTTTATTATCTAAAATAATTGGTTAGATTTTTTTTTATCAGTCGTAATTTTGCGTAGTATTCCATGTATTTGATATGAACCAATAAATAATAGAGTATTATGCATAGTGCGTGAGAATTATGCAGAGTGATAAATATGTATTATTTATCACTTTTATCAAGAAAAATGCTATATTCTCTCCGGGCAATGTAATTAACCGCACAAAGTAGCTACCATTTTAACCATCGAAGATCATAATCCTAATACATTAGGCACTAAGCAAAGCAAATTACACCAATTATATTCGAGAAACAAATTTATCAAACGTAAAAAAAATATTTCCGCTGAAAAATGTATTATAGAAATTTTACTAAGACAGTGTTATAGAATACCGTCCATTTCTGGAGGCTAAAGTTACGTTAGGTCAGTTTAGGTTAGGTTAGATGAGTATAGGTTAGGTTAGATTAGGTTATGTGAGTTTTTGTTAGGTATAGGTGGGTGTAGATTAGGTTAGGTGAATTAAAATTAGGTTAGGTTAGGTGAGTATAGGTTAGGTTAGATTAGGTGAGTTTAGGTTAGGTATAAGTGAGTTTAGTTTAGGTATGGGTGAGTTTAAGTTAGGTATATGTAAATTTTATGAAAAAAGCCAGTTTTTTTGGAGAATAGATTTCGTATAATGACCGGTCAGAGTGATAACATGTTTATTACTCTCCCCGACTTCTCTCGCGCACTATGCGCAATACCCTTTCATTCACTTAATCCATAGCACATATACTTCATCCATCAATAATGATTTAATCATCAGCAGGGTCCTTGAATTAAGTGTACCCATTATTTTGTACTAAATATGGTTTCTATCACAAAAATTTTATCACAGTTCTAGCCAAAGGCTTCATCTTTATATAAGAGTATTGTCTCTTCTCTCATTACGTATAACTTTAATATGCCTTTGTAAAACTATCTATCATTAAGTTATTTAGTGATAATCTGTTGCATTAAAATAATAGTACACCTTTCGTTCTCACGACTAGCAGAAATAAATATTAAGAGACGTGTCAACAGTCAAAACGTGCGACATGATCGTACATCTATATATGTCTCGTATGATTTCGTACCTTAAAACTAGGTAATTAATTAATTTGTTACCATTGACAGAGACTCCCATGGATTGCGCTTGGAATCCCAGTACGGAAAATATGGCGAAACCGGCGAATATAGATGTCCCCAAGTTGGCCAATGATACAACAATCGCATCAAAGTGACAATTATTCCTGAAGTTGTTGTAAGAGGCGAGTGTGATGAGGGAGCCACACCCGACGCCAAATGAGTAGAATATCTGAAACATATCAAATTTTTGTTTTCCTTATACAATGGTTTCATTGTTTAGTGTATATCAAAAGTCACTATCTACTTCAATGCCACTGGGTGGTTTTTTATAAATGCTATATTACATAAATACACGTACGTACTTCTGATGCAAATTCGTACATCTTAAAAAAATTTACGATTTTTTTTAAAAACACATATTTTTGTTGCTACCGGGATTCGATAATTATTTTTTAAAAGCAATATAAAGTTGATTGATTTTTAAAAATGTTATTACAGATGTATCACATTGATAAAGCTACAGCATGTAAGTTAAAAATTTGTCGTCAACCTGCTTAGTCGATGTGGCGAAATGAAAAACACATTACCGAGAATTGAAAAAGATCCAAGTTCGAATCCCGGTAGCAATAAAAATATTTTTTCGATAAATTGATTTTTTCTTTGTATCTTTCTAGTTGATTCATTTAATTTGTATAAAATATTAATGATATTTCTAATTTTATGTTTGTGGTGACATACAATATGAAAGATCTCATGCAAGCATGTATCAAGATACTCGTAGATAAACCGTTATATTTCTTGATGTATCCCTGCATCTATATTTATTCATATTAATCTCATAAGTATGTTGTCTCATAAATTTGCGTTTTTGTAGAATGTATAATAAAATTTTGGTGTTTTCTGTTTTCCAATGGTAGTCGCGTCTGTAGTGTTATTTTTAATTGATCTATATATTTATTTACAATCCAAATTTTTAAATGTTTATGATTTCCACTGCGTTTGTCTCCGGTAACGATACGTCCCAAAAAAAAAACAGATTCTATCCTAGATGTATCCTAGATGGAACTCATATAGCAGAATGCAACCTAAATGGATTTATTTGTCTTCTTTTTAACGCCTGTGTCATTGTCAATTTATAAATAATAAATAAAAATATGGTTAACAGCCATTATAAATTACTAAAAAGAACTCTAAAAATATTTTGTACATTGAGTTGAAACACTTTTATTCCATCATATTTTATTATATTTAAACTTTAGAACGTTTTCAGGAATATTTTCCCATTATCAATAATACAATTCAACTAAAGTTAAAAACATTGTCAGAGAGTATGCGTCTACAGTTAAGGGTGGTGGGGGTGGGGGTTGAGTTATAATTGATAAGAGAGGGGATGTAATGGGCGGCATTTGGAAGTTTAATATTTTCCTATATATTATATTATTTTTTAACTCGAAACACACACTTAATTACTGTCTGAAAATATTTTTAACTTTAGTTGAATTGTATTATTTATAATAGGAAGATGTTCCCGAAAACGTTATAACGTTTAATATAATAAAATATAGTGTAATAAAACAGTGTTTCAACTCAATTTACAAAATAATCATGGAATTCCACAAAGTTTCACCAAGTTTCACCTTTGAACAGGTATCTAAAAATATCTTTAATTTTCAGTGATAAATCCATTTTGCGCATAATTATTAAAAATATCAGATAATAAAAACATACGTCATTTAAAAAACTATAAAAAAAACGCATAAACTTATGAAACAATGTGATATTTCTTTTACAGAATATGAAAATATTCTCACAAAAGCACGTGTTTTCATTTTTATCTTATTGCCATATGGAATAGTGTATTTCAATAAAAATCTGAATTTAGTATTTTCATTTTACAGCAAAGACGTATTGGTAAGAACACATTTCCTCGCTCGACTTTGGATCGTTATTATAAAAAACTTTTAAAAAGTAAATGAGTTCAGCTAAAAGTTTGTGAGTAAATTCAGGCATAAAACAGGTGCTCGTTTACAGCAGCTCATTGTCAAGTGGTGTACAAGGGGACACTTTCAACCCCCGGCTGAACATCGCTAGAGTGGCTGTACACGAATGGAAATTTACTCTCGCGTCTCAGAGATTTACGGTAAATAAAGGTCGGTAAACATCAGTATGTCATTCTGCTCTGCACAAAACACAATAGACAACAAATGACAACTCATTCCGCAATGAATTATTTACTATTCTTTAATGGAGTTTGGAGATAAATGTTTCACTTGTGTGTCATAGTGTGAGTAGAGTTCTCTGATAAATAGTTTAATAAAAATTTTAAAATATGTTATATTCTCTGATAAAATCAAATAAACACTTCCTATCCGGTGAAGTGCGCTGACCTATTACACCACGAAAACTTTGTAAGTTAACGACAAATTTTCGAACTTATATGTTGGAATTTCAAATTGATACATCTGTTATTCCAATATTTGAAATATCACAGAACTATGTTCTTAAAAACTTATGTTTTTCTTATAAATATTATATTCTCTTTCATCTTTCACATTACAATTTTCTTTTTTCAATATTGTTACCGAATTTTTTATATCGAAATGTGATCAACTTTATCAACATGAATGGAATTCATTTTGTTACCATTGAGTTTTGTATAAAATTATGACTTCGTAAGTTTAGTAAAATGGAAAAATTCTAATTAATAATTTAAATACAAATTAAATGAATCAACAAGAAAGATATAATCAATTTATCGAAAAAATATTTTGGTTGCCACAGAACTATGTTCTGAAAAATTGCAACTTCATAAGAAAAGTGTTTTCCCTAAAAATAATTTAAATCCTAAATCTCTCGTATTTTAGAAACAAAATAATAACGGCTACATTAATAATACATTAGGAAATTTTCATCAATCCATCCAAATACACTTTTGTTCTCTTTGCTTCTTCTGTGTAAAGTTAATTAACTTTCGCACACTTGACACTTAGTTTCTTCAACACCATCTATACCTAATATCCTTTATTTTTTAATGTAAAATTTAAGTCTTCTTAAAGTTTATTAAAATTAAACACGTATACATGGATGAGATTTCTCTTAGAGAGTCTAAAAGATAGGATCTAAGGATCTAATAAAGGATAGTGCAGAGTATGCCGCAAAACTATAATTCATTATACAGAGTGAATATTATGTTCCAGGCTAATAATATTTTTGAATAACTAGAAAATTAAATACAATTTTTTAATTTAGTTTTTATTTATCAATTATTTGGTTTATTACAATTATGTATGACATATGATATTGGTCAAGTGACCGCCTCTGGCAGAGGCACAAATGTGTGCCTTTTTAACCATATTTTTTATAACATTCTCGCCCACTTCGCGTCTTATTTCAGCAATCTCATTTCGAATATTGTCCTGTAGCATCAGACTTATTATCGGCTTATTGACGTACATCTTTCCTTTCAAGTACTCTCATAGAAAATAATCGGGTACCAGATATCACCACTTATTGACATTATGCCTCGGGCTGTGTATGAAGTGGCATCGTCCTATTGAAACCACATGTATTGCATGCCCAATAGACCCAATTCGGCTACCAAGAATTATGTCGATAGCGATCACAATTAATGGTTACAACATTGCCATCATTATTTAGATAAAATATTTAAATGACTTCAACACATTTTTAAGACATGAGAGGCTCGATAATAAATTGAAACCGACTACTTTCTACGACAAGCAAATGTGAACTGACAAATATCTACCAAACCAAAATAATATTCACCTGTAGCGTGTATTTTGTCGTGCGTCATTCAACAGTACATAGATATCGACCATTATCGACATCTCTCTGAAATGAGAGATTCAAGTCTCATCCGTGGACACACACATTATAAGAATGAAATAAATACTGTAAAAAAAATTGACAGACAGTACCTTACTATTCACAGTCAACATTTCCACATTTCATTTTTTACTTTAACATAAGTCATGTAAAAAATAATTAATATATTTGGTATGAATTCATCATCAATATAATAATACGTAGGCTGGATACTTATTTCAGAACATATGTACCTGAGAAGCTGCATCTCCCCAGACGCCGGTGCTGAACAGCGTGTCCCACTGCGGCGTGATGTAATATAGAATTCCTTCGAGAGCCCCGGGTAGCGTGACCCCTCGCACCAGCAGCGCTGTGAGCATCACGTAAGGAAACAGCGCCGTGAAATACACCACCTTACCGGCGCTTTGTACACCCTGAAAACAAATCCAATTGTTTCAGTCGGGATCAAACGGGATCAATGAAGATGTCTGATACGAGAGCAGGTTCGATCCTTGTCTCAGAAGACCATAATTTAGCGCAAAATCTAGGTATGTTAACACTCTATCGCCATCAAAAAAAAAAACACCAAAGTATCGTAGCATTTCTATCAAATCTAATAGATCATTTGACTAATATGTAAATTATACTACAAAAGTAATAGTGCAGTAAAATAATTATTATTATCCAATAATCATTTTTAAAAAAGCCATATAAGAAAAAAACTCAACATTTACAGTTTCACACATCATATTTTCAAATCTTCTCACTGGTGAGTATTTGATTATCTATCATTTTTCAGATACAAACCGTTCGGCTTTATTGGATTATTTAAAAGCAAGTATAATTATAATTATAGCGAGAATTGGAATTATAATCTGTCACCAGGTGGCACATGTGTCGCGGGAACGGTATGGTACATTATTGTGTCATTCATTTTAAGAATATGTCTAATTCGGCATTTTATTAACGCATAACGACCCCGATCTTAACCGACAAATCTCCGACATGAAATATCAAAGTCTCATTGGTGTATACGGCACCGTAAGGGTGCGCTCTAAGGGTACATGAATGACGCTAAAATTATCTGAAAGAACTTTAATGCGAATTTTTGTAACCTAACCGATGAAACTTTTGTCTCGATGCTCGCCTATTGTTTTTCGTTATTTATTTTATTTTTTTGTTTCGTTTACATATCAGAATGATCAACCGCCATATAGACCTTTACCGCCAAATCTCCTAGACGCAAAAGTAAAAATTAATCGCGCAATTAACATAAAATAATATCAATAATTTTAATAATCTTATACTTTATTTACTTGATAAAAAAAAAATATTATTATGTAAAGCTGTACTTTATCGAATTAACGTGTACAAAACTTACCTCTCAAATTGTACACTATTATACTAAGCAATGTCATATTCTGTTGTATTATCCACAAATAAATAGGTAAATTCCAACCACGATATCCCTGATTCAAGTTGACATTCAGACCTCATTCAAGTTGACATTCAGACCTCATTACTAACCTTAGAAATGAACAGTTGTAAAACAAATAAAACTAAACTTTATTCGCAGATTAATCAGTTTAAACACATTAGACGACGTGCGGTACCTAATATATTAGATATGGTCACTGTTAAACCAACATACCGACTTATAGTAGTTTGACAGTTAATGATTTATCTATGTTTTTCGTTTAACGGGCTTACTATTTATCAAATAAAAATAATTTTAAATTTTCATAATTACCTAGAGGCAAACAATTTCATAT
Source organism: Eubasilissa splendida (assembly GCA_031772225.1). Lineage (NCBI taxonomy): Eukaryota > Metazoa > Arthropoda > Insecta > Trichoptera > Phryganeidae > Eubasilissa > Eubasilissa splendida. The sequence continues at coordinate 19,680,003 of CM062851.1, read as the reverse complement.
ATTCTTTTTGATTTTTCTTTTTACTTTAACTATTTTTTTATGTAATCTTTTGTTTTATAATATGTCTTTTAGTTTTAAATTATTTTTTTATACGGCTTGAGATCTATCCAGTCGAAAAGAATAAAAAAAAATTAAGAGTACATATTTTTAATCGTTTGTATTTTTGGAATGCTAATCGATTTTATTATTATATTTTTAATACATGTTTTTACGACTAATATAATTAATTACTCTTTCATCATATCTACAGAACTGATTGGTCGAACTCATATATCTATTATTATTTTACGCTAAAAACACCGGCACCATATATGATGTACACGACGATCCATGCAATGTGTCGCCAAGTAGCGTCACACGAAAGTTGCCTTTTGGCTATGAAACGTGGCAGACGTTTGTTACCGCCGGAACAGAACATTACGAATATATTTGATTGAGTATTTGTTTGTATTAATTGGTTAGGTTATATTTGTGGTAGACCATTCCCTTTATTGGTTTTACGGAAACACTGGCTGTGACCGCTCGACGGACACCATAGGCCGCGAGGCGAATGAAAAAATTATCCAAGTTTATTTATCTACACATTAAAAATTAAATTTACATGATTCACTTAAATGAATCAGATGAGAGTTTTTTTGCAATTTATCATTATTCCTGATCTTAATCATTTACCTCGACATATTATTTGTTCAAATAATAAGTCAATTGGTTCCGTAGTTGTACTCTTTGTACACAATGTTCACTGAATTGTAAAATCATATTTGGTTGAACATCATAATTTTGTTTGTTATGTAATATGTAAAATAATGTTTACATACTTCATACATTTATGCGTAAAACTACAAATTCAATATTTCGGTATTTTCAGTGCACAGTTACAACAAGTTATTTCAGTATTTTCATTGAATGAATATGAAAAAGTCTTACATACATTTTCATTAAAGTTGGTATTTATACATGTTGAAATTATGAGGTGAGAATGGTAAGAAAGATATATATGACGCAAGTGTTGATGACACCATTAATAGCGGACGTCCGCGGAAGACTTGACACGACCAGATAAACCAGATGCTGGATGATAGTTCTGTTAAAAGCCACAATAACCGGCGAGCTTGTATGAGAAGGTGTGTGAATGTGGATGAAGCGAGAAATGTACATCAGGACAGAAGAGTGTGGCGCTCTATCATCTCTACCTACCCCCACGAAGAAACGGCGTGATGGTAAATAAGTAATAAGTAATATATATGATATAATAATTAACTAAATGGTAAATAAATAATAATATTATTAACGATGCGAATGTTTTTTAATTGTTTCATAAATTATGTCATAAAAATGAACCTGCTGATTTAGTTTATCTATTTAAAAATTGATACTCTCGTATAAAAAGTACCCAAAATCGGCATCGATAGTGGCAAGTCTATTTTCTTTCGATTTAACACACTCGATTTATTTCAATTTAGGCGAGGACGTAAGCAGCTAACAGCACTGGATAATCGATCAAAGTCAGAACATTGACTTCCATTTCACGTGAACTAATAAGGGAACCATACGACGCTCGCTCGTTATCATCCCTATATAAACACAATAGAAAGCCAACAATGTCACATTATTTAGCTAAGCTATTTGAATATTTTATTTCTATCGAAATACGGATTATCAATTTCAATTTTTCTTATTCATGTGTGTAATGGAATTTAGAGATTTTGACTAAGCTCGAGCGGATTTCAGAAAATTTATTTTGTGTTCAGTTTGTATCTCTGTCAGCGTGATATAAAAATCATTTAAATCTTATGTTCATAAAGGAAGTGATCGATTCTTATGAAAGTTAAGGAAATCCTTAAATTTGATAGCAAAGTAATTAAAAAAAACTGTCATTCAAAGAAAAAATGATAATCTTTTATTCATCACCATATTAATAATGGCTTTCAAATTCTGTAAATGTCTAAAGTTTTATGAAAAGATGCTTAGAAATTGTCAAAATAAAGTTTTAAAAAAATCATTATTTATTGTCGCGATGGTGCAGCGTTAAATTGTTGATTAATAATTTATTAAATTGGTGATAGCGTGACTCGAGACATTATTTTATCGAATAATTTAAAATCAAAATTGTACAAAAATACTTAAATTAATCGAATAAATGAAATGTCAGAAAACCACCCCTCTAAAAATATGTTTTTCTAATTCGAAATAATATTAATAAAATGAAACAAATAAATGAAATAACCACCGTCTCGCGTATAACAGGCAGGCGTACTACCGATCGTTATGAATGAGAAGTTTACAAATATTTAAAATTCTTTAATAGTTAAGCTTGTTAGAAAATTTAACAGTAGTAACTATTTTTTAAATAAAATTCAACATAAGTGTGAAAACTTGATAGTAAGAATGTGATAATAAAGAATGTCAAAAAATTAATGCACTAAATTTTTGATCAGTATTACTTAATTACAGCTTGTATGACAATTTGACACGACAATCTAATGTGGCAATTGCAAGACAGTAGTGCGCTCGCTTAGCTTGTGAGAAGTAACGAGATCGATATTCAGCACCTACAAAATATTTTTAATTTCTAAATGTTTCATTTCATATTTCTAAAATGGTGAAAATAAAGCAGCGGAGAAAAAGCGGACATATGTAAACATATTACAAGATTTTCTAAAGCAGTATTTGTGAAAATTTAAATATATATTTTATGTTAAAATTACTTCCCATGTACATGACCACATTGTAACATAATTAAGGTTTCCGTAGTCATATTAAATACTAAATAGTATTTATTTAATATTTATCATGATATTTTATTTAAATTTGGATGAATAAATAGAAAAAAACATATTTACTGTTTCCAAGGTACGTTTTTTTATTCTACTCGTTTAATTTACTTGAGACGCGTTTCGCCTTATAAGGGCATTATCAATCTCAATCAAGGCAAAACGCGTCTCAAGTTAATTTAACAAGTAGTATAAAAAACAAGTGTTTTATTTTCACTTGTGTGAAAAATATATATATAGTATTTAAATAAGGACAATATAAATACAATATATTTTACGACACAAAAAAACGTACCGTATTATATCGATTATACGACGCATATTTTGTCCTATTATTTTGGTGTTTCTATATTCACTGTGCGTCTTACAATCGCTGTCAAAAATGGAACTTGGAAGCCACCTCCAATGAGCTAAAAGTCGCTACTACACAGTCGGGATACATTCGTCGCTCTGTCATTTGATCATTTTTTAATAAAATGTCTTCAAAAACAATTCACTATTGATGCTGATTTGAAACGAAAACGTATTGTGTATGCAATTTTGCAATTGTCTTTCATTTTTATAATAAAGCTTTAATTCGTTTCTTTTCTTTCTAGTTTATAAAAATGAGGGTGCGTCTTATAATCGATGTAATAGGGTAATTTATTTTATAGTACTTAAAGGCAGGTGCTGTGTGCAAAATATTAAAACTTACATAATATATATTTTTAATTTTTGATATTTTATCGAACGTGACATCTTTGCATGCAAATCAAAATGATTCAAAATATAGTTAAAAACAATCGAATAAAACTAATTAAAAAATGTTTTACATTCAAAAAAATTTAATACATCTAAAAAAATATAATCATTTTACAAAATTAGATTCTAATTAAAAATGTATTAATATCAAAACTTCTTCTATAGAACTAGGAAAGGGGTTAAATTAATATTAGAATAGATCAGTTCTAATATACTTCCATTGCGGTGCGCGCTGGGTCCTTTAAACCAACAATGTCTGCGGTGGTGAAGATAAAGACTAAACTTTTAAAATAAATCTCCAAGTGGCCCACAGCTCTTCAGAAGTCTGGGGTTTGGTTCAGGAGTATTTATACCTTTGTTCTTCTCTTTCCCCTACACCGTCTAATTCAACTTGGCAAATTAAGCTGGTGTCTTGAAATCTTCCATTTTATTTATCATTGTTTTTCTTCACGAATCTATAATATTTTGTATAGAACAATAACACATGTTATGGTTGACACGTTATTTTATACTCCTATACAAAGAAATAGCGATTGAAAAACATATAATTATCTTGTGTGAAAATTTACCAACAAACATTAGCTTACGGTGCTAAAATAAAATTTTTAGACTTTTGAGATTACTAAGTCGGATAAATATGTATATTTAACATATAATACTAATATTAATCATTAAATAATAGTTGATATATTATGAAGCATAATACATGTCTAACTCGGCCAGCGCACGCTCTACCACTAAAGTGACGACATCCGGCACCCCGCGCCCCGCGCATTGTGTCGTCTACATTTCTCCGCACATACACATACACGTACTGACAAACTCACATCAGGTTCTTCGAGAAAACATTTTTTATTGTTGAGTGTGGTAAATACTACGGTATATATTGTAATTAGTTTATCCAATACATAAATATATTACGGAGGAATACAGAGATATTCATATAATTAGAGGCAATGCCAACTCAGTATACATTATAGGAAAGGAAAATACGTAAAAAATCCACGAAATTCCAAATATTATACTTCAAGAGACTTCGACGCTCCACATCGGTCACATCGTGAAGAAGAAGATAAAAGAAATGGGAACAAATAAAAGAACACGTAATAATGACAAAAAACTTTTAAGTCCTATCATCCCAGAAAAGACCGTTACAAACATATTTTTAGTTAAGATATTTAGTTCAAAGGTGCCTCAAAAAGGAATTCGCAACTATTCGAATTCAGAAAAAGAACATACAGGTGAATACAGGCCGATTTTGTTTATTTGCCATTTTGGTTTGGCAAACATTTGTTAATTCGAATTTGATAGTCATAGAGTATTTAATTACAATTAATTATGAATCATTTAACGTCTCAATAATGCATTAAAGTCATTAAAACAATAAAACAAACACAAACCCAACTTTTGGAAAAAAAATCATCATAAATGACGAAGCTCGTTTTAACTTGACGCATTTTATTAATAAACAAAACAGTCATTATTGGAGCACTGAAAATCTTCAATTGATTCATCAACGACTTTTACATCAGAGTTATTGTATGGTGCGCCATATGGCCCAGCGTAATCATTGAGCCCTATTTCTTTCAGGATGCAAGACAAGAGGTCTGCCGGTGCTGTAAAAATTTATTGGTGGTCGAATTGGATCGATTTGGCCTGCAACACATGTGGTTTCAACATGACGGTGCCACCTCACACACAGCCCGAGCTACGCATGAAATTTTGATGAATGAAACAACATAGATCTGGAACATAGTATTCACCATTATTAAATAATTATTAGGAGAACACATTTTTATTGTGAAGTTGTAATTATAAGGTAGATGGCTCTTTCAAATAACGGAACGATTAAATGTATTAATATCAAAAAGGTAACATATAGGTTCGAAAATTTGTCGCTAAAAATATTGTCGCTGTAGCATAGTTGGATAATGCACCTTCCCCGGTTAGGAAAGAGATCCAGGTTCGAATCCCGGTGGCGCAACTACAATATTTTTCGATAAAATTGATTTTATGTGTATATCTTTCTAATTAATATATTTAATTCATATTAAATCATTTGTATCGTTGATGTTTAACATTTGTAATATTTATCTAGATTCTGTTTACTATATTGTGCTAAAAATTATGTTATTCTATCGAATATAATGGAATCGTACGTCTACATTTAGCCAAGATACAAACCGCTCGGTCCTTTTATTGGATAATTGAAAATCGGTAATAATAATAATAGGTACCAGTGTCACGAGATTTGAAACATCTGTCGCCAGGCGGCACGCGTGTCTCCGAAAAAGTAATTACGTTATTATTTCAATCATTTTAAGAATGTTTAATCGCATATATGTTTGTGTTACTTACATTTTTTTATAATTAATTGATGAAACATTGAAAAATAGTTTTTATAGAAACACCGGCCGTGTTTACTATTTAGCCACAACTAGCAAAAAGTCAGTTCGCCGATTGCTTTCTGATAGTATACTATTTATTTAGCTATTATTTTATCTATTAACGCTAACCAGTTTCAGAAAGTTCAATCTATCATAATGTCAATCAATATAGAACAGTTTTATACTGCCCTGATGATGAAACGGACGTTCCGAAACCGGATGGCATTAAAGAGTAAAACAACAACAGTTAAAAACAAAGTTTTTTAGAGTTAGATAGTAAATGTTAAATAGTCTTAGAAGCACGACTCTTAACGACCACTGGCCATAGTAATTTTTGAATCTTGGTAGATGCCATCATTTTTGTATTGCTTGCCGCGAATTGTAAATATTTTCTACATGTCATACATTTAATAGAGAAATATTACTATAAAATCATATTGTATGAGCGTAGAAATAAATTCACAAGACATATTTCAATTATATTTATATTTATTTACTTCGGTTTTTGCTACGACGAATGTTTCGATTGTAAGTAATACGAATGTTATATTTTAAAACAATTTAATCATACGATATAGTGTAAATATAAACGTGTGAACGCAACATTTCAAATAAGTATTCTGTGAAAAAATCCGACAGATGGTAAAATGATTTGGAGATAAATTGTATACAGATGTAACAGAACTAGTCCACAGTACTTTATGGGAAGACCTGACTAAATTACACTAATATTTCAAGCTTAACACGATTTTGTAAAAATTCTAACAATAATATTTTCTGTAACAGTGTAGATTTGTACATATTCCTTGAACATTTTCGATACGTAATTTAGTCATGTATCTACCCATAAAATATTGTGGACTAGGTCTGTTACACCCTGTATATGATAAATGGACTATTGTAGCCGAAACATTATATTTACCTACTTGTTTATTGTTATGTCGATAAATAATGTTGCTCATTCAAAATTATCGTGACAGATTCAAAGTATGCTTTTATTTAAAATTATTATTAGTATAATTTATTTAAAAATATGTTTGACTCTATTTGACACAGACGGTCGTAAAAACAACCTGCAACAACACTGTATATCGGTTTTGGGCAGATCTGGCTTCTTGGACTTTAAATGGTATATTAAACAACTAGATAAAATAAATTAAAATATTATTAATCACAATTTCTTAGTGATCTTCCCAGTAAAATACCATATCATTCAAGATGATCATCAATCCTTTATAAAAACCGATATACAATGTTGTTGCAGGAGAGGGTTCCATATGTAAGATTTGTTTTGATGGGTTTTCTTAGCTCTCTTTAATCTTTAACCTTGTGCAGGGTACGATTGGGTACGTTATTAAATTAATTATTCAAACCAAATTGCTGACCAAAATAAATAATTATTTTAGTACTTATGATTTTAGTCTTTTTAGAATAATCAGTTGTTAAATCTTTTTTTTTAAAGAGAACACATTCTTATTGTGATGTTGCAATTTTTTAGAACATAGGTCTGTGATATTTTTAAATGTATCAATTTGAAAGTGCAACATATAAGTTCTAAAATATGTCGTCTACTTACTATGTTGGTGTAGTGTAATCGGTTAACGCATTTCCCCAGATAGGAAAAGATTGATTAATTTTATATGTGTATCTTTCTAACTGATACATATAATTTGTATTAAAATGATTAAATCGATTAATTTATACAGGATTAACTTCATAATCCTAATTTATACAGGATAAACTTTATAATCCTAAATCTAAATAATTTTTGGAAAAAAATAGGAAGGTTGCGGTATGGCAAATTTAAATATATTTTATGAACATAAATTTCAAACTTGTTTTTCAATTTTTATTTTCTTCGTTTATTTTCTTTCTATATTATATATGTACATTATTTTAGTAGTCTATGGAAAATTTTCTAATTTTTGAACAACGCAAACTTGCCGAATTCACCGCATCTATTTTGGACCAATCTTTCTACCTCTTAAACAGAAAACTCCAAACTGACATCTCTTTTATGAATTCGAAATCCGGAAATGACAGAAATGACTGAAATAACGGACTACCACATTTTACAACTTGTCCATGAAAGTTTAGATAAATTCGCCTGAATAATAGTATTGTTATTTTTAAGCATACATTTTAGAAGTACTACCAATAATTAAAATCATTTAAATATCGCGTTTTGTGTCCTGAAAATTTAATTGAGCAAGAAACAATTATAAGATTCTTTAGATCCCAAAGACTGCGATGATCTGGCCATATCGAAAGAATCCCAGATGACAGGATACTAAAGATCATGGAAGCGACCTAGAGCCAGGCCAAGGAAGAGGTGGTCTAACTGTGTGAAATAGGACTAAAGTAGGATGGTAGGGTCTGGGAACTGGACAAGAATGGTCAGGGATAGGAGTCGATGGAGAGCACTTAAGGAGGAGGCCAAATCCCACCTTGGGATGTAGTGCCATGGAAGAGGAAAAATAAAACGTGTATCGTACCATCCCTGCATAGAATTAGTTTTTCTCATCGAAAATAGTATTAATTATTTCAGCTAAATAAACAAAATAATTAAAATCTCCCCGTTGTCCCGCATGATAATCGGATTTTTTATTATGATTACGTTAGTTCGTAATCATAACAATTAATAATTATAATTGCTAGTTAGATTAGTTCAGCAGGGGTCACAATTTTTAAAATAAAGATATTTCACAAAAATCAACATCATAAACTTATATAACAATTTGAATATTAAGAATACAAAGATGAATAAAACATTTGCTTAGCACATCAGATGTAGCAGGATCGACACTCGGCGTCTTCTAAAATCTTTTTTATTTCATAAAGGAGGCACCCGGTATCAACAGCAACAACAAAAATAAAACAAAGGTTAAAGAGAGAATTTTCAAACACTATTTCTAACGAAATTTTTATGACAATTTTACTATGGTAGGTACCGGCTGAATAAACATGTGTATTTTATGTTAAAAATTGTGCAAATGTAATCGAGCCTTAAACAGATTAAATTACTTTTATATTTTACTTTATCAGTTTGATAATAAAAAGCTGTCAGTTTTGACATTACCGCAAAGCTGTGGTTTTTCTCTGTCATTATTTTCGATAACTCTTACTGATTAGCGGGTTTAATTACGTAATTATTATTGCTTGCGATTTCAAATTTAATAATTAAAATTAATTTCCACAACGATGTTATCATATGCATGTTATCATATGTGCATATCACAGTACAATTGCTTACAGATTAACAATCACTACTATTGTAATTTACATATGCAGAGATTTAGAAAAGTGTTGTGTGCACATGAATCAGTTAATAGATAATTAAGTTAATCAATGATATGAAAAATGCAAATCAATAAAAATGCACGCCAATGACGATCGGTATCTATTTTTTACAATGTGGTATGAAAAAATGTTTAAAACATAACAAATTTAATCTCACATATCGCGGTCATCGAAAATGTAAAAATCATCGTTTCACAAACTGTATTATGTATGACATTAGTTTTTTTAATTTATGTATCTAACTTATTATCATACCGTTTCCAAACAAGTGTATACAGAGAAATTAATGCTAGACTCTTTTTCTTTGCATTTCACTCTTGTCTCGTCAACGTTTATACATATTCTAACGCACGCTCTTCGATTATTGAGGCTTATAACAGGGTCGTTTTCCAATATCTGGTTTATCTAATGACATCATATATTTCGCGAACGCCCTCTATTTCTATTGTGTTCAACACTCTTCTCATACGTTTTCTTTACCATCCTCTTCTCGCTCGTACGTTCCACGTGACCAAACTATCTTATCTATCGACTATACTACAAACAGACCCATGTACATTACGCTTCTGAGTTGTTCATTTTCAACCATCGTATATAGATTTTCTACACTTGAGCCTGAGCGTCCGTATTTCCACTGCATTCAGTCTACTTTAGTTCTTTTTCTGCCAATTCCAGACTTCACTTCAACGAACAGATTTACAGATAGCATCTACCATCTAAACCGAAAACAAAATATAATTACTCTAATGCCATAGTTTTACGTTAATATCATTTAAATGACAATTTTAATATTTTTTAAAAAAATCTTTATTCTATAAATGTTAAATAATAAATACTTATTAAAAATGTTTAAAGTTATTTCTAAAATAAAGAGCAAATTGTATGTTTTATCAATTTATTTTTTAATTATTTTTAAATAAATTATTAGATTATTGACTGGTTGCTGACGTACGCGACGGAGCCTATATTCTGACAGCGTTCAATTATAAATATTGGTAAGTAATAATGTCTATAGCATTATAGAGAAAATATCAGTAAATACTTTTTTATAATAATATAAAAAATCTAATACGGAACATCAACTAATGCACAAAATGCGATCTCACATTGATATCAGGCAGTATTCAGCTAATCAAAATTTGTGTTTGCTTATCTATTAATTCCAGATTTAATTAATTAATTACCATCTTTATAAAACTTAACACTTAAAACCTGAGTACATTGGTATTATATAATATCATAAGAAAAAATTTGTTATACGCTGTAAATACTACGAATGCCGGCCCCATTGAATCACTTCAATCCTTATCACAATTGACTTCCCACTTGTACTATATTTTTTGTACTCATCGCGTTATATTATCTTTCATTATCTTTTACTACGTGTATATTAATAATTTATGTATTCATATATCTATGCATATTTCAACATTAAATTCCTTATACCTTAGATGTATCAACTCCAATTTGATCAATTTATTTTACTAGTATGTACACCATTTTCTTTCATCGTATATCATATTGCTACAAAATAAATTAAGCAATTAATCAAGTACAAGAGAAAAATTATTTCACCGGTACACGAATTTGATTAAAAAAAATGAAAATTGAAAGAAAGGAAAATTGGTAGTGAGTTAATGACAAAAAAATACATTTCTAAAATATTCACACACTTAAAACATAAAGTGAGAAAATAATAGTAAAAACAAGAAAAAGAGTCATTGATAATGTGCAAAAATTATTATTATATATTATACGTCGAGAGACTAACATTAAAACTCATCAATCTTAAATCAGCCTTTGTATAATATAGCCTACTTTGAGATGACATCCCTTTGTGACAAAAAGGAAATTATTTTTATATATTGTAACTAGGGTAGGGTGGTGTTCAGCGGAAAAATTTCAAGATTAAATTGTAATTGCTCGTGAACCATTAGGGGAGGGGTATTGTTCGACGCGCGTGATTTGCGGATTTGCCAGTCGCAATGAGTCACTAGCAATAGTTTGAGCAATATTTAAAATGCGGTGATTCATTCACTTTAATATTCGACGAGTAAATAATGAGCCGAGCACGCAACTTATCTTGTGCTGGGTTTAAAAGTTCAGACAAGTAAGGACAATGGTTAACCAAACTCCTCCGGGACCATCAACGTCACCAGCGACACCAGAACATGTGGCTTAAGTTCGACGTGAAATTATGCGCAATCCGCGTAAATCAATAAAGAAGATTGCAGCCTGTACTGGAATAAAATTCATCAGTGCCCATTATTTTGAAAAAGAAACTACATTTTCACCCAAACAATCTGCAAATCGTGCAGTTTCTCAACGAAAATGACTTGACTTATTATTTACGTGAAACCTTAGCGAGAACGATGCTGGAACGTTTTGGAACAGCACGAACTCTTGGAAACATATTGTTTACTTACGAAGTACATTTTCATATCGATGGCTGTGTTAATAAATAAAACATGATATACTGGTGCCCCGACAACCCAAGGGAACGCCATCAAAAACATTTGCATTGTCCAAAAACGACAGTTTGGTGTGCAATTTCTGCCCGAGGGATAATTGATCTTTATTTTTTTAACCAGCGAGAGACAGTCACTGCTGACGTGTATTTCCAAATGATCGACGAGTTTTTGGTACCGCGATTTCAGCCGTTTTTCGGATTCAATAACAGAATACAATTTCAGCAAGACGGGGTCACTTCACACATAGAGTTTCAATGGAGAAGCTGAGGGGAATTTTTTCCAATAAATTAATCAGCAAGTACGGAGACATACCCTGGGCACCTCGGTCACCGTACGACTTTTTTTTTGTAAAGATACCTTAAGTTGAAAGTTTACAATGACAATCCTCGAACAATTCAGGCCCTACAAGAATATATCCGTCGTCAAGTTGCTGCCATTGAACTAACGCTTTACTCTCGCGTGTTCGCAAATTTAAGGGACCGATTCTTGAGAGAAATAGACGCCATCTAGACGATATTGTTTATAAAACGTAAAATCCGCATCGTGAAACTCAATTTTGTATAAATAAAATATGAGAAAAACATTGTAGTTTTTTATTTTATTTAATATTAAACTTGAAAATTTTCCGCTGGACACCTTTACAAGTAAAATAAGACGTAGGAGTTAACAGAAACCTAGATTTATTTGTATACAGTGGGAACCTTACCAAATACTTATTCACATTCGGGATGTCATCTTTCATTCAAAATTTGCAATGTATTTTAAAAAATGAAAATAAACTAAGTTGCAACAATTTTTAAGACTAAGCTAAGTACTTGTAACATGAAAATTGAGATAAACTTTTTAACCTTCCAGGTAGGGAAAATGTCATGCCCCTAAACCAAACAAGCACATCAATTTTACATCGACGACAAAAATTATATCTTGTTTTAAAAGTAAGAAATCTTTAATTTATTTATTTCATAAAATCATATGGAGTTTCGTGATAAATTCATTTTAATGGTAATTAATATGGTTAGAGTATTTTTTATTAATAATTTATATAAAATATTATTGTTTTAAGTAGTTATAGACAAAGTTTTTTTTTATTATAATTAATCAAATAATTTTGTTTTATATTGAAGTGCCAATAAATAAAATCTTCAGTATGATTTAAGATATATGGATATTTCTATTTATTAGATAAGTAGCTCTGACTAAATGGAATATTTTTTTCTTCGCAGATAACATGGTATTACATTTTTTGAGATGAAATAGAAAAATGGTACAGAAATGCCAAAAATATATTTAATTAAATTATTACGTGGATTGATATTATATGCACAAAAGAGAAAATATATCGGTCTTTTTCTATTCTATGAATATTATTTCATGAAATGTTGCAAGTTCATATTTGTCGATCAAAAGATGAAACATGCGACTGCACCCCATTTAGAAAACTTATTTATTTTTTAGGAAAATCGGACAAGAACGGACCCACCTGAAAATAATTATGTAGATTGCATCATGTCGCTCGCTATTGAGTTATTTTCAATTGAGGTAGTAACGTAAATAGTATCGTATTTTTCCTTAAATAAAGCCCATAAATTAGTTGTTTATGTAAATGCCTTCGATAGCTGGTTCCCAGATTTCCGATTAACAATAAGCACACATATGATGTATGAACTTCACTAACCTTTTTATTTTTGCTGTCTTTCTGGTCTGATATTGTTCTTTTAGCTGGGTTGTCTTCTTTAGATTTCGACCGACCGAAGCGCGCACTAGTAGTTTATTTGGACCTCTGGACTAGTCGAAGCACGGAATATAATTAAACGCCTGTCGTTTACCGTCTTCTTAGCTTTCCAAAAAAAGGACGGCAATACTCACACACACATATGTATATTATTATAAACCAGGAAACCCAGTGGTGCCAGTCGAAGTAACAAGGTGCGTAAATATTTGTATTTTTAATATCTGTAAAATAAACTTTGTAGTTTATTATGTTCATTGTTTTATAGATTTTTTATCTTTGTTTATAATTACCCACTTAGTGAGTAATTTTTAAATATCAACCGATTTCGAAAAACACCATTTTCTTTTCAGGATGTAAAATTAATTAACCAAAAAAATATGTTGATTGTCTGTTTCATCTATCAATAATGTTGGTCTTATACTGAATAATTTAGAATCGTTAGAAATAAATAAACCATATAAAATTAACCAAAATAATAATAATAACTATTCTATCCTTTATAGGAATTTTTTTTAAATAATTTTGTATTATCAAGTTAATTTTAATAATCATCGTAACAATTTTAGTTAAGTACTAAATTTATTTTTAAATAATTATTATTTTTATTTTAAAATAGATTTTTTTAAATATTAGAATAACGTGACATATATATTTACATTATGTACAAGGGCACAGTTAAAATTTCGCAATCTAGCGCCAAAAACAAATAAATCCTTCACACAAATTTCACTTGTTTTGGCAACAAAAATATGTAACAACCTAAATGTATTCCTGAAAGCTTTCATCATAACTTAAACCACTTTGCGACTAAAATCAAGTTCTGACTTCTCAAAGGAAAATAAACCATGTTGTAGAAAATTTGCAGATAAATAATATTAATCTATTTATCTTCAAGCAAGTCACATAATTTTTTTTTAAATATTAATTTATGTAAAAAAAAATATTTAATTAAACTTCGCATCACATTTGTACACACATTTTGTAAATCATACCCTGTCCCATTTTTTATGTATAATCTTTAATTTTCAAATCTGAATCATATTTTCTCAACAACACGCAAAAGCACTGTCAGCTGTAATATATTAGACAACTAGTATAGCAATATATAGATAATACAGATAAAGTAACGAATGAAGTATTTACTTCGCTCCCAAAACCCTTAACAACAAGTTTTTTTTAATCTCACATATTGTCTTCGAGTTCCACTTGTGTAAATAAAAAAAATGAACTGATTTCGATGGAAAATTTATCTTTGAAGGTTAATATACCAGCTTGACTGTATTGTAAAATCAATGTAAACCTATGAAAAATGTATGAGGTTATTTTTCTTACCTTAATGACACAGAAAAAAGCAATGATCCAAGAAAGCGCCAAACAACCCACGAGGTGCCACTGAATGGAGCCGAAGTTGTCCCAGGTCGCTCCATTAATCCCCAACACTTGTTCACTGGAAGAGTAACCGTAAATATTTCATTTTATTCGGATTGTTTCAACACATACAACAAAGAATCCAGCGAGTTATGTAAGGAAGATGACGATGCTAAATTAAAAAAAATGCTCGAAATACAATCTATATCTATGCGGTATTGTGCTATGGCCTATTTAGTGCAAAAATTAAAGCTATCAAAATATTGAAATTGAACAAATATTTTATATTATGTATTTTATTCAAACACAGTTGTGCCTCATTTAACTTTCTGTCTAGCTAACTTGACTATTAAATATTGTGTTTATAATTTGTTTAACTTACAATTTTTGGCTTAATAGCGTCGCTGCTTTTAAGCACGAAAAAATGTATAATAGCTTTACAAGTAATATACGAGTATATACCCAGACATAATGTATGTATGCTGTTTATTATACGCCGATGATGCAGTACTAATGGCGAATAATGAACAAGAACTACAGACCCTGTGAGTAGAATGTACGATGTATGCAAGGAAAGCGACCTCATGATGAATGTTAACAAGTCGAAAGTGATGGTATTCGAGAAGGAGGAAAGCAAGATACCGTGCAAAATACTTGTTGGTAATGAATGTTTGGAAAAGGAAGATGAGTGTATATTTGGGAAGTATGTTTGATAGAAACGGAAAGGCTGAGAATGATATCGAAAGGAGGGTGACTGCAGGAAATAAAGTGAACGGCGCTTTGAATGGAATTATATCTAACGGAAATTTGTCAACCGAGGCATGACTAGTAGTGCACAATGGAATCTTGGTACCGGCACTGATGTATGGAAGTGAGGCCTGGATCTGGCAGAAAAGGAACAAAAGCAGACTGAATGCAGTGGAAATGAGATCACTTAGGCATTTTTGTGGCAAATCTATTTATGACAGAGTAAAGAATGAAGAAATAAAGAAAGAATGTAAAGCTGATTTTAGTATAAGTTGATGAGTAAGATTAAGAAAGGATCACTTAGGTGGTTTGGTCATATGGAACGGATGAATGAGGAGAGAATGGTAAGAAAGATATATGACGCAAGTGTTGATGGCACCAGAAATAGAGGACGTCCGCGGAAGACTTGGCACGACCAGGTAAACCAGATAATGGAGGAAGGTTCTGTTAGAAGACTCAACAATCGGCGATCTTGTATGAGAAGATGTATGAATGTGGATGAGGCGAGAATTGTGTTAGGACAGAAGAGTGTGGCGCTCTATCCTCTCTGCCTACCCCCGCGGAGAAACGGCGTGATGGTAAGTAAGTAAGTAAGTAATGTATGTATAATGTAATGTAGATAAATTACAGTACCGTGTGCACGTGTTGAGACATTGATCTGAAGATAAACTGAAAGATCAGCTTGAGATTAATATAATACTTAAACCCGTGTACGAGTCGTTTGATTTGACAGTGAAGGTCGACACGTACGCACAAACGTCTTCTACACCCATAGATACCTATGATTTTAGAAGACATTAGAAGGCATTAAATTACAAATATTTAATCCGTTGCTGGGAAAATTCAAATTTAACCAACTGACAAATGGAATATCAATGGTCGATGAATTGATATTTGATACGAGCGTGAAGTGAGACGCGAGATGGTGAATCTCTTGAGATTTGATTTACCTACCCTTTCTCTCCCGTTCTGGATTTCTAAGACTCTTGCACCCGCACCCTGTCGATCTTGTATTTGGCAATGACTTCTGATTGATGTTTAGTTATTTTCTCCACATAACCCAACCCCTGAAGAATTCCTACAGGCCTCATTTTTATAGCACCTACGTCAAAATTCATTTTTCACAATTGTCCCAAAAATACAACTCAAAATTTATCTTTCAAAAATGACCAGTTACTCGTGTAAATGATTAACTAACTAACTTACTTACCATCACGCCATTTCTCCGTAGAAATAGGCAGAGAAGACGCTACACTATTTTGTCCCGGCACACGATTCTTGCCTCGTTCACTGTCATACATTAATATGAAGTTGAATTTATTAAGGTCCTCCAGTATTTGATTTATTTGGTCATGTCAGGTCTTTTAGCCTTCAATATTGACCTTATATATAATATTTTATTTTCCGACCTTTCATTGGTAATATGTTCTACCACCAAACCATCTCAGCGATTTTGTATTTATTCTATCGACAATGCTACAAACTACTACGCTTCTAATTTATTCATTCTTCACGCTGTAGTACATAGCTCTTTTACATTTGCGCCTAAGCTACCGCATATCCGCCGCATTCAATCAACCTTTCCTTACTTTTTTCCAATTCAAGGCTTCACTTTCATACATTAGTGTTGGTACCAGAACTCCATTATGCACCACTAGTCTTTTTTCTTGTGACAAATTTATATTAGCGGTAATTGCATTAAGAGCGCTATTCATTTTATTTCCTCCTTTCGATATTTTTTTCAACCTTGCCGTCCCCAGTACACACACAAACACACAAGCATTAATTATTTACTGTTATATCACAGTAAGTTACTCTTTCATCTCTCTCGAACACCATCAAGAAGAGCTTACTCTTACTGCGTACACCGGACATCACGTGTTAAATCTTTTTTTTATTTAAATGATAATGGTAATGATGTAACCATTAATGGTGATCGCTATCGTCACATGTTGGAAAACTTCTTGGTGCCCGAATTGGGTCTATCGGGCCTGCAACACATTTGGTTTCAACAGGGTTGTGCCACCTCACACACAGCCCGAGCCACGCTTGAAATTTTACAAAAAAGTGGTGATATCGACTGGTCTTCTCGATCACCCGATTTGACTGCTCCCGACTACTTTCTGTAAGGATACTTGAAAGGAAAGATCTACGCCAATAAGCCAACAACAATTCCGATGCTACAGGACAATATTCAAAATGAAATTGTTGAAATAACACGCGAAGTGTGCGAAAATGTCATAAAAAATATGGTTAAAAGAGCACCAAACATAATTGTAATAAACTAAGTAATTAATAAAGAAAAATTAAATTATCAAATTTTGTTTTATTTACTAGTTATTTTAAAACAACATCGGTCTGGAACATAATATTCACCCTGTAGATAAATATATATAATATTTTTTAACGAGAACACA
Source organism: Eubasilissa splendida (assembly GCA_031772225.1). Taxonomy (NCBI): domain Eukaryota; kingdom Metazoa; phylum Arthropoda; class Insecta; order Trichoptera; family Phryganeidae; genus Eubasilissa; species Eubasilissa splendida. The sequence continues at coordinate 19,662,066 of CM062851.1, read as the reverse complement.
TTATTACTGTGAAGTTGCATTATCAGAACATAGTTATATGCTAGTTTAATACTAATTAAACTAATCAACTATAAAGACTAATTATTTTCCGATAAATAGTTTTTTATTTATGTATTTCTCTACTTTTGTGTTGAACCCATCGAACGCGTAACACATTTACGATCAGCCGACTAAAAAATGTAATATCACCGTGGTGCCAACAACTTCCGAATGACAAATATTACCCCGCATTCGGAGTTAAAATGGCGACTCGCATAATTAGCGAATGCATATTTACATTCAGCCCCGTTCGGTATACAGGAGAACTCGTAAATAATCCATGCAGTCTGCTGTGGCAATAAATAGTCCTCCGGAGATTTCTTTCGTTAATTTAGCAAAGACTGAATCGGGCCGGCGCATGCGCGTCGCGCCGCGCATAAACTATGAGCAATCGAATGCTGCAGCGGCGGGCGAAAACGAAAAAGTTTTCTAATTTACATTTTTATATCCGAATCCGAGATTCTTGTAAGTAATTTTTTTCTTCTCCCTCAATTCCTTTTGCAGGCTGCAGTTTCGATGTGATGTTGCGCGAACTTCGCATCAAAATCGGAAATTAACACATTTCCATTTCCTAATGTGCACTTGACGTACGTAGTACAATCGATATATAAATACGTGTAAATTCAGTTGTAAAAATATGAAAAAGGTGCTAACAAAAAAAATATCCATCGTTTATCATGCTTTCATAATATTTACCAAATTTTGTGCTATTCTATTTTTAACTACACATAACTTGATTGTATTTTACGGATATATTTTTAAAAAAATTGTTTTCACCCACGAAAGAGAAGAAGATTAATTCATGATTTTTTCACACTGTTTCTTAGTATACAAATATCTGTTCTAACAATATCCAAGTAGGAAGTGTAATATTATTAAATATATAAATACGAAAAATCGCGAATACAATGACATCACAAAATATTTAATAATAGACTAGACACCTTTTCAATACTTTCACGAATAGACTTAAATATCGCAAGAACCATATTTTTCACCATGTTTTATGATTTTTCCCTTGCTAGACGCTTAATACTACAACGGAATCTCATTTATTAGCACCATCCTGGAAATATTATGACAGGCTTAGTTTAAAAACGAAATTGTATTATACAAGGTTGATAGTCATTTGAACGTGAGGTAAATGCTTACCATAAACCAAATTCGAACTCGGTATACTCTCGCGCATCACGTGATCCAACATCGTTGACTTTAGAATGCTTCTGTTCATTCTCTTCAAATGTCAATTTATAACAGTGTTTCTATTTCTCAGCCATAATAATGTACATTCTGTAACATATTACCCCCTTGTTTGTCTTAAAATGTTTTTACATTGTGCTTTAATATCTTATAGGACTATTTATCAAAGTCAACAATCGGTTATTAGATAATGTATATATTAAAGATAAAATAAAAATATATTAAGGAAAAAAATATTGATGTTTTAAATACTATACAATATTTTAAATATAAATATACACATATAAAATCAATTTTGTCAAAAAATATCACAGACCTATGTTCTTAATAATTACAACTTCACAATAAGAATGTGTTCACCTTAATAATATAAGTTGTATCAATGTGTCCAAAATGTAATAAAAATGAATTGATAATTCTGGTGTCTGCAGTCGGTTTACTCAAAGGTATTTGAGATTCAGTAAAAATAATGTAGATGGCTTTCAAATAATGGAACGATAGATGTATTAATTTGAAAAAAGTGTAACACATGGGTTCGAAAACTTGTCATGAAAAATGGCTACTGGCGCTATAACACGATTGGTAGTGTACTTCCCCGGATTGGAAATAGAGATCCAGGTTCGAATCCCGGTAGCGCAAAAACAATATATATTAATAATTAATACATTAAATTAGTATTAAAAATAAAAATATATCTTCTTTCGATACTAATATTATGAGAAGGCAAAGTAATTCGAGCATTACCATTCCCGATACTAAAATGAAAATCGGCCGTGAAAACCTGAATAATTTCAATTTTAGATCGAATTGAATAAATTTACTCGCTATACGGATAGCTGTAAAATTCGTTTACCCGGTGGATTCTTCGAAAGACTACAATTTTTTCAATTTCCTTTTGCAGCCAGCACAATTGAAAGGTAAAGAAACAATGTGTTCGGACGGTGCATCGCTGGGTAGATACGGCGCACCCAGCGAAGAGTACAGCGAGGAGTGCAGCGGTCCTCGTAGCGGAAGGCGCTGCAACTGAATTAGCACGGAGCGGTTGGCTGCATTAATTCACCTAGGAAACAAAAGTCACGACTCGACTTACGGAAACTTACAAAATTGCATTCCAGATACTTTATTCCCACCGTTAGTATTGAGAACACGCCACTGGGCAAATTAGCCATTAATGCAGGGGAGATCTTTTTGCATCATTTATTTATTCTAATTCTTCCAGTCCAATATCATAAATACCCCTAAATGAATTATGCTTTTATATCGCAATACCTCCATTTTATCCGTTTTCAGGAGAATATTGCTAGAATAATACGGATACAACATAATACTATCATTTGATATCTCATGACACGACGTAATCAGAATTAATAATTCTCATCGGTTTGATTTGTTGTTTATAAAAATCAAACAATAATCATTGTAACCGACGTAAGTCGCTAGTAATACGGGAGGTGTGGAATCGAATGAGAATGATGATAGAATGCGGGGATGGGTAGAGATGTATAGACGAATGAATAGGGAAACCTTCGATAATAATGGACCAGGTATGGTGATTTACGGGATAAAGAGGACAGCTCGACTCACTTGATGATAACGATATCACTTTCTTCTCCTGAAATTCACACCAATTTGACACTGCAACGACAGGCGACTCTGATGAATCCACCTTTCAATGTTCTATGAGTTTCACATACAATTACTCTGTTGAGTACTTTCCAATGTTAACGACATGAGTATCACACTTCTACTTCAATCTCGGCCTTTCAAAACCGTCAACCTGAGCCGAGAGATAAATGGGTACTTTTTCAAATGATCACAAATCACAATGAGGACGAAAGTTTCACTCCAAACCTCGGCGAAATTCACAAATCCGAAAGAGACAACAAGCCGAGCTGATAGGCAATTGGGTACTGAGGGAATTGGACCAGGCGAGACGAGAAAAGGTGACAACAATAAACTACATTTAACAATAATAATTTGAGCAATCGCATAGAACATATGTATAAATTGTGTATGTTCACCGGAGTAATTGAGAATTCTGAACATAGTCGATTCATAATATAGCAATAAAGTAATCCCTGCATAAATATGAAGAGAATATATACCATTTTGCTTACATGTGTCTGTCTGTCTGTTTTCTGTACAATTCTACACCCTTTGACCGATATAAACCAAATTTCGCGTAATTGGATGTGTTTCTGTAATAATAAGTTAACCCTCAAAATTTTAAATTGAGTTAATCAGATTCTTGTACAACAAGTAATTTTCTTTATTTTCAAAAATAGTTAAAGCAGCTTAGATATGTACAAAGTATTTTTGATGTTAACGAATAATCATCCAAAGGAACACAAAGTTATGAAATATTAGTTTATAAAGCTCAAGGTATTATTAAGATAATTACGTTTTCTAGTTCATAACCTTGTCTAATTAATTTAACAATTCTCTCAGTTGTGCACAGTAAAGCACGCGCTCGTGTATTTTTAAATAAAGATATCAAATCTTCAACGTATATATATATTAGTTTGGGTTGAATATGGTTTAACACATTGTTTCAGAACAATATCCAATTACATTTTGGGATCTTTGTTTTTGTCTTGAATTGTCTTTCCTTTTTAACAAATTAAATAGTTGTCATTCTTTCTAAAGTACTTTAAGAAAATTACCATTAAGCAATGAAAAGATTTCAACCAAACGAGTAGTTTGCGATTTCCGTGAAAAAAAAAATCTAAATATTTTCCAATTACAATTTTTCACGCTTACTTGTAGTATTCTTCAGACGCCAGGACTCTGGTGATTTTCGAGTTCCAATGAACGAATTCATTGCCGTTGAAGCAGTGGGTCGCATTTTCTGGTTCCAAACCAGAACTTTTACAAATTTCACCAATCTGCAAACAAGTTCTGTTGAAGTATGTAAGATCAGTGTGAAGCCCGGTGTTATTTTCCCTACAAACTTGTTCATACTGTCCGCTGTAGCAACCTAGAAATTAAAAAAAATTGTTATGGAAATAGTGTTATCGTTCATCATAAAGAGAAATATGGATTTTTCAAGTGAATATAATATATACTTGTTATTTCGTAGAAACATTTTTATTAACGGAACAGAATTTTTTATTCATCATCCACAACGGTCGCTCATGACAGTATCGTGATCCATGAATTCTCACCCTCTTGACTATGCTCCTTCACTTTTCTCGGCATCCTGATCGTCACCAGAGAAGTGCCTGTTACATTTACCAATTGGTCAGTCCAACGGATGGAGGATCTTCTTATTCCTCTCCGTCCTTCGACGCGGCCCACCACAACAAGCTTCTCCAAACTATATTTCCTTCTCGCAAGATGCCCAAAAAATTAAAGAATTCGACAAATGCTCGAGTCTGTTCTTGATTCTCCCGCAGAATGAAGGCATTCGTGCGTTCATTGCGTAACAACAAACTCCAGCACCACATCTCAAAGGCACCAATCAAATTTAATGTTGACACAGAATTGTTTATTCAGCGGGTCTCAAGAGTAAAATTGTCACAAAATCTGCGTTAGAAAATTTCACCTTGTGTTTGATTTTCACTCTCACACGCTAAGCCAGTATTCTGCTATTCTGAATAATTCTCTCTCAAACGACAATGTCAAATTAGCGTATTAAGTTATATTAAATTAGCGGGTGTTTGTTATCTTTCTATACAGGGATAATATAAAACATACGATTCCATTAGATTTGATAAAAGTATCTGAGAAATGTAGTATATACATAAAAATGTAAAAAAACTTTATATAAGTTACCTATGTATTTATTATATATATATATAATTAAATACTAATTTAATGTATTAATTATAAATATATACATGTAAAATTAGTTTTGTCGAAAAAATTGTTTTTGCGCTACCGGGATTCGAACCTGGATCTCTATTTCCAATCTGGGGAAGTACACTACCAATTGTGTTATAACGCCAGTATTTTTCATGACAAATTTTCGAACCTATATGTTACACTTTTTCAAATTAATACATCTGTCGTTCCATTATTTTTGAAAACCATCTACATTATTTTTACGGAATCACAAATACCTTTGAGTAAACCGACTGCAGACGTCAGAATTATCAATTCATTTTTATTAAATTTTTGGACACATTGATAAAACTTATATTATTAAGAACATAATAAGAATGTGTTCTCCTTAATTTTTATATTTATAATTATTACATTAAATTAGTATTTAAAACATCACAGACGTATTTTCTGAATAATTACAACTTCACAATAAGAATGTGTTCTCCTTAATATATATAATTAGTGGAGTAAACTGTACGTCGGTTCAGATTTTTTTAATTATGTTAGGAAAACATTGTCGGTGAATAATTTTAATTATAAAAATAGGTAAAAGTCTACAGGGCTTCATCTATTTGTATTCCACTTTTAGAATTCTTTTATTATACATTTAGGGTGACGAGTTTGTTTTTTAATGATATATGATATATATTTTTTATGATATATATTTTTTTAATATATATGAAAATCAAAATGAATGGCCTGTTTCTGAATGGACATGTGAATCGAATTCTTAATTCTAGAGACGAGAGATGTGCCGCCAGTTTATCACGTCTCAGGTATCGTCTTGGCGACGCGGCAGGTGAGACAGGACCCTCGTCAAATTTTTCAACGTGGTCATAAGCAACGTGTAGGATATCCATGGACACAAATCTTTTCCATAAGAACCTTCCAAGAATGGATCAACTGAGGTTTGTGCCATCGTACAGTTTATAGATTCCTGAATGTTCGATATTGCGTCTAAGTGGGCGTCGAAAAATCTTCTGAATTAGATATGAATATAATAAATATTTTATCTTTTTTATACGTTATTCAAAATAACTTGTTTTTTCTATAATCTCTGATCTTACGGAAAAATACCTCCGATCGAGACATCGGTGTCTCTTTGGGTGACATTTATGAAATAGTAGTGAAATGTATTAATAAATTAATTTTCTGAGAGCTTTAAATATATTTTGAGTTAATTATGAAAATATTATATTATTATATAGATAGTGTATCACACTTACAATGCAGGACACCATATACAATGTATATTATGTCAAATCATCTTGTCCTTAGCCGTGTCTAGCATAGAATAATTTACAAAGTTACTTTTTATCCACAGTAGGTGCATATATTTATTATAAAGGATTATAAGTTTAAAGTTTATGAAACGTCTACGTGAAATATTTATCAACACAGTGCAGTGTTCAATATCTTCAATACAATTCTGGCTCAATATTTTAAATACCAACACACATTTTAATTCTTCACTGAACTAAACTTCGAAATACACACACACGTTGAGTTATTTTGACACTGCTATAGTTTCCACGCTATTATAACCTTCCTACAATTACTATACCTTCCACGTCCCGCCCTTCTACCTGAATAGGTCGGTACCAATCTGTATTTAGATTAGTCATTGTTACGTACTTTCGTGATCAGTTCTTTTCAAGTTGTATACCTCACCGAAGATTGTTGGCAGTCCAATAAAAACTCGTTATATGCCAATTATGATCTTTATTACAATAATAATACTGTTTATGGTACAAAGTATACACCTATTCACGGAGACAAACGGTTGATTAAGAGAACGCGCTCGGCGCGCGTCATCCTTTTAAGCCCGCCACACACACACCCACATATATCTACAACCGGCGGTTCTGGCGCACTGACACATACACATTCATACAATCTCAAGGACATCACAGTTATAAATTACACCTGATGATGCGAGGTTGGTACTATATATACTTTCATGTGCCATATCTTGAAATTGTTGTTGAGTTTTAAAATAGCTCAACGTGTATGTGTTACAAAATTTAGTATAGTGAAAATAAAAATAATCATGTTGCACCACAAAGTTACTGCCATGTCATCATATACGAATTCAAAAACGTATTATTTTAAAATAAAATAAAAACCTCTTATATATGAAGGTAGGTTCCAATTATCAAGAAAAGATATCAAATTGCGATTTCCATATTTTTCATGTTCTTTTATTATTTCTTCCAATCAGAAAAGTTCACAAAGCTTTATTCAAGAATCCTGTTTGTCATATTATCACGCAGAAAGGGGATAAAACGAAAAAAATATTATATAAAAAGAGATATATACAATCAATTGAAAGATAATTTTTAATTGTTTTATTGATTTACCAAACATCCGTTATTGATATTTTACTAACACGATCTAGATAAACGAGAATTGTTTACATTGATATAAAAATTGTAATCTGCAAAATTTTCTAAATATGGTTATTTATTTAAATATTTTTTGAATCAAGGTCAGAACTGTGATCGATCTTACATTTAGACAAAAAATTATTATCGGTTCAAAATTTATAAAATCATTTCAGCAACCCTCGATATTAAACAATTGAGTCTGTTGGTAGTTTCATATATAAATTAATTTAGTTTTACCGCATAAATTATAACATTTTTTAAACTTTAGGAAGAAGTCGTTTTGAAGAAATATGATTATTTAATTTATTATAACAATTACTTACCCAAGTACATATCTCGTTTATAAATTAATGTAACCGGCAACATTAAGCTTCTTGAACGGTAAAATAATTATTCTTAAATAATTGTCACTACTAAGTAAAGACGAAAAAAAATCCATCTCTCGGAAAACTATAGTCATCATTGGGAAGATAAGTCCGCTATTTTCTATTGCCGGTAGACAATTTTAATACGGAAATCGTGTTATATTTGCTAATTAACACATCTATTATTTTCCGTTAATTACAATGTTTTTGAAAAACCTTTGTGTATGACCTGCAAGGACTTCCAGTTCTTTTTATTAACAAAATACATAAAAGTATCCACAATAGTGACATTTGTGGCTGTAAAGTGCTTGCTTAATAAATAGCAGTACCTAAATATATATTCAATATGAAATGAAGTCGAAATCGTACATTGTCTATCCACGATTCTTATATGTTAGCTAGATGTCATTTTTGTTAATTTTAACAGTTAACTTAAAAAGATGGAATAATTTTAATTACATCGACATTTTATTTACGTGTGGTTTGTTTTGGGGAAAGTTCTATCATTGAAATATAAATTATATTGAAACCCTGACCGCACAGCGGTTACCAATGGTCGCGTAGCGGCCACTATTAGACACGAAACGGCCATAATAGCCGCCCGCAGGGCCTGCTAGTCTAGTTATATTGAATAAATAATTATCACTTATCTAAATTCTGAATAATCGTAACTTCACAAAAAAAAATGAGATTTCATTCAAATCAAAAAACATATTTGTAACTCTTTAAATTAGAGCTATTCTCTACGTACTTGACATTGTTGTTAATTTTTTCATATTTTTAAAAAAGTTTATAATTTTAGCCCTACCCCCTACGTTAGTAGGATACTAAATAATGAATGAACTCACTGTTCGTGTTGTAAGGATTGTCGCAGTACCCCCAGCCGAGCCGCGGATTGAAGGACATGAAGGTGTAGTACAGAGCCCAGGCCACGATGATCATGTAGTAGATGATGACGAGAGAGATGACCGTGAGAGTGCAGTAGCCGAGGCCGTGGAACGCGGGCGCGAGGCGGAAGAACACCTTGCCGGGCCCCACAGCCGTGTACTGCCCCAAATACAGCTCCAGGTAGAATATTGGGAGACCCATCGCGATCATCATCAGGATGTAAGGTACGAGAAATGCACCTAATTGTGATATAAATAAATATTTATACAATTTTAATTAATACATCTCAAATTAATTAATCATTTAAATAATAATAAATATTTTCATAATTCTATAATATAAGAATCTCGGAAGGATTCGCACACAGTTTTAGGAGTGAATCACAATGAATCTGAATGCCATGAATTTTGTGTTGTTCCTTGGAAAGATAACAATATCCAATATGTTAAATCAATTCAATAAAACTCAACTCAACTTCAACTTTTTGCATTTTAAATAGCCCTTGTCCACTATTAAAATATTTCTTCTGGTACTGGCCACAACAGCTATATAGATTTTATTTGAGTGTATTTTTTTCCTTTTATTCCTTGGTTCAATATTAACGCATATATAAGAAATTAAATTTTTTGAACAGCCTAAGCCGAGATATCTACAAAACATTAAAAAAAAAAATTGATCGAAATCGAGATAATCTGTTACATTCCATATATATATATATATATATATACACTTTTTAACAAAGAGTGGATTCGTGATCTCCTGGAGAAAAGAAAAGTCCATTGAAATTTTTCGGAAGTTGAGATTTTCCTAAAATATATTTTACCAGCGGGATCAACCGCAAGCCGATCTTCCGGTAATATTAATATTGCTGAATAGTTCAATCAACCAAAATCAATGTCTCTCTTTATGTTGTGTTCTCTTTTTAATGGTTTTAATTTGTGTAAATATAAAAATTGAGTCTAAGTGCTTGTGATTTACAAAGATGCCAATATTATTAACAAATCCATATTCTAAAAGTAGAAAACGATAGATAGAACATTTTTTATTTATTTTATGGATATGATACGCAAATCTGTAATAAAATATGTAAATAATACAACCAAAGATGTGTTTAAACGATAATGACATTATCGCACATGAACATTTTTTGTTATCGCACTCGATATGGCATGTGCCACATTTTCTGATACATTTACCATTCTCCGCCGATTTCAGAAAAATGTGCGGCAATCTTCCACAGAATCTACATACCAAATTTGCCGTCGTTTTTCATCACCCTCAAATTTTCCCAACGCTATTGATATCAGATAAATCCAATAAATGGTTGCCGCTTTGGTACATACATAATACGCTTATATAAGTTTGCATTTGAATTGAGTAAATAATGTATTCACCAAAATATTATACGCACGGAAACTTTAAAAATAAAATATGGCAAACAAAGAAATATTATTTTTCGTTTTTAGATTATTTACTAAAATGTACAAATTTACAGTGTCTTGTAAATTAATTGTTTAACAACTATAAAAATCCATATTAATATTACGTATCCCCATTTATTTTCATATGTTTCTATGACTTTCTTGACGTCTAGCATATCTAGCAAGTCTTGGATGAAGTGTCATTTTACAGTTTTAAAAAATATTCGCCAAAGTAGCAAAAATATCGAACGTGTTTTTAATATCTCTAGGTTAAATTAAATTGCGAGACGAGATGTTAAAAGTTTTATCTTTACATTACATTTTACAATTACATTAAAAAAAAAAACTAAATAGTTGGTTTTGATAATACAATTTTGGTTATGATTCATAATATCCGTCAGTGCGACAGCCAATGAGTCCCTGACCACCGGCGACGTAGCGGCCACTATTGGCTTACTGCGCCCGCAGGACCTAGCAGCAAACAATCGGCGATAGCCGATAGGCGAGACCCTGACCACTGGCCGCGAAGGGGGCACTGGCCGCCCGCAGAGCCTAACAGTAAGCAATCGGCTCACCTGCTAGTATACAAAAAATAAGTTTTAATGTACAATGTAAGTAATGCAACTATTTTTGCGCAGTTGTATAAATATCACCATAACCCCATAGAGATTAATAATTATCAGTTGAATAAAGAACACTTATTAAGAAGATAACTGTGTGAGTATTTCCTGGTAAAATAAAATTATTATCTTAATTTCGACGTGCTTGTGATCTTGTAGTCGGGGGCTCGAGCCTCGTTCCAGGAAGCCATTGAGTTAGTCCTATTTTTATAGCACAATCGTTTAGCTTAGTTTGAAAATAGTAAGAATATTGACGTAACACGTATTCCGTGTACGCATCTTTTTTTTTCATGTTCGCGTCAAATATTACTGATTCGAGCACTTTTCTCGGTATTATTTAGCCATTGATCTTTTCGTCGCATAGTCTTTCTATTATTAGATATATTCTAGTAAAAAAGATATAATACAGTAAATACAAAATTAAATAGATAATTTATAGTAAAAATCAAATAACAGTTTTCAATGAATAACACAAAAAAAAGTGAATGTTCACTTACCACCTCCATTACGATACGCGAGGTAGGGGAACCTCCACACATTCCCTAGGCCTACTGCATACCCCAGACAGGCTAATACGAACTCTATAGGGCTACCCCATCCACCCCTCTTCGGCTCTACCGCATCCTCCCCGTCCGCCTGCCCGGCTGACTTAAGTGACCCTTTGTCTGCATCCTAGGAAACAAATATTTAATTATGTATATTACCAAAAATTAACGTTACCCTGGCCGTAGCACGTCAGGCAGATAATGAAATTTGTCTGATTAGATTTAGTAATCTACTATTCTTCTTTTCTTATGAAGCGTTTCTGACGGACGAAACATTTAATACATCAAAATGCTTCGCGACTATTCTTTTGTTTTATCTTTGAATAGCTGTCTTATTTTTTTTTATACTTTAATTCTACGTTTCAAAACCTTTTATTATCATATTGTAGCATCCTTATAACGCTCTATATATATATTTTAACCATCCGTATTGAATTATCCAAATATACACAAATTAGTAAACGAATAGACATGATATAAAGTGTATATATTGTAGAGGGGTTTCGAACATTACTTGAGAGGCGAGGGGCATTTTACACACATATATCCAACGATACATAAATCCGATATATTATGACACGTAAAAGTATTTATTTTTCGAAAATTAAATCTTTGTGTAAATAAGACGTATATTTTACAATAATGCATATTATATTATCAGCGTTTAAATTTTCGTTCCAATCGAGTCATATTTTTTCTTAAAGTCGCGAAGCTTTTTGTCATGTCTATTTATTTAGTGGTCTGTGCAATTGTATAATTTTATTAATAATAAAATTCGCCAGAAATGGTAGAAATTACGATTATTTCAAGTGCATTTGAGTCATATTCTACTTGGTGTATTTTTATTTTAATTGTATATAATAAATAACATTCAAGCAAGCTTCACGTGTAGTTCAAAAATCTTATGCCGTGTAAAATATCACGTAAAAATTAATAAATGATATTACAATTTTAAACCGTATATATACTTACTGACTTTAGTATCATTGTATTAATCTATGTATTATTATTTTTTGTCAAAATAACAATGTGTTTATGGAGTGAAAGAAATTTTTTTTTTGTTATTTTCAAATTACGAGAGATTCTACAAGATTATTTTTTTTAATATCATAGGTCTGTTATGATGCAGACAATAGACGAGTCGATTCTATTTCTAAAATAGAAATTGATAGCTGTAGAAAACATAATTTTAAATAGATATAATCTATTTCTAAATTCTAATTAAGATGTTTTCGTGGGTTATCATGTAATACACGCTCCATAAAACAATTCTACATCAATTTATTTATTAATGCATACGAATACGTATTATTTCACATTAACTTTAGTCTTTAGTAGATGTATCATTTTCATTTAACGATATATTTACTAATACAAATTAAATTAATGCAACTTCACTACAAAAACGTGTTTTCCCTAATATGTTTACTAATTCGCTTTGTCTACACAAAAAATATATTTTTTATTTTCAATGATATGATGTACTTAAACATATTTATTTCACGTGTTCTTTCACATTTTTCACTCTTACTTCGATTTTATCAATGCTGGTCATCATCGTCTCACAATTCACGAATTACTAAATAGATTATTTGTAAAATCGATAATTGAGGTATCTTTTGAAATACAATAAATTTCACACAAAATATTATTTTGAGAGATAAAAGATAATGAAATGATTTTGGTTATCTTTTTACCATTTATCTCAAGTAAGATTACAAGTAAGTATCATGATATTGTGTAGGTGTTGAAAAATACACATTTTACAAAAAATGTTACAGACATCTCATAAATTTAATTGTAGATCAAACTTCAAGTATCTACCTGTTAATTTTTTACCACTGGACTCAGCACTCAGAGCTAGTATTCTGAACAAAGGTTTTTATAAACCATATAAAGTATTTTACTCGCTAAGCATGATTTCAAGAGCAAATCATTTCTAAGAATTATTTCGATTGCAATTATTTCAACGCGTGACCACATAGTAAAAAATTCTTGACATTATTTAGCTTAGTACGGTTCGTAGCAATTATGGGGGTGACCACAGGTACGACGGATGGGGAAAAAGTAAATGTGTTAGAACTGGAATGTATAATGTTCCGTTCTGTCTTTCTGTCTGTCTGTCCACTTGAAAATACGGCTGGATAGTATATATTTATATACCTTAAAATTTTGATAGAATATACAGAACCCGTTGTATCGGTTCCCATCGTATAAAACTGAATCAATTATATAGATTCTATCTATACAATTTATTCTGTAGACAAAATATCGGTTAATGATAAATACTGTTACCGTGAATTTTAAAAATCAAAAAGTTAGGTTAAGTGCTGTAGAAGTGTATTACTTCCATTTCAATCGTGAATTAAACTTAATTACATTTCAGTGATGAAAGTCTCGTGGAGAACTTTGACAGTTAGAAATATTTGTTGAAACATTCTGCGATTATTACGCATATCGTCTCGAAATTAATAATAAATTTTATATATAACTTGTGAATAATATTGAGGTAAATTCATTTTATTTTTCAAGGTTCTCAAGTTTGTACATTCGAGAGAATTACTTATTTCAAGTTGAATCCTGTAAAACTTTTTGACTTCCAGACTCCGAGCCATAATTTCAATTATATAATATTAAATCATTCGAAGGTTTAGCAAGTTTACTTAACCACGTGAAATAAGTCAAGCAATATGGCGAGCAGCTGGCGTGATGTTGGAGAGTTATATCATTTAATATTGTTTCAGGAAAATTGTTACCATTGACGAATGAGAAATTATTTTATATTAAATCATTTCTTAGTACAACGATCCAACTTTATTCCAAATCGTAAATGTTTTTATAAATTCAAATACCCAAAATTTTATAACTACAAAATCAGAATGGCCTACTTTTAATATTCATTCATATTTTGAGTACTTGTGTGGGTGTTTATTATTTATATATATAAGACGATGATCGGTTTGTAACTGTAAATGCGAACCTAGATCGATACTAATAAACTTGTCAAATTTTGTAATAATTTTGATGCATAAATATAAATTGTATTAAGGAGAACACATTCTTATTGTGAAGTTGTAATTATTTAGAACATAGGAGTGTGATATTTTAAATACTAATTAAATGTATTACTTAATGTATTATACATATAAAATCAATTTAATCGAAAAATATTTTGTGATCTACATAAAAGAAATTCTATTATTCAAATACTAAAAAAAAAGAAAAATATCATTTCATCACTGAAAATCGTACTAGATTTAAATTTGTATTTTCATGCTCAAAAATTAACACATCATTTGTATAACATCACTATACACACATAGGGAAAAAAAATTAACTGCTTACCCGAAAACATCAGAAAGATTAACGATCACAAAGAAATAATCAATGCCTTCAAGAAATACTTTAAAGATACACATTTACCTCGGTATTTATATGATATTTTTATATCCTTGCTATTAATATATTGTATTTTATTTTATTATAAGCTAGTTATCGTTTACAATAATTATTGTTTACAATAATTATTAATATGTAATCCTCTTCTCTGCACAAGTACATGCTTTTTAGAGAAGTTGTAAAACTAAAAAAAAAAAAAAACTTTTTAATGTATTATATCATAAAAAAATAATAATAAAAATAAAAAAATTGTTGTTGCGCTACCGGGATTCTAACCTGGATCTCTTTTCCAATCTGGGGAAGGTACATTACCAACTATGCTACAGCGACAGTATTTTTAACGACAAATTTTCGAACCTATATATTTAATATAATATATAAGTTGTATCAATGTGTCTAAAATTGAATAAAATGAATCGTTAATTCTGGCGACTGCTATCGGTTTACTCAAAAGTATTTGATATTCCGTAAAAACAATGTAGATGGCTTTCAAATAATGGAACGAAAGATGTATTCATTTGAAAAAGTACAACATATAGGTTCAAAAATTTGTCCTCGAAAATACTGTCGCTGTAGCATAGTTGGTAATGCACCTTCCCCGGATTGGAAAAGAGATCCAGGTTCGAATCCCGGTAGCGCAGCAACAATATTTTTAGATAAAATTGATTTTATATATTTATAATTAATACATTTAATTAGTATTTAAATTTTGACCAAAATGTCAGATGATATCTTGTTCTTCCACGGGTACGATTTAACAAAACACTTGCCATGTAACTGGGGTTGACGATTGTGAAGAATTATCAATTACATAATTTTTGACTATTTGTCATATCACAATACAAAAGTCATTGTAAGTGATCTATCGCACGGTAAACTGTTAATTTAGTCCTATCAAAAAACATAGATTGTTTTAGATTCCATCCGAATCTTTCTAACATGAGCATTTAAAAAATTTCCAATGCAATATCTGATTCATTAACAGCGCATAGTACCGCCCCCAGGATTTGGCCCACATGAATCAAGTCGATGCACAAATGGACATGAAAATATGGAGATCAATAAAAATTTCCTCAACTGTGCATCTTGAAACCTGATAAAGCAGCTCACCAGTACGTGAGGACCAGAGGAACCGCCCGCGGCAAACTTCAAGTCAAGCACGTTGATGAAAAAGCAATTTAGAAAATTATTTATTTCAGTAGAAATTATTAAATACATCAACAAGTTCAATAAAATACATTATTCTTCCAGTGAGCGGTATTGTCCCTAAAGTGTCGTTTCTATCTTTGTAATAATTAATTTTCGTTCAATCGATGTATCATCTCAGTAGACTTCTTCAAATGATTTTTCTCAGCAAATATATTTTAACTCAAGGATTTTTAGGCCGTCTGCGTATTTGCGTTTGTAATATTTTCCCGCGGATTCCAAATATTATAAATAAGA
The DNA here is from genome assembly GCA_031772225.1 of Eubasilissa splendida. Lineage (NCBI taxonomy): Eukaryota > Metazoa > Arthropoda > Insecta > Trichoptera > Phryganeidae > Eubasilissa > Eubasilissa splendida. The sequence goes on along the minus strand of CM062851.1, from coordinate 19,645,934 downwards.
AAAGTACTGATGTTATTGGCAAGCAAATAAACAAACCAATATTTTTCTAGCCTATGTCGAATGGTCTATTTTTTCTTTTCGTCTTTTCCGCCAAATCCCGTATGTAAACGATCTATCAGAACTGCTAAAAATATGTTCTTCCAAAAATAATTCGCACTGTCGCTGCAAATAACTTGACATTTTAATAGTACTACGCGACAGTGCGAAAACAAGCAAATTTGTAACTTTCATATAAATACGTATACAATATATCAAATATTTCGCCTCGCGACAAGCTACGCCTAGCAGTGGAGTTCTCTAAACCATTTTGCTATTATATAAAACATTATTGAAGCTTTTATGAAAACCACTGTAATTTTATAGAAAGTAGTTAATAAATTTCATTATTATGAGCCTTTAAGCGCGATATTATCCACATATAAATTATCGAGACAATTATAATTATAAGAGATTATATTAAATCCTCTTACTTCAAAAGTCAATATTAGTGTCAATTCAAATGTTAATTAGCTTTTATCTACTAGTACTACGTTCATTACTTAAATGAAATGTGTACTCTTATATTGTCGTCATACACCCAAAACTGAAAAACTAACAAATTTAAAATTATATAAAGATTTAATAAAATTGCTATCTGCTATAAACGTCTTCATTAAAATTATAATAAACATTAAAAAATGGTGTGATATTTCATCAATTTGGTCACATTTGTCGGAATAATAACGTTTTTGTGTAGTGAATTATATGAGTTATACGTTATAAGTTAGATATCAGTTGATCACATTTAGCAGACATGAGACATGTTATTTGGGACAAAATTATATAAAAAAACACATTTTCCGATTCTGGCATTTATTCAATTTTGTTTGTATCGCGACGATATGAATATTTTAAAAAATCAAGAAGAATAAAAACGGAAATTGTCCTTGAAGTATCATCACATAGTGCTGTAATCGTAGTGTGTATTTCAGATCGGACAGATTATTTTTATTAGTCATTCATTATTTCTCGGTTAATGCTGAAATTCTAGTTACGTTCCCACGGGTTATGTACTCCTGGGAAAAACTTTTTAATTGTTTTCCACTTTATTCTAAACCCGAGGTTCCGCTAACCCAGTCTATTCCCAAACTTTATCCATTCCTACGGCACTTCTGTATTCTTGGTGTTGAACCGCACACCGCAAACGTGGTGGCTGTCCTACAGCCATCAGCGTTCACCGCCACCCGACGTCGGATGCCCCTTGCCCGCGGTACTCGTGTAAGGAACCTACCGTGACGTACCTCACCTCTGACTTTCAAATAATTGTATACAATTATATTTTAAATAAAGATGTATACGGAAAACATGTCTCGTCGATATTCTTACTTATTTATTATGCTGTAAAGAGTAAAACTAGTGTGTACTTTGTTTAAACATGTAATTCAATATATATACTTGAATGCGCTACAAATACTCATGTACTTTATCTTTATTGCTAGTAAGAAAAAATACCAAGGTAGCGTTTATTTTTATCAAATTAATGAAATCGTATGTGTTATATGCAGATTATTTTTCCTACTGGCAAGTTTATCGATCATCTATTTCTATGGTATTGGCGATCTTTGGCGTAAGTATATCGAAATGTTGCAGGTTGTTAGATCTATAAAAGTGCCATAGCATCTTTCAATAATCATTTTAGTAAAATAAATTGTTATTATATAATAATACAAAAATGATATTTTATGCGTATAATAATAAGCATTTATATAAAAAATCAGTCATTATTTATACTAGATCAGCGAGATCCGACATTATTGTATTGGCATTAGTTAGTTAAGTTAGGTTGTACTGCGATAGATCACTTCTTTTTTTTTTGGTAATGATTTATATTTTTATCATTTAAATAAAACTGGCCGTGACTGCGAAGCGGCCACTCACCAGCAGAAGCAACTGGCAAGGCCGATGGTTTCCTGCTAATATATGATTATTTTTGAAGATACACGCGGCGCTCATCTTATTAAGATAATGTTATTTTCAGTTGACGATGAATAGCACGTAAAAAAATGTTTTCATTTATAATTGGATATTAAAATAAAAACACAATTTATGATCTTGTCATTGATTGACGAGCTTGACAAATGGCATCTCGCATGTTTTCAAATATATCCCGCTATTCTTGTCGAGTTTTTTTTCCTAAATGCTATTGTGTCATCAGTTTTGAAAGTTTACAGTTTATAGAGTAACCAATCACTTATTATGAAAACTTTTTGCATCCTATATTTATGAATTTAAAATTTTTTAAATTATTAAATTCGACACAGAGACTTTCGTTCGCACCTTCCCAAATCACAAGATTTAAATATTTTATTAAATTTAAAGATACATATTATTTCCGATAGACGATTATTATTTTTTTTATTTCACTTTAAAAAAATGTGTAGCTGCACAATTGTGGTTTGTGTAATATCTTATAAATATAAATATGTTTTTAAATATCGTAGCATATGGTTTCTAGATAAAAATCTTTTTTTTTTAAATTTAGTTCAAGGTTAAGAAATAAAAAGCCGCCTCAAATATACATTCATACGAACACATAGCATTCACACGCACACATAGCGTTCACACGCACACATAGCATTCACACGCACACATAGCATTCACACACGTACACAATGAAGATTTTAGTGGCACAGAACTCTGACGCTTTTGACGTAACTGAGTACGCCTTCTCTTTCTCGCTCTCACTCTTTTAGTTTTAGAAGACAAACTTAATAAACACTAAAATTTTAAAATTATATAAATATTACAATTTCACGTACATGTTTGGAGTTACTTTAATTGTGAATTTTAATATATCATTATTATAGTTATACCTCATAAAATAACTGTTTCTTTACAATTGCATCGTCATAGTTCAACTTGTATCATGAATAATTCATGTTCTGAACTTTCTTATGAACTATGCTCTTCAACATTAAATACAGAGAGAAAAAGTTGTATACATTCAGAATCTAGTCATCCATTCAATTCGAGTTTATTACAATTGTAAGACTGTCTTTGTCTTCTCTGATCGTTTTTGTTACTGCACTATCTTTGTCTGTCTTCCGAAACAGAATAGCACTCGGAACAGAAATGTACCTACTCCAGTGTCAATAGAAATTGTACTCTAGAATCTGTTAAATATTACTCCAAAATCACACTCACAATAAACTAAATCTCAACTCACGGACAATGGCACAGTTTTCTCGATGCGAAGATTCAGATTTTCTTTTGCGTCCACATCACGAAAATAACTCGTTTAATTTTCCCATCAGTCTTTTGCGGCATTATTAAAATCAATAATATATACAATAATACCAATAATAATGTCAACAGTATCGGACACACATTTATTTTACAAATTGTAGTATATTGGTAAATATTTCATTTTAGCCGTTTTGATAAAACAATATTTCAAAATTAGAATTACCACAATTTCGTCGATACATTGTTAGTGTTGTTTTATGTTTTCTAAACGATTTATCAGTATCAGATATGAAGTATATAAATCTATACATCATAGCCTCAATCGAAAGAGAAACAACCAGTAAAGCACCCCTTAAGTCTTGACCCTGGGTCGGCCTCACAACAGACTGCAGCGTATCTCCAATGCAACCAACATATCCATCGTTTTTGTATCTTCTTCGTCCTAAGTTATATCCAGGAAAATTTTCTTTTCTTGGCATATTAACTCATAATGTGGCTGAAAAGCGGAAAAATATTTTGTGCACTACCCAAGGGCGTTCACTGCATACGAGCAAAAAATCTGTGCATTACTAAAGATTCTGGACAGTAAAAATATTTTTTTATCTTATGAAAAGACCCTATAAAATTCTAGCCGTTATTACCCGGATTAGCGTAACCCATGGTTATATTTTTGTTTAGCCGTCAACAGTATGAAAAATTGCGATTCGTTTGTATTTAACTTCATTACTATTTGTCTCCGCATTTTTCTAGGACGCACGCGTCGGTCGCGTCTAACTTGTTTGTTCAATCCCTATAAGAAACGTACTAAACTATATATTTTCTTACTCAACCTATAGGGCGTCTGTAAGGCTGCCAAAATTTACCATTTATTCAAACAATTTATGCATAATTCGAAAGGGATTAACCTATATCGAAAACTCCGAGTAAAAACACTTTTACATATTTGCTTCGCTAATTAGACTCTTTTCGACAGTGTATTTCAACGGAAAATTTGTTATCTGTCAATCTGCGAAGTGTGAGAAGAGTGTAATACATATTCAAGTTGATTATTACTTTTAGTTAATACATCCATTTTACATTTCTATTAATATTATCAATTCAATCTGTTTCTGTTTTTATGAATTAGTTTTTAGCTAGCGCTTTCATTAACGAAACAGCCGAAAAGAAAACAAAATGTCGCTGATGTGAAAATACATTTCAATCGCGTTTTCAGAGAAATCGTAGATAATATTTTAAGCGAATTTAGAGAACGGTATGGACCAATAAAAGAACTGACCTTTTTTGAATTAATGAATTCTAAATTATTTTCTACATTTAAGAATTATTAATTTCCAAAACAGTTGTTTTCAAAATTAGAATCATTTTATTCACATTTTTTCAATTTTGATCGCCTTAGGAATGAATTAAAATTTTAATGTAGTTCACTAAAACGAATTCATACTTATTTACGGAATACTCAAAATCAGACACGAATTTCGGATCTTCCAATGATTGCTATTGAAAAAGAATTGCTTTTAGAATTTAAAAGATTGGGAACTTTTTATAACGATTTTTTATGTGAATTTACAAAAAAAGAGGATTGAATTGGAATACAAATAATTATCTTTAGTATTTAACATTACACTCACATGCTACAGCTGATGATTAACCCCGGATTCATACAGCTGGATGCCATTTATATTATTCACTTTTGAGATATCTGGGGCGGCTAAGAGAGTTCTCTTCTGCTCTAAAAACCCATGCGCATACTATATATATATATGCAACCGAGACAACCGCATCTGGTTTCAATATAGTTACGTAAACGTCGTCGGTAACACCATAACCTAAGTTTAAGCCTACTGTACGCCACTGGCACTACTGTATACAAAGCTTGACATGGTTGGGTTTGTTGCAGGATGAGGCATACGTCTATCATACTGTAACACAGAATGCCTAACATTCTTCTCCATCAGTATAATTCGACAGCGTCTATATTCCGCTTGTCGCTATTGCTAAGTCCACGTTTCTGCTAGGTACATGAAAATTGTACAGAGGTTGCATGTTTGATGTTTATATTCAATATTCTCGTAAGTTGGTTCGTAGCAACTTAAATTGTTGGATTCGTCTTAAAATCTTTCCGTACTATCTCGGATCCTGTTATTTGACAAGATATGCTAAATATATGATTTGATTTTGATGAAGATCACCTACTCGTAATGTATTGCTCTTATCTTGCGATGACACATATTTTAAGTAATCTGGTGTTTTTATACGAGATTCAAATTTGCAATAATGAAAAGTTTGTATTAATTTGCATTACCCGATGAAAAATTGATCATTTAAAAACGTGAAACTACTTTTTCTGTAGCGCTCTCTGCCGATCTCTACCGACCATCGTACGTCTATATATCTCTTCCAACGTTCCTTCTAAGACGGCACAACTAGTACGCGTCAAACAAAATAAATTGAGCAAAGTAAAAAACCACTAAAGGTTTTTTTCAACATAATTTTTTATTGGACATATCATATGGTAAATGTAATATCCTTTGCGACGGCTGAATTCTGGCTGCGTCAATTTATGATATCTGTTAACAGCTTGCGGTTTTTATTCTTAACAACCCGATGATGTGACAATAGTATTGTATTACAGTTATGATACAATACAAGAGGTGCGTTTAGAACAACGGCTCAGATGCGAGAGAGCGCTCTTGAGTGCCCGGCGATCTTTTATCCCTTTCACTCGCGTCATCTTGCCAATATGCGTGCGTCAGGCATTCAGTACAAATTCAGTACAAATTCAGTAAAAATAAAGTAATTTTACTAAGTTAACATATATTTTGTCAATTTACCTACCCAAATCCATAAAATAATTCAAGCCTTCGTGACAAATTCCAAGAGATCGTACTTGAATCTATACCTGCAATAATATCTCGTAAAAATAACATATTTCACAAAATTGGTCCATAAAAAACATATAATTTGGTAATTTTTAAAATATGAATTAAATATATTAATTAGAAAGATATACATATAAAATCAATTTTATCGAAAAATATTGTTGTTGCGCCACCGGGATTCGAACCTGGATCTCTTCCCTAACCGGTGAAGGTGCATTATCCAACTATGCTACAGCGACAATATTTTTAGCGACAATTTTCGAACCTATATGTTACCTTTTTGATAATTCGTTCCATTATTTGAAAGAGCCATCTACCTTATTTTTACAGAATCTCAAATACCTTTGAGTAAACTGATAGCAGACGCCAGAATTATCAATTCATTTTTATTAAATTTTGGACACATTGATACAACTTTATAATTTGGTAATTTGGTATTCGTAGGTATTATTTGTTACGAAGACATTCACTGATCAGACGTATTGCACTGACAATATTTCAAATGTGTGCTATCGCTAAAAACAATGATTAATCATCTAATTTAAGCATCTATTTTTTTGCTAACTAAGAGTACAAATGCACATGTTTGATCTATCACTGATAATGTCACACTACCGGCGATGACGTGCGTGCAGGAAGCAGAGAGAGATTTCATTAATTGATATAATTCAGTACACCGAATCGCGCAATGAAAGAACAATTCAAACAGTTTCAATTGATTGAAAAATCTTTGAATCAGTCCACACCGGATATTGCAGATAAAAAAATCACGTATAATTTCTCACCGATTCAAGGTGACTGATAAAAATATATTCTTTATTTCACGTATCGACCTGTATTTTATGTAGACACGCAATCGACCTAGATGAGGCGGCAATCATCATTAATATCGATCAACTGAAGAGCAACGTTACATTTTATTATCTATGGTTTTACGTGGAGATATAAAAGGTACAATAAATCAATGTGAACCGACTAGCGGAGTGCGATGGCGAAATTATTATTGTTTATTTCATTGAATAATAAAGACTCGGAATATAAAAAGAAACAATATTTTTAATCGATCTAATTCGAGGATGTATTTATTAGGGGCAACCGTTGTTTATACTCGAGTCGTATCAAACAAAAATCCGAGTGAATATATAGACCGGATGTGTCCACACGCTGTCTGGTGTGATTTATTAGAAAACAAGATTTATTGGATAAAACTAATAGTACAATACTATCACAGAAGTTAAAGGACATTTAAACGAAAATGGAAAATTTACATTGTTAATTTTAATATAGATTATTTAAAACTTTATTTATAACCGCTGAATGTAACAATGTTTTAAATCATTTATATTTAAAACAGCTTTCAATTCAATTTAGTGTGATGTTACACCGAGAATGGAGCGAGCTCGAATGCCATTAGGATATTAGTCGGTTGAACATTGCATAAATAAATAATATATATGATATGGCTGTCTCTTACAATATTTGCACTTATCTTAGCAACACTGAGTAGCTTGTCCAGACAGAGATAAGTACCGCGTACCCATAAAGGACAGTACAATTTATTTTCTGTCAGTTTATTACGTTTTTTATGATAACGTCTCATGGAAAATGTAAGAAATATTCTATTAAACGCATTTACATAATATATGTAAAGATCGAAAAGGAAAACGTACAATTAACTAATATTTTAATTTAGTAAACAACGAGTAGGCGGAGCAACACCCGTCATCGCTGGCTGGATTGGAGCGCAGACCTGGGCTTCGTTGATGTGCAAAAAATACTAATTGACAATTTTCTTATTTCGTAAACCAATCATTAGTATATTATAACGTTCAGTAAGAAAATTTCCGTCAAAGATACAAGTTTTCTATTACGTTAGGAACGCATTTTTTTATTGCCCTGGGCACTAAAATACTCAGTTCCGCCCCTGGATCGAGCAAATGTTGAAGCTGTGGACCGTACCACATTATGCTAAAGATATTTATTATTATTATTACATTATTATTATTATGTTGATAAACAACTATTTATTAACTATTTTTGTAATTAGTTTGTATATTACGAAAACATAAATTCAGATAACTAACTAATTTTAAACACTAATAAATTATATATATTAGTGTTGCTGGACTCTAAGACAAGCTTGTCACTTTAAATGGTTTAGAGTGGCACACGTGTCGTAAGTTCGTCTATACTGGTATATTTTTAAGAATATAAATTTTCTTTAAAGCGGTTTATTTAGGTGTTGACCACACTGTGGGACAGATTATTTCTATCATTACCGTTAGCCACGCTGTCTTCGCGACTGCTCACTGCCCGACTCGGGGATGAGGGGGTATCTCGGTGTTGCCAGCACTTCGGCGGAAACTCGGACCAACCGGCTAGATATTATTAAATAAAGCATTTCCCGAGAGTAATCAGGCCCGGCCCATGGAATGTAAATAATCCTCTGGACGAACAAACAAGACAAGGCGTGGGGAACGGCTTCTGGTACCGGTGGGGAATCTAAACACCGAGCACGTTCATGGCCCGACGTCACGTATGCAAGCGAATATGATCATTAAAAACAATAACGATGAACTAACGTTTAAAAATAACAAAAAAAAACATTTTTAGGAGAACACATTCTTATTGTGAAGTTGTAATTATACAGAACAGACGGTCTATGATATTTTAAATACTAATTAAATGTATTAATTAGAAAGACATACACATAGAATCAATTCTATCAAAAAATATTGTTGTTGCGCCATCAGAATTCGAACCTGGATCTCTTTCCAATCCAGGGAAGGTGCATTATCCGACTATACTACAGCGACATTATTTTTGACGACAAATTTTCGAACCTATATGTTACACTTTTTTTAATTAATACATCTATCGTTTAATTATTTAAAAGCCATCTACTTTGTTTTTACGGAATCTCAAATACCTTTGAGTAAACCGATAGCAGACGCCAGAACTAACAATTCATTTTTATTTAAACAGACCTATGTTCTGAATTATTCACACCAAGAATGTGTTCTCTTAATAATATATTATATAAATCAATGTATCAATGTGTCCAAAATTTTATAAAAATGAATTGTTAATTCTAGCGTCTGCTATCGGTTTACTCAAAGGTATTTGAAATTCCGTAAAAACAAAGTAGATGGCTTTCAAATAATGAAACGATAGATGTATTCATTTGAAAAATTGTAACATGTAAGTTCGAAAATTTGTCGTCAAAAATAGTGTCGCTGTGGCGTAGTTGTATAATGCACCTCCCCCGCTTTGAAAAGAGATCCAGGTTCAAATCCCGGTGGCGCAACAGTAATATTTTTCGACAGAACTGATTTTGTATGTATATCTTTCTAATTAATACATTTAATTAGTATTTTAAAAAACCATTTTTTATGTGTTCCTAAATATAATAAATAACTACATTATTTTTATAACATTGTTGGTTTTACACGTTTAATCACAGCGTTATTTTATATCAAAAATAACAGTATGATTATCGTACCAAAATACAGATACAAAAGTGAAAAGTTTTCATCACTTACCCTTCCATCTACAACTTAATCACCTTACTAGCTGAATAAATAATATGTTTCAACATGAGGTACCTACTCTGTAAACTTTACGACATGTAATTAATTAATTAAGTGAACGGAACACCTTGAAACTGAATTTTGGGTGGAGAATATAACTTTTACAGAGATTATTATTATTAAGCTAGTGTTTTCAACACTTCCATTTTCTGTTCATTGCTCGCTGCGCCCGCCATGTGTTCGTCCGGATTGGTTTATTTATCAAATTGGAATATTTACTGTTGCAATCGGAAAAAAACTACTTCGCAAAACATGTCATTTCTCCAACACATATGAAAATGACCGAGTTGAAAAATATTATTTGTTCAGTAGATTTGTTTCATAAGCAGGGATATTGTAATGGTGCCAAGCAAAACGATTTGCTGGTACTAAAATAAAATATAATACTAGATTTTGTGTAAATCGTAGAAGAAAATATTTCTCTTATTTGTTTACGGTTTACAATAACTGACTTCGTGGCGCCATGTTTAACATAAATAGCGTTTGGCAAGTCCGAGATTATTGTTGACGTCACGGTGAGAAATGCTCGATAAAAACACAATAACTCAGCGATTGAAGATTCTATTTAAAGTTGGTGTTTTAGAAGCATTCATTACAATTCAATTTCAAACGTTTGTTTTGTGTAAGTGAATAAATGACGTTCTCTGTCTCCCAGACTAGACTAAAGTCCGTGCTTGATGTCAATAGTCAAATAAATCCATATCACTTTAAAGAAGATGATATTTAATTAACTTTTTAAAAGTCGTATTCTCATTTTTAGTCGTAGCAGGTAGAGTAAAAAAAATCTATAATAAATTTTTGCTCATTATTAGAGATCAATAAATTACTTTACGAAACCAGTCTATGCTGTTTCTCTGCCAAGAATACTCAATTACTATAATGAGATCTCATCCATTTGCGCTAACCTGGATAGACTCGTACTTAACACAGACTCACTTTAACAGAGAAATTTTATTATACACGGTTCATAATCGTTCGAACATGTAACACGATGAACGCTGAGGACCATCACGTGTCACGTGGTTGACTTCGTTAACCTTGGAATCCATGCACTTCTGTACTTATGCGTTGGTTTTCATTATTTACTCTCCTTATTTGTTAATTTGTAAAATAACTTTTATTTTATTTTACAGTATTTCTATTTTCTGGACCATGAAATTTATTCTGTAACATGTTATTCCACTTAAAATATTTTTACAATGTACCTTTATCATACTCGGACTTGTATAATCTATACATTTAAAAAAAAACAATATAACATTATTATTTATATTTATTATATTTTCTAATTGTGAGGCGGAGATTATTAAAGAATTTAATACCTTGATAAATATAGTGATTTTGGGTTGTGATATATTTAAGCTGTGGAATATCAATCTTGTAGATCGGAAATTGCTTCTAATATTTACTTTATTTTAAATTTTTTAAATTTGGATTATTGAATTTTTTTTGTATATGTCTATTATTTTTGATACTTTGAACTCTGTAAAGAATTGGACACTTAGTCTTTTTTTTAGAATTGTTTTTATCATAATTTATTGAGTAATTTCTAATTGTGATATTGAAGTTTTATATGCTCTTCCCCATCTACATTATTTTATCTGTACATTATTTTTAGATTTGTAAATGAAAAGATCTTTCCGAGTCTTAAAAATATGTAGACAGTTTCCATTATTTTGTTTGTAAGATTAATAATATTTTCTTTCCATTTGAGTTTGTTATCTATTATGATGTATTTATAATATTGATTGTAGGGAATATTTTTTGTAAAACAACTAATTATTTGTCGGAAAATATTACATTTTTTAAACTTTTACGATATTTTATAATCTTGAGTAGTCGAGTGAGATCGAGGATTTGAATTCCATTGGCAGCTATCCAATTTTAAATAATATTCTTGTGACATTCACAAAAATAATCTAATTGATTACAAGTTCTTTAAACCAAAGTCAATATGCTACAGAAAAAAATAAAGGACAAAAATACACAGCTGCTGTTTGAACTTGGGTTCTATCTATTTCCGGTAATTCTAAGAGTATTCTCTCCCAGCTAAGTTAAATAAGTTTTGATAATCTCTTCTAGTTTTTTTTAAAAACCAAGTACTGAAACTAGCGAAAATTTAACATTTTCAGTAAAATAAATCATTGATTCTTTTTTTTCTTCATTATAACAGCATTGGAGAACCAGCTTCAACCGACCACGGTAGCCGTTGACTGACTGACTGATGGACTGACTACATCGTCGGTGCGCAAAATATATATTTATATCCGCAACTATCCTACTGCTGAAGCGGACTCGCTGCAAATCTGTGAACTGAAATCTTTGGTGATTTCATAATTACTGTAAGTTCTCTACATTCGAACATTCAACTTACGATCGTATCTCAGAGATACGAACTTACGTGTCCAATTATTTAAATACATTTAAATTCTCAATTTTAAATTTGGCGGCAGCGCGTAAGGTTAGTTCGTATCTCTGCCGCTTGGCGACTGCAGAATTTTCATTTTCAGAAATGTTTATAGTATTCACGTGCAGCTTTCTTTAACAAATATGTGTGTACTCTTCAGTGAAGCTGCATTTTGTTCAATTACTATACAATTAATATTTACCCCAGCACTGCACGATGTTGGATATTAAGCGCAAGAACAGAAGTGATTATTACTGTAACTAAGCATTTGCTTTCGACTTTTTGCAAATATTCAACTAGCGAACGAAATCTCGGGATGATACTAGTTCGTATATAGAGAAAATATATATTAATTTACCCAATTTCATTTATGTTATTATCAACCTAATGAAGCTTATTCGTATTGGGTAATGTTTGAATACTTCTGTCAATTCTTTTCATTATTACCTATTTCTATGTCGGCAACCAAATAAATGATGGCCTCATAATCAAGCCATTTTGCCTTAGTAAGATCACCAAAATCAAATATATACAGAAATATGATGCATGTATCTACACGTATGCATGACATAGTCATTGTTGGTCATCTAACAAATATATTTTCACTTAGTGATTTACACCGTAGATAAAACAACTTTTTCATTAGTAATTTATAATATGTAGATTAAAACTACCATTGGTGTAATACTGTATTTTTATCGACTTATGAATATTGGAAGTTACTCAGCGATAACTCTCGGCGACTTTTGGCCGCAGGCTTAAAATATATCTTTTATAGTATATCAAAAAGATAGATAGGAGAGATATTCGCGTTGTAGCCTTACGTAAGCGTGCAATAATTGGCATTCACGCCTTAAGATCAACATGTTTTTGGATAATATAGGGTTGTTTAAGGGGTTTAGTATTTCTTCTGATAAATCAGTTATCTTTATAAAATTTAATTATTTTGCCTAGTTGGATGTTTGGTCAGCTCTGAAGCAGTATTTGTTTCGAAAACATCGTTAAATAAAAGTATTAGATTAAAATTTTGACACTCAAACACGCCACTTAGTGTTGAGACTTTCTCGGTCGGTTTTACCACACCTTTCTCACACTCCGGAACTGACCCCAGCAGATGTATACCTGTTTAGGTCACTGTTGAATAGGAAAACATTCCAAAATTATGCAGAAACGATGATTGTCAATATTTTTTCTTTCCAAAACTTAAAAAGTTCTTCGAGGGAATTATTAAACCAACAAATCTAAATGGGAACAAGTGGTGCTTAAATATAACTAACTTAATTATTTTGATTGTAACATTTCATTAAATAATATTTTCAATTTCATAGATAAATGGTACCTCTAGACGATAAGAAACAAATTTTAATAATATGTTTGTAAAGAAGCATCTTTTTTATACTTTATATCTGTTGTGTAATATATACATGTCTATTGACTAATAAACTGCTCATGTTTATTTTTAACACATTATTCAGAAGAAAAAAAGACTCATTTCGTCAGCCTAAACAGCGTGTACATATTTGCAATGACTGTGTTGCAATAGTCGGGCAATACAATGAATGTGCATACAATCAATTGCTATCTCATGTTTGGACTACCTATCTTCCTGCTCTTCCTCCCGGTTTATTATTAAGCAGTCATTTGGGTGGTTGCGCGTCATTCGTACACTCGACCGCGGCCTAGCCATCGAAGCCTCTCCAGTTTTATGAATTTTGGATCATCATACAGGTCGTAAAGTTCCTAGTTTTAACCCCTATGCTACACTAAATAAAGATATACATATAAAATCAATTTCATCGATAAATATTATTGTTGCGCTACCGGAATTCGAACCTGGATCTCTTTCCTAACCGAGGAAGGTGCATTATCCAACTATGCAACAATATTTTTAGCGACAAATTTTCGAACCCATATGTTACCTTTTTGTTATTAATACATTTAATCGTTCCATTATTTGAAAGAGTCATCTACCTTATTTTGTATCACAGACCTATGTTCTGAATAATTACAACTCCACAATAAGAATGTGTTCTCCTAATATATACATCTAGTGTTGCTTCATATTTCTTTGTTAAACACCAGGTTTATGATGCGTAGGTAAGCACTGATTTTATCAGAGTTTTATATAGTATTTCTTTTGTTTTTCTAGACTTCAGCTATTTTTGTAGGCCGAAATAGCAGCCATCAAATATATCTTGTGCTACTTATTTTCTTATGAGCAATATTCTACAATCTATTATCTTACGAATAATTATCTGTCGTCAATTCCCGGCGAGTCACAGAGAAGACATTTATTCATAACATATAAAAATACATTCTACAACTGAACTACACTTTCAAATATTAATTTTACATTAGTCGTCTAGTTGACTAGATAAATTATTTGATCTTTATCCGTCTTTGTAAATAAATATAGGTCAGGTCTCAGATCCGATTCAATAAATATTTTTACTAACCCAAATTCGCAAGGTTTCACGTCCGTTCAACATAAATCGATTTGTCCTGTCTTCTTACGTACTTCGCTGGCAATACTCGATGCACATCTCCTGCGTTCCATGTCAAAGAATAATTTCCCAGAGGGAAGCAATGTAGGGGTAATAGGTTGTCACGCCCACCCTTGTCTCCGGTTCACCCCCCAAATAGCCGAAGGGTGCGCGAGCTTTCAGGAATCGGCAAGAATGAGAAAAATAAATATTTACTCCGCAACCTTACACAAAAGTATTGTTTGTTTAACTCACGAAACCCAAAAACTAGATCTACACTGAGAAATATGCAATACGCGCGATATTAAATTTAGTTTTTTTTCTTTTAAGAGAAGATTGCTATAATTTTTCAATCTTATATTATTATTATTAACGAACAATTTAATATTTATGCAAAGTGAAAATAAATACAAATCAATCAAATACACCAGTGTTAAATAAAATTATTCTCGTTACACAAAAACTTTAACGTGGGAATAGCGATCCATGCCCGGCGTTACCCGGAATTCAGATTTAGTTAACTTAAAATAGTGGGTTGGGGCTGATGCGTTTGTTTTGAGCAGGCCTAACAGAGAAACGATGTATGTAAAATTTGATGCAGGCAGGAGAAGAATGAGATGTCCGTGGAGGTGGGATTGGTAACTATATTTTCCTCAGAGACCTAGAGTGTAACTAAGCAAGGAACGGATGGCATTCAAGCTTTGCGGGGGATTGGGTCAGCCAGGGCGAGGGGAAGATAAACTAAGCAAAATTTGATTTAGATCGATCAAAATGTGTGGATTATATAGCTTGAAAAATAATAATTCAATCTTGTATACATAGTTGCATATATATATATATATGTTTTAATGTTTAATTCAATTTTGTAAGCATTTGCAATATAATCTCAACCGATTGCTGTGTTCTTCGCACTTACGTCAAATATGTACCAGTACAAAGTGCGCACATACGAACATACCATTCTGTTTTTTTATCTCTCATAATGATTTTGCTATTTGCAAGGCGCATGTCCACAGAAGACACAATGAGATAATCTCAAAAATTTTGTAGAACAATATCTCATTACAAATATACCTATAGAAAGAGACAAAATCTGAAACCAGCGTTTACGATGTTCGATCTGACAGCGAGATTCGACATGTGCACACAAACGTCACCTAAACCCACTATAAACCACTATCTGTTCTGAAATGTTAGACATAAGTTATTAAACATTAATTAAAGGCGTTAAATTACAATCATTCATCCCCTTTAACTGCTACTGCAAGAGAGATTCAAAATAAACTAACTGATGAACGAAAATAATATGTGACGTGTGATGTACGACGAGCGTGAAGTGAGACGCGACACGGTGAATCTCAGAGACATAGTGTATTTACGGGGACTACAAAAACTGAGAGCTGTTTGCAAAGAATCTTACGGGAGTAAAATCTGTATCTCAGAGATTCAGAGAGACACGGGCCTATAAAAGTTATACCACCAGCTTAAAATAACCAGAATTTACCCTTTTCCTTTTATGCAATAGGAATTCTAAGAAATTAATATTTATTTATTATTATTTTAATAATTATGTGCAAATTATGCAGTATTAATAGCGAATAGTAAGTAGGATGTACAGTGTATGCAAGGAAAATGAGTAACGTTATTATAAATGTTAACAAGTAGATATTCGAGAAGAAAGAAAGTAAGACAATGTACATAATACTGGTAGGTAATGAATATTTGGAACTCGTAGATGAGTTTGTGTATTTGGTAAGTAAGTTTGATAAAAACGAAAAAGCTTAGAAAGACATTGACGGCGTTTTGAATGCAGTCATTTACAATTCTACCTTAAATTATTAAATAAGCTCACTTAGGTGTATGTAATTAGGAGAAACTATTAAGCTGATCTTAGTAATATAAAGAATAAAATTCAAATCATGCTAAGTTTTCCGCGGGCATCCTCTGTTGCTGGCGCCATCAACACTCGCGTCATGTATCTTTCTTAGCATTGACTCCTCATCCATTCGTTCAACGTGACCAAACTATCCAGATGATTGAGAGTTGGGAGTCAAGAGTTGTGTGTCAGGACAAAAGTGTCTTGCCCACTATCCTATTCTGCGGAAAGTTACGTAAAGATAAGTGTTGCGTACGAGCATAGATGCAGAAAGAATCTCAGGACAGGAAGGAATAGGCACTCACCGCCAATCTGGATTCTGCTGGCACCTCCAAAATGTTGACTGTATATTTTTCACTCACTATGTCCGTCGAGAGTGCCCACAAAGTATAGACGCGAAGTCTCCAGATTTGTATAACAGTATTAATTGTTCCATGCACGTTGTAACTGTACTGGTTCAAGGTCGCCAATCGACTAGTCAAGTGAAGGGGGGGAAGGCACAGTGCATTATTTTCGTTCAATAATTAATATATTTATACACAAATAAATATATGTCTCAAACAGTAAGTTAGTTAGTTACGGAAAATGACGTGATGGTAATGTTACTTATTTTAGACGTAAATATATGAATACAATAATATATATGTACTTAATAGATGCATGTAAGTTCCACATAAACAATATCATCTTACGCGACAATCGCTAGTTAGTGATCTGATCTAGCTATCTGATATGTAAGGTATGTAGACCAAACTACACCGACCTCTTATCTTCGTAAATACAAGATCATGTTGTTATTACGATTGCGCATCCCCCGATATGGAGGTGGTTTTCCGGCCTCTAAATACGACATCCCTCACATCCTTACATCACGGTGTTATTGTGACATTCAAAGCCTCCTACACAAAACACACATTCAACCCTTCAATCACCCATTTGAAGGATTAAAATTAACCTTACAATCGTATTATTGTTACAATATAATGAGCCTCTGTCTGTGAGAACTAATTCTTTCTTTGTATGTACGTTTGAAAGGAGGCTGATGGATTACATCGGGGTGAAGTGTAAATTTTCTTTAAAATACAAATTAGATGAATATGTAACTTTTTTGTTTTAAAGGTTCATTTTTAAATAGAAAACAAATGATCTCATGTCTACTATCAAAAATTTCAAAATTGTTTTTAGATTTTACAACTTTTCATAATTATTATATCTTTGCGTGAGTATTGTAAACTGAAAGTTTTATACGTATTTTTTACAAATGCACTGCTGACTATATCTGTAATATAAAATAACAAGTTTTAAATATGAATTAAATATATTAATTAGAAAGATATACATATAAAATCAATTTTATCTAAAAATATTGTTGTTGCGCCACCGGCATTCGAACCTGGATCACTTTCCTAACCGGGGAAGGTGCATTATCCAACTGTTACTTTTTTGATATTAATACATTTAATCGTTCCATTATATGAAAGAGCCATCTACCTTATTTTTACAGAATCTCAAATACCTTTGAGTAAACTGATAGTAGACGCCAGAATTATCAATTAATTTTTATTAAATTTTGATGATGTGGAACGCTAAAAGACCTTTAATATTTTAAAAACGTTTCTAGGTAACCTTCGGGTCCCACCTACCTGAATTTGTTTAGCTTTATGAAAATTATCTCATCATTAAAGTGGAAATACAAGACTACCATGATGCGTTTATTTAGATTTTTAAACCCCAAAAGTATTGTTATTGTTTAAATTTAAAATCATTCTCACTTTTGAATCTGTTTTTTTCTACTGTCTGCGTCTAATGTTGAATATAGGCCTTCATTTTTTGCTCCACAGCTTCTTATCATTGCCAGTTTTGCTTAATAACTTTCTTGGTGTTATTTAACTATCGTGTCTTAGATAAAGATAAATGAGTAAAAACCTTATTTTCTCATAATACTTACATGCATATTTCTAAAGTTTAGTTTGAATTGCAATACTTTATAAAATAATACCTACGCGATACATAGCTCCCTTAGAGTGACATAATAATTCTTATAAATCACAATTATTATTTTAATAAAATTATGTCGCGTTTCATTTTCTTTGACAGCATTTTGCCGAACTACGGTCTATTTTATAATACTTGTTTTTATCCTATATTCCAAAGATACATGATCACACATACATTGATAAGCACAAATAATCTAAGCGTCACCTTCAGGGTGCGTAAGATAAAAGTTAGCTTATGCGAGGGCAAAGACAAGAACCGAGAGGAGCTCAGCAACACGGACACTGCGTACCTAAATTACGTTTATCTTTTTTTATAATGAACATATTATTGCTTCCGACAGGAAGAACAGTGTCTCATTAAAAATCTGACGACTTGTGTACATGTTATCATAGTTTATTCGGTCAAGCAATCTACTGACGATAGAAAGTTATAACTTCAAGTTCTAGTAATAATTACATATTTTTGAAAAACATATTATTAATATATTAGTCTAAAAAAAGTTCATTATTATGTATTTAATTCGGTAATGATTGAGTTGATAAAAGGAATAGTAAGAATAATACAAATTAAATGCATCAATTAGAAATATATACATATATAGAAAAATATTTTAGCTGCCACCGGGATTTGAATTTTTTCGGAAAATTGAGTTTATCTGTACGCATATCTTTCTAATTAATTTGTATTAAATATCACAGAACTATGTTCTGAATAATTACCACTTATTAATAATAATGTGTTCTCTTTTAAATACAGTAAGAATAGTTTACTATTTGATTAAAATCGTATGTTATACTATTCTCCCTATGACCACACACTGCCGATTGGATTTTCAATGCTTACAGTTTGATTCCTATGTTATCAATATTAAATCATAGACAATAGGCATTGCATATTGGCGCGACGCTCCAACACATCATCGAAGGATAACATATAAATACGTGATACAATTAAAGTTTATTGGTAGGACATTTCATAAAGATGCTAGCAATTCTACAGAACAATTCAGTAAAGAATGAATGGGCATTTCTAGAAATAATTAATTTTATTATTTGATAACTACTACATTGAAAACTTGGACATTACGAAATAAGTTAAATAGTTTTATAAAAAAACTTACCGTACATCTAATGTATAATACATGTATCGGCCACGTATTACCATAAATACAACGTTGATATTTTTTTATCAAATCCCAACTCGTACTAAAAAAAGGTCTACTCTTTAAAAAAATTCACTGCTGCTACATTTTTTGTTGGGCAAGAACCGACAAAGAAGAATTCTTCCAGCAGCCTCGGACCCACCCCAGTTTATCGAGCGTATGATAACTATTTATTGGTGATTTACTTTACTAAATCATTTTAAACTTTACACAAATAGAATGTGCAGTCAGTTATATATTGATAAAACACTCTCCTCATCAGACTGAAATAAAAATGAAAATTCATAATTCTTTAACTGATTTTTAAATAAATAAATATTATATTGCGTACGTGCATGCAAACACGTGCGTTCATTTAATATTTTAAGTGTTATACATTGTTTGACGTCTCATACTACACTTCTGGACGATCAATTTTACTGACATCGCAGAGAGTAGGAATTCAATGTTATGATCCCAGCGTACGCAGACAACAAATATGTGTGCGTAAGGGGCCCTTACGGGGCATTGAACCGTTTTGCAAAATATTATTATTTTAAACACTATTCTAAAGGTTAAGAATAGTTTTTACAATGCCATCAGAATTCAGACTCACTACGAGCAATCTCGGGCTGAGAAAGAAGTATTGTCTCGTGAAAATACTGAACTGATATTATATAATAAATACATAATAATAAAACATACAACATAATACCAAAAAACACTGTATGCGATACTAAAAAATGTTAATCAAACAATCTTAACCAACGGAATACATCAAATATTATTATTATAGTATTAAATACCTACAAACGCATGTTGTTAATTATAAAAGATACACAAAAAAATATTATTAAAATTAAATTAATGTTGGTGTACGTGTAGGTATAATATTACGTAGGGTATATTATGTGTAAATGTGGTTGGTTGTATAATTTACATACAAATATTTTATTTATTTTCGTATATATACACACGCTTCACGTTAGGGAGCGATCCTCATCACACCAGGAGTGAGTAATGTGGGGGAGATGAAAGAGAATTGTTTGGAAGGAAATGTTAATCCACATTATTAGTCCTTTTCAAGAGTCACGTTATTGTGGAAAGTTAAGAATAATAGGAGTCTTCAATTCATGGATCATAATAAAGAGAAAACACAACAGTTAGCAGATAGTGTTTCAGATGAGCTCTGATGGTTAATACACATATTTGTAATAACTATTTACATAGCTAAAGTGAACTTTGACATATTAATTAAACCAGTCGAGTATTTTTATTTAAAAATCAATTAAACTTTAGAAACGAATTCCGATCTACAAGATTTAGAGAACAAGTTTATATTCCAAAACTAAAATATACCGCAACCCAAAATCACTATATTTATCAAGACATGAAATTTTTCAACAATCTCCCCATCACAATTAGAAAAACTACAGACTACTATCAATTTGTATCTGAAGTAAAAAATATATATACACAGACTAACTGAAACATAAATTATCTCGTACATACTCCTTCTCTATACACGAGTCCTACTCTCATAGAGAAGGAATAAATGTTAAATGAAATTTTGATAATTCTACTGATAATTCTAAAATGTATTATATTTTCTAATATTAAAATTTATAAAATTAAAAAGTATACCCCTCTCCTTCCATTTATTTCCATCACAATCCACCCTCACCACGCTTCCTACAGAGTTTTCCGACACCCCTTTCTCCACCCAACGTTTTTATTTTTAATACAAATTAAATGTATCAATAAGAAAGATATACAAATAAAATCTATTTATCAAAAAAATATTTTTGGTATCACCCGGGCACGAACCAGGAACCCTTCCTATCCGGGAAAGTTCGCTGACCTATTACACCACGTCAACATAGTAAGTTAACAACAAATTTTCGCACTTATATGTTGCACTTTCAAATTGATACATCTGTTATCCCATTATTTGAAAGCTATCTATTTTATATTTACGGAGAATCTCAAACACCTTTGAGTAAAATTAATTTGTATTAAAATATCACAGAACTATGTATTATAATAATGTGTACTCCATAAAAAAAGTTTTTATTTTTAATTCAAATAAATCAATACTCTAGATTTTATGGTACGATCTCCCATAAATACAATTGTGAACTGCAGTCAGTATTTATAAAAACTATTTGTGATGATGAAAAAAAATGTATCTGATGCGTGTTTATAAAAAAGCTTTGAACACCATTCAAAAAGTTAAAATTCAGCTTGTCATTATGAGTTTGGGAAAACATGAGTTGTATCACAACAACTAGATAGGTACTTATTTAATCAACTCGTGTCGTTGTCAACATAAGATATTTATTCCAATTCCGAGTACTCAAATATGGGGAAAACAATCCATAAACAATATATCTAATCAAATCGCGAAATCATTCTTTATTAAATTCCGATAATATCGTTATCTTCGTAATGATTGACAAACGTGATTAAAAATACCCAAGATACCCCTTGCTTATCTACGTAATGTAATAAATCTTTAGCGTCATAAACAATGATTAACTTGCAATATGTAATCATTTTTACATACATTTTTCTAAGTATAGTAAATTTTGGTCGATAGTTTCATTCGTTTTTATGTTTACCCATTCGAAAGACACTATTTTCATAGCGCGATCAATCTTTTGAATGTCAAAAATATTATGATTACTTGATTGAAGTCTCAGATGTAATAATGTAAGGAAAAGTTTATGAACCGCAGTCATATTGACCAGTCGGTTAACCATTGAATCGAAATGATGAGTCTTACATATTTGTGCAAAGTAAATTTTGGATCCAACTGAGATATAAGATTGGAAAACATAAAATCACAGTCAGTTTCCAGCTTTAAAATGTTATTGGAAATAATGAAATGAGTATTTCTCTTACTGACGCTGTTTAATTTATTAGAAATTAATATTTCATTAATGATACACATAACAATTTATGGAATTGAATCATTATTTCTTAAATGAATTTTCAGAATTTAAAATGCTGAAAGAGTTCAATGTGTATTGAATCTTTTATAAATAATTATTATAATTGGACAACCCAACAAATTCAACTAACAAACCAAGTTTTGTTGCATGCACTTAACAAGAGATATTCTCATATGATTTTTTTTTTAATATCTGCATAGTATCTAGATATAAAAATGTGTTTTGTTATTATCTAACATATATTATTATCTAATATATTTTTAAAGAAGAATAATTTAAATAAAATACTTCAAACATAAAATAAAAAGGTTTATATTTTGTAAACAGACTGCGAAAATGTTTTATAAAAAGAGAACTTATGTTAGCAAATAATAAAATGATTACGATATTTTTCAAAATGCATCATCTTCTAAATCAAAATCGAATGGACCGCCATAACCCCCGATGCCGTCCATCTATAATTTCATCACAATTAAAATTTTCATAAAATGATTTAGCATCTGCGGGTATTAGATGCATTATTGATTTAATGTCGTTAAGTTTGGCAGGCGATATAAGTTGTCCCTGTGGCCACAACTATTTCTATCGGCCTGCCTCTTACCATTCGTTTTAAACTAACTTCTATTTCAGAACCTCCCATTTTCATGTAAATATAAAAGGGTTCTTGTTGTTTTATAAAAATTTCCCTGGTTTTTAAACAATTCACAGGTTAATTTTTGGTACCTTTCTTCCTGTTAAGTATTAGTTTCTCCTCAGGCGTAGTACCATGACACTTTTTCTTATTCATTATGATTACTTACTTATTTACTTAAACTTTCATGATCTCTACGTACTCTTTGGATATGTAAATTCAAAAAAGATCCAAAGTGAATTGGATCTTTTCTGCATATATACGTCCATTTGGGTCACACGATATTTACAATTTATATTTCACAATAATTTTGCAACCAAAAATATACCTACGCCAAAATTCTAAAATATTTATATTATTATAGAAGATTTTTGATGAACCGAATTTTTCGAAGATCGTTTCATTGGAACTCGATAGACATCACTAGTGATTATAGATAATGATTATTAGCGTGATTAGTCATTACCGCCAGATAAGCTAGACCGACGCAGAAGTTGAGAATGTGTTGTGCCAATAATAATTAACAAAACCAATAAAGGCCTATTAAACATTTAAAAAGTGATGCGACGCCAGTGACCACCTTAAAATACAAAGTAAAGGAACATATTCTTATTAATTTTTATTTCCTTGTTATATTATATTCAGGTAGCCACCCATAAAATTCTATAGACTAGGTCTGTTACACCCTGTAAAAATTGTTTATCTTTTCGAAAGATTGATTTATTTCTTTATTATATTTATATATACGAGTATATTATTCTTTATATCTTTCTAAATAATTCATCGAACATCTCCTTATCTAATTTTTTCCCCTTATATCTTATTTATAAAAAAAAAATGTTTAACCATGTAAAAGGCCATGCAATTTGGCCATGTAAACTGCCATGCAGTTTGGCAAAAAATAAAAATAAAATGAATATATATGTAATAAAAAAGAAATAAAAATAATAATTTTAAAAAAGAGGAGCAGAGCCAGCGGCGGATGTGGATGACGTAATAACAAATTTTACTATTACGAGAATTTTGTGTTTTTACCGAGGAAAATTTCACATCAAAAAAAGATGTAGCTATTATTTGTTCAAATAAAATATAAATTATTTTAATCGATACTCTCACATGAATACTTTCAGTTTTGTAGCAAAAATTATACCTTATTTCCCCGCTCCCGTTGTAACTTTACCTCTAATTTTAACACTATGAACGGCCACGGCCTGCGTCACAATTTATTTATTTTTTAAATAGAGATACGTTCACGGAATACATGTCACATCAATATGCTTACTGTTTTCAATTTAAGCTTAAACGCTTGTGCTATGAAAATTGAACTAACTTGATGGCCACATGAAACGAGACTCGGACCCCCGACCACTAGTTCACCGGGAAAGTATACTAACCACTAGACCACAAACACGTCACTTTATTAAGCAAATAGAAATCTTTGTCAAACATTTAATATTGATCATAATCCAAGGTAATCAGTTAAGTTCTTTCGATTTCATTTTAATTAAAATAGTAAAAAATTTGATGTAAAGAATTGTGAAATTATTATTATATACTTATTAGTATTATTATTTTCTCTCAGGGGAGTCTGTAAACCCTAGATGGGGAAATGCTCGCCGGATGTGGAGGGAAATAAAATACCTCTCGCGGACCAACAGGCCGGAGAGATGAGCCTCGTGAGCCTTACCAAAGCCTTACCAATACTGTCCCAAGGCTGAAAATGGATGATATTGGAAAGGCTTAGAATCAAACATCCGCAAGCGGGAGCTGGTTGCGGAAGGCAACGAAAAATCATTAATTCATCATCACAATTATCATGGCGGAAAACAGTCACAATTCAAAGAACCCGACATACTCCGATGATTTGAATTGTTGACTCGCTACAACAATCGTATACTTTTCGCGCACCAATCATTTTACATTTTCAATATCTCGCGCTCAATTTAAAAAAAAAATCTTATCAGATCTGAGATCCGGGTATGTGTTTTTTTCTCGTGAACCTTAATAACATTGAACTGAGAGTTTAAATAATTTGGAAAATATTACATTTATTTATCGATGCATTTCTCAGGATAAAAATTAGCTTCGCGTGACTAATTAATTTTAATTACGCTTTTAAACTTTTAAATTAAATAACTCCATTCATATTTTTACATTCAAACAGCATTCAAGAAAACTTGTTCTCATTCAAATTATCATTTTTATTTACTGAGACGTGCGATGTTATTCTATGTATTTATCATTTTATCTTATTTAAATTCACTATACATGTAAGAAAAAATAATATACTAATTTTATCAATTGCATTTGGGTATAATTTTAATTAACTTTGAAATAAAATTACCTTGGATATGGAGAGCCTCATGTCAGATACGTTAAATATTAATATTGAATATGACGTCGATATTGGACACAGAAAATTAATAAGTTACCAAAAAATATAACACAACTGAACAATGATATAACAATTACAGCACAATGAACACCATTTGCGAAATACAACCCACTTAATACTGCTTTTGATTAAGTATATAGAATATTTTATGATTTATCAATTAATCTTGTATACAGATATGTTATCGTTTATACGCCAAATTGATGTACATTTTAGAGGACTACCACATCGAAAGTGTATTGAGCCATGTTCGTTATCTTCGCGCATTGTTCTCTTTTAATCTGTCCAGGTAGGTAGGACCTTGTCCCCTGGCGCACGGCGCCCCGTGCTCAGACAGAGAATATGTTTAATGGCTAGGATTCTGTGGAAATGTGCTACTCGCGTGCGTTAAATTTGAAGTTACATCTGTTATTACGTTGCAAATCACTTGTAGAATCGTATAATAGAAAAAATCTAACATCATCTGCATGGCAAACATTGTGTTTTTGCTAGTACAGGCAGTTCTCAATTTACGAGCGAGTTCCTTTCCTTGAGGTCGTTTGTTATATGTTTTTGTTAGTTGTGCGTCAAAACACCCAAATATACATTTTTGCGTATTATACGATGCACTCGTTATATAAGTTGGCGGTCATGTTTACATACGAAAAGCATTGTATTGAACATCGAATGTGTACGTTTTATTATAACGATACGCCACGAACGTAAAATAAGTTGAAAAAATACTAATAGAACATAAGATATAATAATAGTTCAATTTAATTCATCTCTATATATATAAAGAAGATTATCTGTGGGTGAGTGGACGGGCGTGTTTTTTTTTTATACAAATCTACAGTTCTATTTCAAGATTGATGAAATTTTGCACACTTGACCTTAAAAATACTAGGAAGGTCACTACACTTACATGAGATTTCAACCCCCCCCCCCCCTCCCTTCTCCCTTTCTCAACCCTTAAAGCAGAATTTTGGTACTTCTTGATGAAATTTAGCACACTTGATGTTTTAAATAAGAGGAAAATTACTGTCTACATCTGATTTCGAAAAAAAAACTACCCCCATCCCCCTAAATGAAGCCTCTTCACTCTGCATAAATTCCGGACAACGCCGGGTACTTCAGCTAGTATGAAATAGAGCATAAATGAATAAAATATACAACCTTTTATTCATTAAAAAAAACCATAGAGCCAGCCAATAAACATTCTATATTGGAGTAATATAATATATGTGCCCAATACATGCAACCGGTTTCGTTTTATTAAACCCTTCGAATACTCTATTGCTGCTCGTAAAAATTATCAGTTGTATATTTACTTATTTTAATTTTCTACTATTCATTCATTATTCCTATTCATTCATTTTACTCTACATTATTGTGTATACATGCACCCTACTCGATAGATCATAAGGCAAAGGCTATTAGGGTGCGTTTATATAGATGAGACTATGCTCACGCTCTCACTGTGTCTTGGAGATTTGGAGGTAAAGGTCGATATACATCAGTTGGTCATGCCGTTAACTCGCCAATAACACCGATGCATCGGCTTGGTAACAAGTTGAATTTCATTGACATTTTTCGTTGCAGGAGCATACCTGAATTGAATAAATACTTGTACTTATAAAATACTTAGTTTTAAAATGATGTACTGTTATATCTAAATAAATGTTTCAAATATTATTGTTTATATACCCACAAGAGCGTTGATGGTAATAAAATAAATAATTCGAGAGGTGTGAGGTCTTCAATGTGCTCAGTAATCATTGGAACCAACAAAGTTAGAAAGTTTTTACAAGCTGATGGGGATCATGTCAAAATAACTAATATATTATGATTTCATAATATATGTTGTATTTAATTCATTTATCCCTATGGTGCGTGACTTTTGGTTCACACTGTACATAATTTAAACCCCGCTACCGATATCCATCTCTTTCTTTTTATCTGCACTTGACTTTTTTTTTCTAAACTTGAAACCACAGTAGTATAATATATTCGATTTGTATCCTCACCCGGCAAGCATTATAAGTTAACTGAAAATACTTTTCAACTGATCATTTTTTTATATAATATATATTATAGATTTAAAAGCAACATTTGGAACAAAACTCAAGGTTAATCTTTTTACATAGTCATTCAGAAATCCAATTGTACAAGCGCGCTGACTACTAACATGTAAAAACCATTTAATCGACATTTTATACTTTATTATCTCTTTTCTCAAAGCTCTACCCTATTCTAAGTACTTTTCTTCAAGTTTGTAAGGGAATATTATTTACGATCAGAAACCTCGGTGACCTTGCGACCTTCTCATGACAGTTTGAAATGGCAACACAACTAATACTGTCAGTAGCGGCTAACATTGAAATAATTATTCTTCCAACCTGAGTGTTACTGTAATAGTCATTCATGAACGTCTTCCGAAGACTCGGTACCTATTCTATCATTTGAAAAATTTGTACATTATTCATCGAAGTAGTGATTTTTTTACGATGGTGTCTTTGTAGGTTATGTTGGATTAATTTATAGAAGGATGTCAACTCGGCCGGTAGAGAATTCAATCAAAGAAAAATTGACGACGCGTCTAGCAGCAGTTCATGTGGAAGTTGTCAACGAATCGCATATGCACAATGTTCCTGAAAATGCGGAAACACATTTCAAGGTTATGATAGTTTCGAAAGAATTTGATGGACTGACATTATTGAGGGTAAGTGAAAATCTTAGAAATAATATTTAATGTCAAGTTATTGCAAGTTTTTGAAAAAATTTATTATATTTTTGAGTTTCGCAATAAATTTGTGTTATATAATGAAACTATTTTTATTATACATTAAGCTGGTATTAAATCCAAATATATAACATCAAACTTTTCTATTAGTCTGCATGAATTGAGAACTCATGTTACATTTCATTTGTCAATTAAACAAGCAACAACATGCTAGAAAACATAAACAAAATACTTTTGTTTTATTTGTTTGAAACTGTCATCTTTTGTGTTTTCTGTCATGTCCAACCAACATTCATTACTTACCTTCCATAATACTATACAATTCAATGAAATAGATATATCTGTCCTAAAAAAATCCTCATGGGTTATTCTATTTAACTAACAACTGCTGTCTCATACTCTTTCTACGCAGTGGCTTAATAAGAGGCACCATAATTAATACCAACTTAGTTAATAAATCTAGGCTCTGAGAATTATGAACTATTACTTAATATTCAGACAATAATTTGTATTATTATGAATTGAAAGGCAAAAAAGGCCTAATCATAAACAATTAAAATAAAACTGTCCTTGAAGACTTCGCCTCTAGCCTCTAGAAATTCGGAATATCATTAATTTTGTAAGATTCTCAAAAATATTCATAATATCCATCTTATTTGGAGCCATTAACATATATAAGTATGCTTCCAGGCGTATTATTTCAAAGAAAACTTATTTTTATTGGAAAAAATATGATGTTGAATGTGTTATCACAAAAGGTGATAGTGGAACTAGATTTTTTTTTTTATTGCAGTGATAGCTAATAATAATAATATGCTTCAAATAATAAATAGTTTACTTAATAAGTTGTATTGAAACCAATATATAAAAAAGTGTATTATGAACGTAAAATATCCGCTATTTCTATAGCTTTTAATTAATGCATGAGGATTATTTTTTACAAACAATTGTTAAATATTGTAAGGTATCTATCTATAAACATAAATATATGAAAAACCTTCTGTAATATACCTATATAAGTTAGTTTTTAATGTATCTATACTATACATATACATGAAAAATATCGTACCACCTAAAGGTTAATCAATTCGGATTCTTTTTATAGTGTCAGTCGGTGTTCTGGAAAAATTAATCCATTTGACATTATTATGGCTTGATATTATTAATACTGTTATTATTACAAGGTCCTCATAAATTTGCACTATAAATTAAATGTATGTCAAGTTTCAACAATATATATTCTAGTCTATTTAGAAAATAACAATATTATTAGAAGAATACATTCTTATTGTGAAGTTGTAATTATTCAGAACATAGGTCTGTGATATTTTAAATATGAATTAAATATATTAATTAGAAAGATATACATATAAAATTAGTTTTATCGAAAAATATTGTTGTTGCGCCACCGGGATTCGAACCTAGATCTCTTTCCTAACCGGGGAAGGTGCATAATTGATAATTCTGGCATCTGCTATCAGATTACTCAAGGGTATTTGAGATTCTGTAAAAATAAGGTAGATGACTCTTTCAAATAATGGAACGATCAAATGTACTAATATCAATAAAGGTAACATATAGGTTCGAAAATTTGTCACTAAAAATATTGTCGCTGTAGCATAGTTGGATAATGCACCTTCCCCGGTTAGGAAAGATCCAGGTTCGAATCCCGGTGGCGCAACAACAATATTTTTCGATAAAATAGATTTTATATGTATATCTTTCTAATTAATATATTTAATTCATATTTAAAATAACAATATTATTAAAGATGTGATTGCTATCCAACACTAAAAAATAAACTGAAGATGTATATGTTTACTTCCGTGTACTGTTTCTATTTGAATATTTTGAATCATCTGTCAGATGCCAATATTTAAGTTGTCATAGTGCATGTACACAAATGAGACTTTGATCTCTTGTCTCAAAAATGTATCAATAAAGATTGGGCTGTGACAAGTCACTACTGTGAGTACAAAATACAACTGACAGTAAGTCATAACTCGGTCCGCGATTAACCCTACACTATCTTTTACACGCTTTCGACACACGTCTCATCTGTATATATGCACTATAACGACAGCAAGATTTTCATTTTTCGTTATGTTTCCAACACTACTAAATCTGAGTGCATCACAATCGACGAAATATTCAATATTATAGTAATAGTAACTTTGAGATAATGTAAGCGGTAGACACTATTAGAAAATAGGCATGATTGTGTTGTCATCTCATGCTGTAAAGAAATATTATGTAAATGGAAAAATTTTAAATACATAACATCAGTCAGATCATAACCAGCGATGTGGGCTTTGAGCAAAACGATGTGTACTTTAACACAAATATAGAACGTAAATGTATATATCTATTAAAATATGCGGGCATGAACTATGAAAAATATACATTTATTATGAAACATGTTGATAAAAAATAAAAGTAGAGTTCTCGTGATTTCTCTCTCCCTTTCATCAAATTCAAGTTTTCTTTCCAGCACAACTAATTCATTTTTCAGATTCAATTCCAAATCTTTATGATATGTTTAAGAAAAGGAATCACCATATAATTTTTTACAAAAATGGTACTCTCATACATAGATACAAATATTTAACACCAGAACTTTGCAATAGTTTGTTTTGTTCACTGTCTACTTAACTAGACCAAAGTCTGTGCTAAAGGAAACATGCTAATACAACAGTTGTATCCTTGCAAAAAAAAACTATTACGTTGCTTACGCACTATTGAGGTGAAACTTCTCAGTCTCAGAATATAAAAAGATTATTATTTTGATAAAACACAATACTTTATTTTTCTTTATTCAGATATATCAATTTCTTCACAATCTAAAAATGAAATTATAAGTTTATAATGACTAAAATATCTTACATAAATTGTTGTTTTTGATTTTGTAGTATCATTATTAACTGTTAAATTTATTATTAAAAAATTCAATTAGTCGCTGTACGTTTTCCGAAGCAAAAGTAACATTAAGATCGCCAGTTAAAGTCATAGGTAATTTATCCACGTACCTTATAAGTAAAGCATTACAAGTTGAAATCCTGACAATCATAAACACTATATATAATGATTATAATTATATCATTACCGATTTGCCAAAATAAGCAGAAATTTGTTAATGGTTAGACAGGGATATATAATTTACGGTTAAGTTAGATTAGTTAATAGATTATACTTAATTAGGTTAATTCATTTGAACTTTGTTTTATTTCATATATCATTTCATTGTACTACCCTTTTACATACACATATATATATATGTATATAAGTAATAATTACATTTTTTTTTTTCAAAATATGCGGTGAACAATGTTCCGGGCACCATGATAAAGACAAAAATAATTGGCAATCCCTAATGAAGCCAGAAACCAGCAATAACTGTAAAACAACATTTAACAGATGAAGTAGAAATAAAAAGAAGCGTGCGACAGGGTTGTATTCTCATGCTTGTATATGCCATAATTTTAAACTTATGTATGATCAAAAGTAATATTCAATGAAACTCTTCAAGATAGTTATAATTGGGAAGATTTTGAATAACCTGCATTATGCTGATGATACAGTACTTGTAGCAAGTAACATTAAGGATCTACAACATCTGCTGAACTAAGTATTGAAGGCATATGAGATTTTTGTGTAAATTAAAAAATCCACATTGCTGGAACAAAATTAGAAAAAACAAAGTAATTGTATATCTAGATTGCAGCGGCATGCACTTGGTATTTTGAAATAAGCTGCACTTAACTAAAATTTCTGTGAAATAAATCAAAATAAAATATGTATCTCGTAAATATTCTGTCAGATAAATATTAAATTTTGCTTTATTTTTCAAAATATATAGTTAAGTATTGCTTATTTCAGTGTACTAATTGAATGCATTCTCTTGAAATCAAATGGTGCATTGGTGAGCGAGCTCGTGCAACCTAAATGTGCATAATAAAGATGTTCTGCAGTTATGATCTAAACCTCAGATTACAAATGTGAATGGTCAGATTCCGTATGTTCTTAGTATGTATTATTAACGTAACGGAAGCATTATCAATGAAGTAATAAGGCGACTTCAAGTATTTTGAGATGTGGGTCTAACAAAAATGCTTAAAATCAGCTGGATGGATAAAGTTACGAATGAAGATTTTATGATTCGGATGAATAAAAAAGAAGTAGTTTAAACAATAAAAATCCTAAAACATCAATATCTTGAACTTTTAATAACACATTCAGAGAAGTGTCAAAAATAGGGGCTCTAGAAGAAGGAGAACATCATGGCTGAGGCGAGGACTTTTCCAAGCTGCTAAATAAAGTGATGATAGCCAACATCCATTCAATAGATTGTTTATTTGTAAAACAAATATAATCAAGCATTAATGACTAAATCTATGTGATCAGTTTGATCAAAGCAAATTCTTAAAGACACGTAATATGACAGCTTAACTTCTCTACCACTCCCATCTTCCCAAAATTAAATGAAATTTTGGTATCTTTAACATGTGTATGAAATGGATTTATAATCTCAAAATCAAATTAAAAAATAAACTTCCACATTTTTTTTTTCTTTATTATTTTTATTTATTTCTGTAAAATAATTTCATATTTTAAATGGTACGAGCAAATTAGCATAACCAGCTTTGAATGTCATGCCAAGCCAATACGCTTGATTATATGCACTTTTCAATTTTACAGAGGCAAGATTAAACACGATTATCAATGTCAGATATTTCAAATTATTCTGCCATATGTAGACAGCCGTTCCCAGCCCATGCCCGGTCTATAATATATACTCCCCATAATTTGGAATAATTGTCTAATGGTGTATCAAAGATCTGCATAATGTTGGAAGTCATTTTGGTAACTCCAGAAAATGTTATTGCCAGTGTTATTTTAGACCTGTATGCAATTAGATTAACAAAATTTTACATGAGTTTGTACAAAAGTATATGTGTTAATTAATACATTCTCTTTACTATCGATAGTATGTTTGGCAGAATTCCAAGCCTATAAATAATAATACAATCCTCCCAACAGTATAACGAAGCCAATTTGATGGTCTTCCAAATAAAACTTGAACTCTTTGTCGGTAAATATTAAAATTGGGTTTTGCAATATAATATTATGACAGACATATCACAAAGACTTTACTACTTTTATTATCTACAAAAATCTTTCCACACATGTAAAATTACACTATAATATTATATTGTGTTGATTATGATTTTAAAATAACATAAGTGAAATTGTCTTGTGCTTTTTTTTTATAAATAATACTTTCATTTTGTTCAAATTTAGTTACAAAATAAAATACAAACATAGTTCGTCTTCAAAACTCAATATGTATTCAAATTTATGAGATTTGAAAATTAATATCATATTTTTGTTCTTATTTCAGAGGCATCGCTTGGTGAATGAAATTCTGTCTCATGAACTAAAGACCGGCGTTCACGCACTCTCCATCATCACTAAGACACCCGCTCAATACACAGAAAACCACCAACCGATGGAGCCAAGTCCCGCATGTAGAGGAGGTTTCGGGAAATAAAAACAAGTATTTAATTTTGCACATTTAAACCACAAATGAATGATAAAAAATAAAATGTACTTTTATTATTACATTTTTTACATTTTACCCCAACAAACTTCGCTAAATTATTATCCCGCATTCTCAATATAAAACTTAAACCATCACTAACAAACGCTTTTTAAAACATTAAAAAGTGTTATTTTGATGGAAATTATTAGGGATGGCTTTGAATCTCATCACATTTTGTGGTAATATAAGTGTGCATTCAGCACACTTTCTCAACAAAGAAAATTTCAATATGTTTCGGATTGACTCCAAAATAGGGCCCAATAGTATAATTAAAATGTGTATTTTGTTAAAGTTATTAATATAATATTAAAGTTGCACCAATGTCGCTTTTTTCTAATTTCTCCAATTCTGATTATTGCTGTAAGATTAGCTGATTCCGATACATATAGTTGCATCATTTTTAATTAAAGTAGGTAGTAAAAATTCTATCAATATCAATTTCTATTTCTGTGTTGATAACCAACCTAATTGTATTTATATTCATAATATCTTTTCATTTATAATTGAGAATATAATGAGAAACAAAAATGCGGCATCATTTATTGGCACGCTTGGCAAATAAACTCTCAAGTACATTAAAAAATATCTAATTATTTTCCAAAATGTTGTATTGTCATTCTTCAACATATATTTTTGAATGATAAGAGTTACAACATGATAATTTATCATACTTTTTTCCTACAGACGTCATCTACTTGTATTTTATATCTATCAATAGTTTTTACACATAGTTTAAGTATTCATAATTAATATCATTAATTGATGACAGTTTTTTTTTTGTGGTGTAATATGATTATTAAAAAAAAAATACCAAACTTTTATACTACAGGACACAATTGATATTTTCATCAGGACTATAATCTTGAGAGATGCAATCCCTCTCATCAGCAAGTGTAAATAATAACAACAGCTATTATTAGCTATCTCGAAACTATAGTTCCATTTAATCAGTTCAATTTGGTGAATAAAAAATCCACAATTAATATCATTCAAAAGATTTAATATTCAAAATACACCATTTTCACCTTATACAATGAAGGTTTTCTAATTGTTATGTTTTTAAGGATTAAAAAAGTGAAAGTAATCTATAAATCCAGTACTGACTATGAAATCTTACACTGTAATAAGCAGGAAATGTACTAAATAATAAGTATTATAATTTAAAGAGTTACATAATATGGACTACCTAAAAGTCAATTCGGTGCAACTACAATTATGAAAAAATTGTTTATACGGTATCAAAACTTTTTATTTATTAATTTGTACAAAAAATGGATGTTAGGTGTATGAATTTATAGATTATTGTACTTATATTTAATTCTTAAAATAAAAATGGTTGTGTACGATTTCTTGAATTCCCAAATGTTTTTGGAGTTACACCAAATTGACTATTAAGCAGTCGATATGTGAAGAACATGTGAGAAGTGTGAGTTCCATGCGAGACATGTCACTTGTGCAACTGTTCTATATCATTTGATTTCTAGGATTCTAAAAATCAACCAATAAAACATTTAAAAAATACTACCTTTTTTAATTTTGACAAACCACAGCACAAAATTGAAATCTGTACATATTAAATTAAGTTTATTCTGAGATGTGTGAAGAGAAAATTGCACATTGGAAAGGTAAAGATTCAAATAATTTTTTTAATGGTTCTACACTTAACTTAAACCAATTAACAAAAAGGGGACCAAGACATCATTTGGGAGTCAGAAAGGAGACCAAGTAATGCATCCATTTTTAAAAATTAGAACATATGAAAAATTGTGTCAACGGTAATGAATAATGCTGTAACATCCATTTCTCGTTAGTGCCTTGGACTTTGTTAAACTGAATTTGACAATATTTAAACAATATTATAAAAGGCATTATACATTTTGAAGTAAGCAACATTTAAACTAAATAATTTAATTAAACACAATATGTAACAGTACAGTGGACTCAGATTATCTAGGGTAGTAAGAAAAAAACTTTGCCAAAATGAAAATAAATAAATTTAATTATCCTACATACTTACCCATTTACTCAAAATTCTGCTTGCTTGCATCAATTAATGAATCTAAGCGCACCAAAATAATAACTTGTGAACTCTACATTGAGCCGGATTTCCAGTCCATGCAAGTTTTATTTTCTGTTACATTGTATCAATTTCACCAGATTAAAATTTTAAATAATATGCCTAAATGTTATTTAAAAAATTCTAGTTTATGCGACATTGGATAATCAAGAGTCTACTGTATGTATAAAAATGGTGTACTGTATGTATAATGTATGGTGGAACAGCATTTTTCATTGCTACATTAGGCATCATTGAACCAAATTCAACTATATTTACAATACATTGTGAAGAAAGTACAACTTTCTTAAGTGTATAATATTCAACATTATCATTTATACTATGATTACACTAAGCATATTATGTATATGTATACAAATTGGTCATAATTATTTTACTGAATAGGTTTAAAGTAATCAGTGATTAATGTTGCAGTGAACCAAGTCAAAAAGTTTCACATCAATGACAATTCCATCAATTATACATTGTATCAAAATATGGTTAAACTAACAATTATAAACAAAACAGCCAGTCACCAGCTGTCAATATATTATCCTAAGACAAGTGGTTTTGCGAACAATAAAGCATTTGCATTACCTATTTTCTTTATACATTTGCTAAGATTTTATTCACTCAACCCAATGTTGAATTGATGATCACAATTCCTGTGCAATTTGAAGAACACTTTGGGTTTACAGTGAAATGGTGTAGTATAACTGAATAAAAAATCTTCATACTGTATATGAAACATTAAACAGAAGTCTTAAGTAAAAACATCAATGCCAAATAGATTGAAACATATTTAAATCTCAATAGATTCAATGAACCTGGCACTGAAAGATTACTTGAAACTACTGTTACTCAAACCATCAAATGTTGAAATTATCAAGCCTCAGTTTCCCTTCATTTTCAGTCAAATACAGTATGTCCGCTGTGGTCTGTTCACAAATTGCTTCCTCGGCTTTATCATACATCTAAAAAAAATACAAAAACTCTAAGTAACATATGATTACAATACCAAATCGGTTGTAGGTGGTTCTTTTAATACATTCAAAAACAGGGGTATATTAATGCAATGCGCGATGTATGGGGAGTGTGACACAAGCCTGTAAATACAAACAAATTTTAAATTGAAAAAATAGTACATCATACGCAAGAGAAGATATTATGAGAAGAGGATCAAGAATGAAAAAATTTTGCAGGCATTCTAAATAAACCACTTTCGCCATTCCAAAATAGAATGTGCAAAAAAATTTACATATCGCCCAACACCGACACCACCGGAATTTTGCTCTGTTGACTTTCTGTGTTTAGTTACTAACTTTTCTACATCATTCCGTCTCCTTTTTTCCCACACGGCATCTTAAAATTAATGAAATAGATCTTGACATAAAGATATGTCTCCTGTAAAAATCCTTGCAACCAAATCTAAGTTCTCCATAATAAATGAGAGTTAAAATGAAAAATTAGAAGTCACCTGAGATTCGCAAACACATTTTTATATTTTAAATTAAGTTTGTAACTTACCCCTCTATATTCTATATCCAAATCCGTTGGGGCGCATTTGAAATTGGGTCCAAAGTTAATACTGACAGTAACATTTTTGTGCAATGAAATGGAAGGGTAGTAACAGCCCCCATACACGTCTACAAACGCCTCTCCCTGGCTCTCTCCATTCTTGAAGAATATTATTTTACTTCCTTGAAGGGATTTGAGATTGTTCAGAGATTCTTGAATATTATCCTTGTCTTCATAGTAGAGATGGCTTTTAAACTTAACAAGAGGCTGAAATAAATATTTTTAATAAATTTCAACAATTTTTCCTCACAAACCATAGACCACCAAATATAGACATGAACTAATGCCACTTATGCAATCAAATAGCTCCGTGACTTTTTTTAAAATATGATTGGAATGAAAATTTAAACACAGACAATATAATATGCATTAATGTAAAAAATACGTCTTGTATACACAAAGATTTAATTTTCAAAGAGTAAATACTTTCACTGTTGCATAAATGTGTCATAAACTATTGGATTTATGTTTCCACCAAGAATGTGTGTAAAACGCCCCTCATCCCGCAACTAATGTTCCAAACCCTTCTTATATGTACACTTTATTTCATGTTTATTCATTTACTGTTCTGTGTCACAGACAATTCTTCAAAAAATATCAATATTTTTTAAAAGTCCAATTTATACAAAATATGTTTTTAGTGAATTCATGTTAACATTGTTTAAAATATTTTATGGATTCAATTGCATTTTTGTGTGTATCTGGAAAACTCACCTTTTCAATAAGAAAAAGTTAAAGAAAATGTTTTAAAAATTATGGTTTAACATAAAACAAATGAAGCATGCATATTCAATATTTTTTCATTTTGTTCATAAAATAAATTAATTTTTAAATATTTCATTGTCTGTGTCAGATATTGAGTTTTGCAAGTTTTTTCTAGAAGTTATACAAATTTACAGCTGTATGTATTGTGTCAAATTATAAAGTGAACCGTTCTGTAAATTTGTCACTTTGTGTAATTTTGGATTACTAGGTATTTGTTAAAGAAGGAAGGAATCATAATACAGTGAAAATCATTTAACATGAAACCGTGGGAACAGAAATATTTTTACATGTTAAACAAATTTTACGTTAAAAGAAATTTTTTTAAAACTCGGTGTCAGTAATGGAAGCGGTCATGATAGAAACTTAAATCAGTGTTAATTTTTACTATAGTAAAAAAGTTACTTTGATAAAAAATATTTACTCATCGAAATTACATTCAATAGTAAACTAATTTTACACAATCAATATCAGATAGTAAAAACTGTAAATCATTAGTTAAAAATGACAAGACTCTTCACAGCTGTTTCAAAGGTGATTTGTCGCATTAATTCTTTGAAAGTTGCAAGTATATGAGAATGAATTATTCAATATCCCACCATTTTAGTGATGAGAGTTCATCTGATGATATCGGTTTTGAATTTATATTAGCATATAGACTGAAGATTTTTTTATCAGCAAAGTGACAGATTTTAAACGGAGAGGTGAATAAAGCCATAGATAAAGCATAATGTTGCATGTATTGCCAATAGTGAATATTTAAAATAAATCCATTTTGGTACAATTCTCAGGTATTTAACGATTATTCGCCTCGCCACACGATTAGGATTAACTTTGATAGTAGTAAACTCGACATTCAAACAATCCGCAAATGTGTTTCACCACGGGCGATGGTAAAAATTTACTGTGGTTAAATTTTACTACTGATCAAACAATCGGCCCTTAATACGTATATTTACTGTAACAGTTATACATGCGATATGTAAAAATTCTAAATGAAATTATAAAAAATTATTGTAGTTAATTTTTTGTGGAAAAATCTGAAATCGTGAAATTTTTTTTTGCTTTTGCTTTTTTGTATTTTATCATTTATAGACAGACGCCTACGCAATATATTATATAAATGATTAAAAAAAAACACTTTGTTTTAAACCACTGGAACCATTGGTCTTGAAACATGTTGATCAATAAATAGTGGTTTAAAACTGTTTTTTCTTATTATTAATATTAAGTGGAGAGTTGTAAAATCATTAACAGTAAATATATAGTTTGGTAACAATGCAGCCGATGAGTAATCTCGTTTCTAATTGTTACATTTTGAAAGAAAGCAAACACATTGTGGCTTGACATTATAATTAAATAAAAGGATGTTATAATTTTAAACCACTTTATTATGCACATATACTAAAGTAGACTAGTTTCAGTTGGCAATTTGACAAATGGCATAAGTCTATATACTATATTGTCCTGAAAAAGGTTGGGTCCAACTGAAACTAGTTAACTTTAGTATATGTGCATAATAAAGTGGTTTAAAAGTAAAACATTACTTTATTTAATTAAAATTGTTATGGCCATGTTCATCAAATGGCTTCCTTGTATCTATTGTTTATTATCAGATCTCGGCATAATCAATCTACAGTTGAGTTATAAATGCATAAACAATGTGGTGACATCGAGACAACTGGTATATATTTTTTTGTTTAATCTTTTCATGTTAAGGACGTTCCCAAAGAGCAGTCGTACTCAATCTTCAAGAAGATTCCCCCGTATGTAAATGACTATGAACTACTATGAATAGAATAAAAAACAGTTGAGGTACAGTGTACTTTTTCGCTTCCGCTCACATGCGCAGAAGTTCAAAAATCTCTCACTATTCAAATTATAAAAAGAAACGTCAAAACCATTCAAAAGCAGCTCACTTTTAACATTTTTTATAACAAAACGAATACCGCTTGTTTTAGTTATTTTTACAGAAAGATATTTGTTAAATTTTCAATTAATGATTCTCAGTTTTCCAAAACAATCGTAAGAAAATTACTATTGCTATTCAATTAAACGTGCGCTACAACATCGATCGGGGTATGGTTCGTATATTAAATATGCTAATTTTAATAGTCAATATTTACAAATTTACTACCGCAAGGACTATTGAAAAAAAACTCTACTGATACCTATACTGATAAATAATATTGATAACTTTTGAAGCAGCTGTATTTGTGAAGAGAAAACTATTTATGCTAATATTATATAATAATCATATTCCGGTTGTAATAAAAAAAATAGTTTTTTTTTAATATTTATTTATTGTTTTAATAAATTACATATATATTTAATATTAAAATATAAATGAAAATATGACAAAAGTATTATTATTCACTGTTAAATGATTAGTTGTTCATCGAGCATATTATTGTTCTTCAGAATTTCGTTGTTTTTTCTTTACACGTATTCAAAACAAAATTTGATCCACACATATTACACTTTAAACTGAATTTAGAAATAAAACCTTACGTTCTTTCACATATGTTTCAATGCTCAGTTCGGGAACATCCTGAAAATAATTTATAATATTATTATTATTGGTATTTAGTTATCAGTATTTTTGTCTAAAATATTAAAATACGTGTTTATTCATTTATATGACTATAACAAATACATTTGTATCAATCAGACAGGTCTGTCATGTATAATTCTTTTGTTAAAATTATTTATCTTTAAGGATATGTATTTCCAATAAAATTAATTTATCTGCACTACATAAAATATGTATATTGAACTATGTAATTTATATTGTTAAATCAAGTAGATAATTGTTATAGGAATGGTAAAAATTATCAACTTACGTTGTGATTTTTTTTCCAAGAAGTTTATAACCATTTAAAATGTTGTTGGAACATTTCCTAGAGCGTGTCAATGGATACTTTTTGACCTTAGGGATCTTGAGTCACAGGAGGCAGTAATTTCAGAACAATAATGTATATAATAATATATTATTGACTTTTAATGAGAACCAAACTCAACACAAATATCACAGGTTCGCAAATTTCACGTTGAATCTTGTGAATGAATGGATTTCATGCGCTGGCCGCGCATGCGCTAGCCGCCATGCGTTAGCCGCATGACATGAAGTTGACGTATGTTTAATGTTTAAATGTCAAAATTATAATCTGTTTTCGTATAAAAACAGCTCAAAACCATACAATTTACAAAAATAAGTAATTGGTATCGAGAATAAGTATAATATTCATTCATATTGTAGTAAAAATTTCTATTAAAATGTGTTTTATAGGCAAATTTAATTAAAATCTATCAGAGCGCAGATTTCACAACCGCCGTTGCCGTATTGAACAGCATACTAACAGTGTGAGATATGATTAATAATATTGTATTTCATAAGACTGGAAATATATTATTTAAAAAATGATTATTGTGTTTCTGATATTAAACTTAGTTTTAAATAGTAGTTGAAGCCTCAAAGCATGTGAGTATATCATTTAAAAACGTATGTTTTTACTAAAACAAAGTATTTTAAAAACGTCAAAAATTCATCAAATGTACTATAAATTGAATGATTCATTTCATTCATTTTTAACATTTTGCTTATTGGTTTCCTACAGATTTGTCTCCGTAATCTTGGCTTCAAGATTATAAGAAAATATATTTTGTTTATGCATTAATTTAGCGCATTGACTTAATTTCGTACCATGACTAAAATGCATCTAATGGTCACGGTCTTTCTTATAATATTTGTATTGTCTTAATTATGGCAAATAACATTTAGTTTTATATTTTATATTAATCTAAGTAATAGTTGAAAAAAAATTCAAATCTATTGAATTACTTCTGATATAAATGAATAATAAAACCCACATTTTCATAAAAAATGCGAAAATATGAATTATTATTGCAAGTCACGCCTTAAGCATTTTTTGTTTCATGTTAAAAGAAAATAAATGTATTAAATCATCATAAAACATTTTTATTTCAAATTTGCTATTTCAACATAACAGAGATTTATTTAATTAAATTTGAATTGTAAATCACAAGATTTATGATACTGTCTGTTTTTCAAGAATTAGATAAAACATCTTGAAAAATTGAAAATTTTGTAAAAATAAACAAAATGTTTATAAAATTAAATAATCTTACCCTATCTTTGTACGTGTTGGGTATGTGATCAACTTCCTTGGAATCGGGCAAACAGATCATAAATCCCAGGGTATCTCCCTCACCGTATCCAGGACTGTAATGTTTACCGTGAGACTCGTGGAATCTTTGAAGTAAAATGTGAGAAAAATATAGTTTATTACTTAAAGGATATGAATATAGATTACAAAAGACTTCTTGATTGACGGATCATTCAGATGTGAGATGTCAAAAATAATTGATTTAGTTAGATTGCACTGTGGTAGACCATTTTTTTTTATTTGATAATAAATTGTGTTTTCAACATTGAAAAATAAGTTTTATTAATTATTTAACTTCAATAAAAACTATTCTATTGCTGTATTATATCGGTATACAAATTCTATGGTCACATTAAAATAAAATTCACATAATGGTCATATATAGCTTATCAAAATCAATTTCAATATTTATCACTTGTGAGTCACTCATACCTTTTTTCATCCAACTATAATTACACATGTATATTTTTCTGAGGAAGATAAAAGCAAAGAGGCTGCATTAAACAAACATGTAACAGGAGTGAGTGAGTCACAAGACACCCTTACACAAGTCAACAGGATCAAGGAAGGGACCACGATGTACATAGGCAGATAATGTCAAGATGGACCAGCAATAGGTAAGTGAGTGCCCAAAAAAATACTATTCTCATTTTAAAAATTCACCACATGGAGAATTGAGATGAAGTATCATTCACACGATGGAGAGATAAGTTGACAATAAAATTTACTATTGACAGACACTCAATTCATTATAGTTGCGCTATCATTCTGGAATAAAAATACCATTAGGAGTTACAGGTAAACAACTAAATAGAAATGGTGTGACAGTCACCTGGTGCCTTTGCGCGATCTCCATGAGTAACCAAACTTGTCGTAACCAAGAGGTGCCTGAAGATTGGCATACCCCTGGCCCCACCCCATACGGCTGGCGGAACCCTCAGGCATCTCCTCCACTGTGGCCTCCCAGTACCAGTTCCCGCGGGTCACTCCTAAAGGAATGGTGAACACAACACATGTCATATTCCAATATACTCTTTTAAAATAAATTTAATAAGGTTATAATAAATGAAATCAACTGATATATATATATATATTCATTCCAAAAATTATGTACCATGTAAATCTACAATAAACTTTTATTTTTTCATCCTGAAGCTTTTCTAATAGATGGAATGTAATTCTCATATGGATATTGAGATTTTTTATTTTGCTGTAACTCTGATTACATGAATCAT
This sequence comes from Eubasilissa splendida, assembly GCA_031772225.1. NCBI lineage: Eukaryota > Metazoa > Arthropoda > Insecta > Trichoptera > Phryganeidae > Eubasilissa > Eubasilissa splendida. The sequence continues at coordinate 19,602,216 of CM062851.1, read as the reverse complement.
TTATTTCTAAAACCCAGGTATCCTTAATTTTTAATAAATCACCATAACTGTTTTGAATGTGTACTGAGAATCCTTAGCATATTCTAACTCAGCAAAATATTGTTATGTAATTTACAATGAAATCAAGACGAACTTGAGCCTCGTACATGCATACAACATTAAAAAATAATTCATAAAATTACATTAAAATTTAAATAAACCATTAAGGCAAGTTTTGGAGCTGAATGATTCAATGCTCCTTATATAAAAATGTATTCTAAAGGTGCCATAAGTTCAAAGATCTTCCAAAGTATAACACAAAGTGATATACAGGATATCACACTAAGTTCAAGATATTTTTCAAAATTTGGATTAAAAACTGTTCAAACCGTATGAACAAAATCTCAACAGTTTTTAACTACAGTAAAATCCTGTTTATTCGAAGAACGTTTATTCGAAATTTGCCACATGTCGAAGTTTTAGAGCAGAATGTGGTCCCTTTGTAAAGTGTTCATACTAAATTGTACTTATAAATCGAATATCGTTATTCAAAGCTATTTTTGAACCTTGTCAGATGAATTTGTCGATCTATTTTTCGCCTAATTCGATTTTTTTTGTCAAATGTCTGTAATCTGGAAAATACACATGCGCTACACGATTTGCCTGTCCAAGACCATCCAAATGAATAGTTCCGCCCCTACACCGATTCACGACACATAAAGTTAATTCACATTGTTTGTTTTCTCACTCACTTTCAGTACATAGAAAAGATGAAAAATATATCTTGTGCGTTTTGATTTGAAATCATTATCTTCCTTACCGCGACGCATTGGACGTGATTGGCTTCATTCAAACCATAATGTAACTAATCACAGAGTACCAAGTATCCTAATGATGACGAAAAGGAAGATATGCTGACATCTTCAAAAAAATCAACACTGTTCGCGAAATTTAAACTACAAAATCATATCTTGACTATCTTGAGCAGTAGCCTGACAGCACTCTCGTTGAAAAAAATACTGTAGAGAAATATTCTAAATATTAGGTTGAGTTGTAAGTACCGTCGTATTTTTACATAGACAATGTTTTTTTTTCTAAATTAACTCTGTTAACATCTATGTTAAATTTTTATTTTGTATTATATAAAGGAGGATTTCTTCTGACAAATTCTTCAGTTTATAGCCAGTGGTTGGACTAAAGGGAGCCCTTGTGAATTTTCAAAATGTCAGAAAAAGATGTACATATTCAACACAGTTTACTTTTTGAATTTAATAAAGACCATAATGCAACAGTAGCAACCAAAAACATTTGTGATATGTACGGTAGAGGTGCTATCGATGTTCGAACCAGTCAACGATGGATTGGTAAGTTCAAATCTGATGAAGAACGGGCAGGGCGCCCTTTAACCACCGATAATGATATGCTAACCGCTATAATAAAAGCCGATCCTCGTCAAAATATCAGGGACATTGCATTGAAAATGGGTTTCACTCAAACGACAGTGGTAAGACATCTGCATCGCATTAGCCTGGTTTCCATACGACATATGGGTACCGCAAGGGTGAGGTTTTTCACCATGACAATGCGCGACCTCATTCTGCAATAATGACGCAGCACAAATTAAAAAAGCTCAACACTGGAATGTTTTAAAACATCCACCCTCCATGACTCCTGACCTTGCTCCATCAGATTTTCACCTTTTTTATATCTACAAAATTATTTGGATGGAAAAAAACTTAAAACAACACAGGAGGTGAAAACACACTTGGACATATTCTTTGAGTTAAAACTGGCGAGTTTTTATTCCTATGGGACAAACAAATTAATTGACAGATGGGAGACAGTCATTATCAATAATGGAATTATGTATACATAATTTAATTATTTAATATATTTTATAAAATTTGTTAAAAAAAAAAAACTTTTGTTTTCATTAAAAAATACGTCAGTACTTATGACTCAACCTAATATATCATCAAAAACCAGCAAAGGGCCAAAACGATCCTCTTTATTTTCTTTTTTATATGAAATAAATAATAATTGTGTAAAAAAAAATTTATGATGAAAATTATTTGAAAACCCATCCTGGTCATCATTTACGTTTGCACAAATACACATGCGCACTTTCAGACTGATTTTTGTAACTTTTGAATAATTTTTTCAACGCTTTTGGATCAACCGGGAAATTTGATTAACCGGGATTTTTTTCACCATCTATCCTGGATAATCAGGAGTCTACAGTATTATCAAATTGTGTGGAATTTTTCACTGTTGATAAATTATAAAAAAAATAATCTTACCAATTTCTAAGAATATTTTCTGATTTAAAGACAGTGTGAGGTGTATGTATCATGTATCGCACAGAATTACTCGCTAAGGAGGCGCCATATAATTGATATGATAAGACACGTGTCAATAATTTAAAGGTGTAACCATCGGCGTGGCGCCAAAAAACGTGTGGGATAGATTTCATGAAAACAAAGACGTCTTAGTAAAACGTTACAGCGGCGGCCTGTTGCCTTGTAGATACTTGCAAATATGACTATATGTGTTAGAATAAAAACAGAGTATTCTGCAGGAGGGAAGCCATTCTCTATTGTGTTGTGTCGCCGTAGTGTACCTATATTGAACATTTTTTGTGTTTAATTTCTTTCAACCTCATAATCATCATCATCGCTGGTTGAGAGAAGCTGAGATCGGCGAACCACCCTTGTCTACATTCTTGTTTCCTGTACAGAACAGTGTATTTATCCCATAAATATTACTTATTACTGTCAATTGCAAAAATGACGCATCGAAATAAGCGTGGTTATGTCAAAATGTTTTTATATAATATTACTTCATTGGAATAAAATTCAGATACACCTGTTTGAATGGATTATGGGCATGTGTTTGAGCAATGTAACCAAAGTCGTAACTTAATTTTTAAAAAAAACGAGATTTGCTTTTTTGAAAGATAGACGACGATATAATAGTAACATTTTTGACTCAGAATTTAAGCAGATATACATCATCACCTCTACTGACTCTACAACCCCAGGCTCTGTTACATGCTGTTTCTCGCCAGAATGTGTCCTGCGCCCTGTGGGACATATGTTGAACAATGATTTTGGTAATTTCTCTTCAATAATCCTCTCCACACGACCCGAAGTCTTCCTATTTTAACGAGGTACCTATAAAATATTGCAGACTAAATCTGTTACACCTGTACTACTTTATATGATGTCTCGCTAAAATAAAATGATTGTGTGTAGAAATTTGAAACTTACCATGCGTGGCTCGCACCATGCAGTAACCTTTCTCTCCAGTGGCGGCGAGTCTATCCTCTGACAGTCTCAACTGGGGGGCACGATCGTGCAGCGCTAGCAGTACACCTCCACCACCAGCCATGGCACGATACAGCCATCCTGGGATGGGCTTACCTGACCACTCATTACTCTCATCAAACTCCTGAAATACCGAGAAATGATATTAAATAATGTCTTGTTTTTTAGGATTTTTTATATTTCATTTAACTTTCCCAAGTAATACGCTTCAATCTTCACATTATTCTACTTATAAGAAAATAATTTAAATAATTGGCTGCTACCATGGGTTTCAGTCAGGTGAATTATATACATATGTAATTATCGAGTTTGACCTCTCAAAACAAAAGTTTACCAAGTAAATACCCTATAATTACATTGTTATCCTTAGGATTTAGAAATAACCTTTCAACATAGAAATAAACATTCCTCTAACCATCAATCTTTAGCAAACTAGTTAATAAATCCCTTTTATAAATGTTTGTAAGCAATTATTTGCTTGACAGATAAACAAAGAGGCCATAGTGCCTAGTAGACAATCATGGCAATCCAATTAAAGTAAAATTAAAATATATATATAAAAAAAAAACAATTGGTACTTAATTTTTAAAAAAAAGATAAATTTAATAAAATAAATAGTTTTAAAAAATGTGTGTATCAAAATATGTTGTTTTATATAAAAACAAATCATAAAAGACTATATACAAAATCTTCAGATTCTGCATACCTTAGTTATATCTATTGAATCTTAAGGCGCGACTTGCAATAATAATTCATATTTTCGCGTTTTTTTATGAAAATGTGGGTTTTTATTATACATTTATATCAGAAGTTACTTAATAGATTTGAATTTTTTTTCAACTATTACTTAGATTGGACCTTTAATATAAAACTAATAAACTGAATGTTATTTGCCATAATTAAGACGATACAAATATTATAAGAAAGACCGCGACCATTAGATGCATTTTAGGCATGGTACGAAATTGAGTCAATACGCTAAATTAATGCATAAACGAAATATATTTTCTTATAATCTTGAAGCCAAGATTACGGAGACAAATCTGTAGGAAACCAATAAGAAAATGTTAAAAATGAATGGAGTTATAAATCATTTAATTTGTAGTACATTTGATGAATTTTTGACGTTTTTAAAATACTTTGCTTTAGTAAAAACATACGTTTTTAAATAATATACTATATTTACTCACATGCTTTGAGGCTTCAACTACTATTTAAAACTAAGTTTAATATCAGAAACACAATACAGTAAAACCGCGATATAACGAAACCCGATATAGCGAAAAATGACGTATATCGAAAAAAAAATCGAAATTTAGTCCCTAAAACCAATTTTTCATACAAAAATGCATTTATATAACGAAATCCCGTTAATATTTATAACAAAATCATTTTTGTCCCGTACGAAAAAATGCCAATACATTTACGTAAATTTATAACGAAATAAAAATAATTATTTCGCACTTACAAAGCCGCGCCGCTGCATCTGCCGTATGCGAACGGTTTAATGGCCTTTTCGGCGGTGCGCGGCGGTCTGCCGACAAGGTAGTAAAACAATTCAAACTTCTTCTTGGGTTCATAGTATCATATTTTGAAGTGGTTGCCGCCGTTACCGGTAAGTACCTTCGTAATTTATATACGACTCATTTTATAAAAATGCCGCGATTCAACTGTCAAATTTTTATTTTTGAATTATTTTTTGTTTCATGCCCAAAACTATGTTTGAAGCGGCTCTACATTTAAACACAATTAAAATATTGTTTTGTGTTTGCAATATTCTGGAATTTACAAAAATATCTTCCAATTGGTGTTGAATAAGTTCTGTTCTTAATTTAATTCCTTTGATTATCCATTTGCTTATCTGTTTTAATAACAAAACTACTAAAATATGTAGGTATTCAGTTCCCTATGGCCTTCTTCCTCCTTTGTTTGCAGAATTTGCGATCTTTTTTGAAGCCGCGCAACATTTTTTTGCGACGGCGCGTAACATATAGTAGGATTTTTTTTATTTATTTCGTTATATGTGGGAATTCGTTATTACGAATTTTTATTTTTTGTGCCCTTGGATTTCGTTATATCGCGGTTTTACTGAAATCATTTTTTAAATAATATATTTCCAGTCTTATGAAATATGATATTATTAATTATATCTCACACTGTTAGTATGCCATTCAATACGGCGACGGCGGTTGTGAAATCTGCGCTCCGATAGATTTTAATTAAATTTGTCTATAAAACACATTTTAATACAAATTTTTACTACAATATGAATGAATATTATACTTATTCTCCATACCAATTGCTTATTTTTGTAAATTGTATGGTTTTGAGCTGTTTTTATACGAAAACAGATTATAATTTTGACATTTAAACATTAAACATACTTCAACTTCATGTCATGCGGCTAATGCATGGCGGCTAGCGCATGTGCAGCCAGTGCATGAAATTCATTCATTCACAAGATTCAACGTGAAATTTGCGAACCTGTGATTTTTTTTGTTGAGTTTGGTTCTCATTAAAAGTCAATAGTATATTATTATATACATTATTGTTCTGAAATTATTGCTTCCTGTGACTCAAGATGCCTAAGGTCAAAAAGTATTCATTGACACGCTCTAAGAAATGTTCCAACAACATTTTAAATGGTTATAAACTTCTTGGAAAAAAAATCGCAATGTAAGTTGATAATTTTTACCATTCCTATAACAATTATCTATTTGATTTAACAATATAAATTACATAGTTCAATATACATATTTTATGTAGTGCAGATAAATTATTTTTTGTTGGAAATACATATCCTTAAAGATAAATAATTTTATCAAAATAATAATACATGACAGACCTGTCTGATTGATACAAATGAATTTTATCAAAAGAATTATACATTATACAAATGTATTTGTTATAGTCATATAAATGAATAAACACGTATTTTAATATTTTAGACATAAAAATATTGATACTGACAAATAAATACCAATAATAATACTATAAATTATTTTCAGGATGTTCCCGAACTGAGCATTGAATGTGTGGACTCGTGTGAACTTCTTAAATTGGATGGCAAAAGAATTGTCGACATACACTAATTCTTTTCTCAAATTAATTCAATTTACTCCCACAAATCAATGTTTGGGTGCACAGGAACGAATATTGAATATTTGAAAGAACGTAAGGTTTTATTTCTAAATTCAGTTTAAAGTGTAATATGTGTGGATCAAATTTTGTTTTTAATACATGTAAAGAATAAAACAACGAAATTCTGAAGAACGATAATATGCTCGATGAACAACTAATTATTTAACAGTGAATAATAATAATTTTGTCATATTTTCATTTATATTTAAATATTAAATATACATAAATATTATTTATCAGTATGAATTTACGTCAATTTTTTCCTTATAAATCCTTATAAATGCATTTTTCGGTAGAGTTGTGTGCCCTGAATTCAAAACTTCTAGATTCTAGTTGCCATTCGAAAAGCAACCGTATTCGCCATTGCGAATTTGCTTCTACCGGAAAACATGTTTTTTTGTAAAGATCCGAGAAGTTACGTATTCTCAATATACACCAGAAATGCATTGAAGCTCCTAATGAAACGGGATATGGTATCTCCGAAAACAGAACATCATATATTTTTTTTAACAATTTATTGAACTAAAACTAACTAATAACAATAAGAAATAAAGTAATAAGTAATACAATATTTTAAATTCTCGAAACGTATTGAAGGTTCAGTTAATGCAGAACAGTGTACAATTAGAGTAATGCATAGAAGTCAATGCATTATTTTGTTATGTGAAAGGATAAGCTTGCCATAAAACAACCGTTAATCTAAGTTATTTTAAGAAATGGATTTTTTGGCCAGGAATGTTTGCGTAGTTAAAGCTAAAAATAAAACAAGATAGTAGTATTACCAATGCGGCTCTTATAAAAAATAATTTAAGGTGGTGGCAATTATTGTTTCCTGAAAGCAAGGCAGAAGAAGAAAAAGAATTAAATTTTATTGGCCTACTCAAATATGTCTGTTTTGTTTTGTTTATGATTGGGGCAAAACCCTAATTTTATTGCACCCATTGAAAGAATACCACTTTCATTTTTGAGAATGTCAAACAAAATTTCTTGTGTCGAAAAATGTATTACAAAGGTATTTTTGTATGGATAAATTGAGTTGTCATAAATATTTTAATTTCTTAGGCGGGGAAACTTATTATTTAGAAAACGTATTAAGCATAAAAAATACGTACTTTGTATGGGACTTTCTCAGACCGAAAATGTGATCTTATTAGGCGGGAAAACCTATTAAAGGGGAACTTATCAAGAGGGTTTCACTGAATATTAAGAACCTGTCTAAATGGAGCATGAGGGTCCGGTTCAGCCAAGATGTATCGGTATCCATCCTTATTGAAGGGATGATCGGCAGGGTAGCCATGCGAGGGAAGTCGCAAAGCAGCCGTAGAGTCCCCCGAAGTACCTCCCCCTGCCCCTCCACCACCGCGTCCTTTTTTGCCACCAGTACCGCTGCCTGCTCCTCCTCCCCCCTCTGGCCGCCGCTTGGCCGCCCGCCCTTTCAGCGCACCTTGCTGTGGAACTACAATAAAAAAGCTTATATGGTTGAAATCAATTTTATATTTATGATCTGATGAAAAAATATGTAATATTGTTAGATACTAAAATGTAATAAATCTATTTCTTTAATAGAGCAGTCTGATCTTCATACTGCCAGACCAACTACTCAGTATGTACTATTTTTTGAGAAGAATGTTAAACTTTACAGATTTGGGTTGGCGAATGATATCAGGAGAGTGAATTTAAGCGGGAGAATAGATTTCACATGAAAAAGCCATCTCTAACAATACCCCAATTATGAAGAAAAAATTTATAAAAAACTCATTTTTATAATAAAACTTTAATACAAATATAATTTTCTAAAATATATATATATATAAGTATAAAACAAAGATAATAAATAAAAATATGAATTTTAACCACACAGTTAATATTGCTAATTTTAAAAGTATATAATTTTCTATTCAATGTGACTATTTTACTTATTTTAATACTTACTTACATACCATCATGCCACATATCCGCAGGGGTTGACAGAGAGGCTAGAACAGCACACTTTTCTGTCCTAGCATATCGCTCTTGCATCGTTCACTTTCATACATCTCCTCATACACGCACGTCGAAGATTCTAACAAGGACTATCAACCATTTATCTGATCATACCAAGTCTTTTGCAGATGCACTCTGTTTCTGTTGCTTTCAATACTCACCTCTTTTCTTTAAAAATACTTTCTCCACTTGTACGTTACACACGCCCAAACCATCTCAACGACCCTTCTTAATTCTATCAACTATCAGTGATCCTTACAAACGGCAATTACATGGGAAGCAGGATCTTTATATCACTAAAATAATCCCACACTAAATAGATGACTTGATGAAAGTTAACTATAGAAATCGAATTGCAATAAAACGAAATTATCTATTTTAAAAACCAAAATAAAAAATCAATTCACTAAATTCCTAGGTATACAATCCACTCAGTTCCGGACTCCATAATCCACTCAGATCTTAGCTCATGGTGCCAACAATTTACTCAGTTAATACTTTTAACTAAACAAGGCAACAAATAACTTATTGGTAACTTATAGTGAATTGTCATCTGGCCAGCCGTTGCATTTTTAAAAACTGCTTATGCCTTGAAATTTCACACTTGATGAATTAGTGAATCCTTATAAAATATTAACACCAGTGCTTATTACTTAAACTTCCAATGAATTTATAAATTTAATCTATATTTTTAATTATTTTACTGGAGAATGGTATACAATTAAGAGTAGAATGTAAAATTTAACTATGCATATACATAATTATAAATGTATGTTTTAATTTTTATAAGATTCAGGTTTCATATTTATATTACAAAACACAGTATTTATGTGCATTTCAACACATAAGTAAGGCCAAGTGCAGATAATTTGATAAACAAGTTGGAAAGAAAAATATTATTGGCAATAATAATAGTGTTTTTCACATTTTATATATTACATACACATACCATCCATAGATATGCAAGGTCAATCAAATGTAATCCACATTACACACAGAAAAAATGAAGACAACATTAAGGCTTTTCACTATCTCCTAATGTGCAACAAAGCTGATTTCACTTATCAAGAAAACTGTTATCACTAAACGGTCACAGCTCTATCACACACACTATGTTTATGTATACATGATGTGGTCTTTGTGTGGCCACAGGTAAACATTTGACACATTTAAATGCAAAAATATTCAGTGCCTCCTCACAGTAGACCAATGAAATTAGACATTGAAATCATTTGTTGACTAAATGTTCTATTTTGTTTTTCAAACATGTTTACATAGATAATAGAGTTTTTGAGTCAACAAAATTCTTAGTTATTCTATATATATATGTATTTATTTTATAGTCTTATGCACAATACGAAGTGCTGTAATTATGATAGAAAATGGGGAGAAATCCTATACACTATCTGTATTATTTATACAAGCATGTAAGGATATAAAACTGTAGAGTTGCCTGATAATATGATGTATTGATATGTAGACTAGATATTTCCTATCAAAATATATGTATACACTACTAGTAAATAAATATGTGACATGAAAATACAAAATACAAATATACCAATTCTCATTTTACAAGGATTTTTTTTTACATGATTTTGAAGAAAAAAATCTATTCTATTATTACACGGCATAGTTTAAAATAATACAGTTCAAATCAACAGTCGAATAAAAAAATATTTTAAATAATATTTTGATTTGAAAAATTTAAAAATTCTTAAATGTTTTTAAGCCTTAATTAATCCTCAATCCGTTAATGCAACTCCAGATAATCGCAGATAATCCATACTGCTTTTGAAACACTATTTTTACCACTTTACAACAAGAAATCAGATTTTTAATAATGATTACTTTATATCAATAAGACAAGACAGTTTTATAAAGGTGCACGTTTACAGATGAAATTTTACCTATAATCTTGAATATTTGGCGGTAAATATTGGTATGTATTAGTTGATCAGTCTATTCTGCATACAAAATACAGTTGACAGTGAATGGCTTAGCACTGTCAGAAGTACTGTCCATTACACAAGTTGCAAGTGAAAAGTTTCATCCACGTGTGCACAACAATTATGGAGAAGTTATAATAATACAAAAAGATAAATAAATTAAAATGAATTTAACTATGATGGTCACAACGTTGCCTCCAGTTTTCATGGAAGGACAAACTCAACCCTTCCAAAATTCCTTGATCTCAGTACCCTGTCTTCACAAATCACTCTTAAAGGGTAGTGTTTGGGACATATATTTATTCTTGAACGAAACTAGTGTACTGTGCCTTCCTCTCCCCCCTCACCTCACCCGGCATGCCGCCACCAGTCGAACGATGACTCTGAACCGGTACGGTAATTAATGAATCGAAGTATGGTATTAAATTGAGACGTCGCTTCTATAAAGTGCATTCTAAAGAACTAGGACCCCTGAACGAAGATAGTGATAAATATAAGTTTACAGTCCACCTTGGAGGTGTCAGAAGACCTGGATTGTGGTAAGTGCAAATCTCCTTCCGAATATCCTGTTTCATATTATCTATTATTTAATATATAATAATTATCATTTTACGCAACAGATGGATTGCCTATTTAAAAGAAGAAAAAGTACCCTGTCTATTGCTTCATCAGAGTAACAATACATACAGATAGAGGATAGTATATAACTACATATATAAGAGAAGAATGAATATACTACCATGAGCCACTCCCATATCCGTAACTTTTAGTTGACCACCTTTAATCATTGCCTCATAATTTGGCCTTATGTTGGTGACATCTGAAGAAACAAGACCAAACATCTGGCCCTCAGTAGCGCCCTCCTCGTAAGTGAACAGCAAATGTATATCTCTTACTAGGGCGCGCTGCACCGTTGCATACCATGACTGTGTCACTCTATAAGAAAATCATTATTTAATAAAGCGCAACAATAACTATTAGCACAAAAACATATATTTTGGTCAAATTATTGGACAAAGCTCACTTTGAGCTAAGTGGTTCAGTCAATAAACAAAACCTATGGTTATGGATGAACATTCAACAGGTATTTGAGGTATTTCTCCAAAGGTTAGAATAGATATATAATTACAAGAATACAAATTCGGAGTCAGAGTTAAAAAGATAGTAAAAGGGAACACATAATTCTAACAGATGTGTACAGCTCGTGTAACACTAGACTTATTTAGGGAATCTTTTCCAAACCACTCAATCTCATACTCACTGTATAGATTGGACTGTCAGCTCTATACTTTTAATTCTGTTGCGATAAATAAATAATTAAAATGTTAATCACATTACACGCTATCAAATGCACAAAGTGAGTTCGTAACTACTTAAAGAATAATTATTTTTGTGTATCTAATGATATTCAAGTCAACTACCACTTTGGTCCTTAGTGACTACTGGATAGTATTTGTAGTTTACATATCATATTCATACTTACCACACATAATACTAAATATAAATAAAATAAAAACTCCCAAACTAGTTGACTATTGATTTGTAACAAGAAAATCAACACAACAAACCTTCTCGGCATAGTTGTCATCGCTTCCCAGTATTGATCAATGTATGGGATGATATCACGGTCTTTGCTGAAGACTGTTTTATGTTTCCCATCCTTGACACTCTCTTGTTGCAGATTGGCTATAGCTGTTATACACATCTGAGGAAATGCTAAAAGTACAAAAAATAAACCACTTGAGGCACAAAAGTCTTCACAAAAGATTATTTTTGTTATACATATTTATTTTAAAGAAAAATATTTCAATTTATATTATGAGTACAGTAGACTCTTGATTATTCAATGCGGTAGGAAAAAAATTGACTCAGGTAAAAAACACAGATAATCTCCGCCAAAAAAAATTTAACAATTTGAAGTGATACTCCCGTCTGTCATCATCAACATCAAAAGTAAACACTGAATCTAAGCTCTCACAAATAACGATTTGTAAACATACCATCAACTGCGATTTCCGGGTGATGACATGTTCTCAATTTCATTAGTCTTATTTTCTGATATGTACACATATAATGTATGAAAAATTATTTTTACATTTTAAATAATATTTCAAAATTTGTTACCAACCCGTATAATGCATAATCCGGTTAAAGTGACCCCGGATAATCAAGAGTCTATTATAAGACATATGAAAATAAACATTTCCATTTCAGCATCCTATGAAAAAAGTGATTTGACTTTTGGATTCATACTTTGCATATTCTTAGTACCCCCTCTGGTTTCCGTGGAGGAAGATACTTCAATGAGTCTATAACCAATTCTTAGTACCTCAAAAAGTATGTTGCGCTGGGAAATGTAATTACCAAGAAAAGGAAAGAAAGAAATCCCTCAGAACCCCCTTCCGCATGTTGTGCATGTGCATCCGCCATCCACAACATGTGGAAGGGTGTGCGGTTCCAAAATAGGGCAGCCACACTCGGACTCATAATCGATAAACCATGGCAGACATCATCCTCATAACAAGGGACTGCTGAAGATTCTTAGTACGGAGGCAACCGATAAAGTTGTACTCACGAGCTTGATTTTTCTTAAAGCTTTCCAAGCCTGTAGGAGAACAATTCTTACAAACAAACATGTAATTGGTCATGAAGGGAACCAATTTCCCCAGTTGGTAACCAATACACGATTCATGGAACCATCTTGTACATGATGCGCACAGCAATTCCACAATATTGAGATTCCGTTCTTTGCCACTGAAAACAAAATATGTAAATCATTCATATATTTCAATATGCTATTAACAGTATACATATTTCTATTAAACATTTTATGGATACTACTGAAACATAATCAATGTTTTCAACAAATTCAATTAGGTACTAAAAATAAATGTTCTTTAAGGGGTTAGGCAAAATACAAGATTTTTTTCACAATTTTAATGCATATTTTAATCCAAAGCAAAGCTTGATTTAATAGTACAAGCCAGTATTGAACTTAATATATAAATTATTTAAATATATATTTTAAAATGAGCGAAATACAGCAAATCTTCGGAAACTTGTTTTTAGCGGTGTACACAATAATTTGAGAACGCCTTATATGAAACCTACAAAAAAAAAAAAAAACTGTTAGAAGATGTCAACATCTGCTGAATGATAGAAGGATTTTTTGAAATTTTAATGTTTACCAAAACGGCAGTGGTTTTACTGAAAAATAGCTCTTTTTGACTTTCAAGATTCTCGTTTCCCTTAATAAAATAGCAAGTTACATTGAAAAAAAATTCCTTCATCATTTTTCCATGTGTAGAATAAGCTCTCAAAATTTGAATCAGTGAAATAGTTTTTGAGATATCGTGTACACCGTATCGGTCTTTTTTTTAAAATGCGTTTTAAGATGAAATCTATGTATGTAAAATAAAAATTTTAAGTCACATGGAATCGTCGATTCCAGGCCGTATATGTATAACAGTGTCCTAACAGTATTATATAGTATACAATGAGTCAAATACGCAGGAAAAAGTGCTAGCGGGGGGAGCTACCTATGCAAGGCCGCTAGCTACCTACTTCGCATATACTACCTGTATACTCACGTAACTTTATGAAAAATGCTTGGATTGTTCTAAAATATTCTGAAGATATGTCAGAAATAAATTTTGTTTTTTTCGACACAGACAAGTGGGTGTAACCCCTTAAATGGAAATTTTAATGAAAAACAATTTTGCGAGTTATTATTGTTGATGTTGAAGTATTTGGCTGAGTGAAATGACTCCAAGTTATATATGACAAAAAAAAAAATCGAATAACCTGAATTTTTTACAATTTTAACGAAAAAAAATTCTACTATATGTGAATAATTCAGTTATATAGAGTGATTCCTTATAGGAATCCAGTTCATAAATCAAATGTTTGCAAATTGAAGTCTTTTTTTGATACATAATAAGTCTTTCAGGCCATTTAAATATTTAAAAACAGGAGAAATATATTGAACCCATTATTGCGTGCATGGAATACGTGTCACATCAATTCTTACTATTTTTACACTAAGCTAAATGCTTGTGCTGAAAATAGGATTAACTTTCTAAATGAGGCTCGAACCCCTGACCACTAGATCTACACCACTAGACCAACAAGCACGTCCAAGCAAGACCATTAAATTAATCAAATTGTTTATTTACTAATTTAAAATGATTGCTTGACATTAGACTCTTGTAGATTTTTGGTACTAATATATAGTGGAATCTGCATATTATAATCACGGATAATGTTATAAATCGGTTATTGTTATCATAATCAGTTGGTCTCAAAACCCTATATATAAAATTTCTTAAAAATAATCTGCATATTATAATCAAACTTCGGCTATTGTTATCGATACGTGGGTATAAAAGACGTAAATTTTTACAAAATGATCCTTTTCCTCAAATCTTCCTGAACATAAATGCCTGACAATAATATATATACAGTAAAATCCCGTTTATTCGAAGTTGAGGGGACCGAAAATCAAAAAAAAGTTCGAATTACGATTTAGCATAATGAATATAAAAATTTCAAAAATTCGATTCTTTTTTACATACTAACTCTTTTCATAGCAACTCGAAGTAATTATATACACCTATATCCACACATTTAAAATAAACAAACAAGTTGTCAAAATACAGTGTAAACAAATCACAATATTATTTTTAAAAAAAGACACTATTATAATGGATTTTTTTTTTTTTATCGTGCCATTTTTAATAACGACATAATAGTCGAACTTGTTAACCCGCCATTTCTCCACTGAAGTTAGTGACAAAAGTTTCCAGCGCTTTTAAAACATTTGTTTTGTGGTGGTCGCGGCGACATTTGACACTCGTCTTTCAACGTTAAAGTTCTTTCTGTCATCATGTTTAATATTGTCGACAACTTTATTAATGGGGTCGCATATTTTTCTATTAATTTTGTTTTGGATAATATTTTTTGTCAATTTCTTGTATTAATTCAATTTTTAGCAACTGTCGGCGTTTTGTACGAGTTTCGCATTAATGCTACTATCTAGAATATATAATTATCAGTCAAAATTATAAAAATATTTCAATTTAAATTTAATGAAATAAGGAAAAGTGTAAGGAACGCAAACCACGCATTCGCGAATTTCAAAATGTCTAACATGTAAATATTAAAGAAAAATAAATAATGTTCTTTATATATAAAACAATGGCAATAAAATAATTAACAAGATACGAGAAAATCTGAGAAACGCTAACTACACATTCTTTAAAATGTCTTTACACTAATCTTAAATAGAAAGATAAATGTCTGTATTAAAATTAATACAAACTAAATAACTTATAAAACACGGAAAAGTCTGAGGAACTTAACCGCGTACTAACGTTTGTACAACAAAATATATAAACGCTACGTAAACAAAAATAATGATGGTAATAATACGGAACAGAAGATTGGCAAGCACTGATATTTGCAGCTGCAGCTGGGAGAACTAGAGAACTGCGTTACCTATAAGGGCGCAAAGATAATATTTGCTATCTTTTTCTAATGTACAGAAAATGAGCGAGAGAAAAAAGCATACGACCTAAAGTTAAAGCGTCGCGGTAGAAAATAAATATTTCAAATCGAGGACGCATAAGATATATTTGTCATCTTTTCTAGTATACTGAGAGTGAGTGAGAAAACAAACAATGAGAATTAACTTTATGCGTCGTGAATCGGTATAGGGACGGAACTACCCATTTTTATGGTCTTGGACAGGCACATCGCGTAGCGCATGTGTATTTTCCAGATTGCTGACATCTGACAAAAAAAATCGAATTAGGCAAAAAATAAATCGACAAATTCATCTGATAGGGTCCAAAAATAGCTTTGAATAACGATATTCGATTTATAAGTACAATTTAGTATGAAAACTTTCCAGAGGGACCACATTCTGCTCTAAAACTTCGACTTGCGTTGAATTTCAAATAAACGTTATTTGAATAAACGGGGTTTTACTGTATATATATATATATATATATATATATCAGTAAAACCAATCAATATCTATCTATATATATAGATAGATATTGAAGTGGTAGCTACAATTACTTTACACATAAATAAATAAAGAAGTTACTCATGATGACTTGAAATTATCAAAAGAAAGTTAATGTAACATGCATACAGAAGAATACATTTTGAAAAACACTGAATAAAAGGATTTAAGGAGTTAATAAACCCAAAAAAACGATATACAGCAAAAAAAATGTTAATAAGAAATATAGTTCTAGATAAACAGTTATAATAGTTGATAATTTAATTGTATTACTTTTCAATAAATTGTGTTCAATAATTATATTTTTAATCTTCTGGTTAAAGTTATCAGCCGACTATTGTTATCAAAAGTTACAGGTCTCAGATCACAATAAGCAGATTCCACTGTATTTTGTTTACTTTTCATCAATATTTCCAACCACAAATTGGTCAAATCATTTAATAATTATCATTATCGATAATTAATGTTAATTTTATAAATTTTTTTAAATTACTTTTTCGATTGACTTGTTCATAGCGCGATTTATGTAGGTCTTATTTATATATTTCTTATTATTTATATGCTTAATTATTTTTTCATCAGTGTGATTTATTTAGCTCTTCGAACCCCGACTCAAATCAACTGAACCCCTGTGCCTGGCCCGGGGAAATACTAAAATTGCTATTATTACAAAAATACTAGGTTAAATCAAATGAAACTTTGTAATTGTTCAAAACATTCTAATAATTTAATTTTGTGTGAGAATACTGCCAGCATTCTCCTTTATGGAAAGCCACATAACAATGCATGCACATATACCGAGTCTCACTCCTTTTTTGTACTTTGCTTAGACCTTGCATGCTTTTATGACTCTAGCAGTAGTTTTCAACTACCAGTCTGGTCAAAATTTCCTGTTGGTCAGTAAAAAAGTTTAAAAAGTTCATGGAAGCAGAGTGGAGCGGGACAGCCCGCCCTCGATGATGAGTATCAGTGATGGTGTATACATTGTTTTGCCAGTATCGCTGTATAAATAATAGTTTTTATTTTTGCCTTAGCGGTCTGCAAGATATTTCTATTTTCACCAGTCCGCAAATTAAAAAGTTGCAAAAATCATTATTCTACAGGGTTTATCTGGTTTTTCTGTTGATAGTATAATTACCAAAGTATATTTACTCATATCCCCTAACGATCTGCTTGATAGATCTTTCAAATTTCTAACTCAGGGCGGACTGCCACGTGACTTATTAATAATAAAAGAATTATGAAAATCACTCATAACCAGATGGGAAAAGACTTAATTAAAATAGTGTACGAATGAAGCCATATCTTGTAAGGCTAAAATTTCACATGAAAACATGAGACTGGGCCTCAACCTATTAGTAAGCTGTCGTGCGTTTACATGGGACCGTGCTTCAAAGAGTTGAAATATTTTGATTGCGTAAATCCACCATACGCTTATATAATACTCCAATACCTTATCATTTTATTCTACATCAATATCTTTATGGACTACTAACAATAATGTAGGAATAGATAGTTTCTCTTTATCATGTTCTAAGAATCCATTGATTGTTTCATAACGCTGTTTCACACAAACAAACAAAACTAAAGAAATTCACACATTGAAACAAACAGTTCCAGTGCAGCTCTTTAAGTTATGTTGTTTTAATAACTGGGACCATAACAAGCAGCTAAGGAATCTGAGAATAATAGCGAAAAGTGATAGTTAAGCTCTCAACACAGCCCACAAAAAGAAATTAATCTAATTACAATTTATTTTATACCTGAGCTATTGATTTCAAACGTCAAGTAAGTTGATAAAAATGTATTAGGCAAATATCCTTACTCAAGATATTATACAAATCTATTAGATATACATATTTAATTTAAAATTGAAAACATATTCAACAAAAATATTTTTTTAATTTTGTAAACAAACAGTGTTATCATATTCTAATAAACATTTAAATGTATTTGAAATTGAAACGTACATTAAGTTAACACAAAATTTAAAAATATAAACTAACCAATAGCAACTACCCTGCTGTTCATTATTTTTGAACATATTTACTTCAAAAGTGAAACCTGCTTGACATCACCTATCGGATTTTTTTTTGACAAGCCAAAATTAAAGCCACAAGCTTATCTATGGCCACAAGTTCTTCACCATAGAAAAAAACAGTTATACGTTCAATATTGCCATCTTTCTGAATACGGTGGTGTCTTGCGCAGTGGGTTGTTTATTAATTGATTTTATCAATTAATTATGCTTTCAGTTCTTTTCTTATGTAGTACATTTATCTTGTACACTATGATTATTATAATATTGAACAGGTGGAGAACAGATAAATACGGAACATACATTAATCAAATATTTATTTACCTATATGAGTGTACAGATATACATTATCTTTAACTCTAACTTAGACCAAAAATTATTCTACCTTATATTATACGTGCTGATAGTCGAGGTTTTCTCCAGAGACCTCGGTCTTCGGTTGACGATGCCGACGATGGCTTCTGGTGTCTGGGTGGCTTCGTCGTGGCTGACGAGATGGCGAGCAGGGCCGTTAGCTGACGGCTGGCTGCTCAGGGCTGCTTCGGTCGCTGGCCGAGTTCCTGACCGGGAGACTGTTCTGACAACTGGCTTGGCTCCTGGATGGGCGACTGCTTCCGAACTGACTTAGCGGTCTGGATGGGCGGCTGCTTCTGAACTGGCTTGGCGTTCTAATTATTTTCCCATCTGAGGTTTGGGCTTCAACTCTTTTCTTTTCCGGCTACGGAGATCGATCAACTGCTTTCTTCCTCCAACTTTGGAAGTAAAATTCTAATTACTTTTTTTCCGACTTTCGATGTTCGACTCTCCACTTCAAACTCTCTTGACTTCTCTGATGTTCATCTGCCTTCGACTCTCTCAGGTTCCACCTTTTCTCCCGTATTCAAAAAAACTAGTTTCTACTAGTCGGAACACTTCCGACTTCCGCTGTTCAACCCTCCTCCGACTCCTGTGTTTTAACTGGTCTCGGGCCGTGTGTAGGCTCTTTTTTATCCCCTTGTAAATGGGGTGTCTATGGGGTGTCTCCTATCCATTAACCTGCCCTTTTCCTGTCATGGTATGGGCCACTATCGCATTAGTCCATCCGTTTCTTCAGGAGGCCACGCCCAACCCAGATCCAACCTGACACCTCCCTCGTCTTATAGCTAATTTTAGTTAATCCTAATTCTAATTATCTATACCTATTATATTTCTCACACTACTTATCTTGTTATATGATTTTATGCGAGTGGATCATTTTATTACCTCCTCATGCATATTTTCGTCTATGTACATTTATAATCAAATGGGCTAATTTCATTGTTAGTCATTTTGGGAGGAAAAGTTATTTTTTCCTTAAAATGGAATTTATTTATCATAGATATATTTCACATCAATAAAGATTATTATGGTCATTGTGAAAACTCACTACAGTTCGAAATAGTATCTGTAAATTTGTTGTAAAGACATGTGAAGTCTTATAAAACGTTATTATTATAAACAATTATTCCCATGAGATTGGTAAATCATTTATAGCTAGTTACAAAATTCTTATATTTATTACATACTGGTGTTTTAAAAAGAATCTGCTCATATCCATTATACCACATTATTACACTCTTAGATTTACCGCTATGGTTTATATTCAAATTGATCGGAAGACTATTTCTTATGTCTTATATCATAATTCAAATCTACCGCCATCTCAGTCGGCATCAACGCTAGCGACAGCGCTGCCGGCTGCTGCCACAAGTCTGGCTCAATTCACCGCATAGATTCACCGCCAAGCAGGCTCTTCAGTATTAGCGTTTCACAACGGCGGTCTTGCCGGCTCGCGCTTGCCGAGCAAAACCGCCAATTCATTTCATTTCACGCACACACGCACCGTCTACATCTTCATTCATTCACTGTATGCATTTCTGTCTATCTTCATTGTTTTTATCATACCAACAATAAACACCTCAACACACAGCCAAACAATATTTATTTCATTTAACCACCGTCCTAACCCCCAAACTTATAATGGACTCTCCCACGTTACTTATAATAATCGGCACGTTAATTATAATCATAATTCTCAGTTATCGGATCTACCCTGATTCATTATCTTTCTTTACGTAATAGTACATTTATACCTAAAGAAATTCGCACTTATATATTATTTTTAAACATGATATATTATTTTTAGAATATAAATGGTTCTAGGAGTTTATTAATTTTAATTGTGGTCTCAGCCATGCGGTCCTTTGCGACCCTGGATCGGCACCCGTAAGTAACGTTTATTTTCCTAGATAATTCTTCGGAAATTGGTTCTGCTTTAATTGTCTAACTAACCTTCGGTTTGTATGTTCTTCTCAGAGACCCTTACAGGCTATACTTCGGTAGGTTGCATCCTTTTAAAACAATACGCGCATTTTTATTATTATCGTTCCGCGAAAGCTTTTGTATTACCTTTTCTTTTAAAAGAATAGAAAGCTGTCCGGTTCACGCCGGAGCTCACATTTTATAATTGTTTCCTTCGCCATATTCCCGTTGACATTGTTCCTCCGTCTTAATTTATATATTGCGCAACACTTGAGCTAGAGGTCATTATGGCCGTTATCAGTTTAGAACGGCTTGCCTCGTTTTTTTGTTAAGACCCCGGTCCTCTCCATATGGGCTCGTCGTCGACGGTTTGTATACGATTGGCAAGATGAAATTTCCTATATTTTTTTAATTTCTTTTATTTTTGATTCTACGTCTAATTAATGTGATAGCTTCGCATCATTCCACGTCAGGGTATATCAAACATATCCTATGGCTAATTGAATAATAATATCCAACTTTTAAAAAACGTTTTAAAATACAATATCTTTATTTTAGCTGAAAACGTGTAATATCTTCAATAAAAATAATTTAAAAAATACTAAAAGCCACATTTATTTTCATTGGTATAAAGTTAATTCAATAATTCAAATCATTTTATCGGTCACTTTCATTACCTGAGGCCCCGAAATTATAGGCTTATTAATTAATTAAATTTAGTGGCTGGGCTCTTATCTTTGTTGCTGGGACACATCGGGCTGAAATATTAGCTCAATATAGCTGCTTATGCTCTTTCGAAGTTTTACTTAAAAAGTTACAATATAGTCGTGCGGTTTGTGTCGAATCAACAGCATAAATTTTACCAAACTTTAGCGATAATTTATTTTTATTTAATTTTCATGGTCAGTGGCTATGCCAAGAGTACCAATTGTCTTAGTAGAAAGAAATTCCATGTGAATGTTTTGAAATAATCTAAATGATGTTGAGCCTCACAGTTATCAGGATATTTTTTTGAGTGCCATTGCAATTCCGCATCCCTAGGCCATTTCTTAAAAACGTAAGTCGTCCGTACATTCATGTTCATTATTTGCGTAATATAAAACTGGTAAACAATCTATTCTTAGTGTCAAACCATTAATGGTTAGTGGTTTACTCAATAATCAATATTTCAAAACATAACACGTTAAGAGTCTCTCAATAAAATTACGAAATCCATTATTACATATGTGATTATGGAGTTCTACAAACTTACCTCGGTAACAGTAAAGATCCATTATTTTTGGACGGACAGTGTCACGTATTTGAATAGAAATGCTATATATATATATATACTTAATCTAGCACTCAAGGCAAGCAATATCGCTACGGTGTCTAAATACGCGCGTCCTTGTTTTAACTCTTTAATAAAAATTCTTTATTATATGCCTGAATTTGTGGTGCGTTCTCTGATTGGAAACATAATATTATATTCTTTAAGTCGGGTTCATTTTGTAGCTTACATTTTAGAACAAACATTTCAAATAAACAAATTTCTTATAACTATAAATTTTAATGTGTTAATTAAACACAAAATCTAGTAGTATAAAATTTTCCTCGCATGTAGACTGGTAGGTAGGTAGGTATAATTATTTATTTTTATTAACACAGATAACGGATAGCATCACGTAGTGCCACACTGGCCGCCATCAGCCTTTTTAAACTTCCGTTTTGTGACAGCGGGTTTGCTGAATTTGGCAGTGAGTATTTTGGAGTGAAATATTACATTTTTAATATTTAATTGAAAATATTTTTGTGGATAAA
This sequence comes from Eubasilissa splendida, assembly GCA_031772225.1. NCBI lineage: Eukaryota > Metazoa > Arthropoda > Insecta > Trichoptera > Phryganeidae > Eubasilissa > Eubasilissa splendida. Next base: position 19,579,692 of record CM062851.1, on the reverse strand, counting down.
TAGGCCCTCTCTTTATTTTGTATTTAAAAACTTCCAAAACGGTGAATTCGCAGTGATCACGGTGATAACCACTAATGTGCGAACGTAACCTAATGTCAACTCTCGTGATGCTGATATTTTACTTCTTGTTTTCAGAATATGGCACCCAAAAGGAATAAAGTTGCCAAGGAAGAAGTCCAGGTTTCTCTTGGACCTCAAGTTCGCGAAGGACAAACAGTGTTTGCTGTCGCTCATATCTTTGCATCCTTCAATGATACATTCGTCCATGTCACGGATTTGTCTGGGAGGGAAACAATTGCCAGAGTAACTGGTGGCATGAAAGTAAAGGCCGATCGTGATGAAGCGTCTCCTTACGCCGCTATGTTGGCGGCACAGGTATGTTTACTATTTTCTTCACCCATGCAAGTTCCAAAAAATATGTTACATATTATTTTACTGTAAGTGGTCACAACACTGTACATCTATATGTAAACATCAAATGCTCTTTTCTAACAGTCAACACTTTTTGTATATTCAAGAAGAGCTAACGGATTGGTGTTACATATATTGAAATAATTACATGTAATCAAGCAAGTGTGCTCAAATACTTAATGTATATATGCGTGTTTAAATATGTTGTATAATATATTGAGTCTAGCAATTACAGTGCTGCTTAGGAGTTTCCCATAAAATTAATGGTATTTTTAAGCGAGCTTCACTAAATTGATTAATTTCAATTATCAACGTTAATAGTGAGAGTTAGGAACGTAATCATTTATTTTGTGGTGTAGTAAGTGTTGTGATTTGAGAATTAAGAATTTTGATTTGCTAGTCACTTCCTTCCCAATGTTTGACAACTTATAATAATTTCTCATCCTGGTGCCTGGCAAATCATTGTATATAAAATGTGTACTTTGTATGAAACATAGCTAATGTAAATAAGTTAGTGCTTAGTTGTCTTTGTTGTATAAATTAAATAATCTATTTATTTTATAAAAAAACTTCATTTTGATAAACAGTTAATCTTCTCACAATAAGATACATAAGTTTGTACCAATCCTTTTAGCATTATATAAAGTTTATTTAGAACATGTTGCATAAATGAACGCAGCGTCCACCAGTCAATGTTAAATTGTTAAGAGATTCCATATTTTGAAATCTAAATGATCATTTTTATGATTTCTGCTATCTTCGGGTGTTTTTTCACTAGCGTCCAATAAATGCAATAAATATTAGTTCCTGTCAGAGGTTTCAAGTAGTCACAACATATTTACTGGCAGCTCATTCCTTAATGCATGTATTTACATGAATATCAAAAATTTATATAGTTGGGTGCGCTCATTCATGGACTAAAACAATGACTTGAGGAAATATCAATTTATTTTTGTTAAGCTGAATTAGGTATGTGTATCAAAAGTTTATGGTTAGTATATGCAAAGGCAATTGGATGCACTGCTTAAGATAGCCAATCAACAAACAAATACCTGTGAAAATGTAAATTTCATCAACCGCTGTATCAATCTGTTGGGTATTGTGGAGCTTTTATTTTTTATGCATGAGTGTTGTAGGGTGGTTTTTGTCACAACCAGTTATATGATTATGTGCTATTGCTTACTATTCCCGTAATACATATATTTTTATACATAAAAAATTTCAGGACGTTGCTGAGAAGTGTAAGACACTCGGTATCACTGCCCTTCATATCAAACTCCGTGCCACCGGAGGCAACAAGACTAAGACTCCAGGCCCAGGAGCTCAGTCGGCTTTGAGAGCCCTGGCGCGTTCTTCCATCAAGATTGGACGCATCGAGGATGTCACCCCCATCCCGTCTGACACCACACGCAGGAAGGGAGGAAGACGTGGTCGCAGGCTGTAACCGCTTACACACTATTTTATATTTCTCACCGCTCCTTTATTTTATTGTAATACAGGAAATATAAACATTTAAAACTTATTTTTTCTTTTCTTTCAAAATTAAATGTCATTTATTTTGCAACTGAGAAAAAGTCTGACAAGCAAACAAAATGTAATTTAATACAGATTAAATGCATTCATTAGAAAGATATACATATAGATAAAATCAATTTATCGAAAAAATAATGTGTTCTCTTTAAAAATATATATAAGTTGTATTAAAGTATATATCCAATAATTGAATAAAATGAAAATGAAAAATCTGTTGTCTCTTAGCGATTATCTCTCAAAGTAGATATTCACAATAAAAAGGTGAAAGCTTTCAAATAAATGGAACGTAAGATGTATCAATTCGAAATAACTGGATAACGCACTTTCCCAGATAGGAAGAGATCCTGGTTCAAATCCCGGTGGCAGCTAAAATATTTTTTCGGTAAATTGAGCTTATCTGTATGTATTTCTTTCTAATTGACGCATTTAATTTGAATTAAATATTGCAGAACTGTTTTAAAAAAAATTACAAAACAAATAATGTGTTCTCTTTAAAAATAAAAATGTAATCGACTGAATCCTTTCAATACACAATATTATCGAACATAATCTATCCACAATGTGAGCCCGTGCGCATCTCAAGTGGGATTACAAGTTCATAATGCATTTCTGTAATTCTTTTTTAAACTTATCTTATCCATAAGCTTAGCAGACAGGATTGGAAAGTTGTGAGAAAAAGTGAAACTTCTCTATTTGGGTAGCCTAACTTTAAAGTGATTTTGCACTGCCTCTATTTCTTATACATCCATACGATATATGCTTAGTTTTTTTTTAAATTTTGATTAACTGATATTTTTAATTTGATCAAATTTTTTGTTACTTTTGTATTTACATATTTTTAATATTGTGCTTGATGTACATGTACCACCATGGCTTGAGATAGTATAAAAAAAGGTTGTAATTTTTTTGATAAATAAATTATTTTATACTTGTACGAGCAGCGTACTTTTCTTCAGTTCAAATTAGTGATGAGCTAAACCGTTAGTGAAATTTGTGTTCGGTTGTAATCATTATTCATAATTCGGTGAGCAATCACTGATATACTGGAAACTAAACCTATTAAGAGTTAAATATCAATTATCAATCATCATTATAAAAGAAATACCAAACACAATCACAATAACGTTTAGCTCATCATCAGTTCAAATGCTCGTTCACAGTATGGTTAGAAGTGAGTAAAAATGTTTTATCATATTCAAAAGTTTTCAAATCGACTCGACATATCTAATTCTATACATTTAAATTTATTACAAAGAAAGTGCCTAGCGTTGGGTGCTGACCAATGTCTTAATTTTAAGTAGGTACAAAAATGTTAGATAAAACAAAGTAGTAGGTTAATTTATGTGTGAAGACATTGGAAGATATTTTTTTAAGGAGAACACATTGTCAAGTTGCAGTTTTACGGAACATATTTCTGTGGTATTTTAATACAAATTAAAATGAATTGATTAGAAAGATATACAAAAAAAATATTTTAGTTGCTACTGAAATTTAAACCTGGACTTTTTCCTATCCGGGGAAATGTGTTATCCAGTTTCACCATACCAACTGAGTAGGTTTACAACAAATTTTAGAACTTTTATTCAAATTGATACATCTGTTGTTTTTTATCACAAATTGTTACGCCCCTACCCCTCAGATATCCACTAGCTTCGAGAGTTCTGACAGTCTGCTATAGAACAATTTACTATCCACACTTTAAAAAAAAATTCTTTAGTTGCTGAGAGCGGGTATATTTGCTTTTAATCCATATATGCTTCTCATTTACAGTAAATAAACACACTAACCATTTGCGAACATTTCAAATTTGCTTATGCTTCAATCATTCTATTTGTCTTGTATTAATGCAAATGAAATTCGAGACTGTCCAACATTTCACAAAAGATAGTCATAAATATAGAGAAAAACAATGTAAACTTTGAAGTCACTTATTTTCTACTCAAAACTAAGTATGTGGCATCTGTATGTATCTGACACGGTGCTGAGTGTTACTTGGAGGTTTGGTGATGAAATGAAATGAGGGTTTTGTGTATTGTCGGTTATTGAGTCAGGGATAGGAAAATAAGATAGCGGAGTGAGTCAACGGCGCTCAACCACTAAGCACAGCTTCTTGACATCCTCTGGTGTAGATGTCGTCGGTCAGCTGGGGACGATGGCGATGGATTTGAATCGCCGCCTCTACAGAGAACTCGTATCAATGTTAGCAGTATGGTTGGTAACGGACATTTCTTATGTAATTCATTGTATAAAATCAGGGTTTCTGTTGCCATGCTTTTATAATAACTAGGTATGAAAAGTGCACCAGCGGTGTTTCGTATGTGCGAATGCTTTGCGACGAGTTTCGACTCGGTATTGGTGTAGTGACTGTGAGATTGCCTTATGCCCCACTAAATGTTTCAAAGCATACCACGCAATCCGAAATTTTTAGTAAAAAAAATTCTCGGCAATACTATCTTGCTGTCACCTTAACCAATGTGGACATACCGGCGCGTTTGTGTTAATGCTCGTTGCTCGTACCGGGGTAGTTTTTGAGTGCATCCGTCAGATTTGTTTAAGAGATCGCAGTCGATGGGTGCTTATGATGAAATAGTACCTATGGTTTTTTTAGTTATACCGTTTTCATGGTTTTTTTGTAAAAATTAAATTCGGAAAAAGCTAGCTTGTGAATTTTGAATTTTAAAAATTTTGGCGTCAATATGGTGGTGGTATGATGCCGTTTCGCCTAGGAATTTTTGGGCATCTACACGTTAATGATTGAGAAATGTAGTTAAAAGTACATTCTCAATATACATGAAAAAAGATTTACGATAAACTTAATATTTTGTGAGTGATTATTTTCATGGAGGCAGCATTTTTGAAGTAATTTTTTTTTCTATATAATTTTTACACATAATTATACATTACAAATCTCGATTTTTATTATTTTATCGTAAAATTGAAAGATTTGATCATATAATACAATTTATTCTGTAGATGTATATATTTTAATTTTAATTAAATTTTACATTAAAGTATCGTAATGTTTTAAAATCATGCAGTTCAAAAGGAACAATTCCTGAAAATCTTGTTCGTCATCTGAGGGTTAATGAAAAAAGCGTATAAATCCATTTATTCCACATTTAAAATTACAACATCCAGAACGATTCTCTCAAAAACAAACATATACAGTAATCCCCTGACTTGCGCTACACCTACATATGCAAACTCAGAGTTACACTGTTCTTGGATTTTTTCATTTGGCAATACCGCCCGCTATCTTAAGTGATTCTTTTTTGTGATATGCATTGTGCACGACAAAGATTCTACGATTGACGTTTTCTAAACCCTTAAAAAAAATATATCGCCTAAATGAAGTAAATCTGATTCTCCTGTTTTCGTTAGTCTTTGGTCATAATTACATAAAATTTATATGCAAAGTTGTACCCTGACTTAAGTGGTTATCAACAGACCCACCTATCGCGTAATTTACTGATTTGTATATTTTTTTTACGTTTTGTTCTTTAAAATGGCACCAACATCTTGTATTCTTATAAAACTTTGATCATTTGGAAAAATGGAGCTTATTTTGAAAACTGACAAAAAATTAATATCAAAGATAAAATTGAATCCCAAATACCTCTCTGGGTTTGAACTTGAAAATTCGCCGGAAAATAATAAGCTTCAATCATCAAGGCCAGCGCGACATGAAGTTTTAAAAGTTTTTAATTATTTTTCTCGCGCATTTTAAATATTTAAATTCTGGTGGAAAAAGTGAGTTCGATCGCCAAATTAATGTGTGATTTTGTTGCATTAAGTGACTGGTCAAGTGGTGAATCGCCACATCACCACACACCTTTCTTATTAAGGGGAAATACGTTATTTGATAAACATTTCAACACATAAGAAGCAAAAATAATGGAGTCATCATGTTTCAGTATGCAAATCGCAATGTCAACAGCGGCGGCGCACACTAACCACGGACGCATTTAATTTTTTTTTTATTTCATGTTGCCTTTAAAAAACTGTTCTCATTATTCGTAATTCCCTTTTTTTTTTAAATTTCAATCCTGCAAGTTACGAATTAACGGAGTTTTACTGTATATATATATATATACATACAGTAGAACCTCGATTATCTGGACTAATTGGGGATGAAGGTAGTCTGGTTAAGGAAAAATCCGGATAATCGAAAAAAATCATAATTGACAGTGAAAGACATACAGTATGAATAATTTTTATTTGTCTAGATTTACATATAGCTTCAATATTAAATTATTTTTTATTAAGAAATTCAATTATCGATTTTTGCTCAAAGCTAGCTGTTCTTTTTGAAGCTGCTAAATCGCGAATACTTTTAAGACATATAAGTTGTCCTGAGTTACACTCTTCTTTCTCAAACCACTTCATGGCGACATCTAAATACTGAAAAGCTTCAGAATGTGTAGGACCAATATCTCTTACTTCGCAAATCTCTTCTTCGTCTTCTCGGTCTTGTTCATCTAAGGATGTTCATGAACTGATTCGGATGAGCATCAGATCATTTCTTTAATTATTTCCTCATCATTTAAAATTTGGAATCCAGGATCGTTCGCATCGCAATTTAACCACTCGGTTACATCTTCTTCGTCACATTCAGGACATATTGAAATTTGTGCTATTGCTTCCACAATGTCTCCTGTACCACTTTCTACTGTGTTACTGGAATTTACTAATGATCTTTTCAAAATTTTGTTCCATGATTTTCTCAAAGTTGATATATCTATAGAATTCCAACTCTCTGCTGCCATGTAGCAACAGTCTTTTAAATTTATTTTCTTATGGAAGCTGATAACTGTTTCTTCATTATTTTCGTCTGCTAGCAATAATCGTTGAAGCATCTGTTTTCTATATAAGCGTTGCGTTTCTATATACACCCTGATCCATCGGTTGTATTACTGACGTGACATTTGGTGGAAGAAATTTTACCGTAAACATTTCATTGATCTGGTTTAAACATTCTATAGATTGGTGGGACGGTGCATTGTCTAGTAATAATAATGTTTTTCCTCTTTTATCTATAATATATAAATATTTAAATATTGCTCCAAATGGTTCGATTGATATCCATAACCAGCGGTTCATGTAACAATGCGTATTGTATCACCACAGAGTGTTCAGACAGATCAGTGCCATAGAAATGATGTAGTTTGAATATAAATTATTTATAAATACGTCAAGTTATATTTTTATTACGACGCAAAATATATTAAAAAGTATTGTATTTTGAACAATCTAGATAATCGAAAATCCGGATAATCGAGGTTCTACTGTATATATTAGTGCAGTAATATATTTGTTATAACATACTTCCAAAAAGAAAACAAAATTTTGTTTAAACAATATTTATTCATTCCTATGCAATAAAAAAAATATTTTGATCGTAATGAAATTTTTAAAAATTAAATGAAATATAAACCTGATCACAAGTGGTAAAAATTTTGTAAGTGTATATTATAAAAACTACGATTGTCATAAAATTCTCAACATTATTTACAAATACAGGTGGGAAATGTGCCAATATAATACGTAACTTCATTCATATGTGAAAAATTATGAAATGACTATATAAGTGAAAAAAATATATATTAACAATAAACTTATCTCTATATCTATGTGAATATTATATTAAAATTTTAAAAAACATAGTCTGACTAAGAAGACAAAATAATTTAGTCAATTCATTGAAAAAGCTAAAGCTAAATGACACTGAAGATGGTATATTTCTAAATAAAAATATATAATATTCTCTAAATTATACAAGTTCTCTGAAATTCTAATTCCTCAAAAATGAACATAAAATTGTTATATTCGTCATTACTATCTACATGATTATTATTAAATAATTACAATATTGATATATAAATTCATTAATACATAATATAACAACAGTATTGCACAAGCCTAACATTTGGTTTTTACGCTAAAATTAGATTAATGGCAGACCGTACAAAAGGCTGTTTCATCAAGGCAGGTTATTTCATATGTCATACAGCTGCACACACGCTAAACTAATCACTATTTCCCTATACACCGTTACGTCACTGCACGTTATTCAATATTGTATGCCACAATATGAGTGATGCCTGCGTCTTATAGTGAGACACCATGTGCAGAATACTTCTCCCTAGCGACAGATACAAATCACAGAGTGTACTTTACAAAAAATGGTTATAAATAAAGTGATACTTGTCAAGTTATTTACAAAAGGGAGGGACTTTGTACAGTTCATTCTCCATTTGATAAAATATTGTGTCTATTGTCATTTATTTATTACATATCACGGGGCAAAGGGAATATAAATAAATTTACTAAGAGCATTTTATCATACATACTTACACAAATCATACACTCTCCCTCCACTCTCGATATATTAACCAATTCCATTAATAGAACTGATATTTTTTCACAACTTACACCCGACAGTAAGAACTAAACAAATAAATGCAATTTTCCAAATTCTCATTCTGCTTTCGGCGACTATAATTTGTTGGGAATGTTTGTATAATTGTTAAATATAATTATTTACACATCTAATGAAATGAATGAAACCCAGCTAACCACTGACTAGATGAATGTGCTAACCGATAAATAGATTTGTCACGGTTTTTGTACCACCAATTTAAATATATTATATGTTTATTTTCATTGATTAATTCATCCATTTGCGACAGTTGGGAGCGCCGCACATGCAAGAAATCTTGTGAGCATCATCTTCTATGTCAAATTTGTAGTCGTACGCCAACTGTAAAATATAAGTAAGTATATAGCAGAAAGTAAGATTAGTTCTCTCCGGTTCCAATAGTTCAGAAAACAAAAGTAGTTTGATAATTTAGCAGTGTCAAATTTATATCGATTCTGAGTATCAAATTACAATAATTTATATATAATTGCCAACAGTAAGCTGAAAATAAGTAAACTGTAGTAATAGAAAACGGAGGTTCAAATCTCAGGTACCCATTAAGGAACATACTAATATAATTGAGAAACTCTTCAACTTCTGCTCTATCTGAACATTTTCCTTCCATTAACAGTTTGAATTCTTTGGCATAGCAATTTAGCTCACCTCCTCCCCGCGTAGTATCCGTCTCTTGGCAAATATGATGATGCGCAGGTCCCTCTCCACTTCCACAGCCTCCGCCACGCAGTTGGGGTTACAGGAATGGTTGATGTAGCGGGCCAGCCCGCCTGTCAGTGTAGCATCCACCACACGCTCCTCGTCCAACCGGAACATGTAAATACCTCGGTTCTATAATATTAAGAGGTATTAAGATTATTTTTAAAAGAATATTTAAATATTTTATTGTGTTTCTTGTATTAATATCAGGACATTGTTAATTAAAAATACTAAGATGTATAGTCAAACTTCATGTCACAAATTCGTAACGTTTTAGAAACTGACAGCGCATACACTGTTATGTTTTAAGATGACAACGTTGTATTGCAATGTTGCCGTGAAATATGTGAAGACGTGAAATTTACAAAACAGTAATTTTTTTGTTCTCATTAAAGGTCAATAATATATTATTATTCTAAAATTACTGCTTCCTGTGACTCAAAATGCCCAAGGTCAAAAAATATCCATTGACACGCTCTAAAAAATGTTCCAACATTTTAAATTGTTATAAACTTCTTAGAAAAAAAATCGCAACATAAGTTGATAATTTTTACTATTCCTATAACAATTATCTATTTGATTTAATAATATAAATTACATAGTTCAATATATATATTATATAGTGCAGATAAATTATTTTCTATTGTAAATATATATCTTTAAAGATAAATAATTTTATCAAAATAATAATACATGACAGACCTGTCTGATTGATACAAATGAATTTATTATAGTTATATAAGTGAATAAACACGTATTTTAATATTTTAGAGATAAAAATATTGATACTGATAACTAAATAACAATAATAATATTATAAATTATTTTCAGGATGTTCCCGAACTGAGCATCGAATGTGTGGACTCGTGTGAACTTCCTAATTGGATGCCAAAAGAGTGGTCGACATACTCCAATTCTTTTCTCAAATTAATCAAATTTACTCCCACAAATTGATGTTTGGGTGCACAGGAACGAATATTGAATATGTGAAAGAACGTAAGGTTTTATTTCTAAATTCAGTTTAAAGTGTAATATGTGTGGATCAAATTTTGTTTTGAATATGCGTAAAGAAAAAAACAACGAAATTCTGAAGAACAATAATATGCTCGATGAATAACTAATTATTTAACAGTGAATAATAATACTTTTGTCATATTTACATTTATATTTTAATATTAAATATATATGTAATTTATTAAAACAATAAATAAATATTAAAAAAAACAGTTTTTTTTATTACAACCGGAGTATGATTATTATATAATATTAGCATAAATAGTTTTCTCTTCACAAATACAGCTGCTTCAAAAGTTATCAGTATGAATTTACATCAATTTTTTCCTTATAAATCGGGGCAAAATTGTAATATTTTATAATCATGTTTATTGACACAAACAATGGTTTTTATCATAAACATAATAATTCTTCATAATATAAACATAACAATTCTTAGGTGAGAACTTGTAACAAATTATTTAATTTTCGCTTGATAATTTCAAATGGCAACACATATGTATTATGAATGCTGAAGAAATGGCTATTTTCTGATAGCTATTAATTTAAGAGAACCGACAATTGTACACTTATCATTTTTTATTGATACCTTTCACTCTAGCAATATTTACGTTAAAAATAATACACTTTTATGTTTACTTGATATTGTAAAAGAATTAACTATTAGTTTCATCTTGAAAGGGTATGCAAAATGCCAAAATATCTCAAAATTCAAACTGGAAAAATGAAAGTTGCCCTTAATATGATCTCTGAACACAATAAACTGAAATAATCTGAATAGTGATTACTTACACTCGCTTCATATTTCTTTTCTCTTATTTCTGATAGCTCATGACGAATGACTTCGCCGATGTATTCAATTACCATTGTGTGCTTTTCTAAATCTCTAGCTGCGTAGAGTCCTAATCCTTGAATTTTTGATCTGAAAAGATAAAAACAACATTACTCGGTGAATACATATCTTTATTCAGGGAAACCAAAGAAAAAAAATAAACCAGAGTAAAATATGTCACTGAAAATGCAAAGGAAAAGTCTTTTTTCAAAAAAAAAAAAAAAAACTAACCTGTCACCGAGATTTAAATCCGGGCCCTCTCCCCCTGCTGAGCTATGTTAAGCCTAGTGATTTTCATCAATTTTTTTTTTTGCATCGTACTTCAGTGACATTGTTTTTTTTTTAATGCGATGTTTCTCATCAGATTATAACTTTGAATGAAACCCGCTAGGTGTTGCCAGGACTTCCAGTTCATTTTTACAACTGGAATATTTTGTATCAAGGAACAGTACGTTCTGAAGAATTATAACATCATCATAAAAAGTGAATTTCATATAGAAAAAATTATACTTGGAGAATAAAAACTCGAGAAACAACACACACAAATAATTTTAGAATGTTTTGTTAATTAATAGCGACCTGCTAAAACCCATGGTTGAAGCTAACTTCAATGTATTCCCATCAATTTCAAGTGGTATTTTTGTATCTAATTTTTGCTGGAACCTAAAAGTGAATCTTTTATCAAATATCATCCACACATTACAAATACATTGTAATTGCAAATATGTATCTTTTATGACATAAACTGCGACAACAGAAGTATTGTGGCGGGCAGTCATCAGTAAATAATAATAAAAATGTTTTTCCAAGATGCCCAACCCAACACGCACGATTATCAAAAATGAGGAAAGAGTTGTTTTATTTTATTAGAATTTTCTTTCTATTATTGTTTTCATTAATTCTTATATATAGTTTTGTATGCACTTCAAAGTTTGAAATAAAAAAAAAATTATATTCAGTGGACCTTTGAAAAATCAAATCACTTGCTGAAAAACACTTTTTTCTCACAAAAGATCTCTCCTACTTTAGTTGAAAAATCATGAATATATTACGACATTTTCCTCAGATTTTTGATAATTAAATTAAAATTAATTGATTAAAAATAAAATTGAATGTTAACCTATTTACAAAACTGATACATTAAATAAAAATAAATGATATAATATAATACTATTGTATTATTATTCTGTTCAATAATATATGTACTATATTACAGTAATTTTAAGGCGATCATTTTTATATTTCATGTAGATACCTGATAGAAAGAAGAATAATATAATTAAATTTGTAACATTATGAAAGTCACTCACCCTCTGATGTGGACAAAGTTGATTAAAGATTTTTTTAATCATGTTACCAATTTAGAAAAAAATCTCTCACAAGTTTTAATTTTGGCAAATATGTATGTACTCGGGTTATTTTGAAATGTGAATCCATAATATATTATTTTTGCCAATATGTTAATTATCATTAATTGCACCACTGTATTTCACATATTTCAGGAAGGTTCGGATTATACAGGCACATAACCCTCACATTAGGTGATTAATATTTAGCTTGGATACAATGTAGAATCTTAGAATATGGTATATTTAAAAACACTTTTTTTAGAGTGCGCCGGTCGAAATAACCATGATGTGCGGTACGGCAACCTAACAGAGGCTCGGGTTGATCTTGAGTGAGTACTCGGACAGGCTAGAACTGATCCTCACAACAGTTGAAAATGATCTCTCGGCTGGAATGTGGGTAATGGAATCCCTAGTGTGATTGTTTGCTCGATAGCAGATTTGGAGCGAGCTCACTGCTTTCATATCCAGAGGATGCGGTTTCCATCTTAGCCAGCCATCGTCATGTTTGTCCATCACCTTTCAAAATCCATAAATATTTTTAATATGTAGAATACAAACCAAAAACTGATCATGCCTGAACAATTCAAAAGTATCAGACATGAGAGCAGTTCTGAGCTGGTGTTAGCTGTTTTTAAACTGAATAACTTTGACAATACAATATGTTCTAGTAGTTATTCTCCGCTTAAGTGACGAGTCTTAGGAATTAAAATCCAACAGAGCCTTTAATAGTTGTTTATAGACAGGTATAGAGGCTTTCGTTGTTTGAAATACCTCTTGAACATTTTTGTAAACTTTTATTACATTTTCAAAATAATAGCATATTTTCATTTTCAATGGCAGCATATTTATGATTTATAACTGAAAGAAAAGGTTTGAGACAAGATTCTCAACAAATAATTATTATATTTGTCAGTAGGATTATTCAATTATATTCTACGCACATTTAGAAGGAGAAAATGCCATCCATTAATAACAGTAATAGTAATAATAGACATTGGTTCTTTACCTTGCCAAGTACACGTTGTTCCTCCACTCTTGCTTCATCTTCTTGTACTGGCTGCTCTTGCTGTGAACAAACTGCTTGGAATACGGACAGGCGTGTTCTCCCGGCGGTGGAGGGGGAGGGGGTGGAGCCAGAGGCGGAGGTGCAGGACGAGGCGGAGCCGCGTGAGGAGCGCGCAGCGCCAGGGCCCTGCGCCATGCTGCCCCCCTAGCTGCACTCCTTGCCTCTGTGCGGGCTGCTCCCGAAGGGTTAACCGCAAGAGGCAGCTCCAACAGCGGGTTGCGACCATACTTGAAGCGATAATCTGATAATGTGTCGATTCCTACGTGGAAACAAAATGGGCTCTTGAGTTAAATAAAAAGCTGATAGGTATCAAATATATGTATTGTATTTTCTACAATTTTTCATACTACAGTTCTCTGGTACATTGAAAAAATAATGAATTATCGCAATGATTCAAAAAATTCAGATATCACCTTGATTATTACAAATTTTGTGTTATAACAGTATTAAGGTTTTACATCTATGTTTGTTTAAAATAAAACCAACTGAGTAATATATAAATGAATGAATTAGTATTGAAACAAAAGTAATCTATTATTGGCCAGTAATACCAAGTGCATCTATATTATCATATTTAAATTAAATACAGACTTTAACATAGAATCCATTTGTAGCGTAATATAGTTAAGGATAATATCTTGCTCCAAAAGAAAATGTTAAGAAAATATTGGCGTACATACCTGGCAAACTCTCTAATACCCTAACGACAGCGGGCTCTGTGAGACCAAATAGGTCCTCCCCCGTGAGGTGGTCAGGCCACAGGCGGAGAGTATCGTGACGCAGGCGCAGCGCGGCCAGTGCACCTAACACTGGTGCCCAGGCTGCACGTGGGCTCGGTCCGCGGCTCTCGGCCACACCCTCCTCTTGCGGGCACACCACGAACTCGGGCCGTCCGCCTCCATCCACGATAGAGCAAATGTAACGGCAACGAGAGTTCATACGTTTGGCTGACCAGTAGAAACGAACCTGTGTAAGGATTTTATTTTCTTTTTATCCATGATTTATGTAAAGGTAATATAACCTGACAGAAATATTAATAGTGATATAGGGCTTGATTTTTTAATTTTAATAGTTGTATGGTTAAAAAGTGGAGAAAGATGTAAATTATTAAAAATCAATTTCTCACTGAACTAATAGTTTTCAAAAATATGTTATCATATGTAGTCAAAATTTATTTTTGCAAAAAAAACCAACAAAATTATATGACACTCATTTAGTAAAAGAAAAAAATGATAAAATAAATATTAAAGCTGAAATTAACAACTCTACGAGTTTAAATAAAAAAATGTAAATAAGAAGATAACTCTTACAATTTTATATCCGATAGGATAGATGTAATGTGGAGTGTGATGAGTGGCGAGTTGATGCGGCAAGAGCTGTCCCACAGAGAGGAAGATGAGTCCACCCACCCTCAGAAGGTAGGTGAGGTCTGCCAGGTGCATGACCGCTGCCACTTGTCTGCTTTCATCTCTCTGCACGTACACCCGCCTCTGTACACTCAAGGTTGTCAGTTCGTTTTCTTTCTCACCCTTGGGCATGTGCGAAGTGCAGTGAGCTGTTTTGTTCTTGTGAAACACACAGTTATCCTTCACAGCACAACTCAAATGGTACACATTGCTGCAACGTGTCTTAAAGCAGCGAACGGTGGCCCCGGTTCGCTCACAAAATATGCAACACGTGGACATGCCGGCTTGTAGAGCATTCTCAAAGTTCATTAAGGCTCCATTAACAGTCTCATATACCCCGTCTGACCAGAGTGCACAGTTGAGATGTACCCACTTGTCCACGTCGTAGTTGAGCAGCCGCGCCGGCCCGTCAGCCACTCCGTCTCCCTGGGTGTGGCACAGAAAACAGCGGCGCATGTCCTCGGGTAGTTTGGCAGGCATCACAGCTATACCGGTGCGGAATACCATCTCGGTAATCTCTCTGTCTGTAGGGCGCTTGTAACGAGTTGGTGGCACGATGCAGCCGGGCGACCAAAGTTTGTACTGCAGCCCTCGAAACTGTTTTGGGGGGGGTCCAGAATTACCCACATCTTTCAATCCATATTTAAGTCCTTTTTCTTCATATTTTATTTCAGTTTTGAAGTCTGCGCTCTCTTCGTTTTCTTCTTTAATTAGATCTTCATTATCCATCGAGTCCATAAATGAAAGATCCATCTTATCCTCTTTTATATCTCGTTTCACGTCTAGATCGTTTGTCTCCATACTCTCCGCAGGCAAAGTGTCAGTTTTTTCTTTTTCCTTTGTGTCTAATATGGGAGTGAGATTACTTTCTTCATCAAGTTGTTTAATGCAATTTTTACTATCAATAAGAATATTGGTGGGTCGCCAAGCGAATCTTTTGTAGCACTGGGTACTACAGAAATACAATTCTGAATTTGCATCACTTAATAAATCATCATTACTAGATTTAAGTGAAGGAAACTCCGATGCTTTTGCCCTCACTACGGAATCCAATATAACAACATCACAGTGTCTACAAAATTTAGCGGCTCCATTTAATATGCTTTGAATGTCTATAGGGGTTCCCTCTTTTCCGTCTTTGCCTTTGGAGCGGTACAAACCTAGTCTGTGCGATGGAGGCGTGGCCGTTCTTTCTACAATTTGGTAAGCAGTGGGAGGTGGAATGTGAAGAATCCCAGCCAACTTCCTTAATACGCCCAGTATGTCTTCCGCTGCTCCCGAGGTTAAAGTTAAAGTTACCGTGACATTTTCACTGTTTTCTGAATCGTGGTCTGGTGTCATTACTTTAGATTTTATTGAAACTACTTCTTTGTTTACATTATTACTTATATTTTCTTTGTCTGTTTCTTTTTCGCAGATTTGAAGAGTTAGCGGTTTTACTCGTATGGGTACCGGTGCAATTATCGGGATAACAGGAGATGTAGATCTTCCATTATCTTCATCACTATCCGATTCTTCATCGATAAGTCTAAGTCCAGGGAAGGGATTGGGATCATCCCATAACCAAGACTCTGGACTAGAGCTACTGATTATAGTATCGGGAGTCTCCACATCTCTTTCTTTACAAAGAAATTCGAGCTTTTTGTCATCTGAATCTGTATCCAATCGGATTGGTGAAAATTCTTGGTCATAAAAACCTCTTTGTGTAGTAACTGGAGGCTTCTCTGGTATGGGATCCTCATCACCAAATGGTTTTGCATTATAAAAATCAGCTAAATTTGGTATGCGGGCATTACCAAACTCTCCAACCAAATCACCAAATCTGATATTGTAGTCTTTGGATGATACTATTTTAGACATATCACCTAACCCGAATACGGGACAAACTCCATAATTTTTGCCTAACATTGGTTCTTGAACTTGCATTGGTTGAAGTTGCCTTAACTGGGCCATAAGATTATCAATAAATGTATCATAATCTTCTTCCACTTTAGAACCTTTCCTGGGTCTCTTTTTGGTGGTAGTTGCCTCTATTTTTTGATTATTTTGCATTTGGCGGCGTTTTTGTTGATACTCTCTTCGTTTCCGCTTTTTTGCTTCTAAAGCTGTTTCTTGAATAATTCCATTTTCTGTATTAGTATCCATACTAATAGGAGTATCGGATAATTCTTCCTTTAATGTAATATCTAATTTTCCCTGATCTGAAGCAGCTGAAATACCAGAAATTGCAGACTGCTGTGAACTTTCATCCAAGAGTTCCTTTTTTACTTCTTGGAGTACGAACGGCTGACTGATTGGACTCTGCTGAGGGACTATAACTTCCTTTTTAATATGTAATGGGGAAATTTCACTTGATGATAAAGAAAATGCTGACGGCGTTGTAGAAGAAGTGGGCGTAAGCGGTGGCTCTTCTCGTATTATTAATTTGCTCAAAGGTTTTCTGACATCCATTAAAGATTGAGTAGAAGTCTGAGTTGTCACAGTTGTAGAATTAAGAACTAATGGTGCCGTAGAAGACTGTGGAGGTCGTTGTACAAATGCAGATTCTCTAGAAACAACGGGCCTCGGTGAAGTCTTCGGTGGTTCCACAGGAGAGGCAAGAGGTAAATGAGGTGGCGGAATGGACGGTCTCGCTAACTGTGCCTCAAGTGATGGTACCAGACCTAGACTCGGAGCAGTGCGATGACTAGCCAGTAATGATGGAACTGTTGATCGAGATGGAGCGACATTTGGAGAATTGCCACCAGAATTTTGCAATAATTGTTTGAGGAGTACATTTTGAGATTCATCAGTTTTCTGAGGCATGTTAGAAAACTTACAACCGCTTGATTCCATGTTGGATCCACTGCTGTCATCACATTCCATGGGTTCACTTTTAACAATTACAGATTCTAAGCTGTGTCTCTTGGTCGGTTGTATGTGTCCAACTATCACATCACTTTTTGGTTCGTCTGTCGACTTGGAACGTTTCAACGGTGACGTCAGTTGACTGTGTAGAAGTTTTGATGAAGACATTATATTGGGGCCCATGTGAGATTTGTTAGACATCGACTGAGACAGACTTGCACTGAGAATACTATGCGAACCGCTTGACTGCACATTTGGCGATGTCAACTGATGCGTCGGTATAATTGTAGCAGGCCTTGAACTCATGATGAGTGCTGGAGGCTGACTAGAGCTTATGCTTTGCAAAGGTAGTTGGATGTTATTGGAAACGTGACGATTGGACTGTAATAAAGTTGAACTCAAAATATTTGTTGATATAAGTTGAGTCTTATGTAGCGGTGACGACGATGATGTTTGAATGTTGGTTTGAATAACTGAAGGCATCTGTTGCGGAGCATTAGACTGAATTTTAGAAAGAGCTGGCATTTGAATCATTTGTTGAGTTATAACAGGAGTTTGTATAGTGGAAGTAGGTTGATCATCGGCAATACTTTGATTCATGACAAGAGGAGATTGTATCGGAGATTTTGATAACAAAAGAGGACTGTGCCTCGGAGATCCAGTGGGCGAGCAGTGAGGTGATTGTTGAGCACGGATAATACCACTGCTGACTGATGTCACATTGTTTATTCTCGAGTTTTGCGCTATATTCATCTGTGTCGCATCTGGAAGATTTATCATACTGTTCATTACAGCCTTTTCCATCAAACCACGGTTCGTACTTTTACTGGTTACTACTTCAACTTTTGTAGAAGGTAAAAGATTCTCAAAGTTAACTTGAGTCGATGCCGTCAGATCGGCTTGCAAATGAGATTTCTTCATTGAGGTAATTGACGGATTCACTACCGAGTCAACCTTTGATGTGTTGAGAGAAGACATAATGGTCCTCAGTTGTTGAGAGACATTGGCTATGTTTGTTGTTAACTCTGTGGGTTTAGACAAAGGAGACAACTGAGGCATTATAGTTGTTATCCTGGATGTTGCTACAGTAATGGGAGAAGATTCTCTGGATCTCATGATGACATGTACTGGAATAGTGGATTTCAGAGATTCTTGATGATGGTCTGCAACGTTACTGTTTAAATCTTGTCTTATGATATCATCAAGATCGGCCATCGAGTCATGCTCTCTATCCATGGATGTGGAGGTGTTGTCCTGAGAAGAGTCAGATTGTTGTTCTCTCAGTTTGATTGGGAAAAGTTTTGGTTCTCCGCTAATATTATTGAGCATTTTGAGCATTTCTTCAAATGACTCCACTTGTTTCTGAGTTGTGCTTCCGCGACTTTCAATGTCAGAATCGTGCGCTTGAAGTGTTATGTTATCCAAATACTGTTCTTGCGAGGGTGTCGGTGAAGGAATAGAAATTTGTATAGATTCTTGGGAAACATCTGACGTTATTCTCATATTAGAATCTAACACCATTTCCTTGGTAGGATTTGCAATAGCTTTTATCGTTTTAACGTTTACTAAATCAATACTATCATTTGACATATTTCTTTCAATGTCATCGTTAGAAATAGTATTAGTCATATTTTGATTAAAAAGCTTTGAAGGGTCGGATGTTTCTTCAGGTTTTACGACCTTGTCTTCTTCGTCACCTTCCATTATATTATCCGGGATTTTCTCACTGACTCTGTCGGGAGATTTTGATATTTCAGGCTTGGTAATAGCAATTGAGGAAATAGTTTTTTGAGGAAGTTCAGTTTGTGTTGATATTTCATTTTCAATATCGTCTTCTTGCTTCATTTTACGTGAATCAGAATGCTTCACAAAAACATTCTGAGAATTGGCAGAAGGAACATGTTTAATAGACGCAAGTTTATGAATAGGACTTTCAATTTTTCCAATTTCAGTAATGTGCACACTATCAATTTTGGCAGGATCATTTTCACCACTTTCATCCTGACTTAGAGAACTATCTGGGGAAGCTGACTCATCTTGAAATATTTTTGCTGGTAAAGTTGTATCTTGTGATACAGACATTGATGAAATCTTGGTGCTGGAAATTGTAGGTTTTGCAGGTTTTTCTAGAGCTTTGACGAATTTTTGCTTGACATGTTGCTGTGTTAAAATTGGTATTGGCATTCTAGGCGAGTTCCCAGCTGTCGTTGTTGCCAATGTTATCACCGGACTCAGCGTAGCCATCCTCGGAATGTTTGATGAAATGACACTTATTACCGAGGAAACAGGTTTTGACATTGCGTGACCTAAAGACGGAGAAGAGATTGTTAAAGGAACTTTCTTTATGTGGGAAACCGGAGAATTATTGCCTTGTCCGCTTGATGTGATAGGACCGATAGGAACATTTAAGCTTTTCAAAACAGGCACAGAAATTGTTTGATTTGCAATAGATACCGAGGCTACAGTTGCCTGCGATACTTCATTAAGAATTTTTGTATTGGGGTGTGGTGTTATCACGGCAGCACTGAGCAACGGTAATCTTGATAGTCCCGATGAAGCCTTTCCAGTATTTACAAGCTTAAATTGCTGTATTCCTGTAGAATTTTGCGGAGGTTTTGTACCGAGGCTAATCACAGCCACCGTCTTTTTTGTAGTTTCAGTCCGAGTTATGGTTGCAGGCAGCGATTCTGTACACACTGAAACGGAAGGTTTTTCAGTAGGACTCTTTTTAGCTGTATCTTCCTCTACAGTGTCTTCTGGTTTTCCACCATCTATCAATTCCTCAAAATCTTCCTCAGTAGCAATATGCTCTTCGGGTGATACATTTGAACTAATAACGACAATATCAGAGTCATCTATTACTTCATGAATCACGTCACCTATTTGTACAACACTTTTTGAAGGTTGATTCGATGAATTAATGTGTTTCTCAGTGCCGTCATCATCTATTTGTATACAACTGCCTTCATCCTCACTACCTTCTCCAGCACTCTGCATATTATTATCTTCATTCGACTCGGACGTTTGACGACTATAACTTATGACCACAGAATTGTCTTTTTGAATGAAATTCAATTGTTTAATAGAATCATCACTATCAACCGTGTAATCTACACCATCAGATGAAAATAAAACATATTCCTGGGCATCGAGTGGACTGGCAGCAATTTCAGATATTTCTACTTGAGGATATGGTTCCATTACGGAGAGTTCCCCTTGATCAGAATCACCTGCTGCGGCGCAAAGAGAAACTTCGGAACCAACAAAGTTCTTGTCATTCTCATCATCGTAATCTAGTATTTGTTGTTTATTGTTGTCATCGGGACTACTGTCAATTAATACCACGTCAGATGTTCCACATTCCACAGATCTTTTCTCCATGGTTAGCTTTGTACTTTTGATACCTTTGAGATCTTCTGCACTCAATGGTTTGGTTTCTTTGTTGCCTAGAATTTTAGGTCCACTTTCGGTAGCAGACGCCTTGCCAGGGCTGACGGGTGAAGTACAAGAACTCTCTTCAAGATCATTGTACTCTGAATTCACCAGGGAAGCAATTTTTGTATTCACAGCAGCTGTGGGTGCTGAGATTTTGACCTGCGGTTTCTTCTTCAGTATTGACACTTTGCTGATATGCGGCTCTTTTTTCGGTTTAACAACTTGATCTGTAAAATTAAATAAATTATTTGAAAAATAAACATATCGGAAATAATAACAATATATATGATACAGACATTTTCACACATGATTCCAAAGTGTAGACATTCAATTTTGAGGTTAGACATGTGAATACGCACTAATATTTTTAATTGTGTTCTTCCCATACATTAATTACGTTTGATATATATGAATTGCACTAAGGATCTTTACAGATAATATTTGTAAGTGAAAAAATTAAGTTTACGCAACTGAATTACACATTATTAATAACACAACAGTTGAAAAAGTAATGTCCGCATTTCCCTTAATTAAAATCTTAAAATTAAGACACATTCAAACCAAACATGATGAAAAACTTGACAAAGAAATCTTGAATCTGAAGAAAGCACACAGTGTTTCCGTAACAAAATCCATAAACACAAACCATCGCTAGACTTGAAATTTAAATTGCAAGAGTTATTTATTTGCAATAAGTATATTTTAACATATATTGAGGAGATAAACAAAATGAATAACTTACTAGCATCATTTTGCTGGTTGCCGGTGGATGACTGTGCGGACTGGTGGTCAGGCCTCTTGGGTGCAGGAGGTTTATTGAGCCCCCACATGGGTGAACCACCCCTGAGCCCCAGCTTGAAGTAGGTGTAGCGAGCCAGGCCCGGAGCCAGGGGCACAGCGCTGTGGGGTGCATGGGGGTTACCTCCTCCGCCACCCGCATCAGGGCCCGGGGAGGGCGAGGGCGCCACGAGCGGAGAGGACGGCGGCTGCGAGGACACCAGCGGGCTCCGGGAAAGAGGTGAGCTGGGGGGTTGCCCCATGGGACTGTATTGCTGACGCTGGAGCATCTGCTGCCGCTGCTGTAAAATAATTATATTAAATAATCTGTTTTAACTCTATATAGAAGGCACTTATTCATCTGCCAGATAGATGTGGTACAATTTTAAAGGAGAACAGTTTTATTAACCTGATAAGTCAAATAATACCTGAAGCCATTTCTGCAAAAACATCAAAAAGCCAAGGTTTCTGCATAAATATTTAGAAAGAGCAATTAAATAGAATTTATAAACTGTGATATGTTTTCACATTCAACTGCAGTGGTTAATCAACAGCAGGGTCAAAACAATTATACAGAGTGTAACAGACCTAGTCCACTATATTTTATGGGTGGATACCTGACTAAATTACGAGTCGAAAATGTTCAAGGAATATGTGACTAATCTCAACCATGTCATAAATATAAATGTTTTTAAAAAAAATAATTTCGATAATAGTTTTTTTAGGCAGAGGTGAGTGATTGTAAACAACTATGTAATTATAATTGAATGCCAAAAAAAATGAGGATAAAAACACTTACAGAAATGGATTCACTGGGTGATGCTCCTGGAGACATGAGAGGCTGCGGGCTGCCCAGCGGGGAGGACTGTCTATTACCAAACTGTACACCCACCCTCATACCTGAAAACACATTCATTATAAAAACTAAAATAAATCTTACCAAAAATAATATTTTTAAAATAGGTGATTTAGAAGTTTTTTAAAATAATAAAAATTATTCTTCAGTGAAAAGTACATTCATTTAACATATCTCATACGTAAATGTGTGTATATATATATATATATCACATTGGTGTAACAATGACAACATAATATGTATAATGTAATAGGCTTACGAAAAAATTAAAACAAAAAACTAATAATCTTAATAAATATATAATACTTAATAAATTAATAAAATAATCTTATTCTTGAAGATTTTATATCAAAGGAGTGTACAAAGAGTAGAAAAATTGACTTATTTATTGTAGGAAATGGGACTTAATTATTTAGATGACATATTATTTTCAATTGAGGCTGACATTATTAAAAATTTTACTTGTATTAAAATACCACAGAACTATATTCTGAAAAAACTGCAACTTCACAATAATAATGTGTTCTCCTTAAAAATTAAAATGATTTATCTATAACAGGCGTCTCTACATTACGGCCCGCGAGCCAAGACCGGCCCGCAAGAACCATAAATCTGGCCCAGCATGCTAACTGTTTTATTTACTAGATAAAATACACTGGAACAAAAATACCCATGTTATGTGAGATCCACCACTGACCAATGACTGCGTATATGTATACCGATTTTATAAAAATGTGTTTTATTTTAGATTAAAGTTACGGCGTGATAGGTCTTGGCCCGCCCAACGTTATGAAACAGTCAGTCTAGCCCTTGGACCAAAAAGTTTGTAGACCCCTGATAACATTTAACATGTTCAAATATAGTGAATTCATTGATAGGGGTAGAATGTTGTAAGTTGATGAAAGTGCAAATGTAGAAAATACATATTTTGCAAATAACACAAAAATAAGTAAATAAATTAACTCCTTGACCGCCAACGTCGGAAATTTGCGACAGAGAAAGAGATAACACAACAAATGTCAATATCACGTTGTCTATCCTTATTATCACACTCATGTTTTCATGTTACAGGGTACCAGGTCCGACAAACCCCTTGCCCTACCATCGGTAGTACGCCTTTGAGGCTTTATAAATTTTATTATTAGAATTATAACAAAAGTAAAATAACAAGCTGCATTAATAATCAGGTTGCAGGAAACTGCTAGCTGGCGCAGTGAATTATGCCTCTAGGACGGATTTTGGGCGTTTATATCGCGACGGTGCGTTCAAGTTGTGCTTTGCTAACGAATTGATGGTCGGATTTGGGTGCTTCTCGAGTCCATCGTAAAAGCGTTTGGAGATTCGTGTGATGAACTCTTTTACAGGGAGAATGCCCGACTCTTGATGTAGTTGTATAAGCCTTATCCATTTGGGTGCGTCCAGCGCTAACCGTACGTACTCTGGAAGGTTTGAAGTTTTTTAATGTTTGTGGGAGCCGCGTGGCCCCAGATGGGGGCTGCGTATAGGAGTATAGGCCGTAGGACGGCCTTGTATAGGAGGAGCTTGTTATCTATGGCAAGTTTGCTATTCCTGCCGAATAGTGGGTACATAGCGCAGAGTGCACATGAGACAGCGTATAATAAAAATACAGGCATTTTACTATAAATACAGTGAGTGCGTCGTTAGGCAGCATTGACCATTGCCGCGATAATATTAATAAAATCTGATGTTGTTCTTCCAAAAAACAAATATATAATAATGTTTTAAATGTTATGGCCTGACAACATTATCAACTTTTATTTTTTCCTTTTTTAAACTTTTTTTTCATCTTTAAACTGTACGAGATCGCGGCCGATGGATGCTTATGATGAAATAGTATCTACGATTTTTTTTTTAAATATACCTATGTTTTCATGTAAAAATAAAATTCGGAAAAAGCTAACCTGTGAATTTTGAATAATAAGAATTTTGGCGACAATATGGTGGTGGTATGATGCCGTTTCGCCTAGGAATTCTTGGGCATCTACAGGTTAAGGACGTACTTTCAAAAATAATTTATATTTTCTCATTTTTTACAAAAATGTAGGTTATTATTATTTATTTATATCAGAAGTGTACAAGAATCAAAACAGATGCGGTCATGAAATTCGTATGGACACGTCGATTAATCATCTCCTGCCTTTCGTTGGTGACGCTTGGCTGTCATTATTAGAACAAAGTGCGGTTTTTAAGTGGTCTAATTTTTAAAAATGGTGACTTGTGCTGTCAAACTCTAATAAATTATTAAATGCATTAAGTGATATTGGATTTCATCGGTAAGAAGTATTTTTTTAAGTTTTAATTTTATTCATACATTAATATTGGTACCTATCATAGAAATGCGCTAAGTCCAAATTTTTTAATTAATTAATTACTAGAAATTAATACAGTGTCGTATATCATCATCGTGTTTAGGTATAATGAAAATAAAACAATTATTTGGATAAAAAGAACTAATATACTTAAACTGCTTTCATTCAAGTTGAACTTCATTAGTTAATTTAACGAATGGAATATGTGTGAAAAAATTATAATATTATCGAAAAATATGAAACGCCACGACAGTTTACTACAATATATAAAAAATTATGAATGCATCAGGAATTACGAGATATAAGAAATATACAGATTTTGAATTGTTCTTCAGCATTTATAGAAAATGAATCAAATGAGACAGATAGTGAAAATCTATCAGAATTCCTAGTTACAAATTTGATGGAAATTTCTATGCAAATAATTTCTTACGTTGGTGGATTCGTTGTGCGACAATTGGCTAAGAAGTTATATTTCACGGCCTGTATAGACAGTCTCTTTCCCGACGAGAAATCAGTTAGACATAGTTTTATCATACAAATTCTGTTCACGAGCAGAATCGATGCTAAAAACTATACTACAGGGATACACTACATAACACTTTCCCAAATAATATAATAATATTGATAATTTAGTGTCAAAAGCGATAAAGAGATTATAAAATGTAAATTTCTTTGACATTTTAAACGTTAATTGTAAGAAATGCATCCTCTAGATAATCACCAACTGCAATTGTTGAGAGCTATGCTGGATCAGTATTTGTTTATTTGAGTAAGGTATCTTACAAAATTATCAAATATTAAACCTACCAGAAGGCAGTATTACAATAAATTAGTAATTTTTAGTGGTAACTAGTAAATTAAATGGAAAAAACCATATATTAATTTATTGTAATTATCTCATACTCTAAATACTACTTATCTCTACTTTTCAATATAAGAAACGTACTTTCTGGTGTGCACATACACTGTCAATGTAAAAATTATTATATGAATTAGCTATTTCGGCGATAAATCATTTAAGGGTGTACTTTTATTTTTCCAGCTTGAAATTCGAGAAATTCTATGTGAATTACATAGTATTTATTTTACGGAAATATTAGCCGTACTTTTGTTTCCGTAACTACCCACTATCCAGCAAATCTAATCATGTTTAATTTAGTAACAAATCCCAACAAACTTGGTCGTAGTCATTAAACTCGTAAATGCACCTTCCCCGGTTAGGAAAGAGATCCAGGTTCGAATCCCGGTGGCGCAACAACAATAATTTTCGATAAAATTGACTTTATATGTATATCTTTCTAATTAATATATTTAATTCATATTTAAAATAAAAATGTGTAACGAGTTTTAACATTACATTGTCTTTGACAATTTTAAAATGATTAAAAATTTTGAAATAAACAAAACACAATATAAATATTGACTTTTATAAATAAATCAGATTAGTGTGAAAATAAAATGAATTTACACAATTAGTTGTTTTGTAAAAATTGACTTATGGTGTTATTGTAAGTAACGCCCATTACGTTTGGGTATTTTCGAGAAATGCCGATCATTGGCGAATAACCCAAATGGCCTTCTCACATACTACAAGACCTGGCTTCAAAATTTTTCTCAGTACAATAGGATAGTTTGACTCTGGATAAATACTCTTTGGAAGTTATACACTAGATTTGACTTTTTTTTAAAACTATTTCAACAACACAAATACAGTCATTAGTAAAAAGAATCGAAAGGGGAATTTAGAATAGGCGAAAAACAATCTTAAACACGTCCAAGTAAAAGCAATTAGCGCAAATAATATGCCTCATTTTGTGGCCCAAACTGCTAAAGCAGCCAGCCAACTTGTTAATTTTTTATAACTTACTCAAAATTGTTGAATTACGTAATTGATGACGCGAGGGCCAGAAAATTATTTTGTACTACACATTACCGAGGTTCCGTATTGAAGGGGTTGATTAAGTGTGAAACTGATAATTTGGGTCTGTTTGAAAATTTTGAATAAAAGGGGTTTGAATTAACATAGTTCTATTGTAATACAAAATCTTTTATATAAATTTAAAAAAAACTTATTCAACAGAATTTCTGCAAGGATATACTTTTAATATTGATTTATCTTTTTTGTTATAAATCAGTATTTATGATGATGATACTTAGAGTGGGGAATAAAAATGTGCACCAGAAAATGCCTATCGATCAAAAATTATCAAATGTTTATATAATATGCAAAAATATTCCAATCTAGTTATTTTACATTCCTTCAGTTATCAATATAAATTTAGTGATGAAATGTACAGAAAAAATTAAAAAGTTTAAATAAAATATGTGAGTCAACTGCAGGTATTAAAATTTGAACCAAAAACTATAGGAAAAAGTAACATCCGAATTTCACCATTATTTGAAATTTGAAACTAAATTATTATTGATTGTTAATTTTTTGATAACATTTAGGCCCTTGATTTAGAAAATACATTTTGTACATGAAAATACATGTTGTCAAAATATGTGTAAATGACAAATACCTCTATATTTGCTTTATTAGCTGTTTAATTATTTAAAAATGAAGTATAAAAAATTGCTAATTTTTTTAATTGATAATATAATTTCCATCGGTTGTTATAACTGTCTCCCACCTTTCTACCAGCTTATTTATTCCATTAAAGTAAAATTCCTGTGACTTTGATGCAGAAAATGAGTCTAGGAATGTTTTTATCAAATTTTTTGTCATTTAAATTTTTTTGTAGTTATCTGAATAAGTGATAAGTCGGAAGAAGCAAGATCTGGAGAATAAGGTGGGTACTTAACAACATCCCAATTCAGTTCCTTGAGTTTATGTTGGGTCATCATCGCCACATGTGGTCGCGGGTCTCATTTTCAGAACAAAACAATATTAATTATCTTACCCTGCTGATGCATGTTGTGAGGTTGCGGGGGCCTTGCAAATCTGGGTTGCAGTGGCGAACCTTGAGGACGAGGGAACATGACCTGCGGGGAGCGACCCCCCAGTCCCGGGGATGGACTAAAAGGGGGAGGAGGCGTCCCGCCAGCCCCCAGAGGAGATGCGCCACCGCTCAACGTACCGCCCTACAAACATGGGTCAGTGTTAACTAGTAATATTGTGTCAAGTGGGCAATATCATCTCACGTTTATCGTATTGACACTAAAAAATATATTTATAAGGATTCTGGCCAACATGTTTGCGAGAGCTAATTCTCAATTATTAGGACAATTAGAGTATAGTATAATAATACTGGCTGGGTAACACTATTGTTGTTGCTATTATACTACAGAACATTAGAAATATGAGATGTTTGTGAATGTCCTCATTCTAATAACTGATAACGTAAGTCTAAAAAGCGTTATTACATTCTATCCATATAATAACCACTGAACACAATAACTGGCATCTATATGGTGGTTTGGAATTTTCTTAGTGATTGATTCATTATTTTCAAGTAGATTATATGATGGGCTTTCAAAATCAAACACTTGCGAGACTTTATTAAGCCTGTTCATATTATGAATTCATTTCTAATTTAATTTGGAAAAAAGAAACAAAATTTCTAATAATTTACACAAATTTTTAATTGAAGTCCAGCTCTTTATTAATGAACAAACTTTGATTTATAGTCTGAGATTTTATATTCTTTATACCTGCATAGACTGAAGTTGTGGAGAATGTGAAGTAACTGGACTGTGGATACTCTGCATCTGCATTGTCATCTGCGGGCTTGGAGTAGAAATCGGCCTCTGAGTCTGTTGCATCTGTTGTCCAGGACTTATCATTTGGTGCTGCTGTTGATGCCCCGGACTGGCCATATGTTGCTGCTGACTCGGGGTGACCATTTGATGCTGTTGTTGATTTGGACTGACCATCTGGTGTCCAGGGCTGATCATTTGATGTTGCTGTGCCAAGTGATGTTGGTGCTGTATCATGATTCTCTCTTGCTGTTGCGGTTGCTGCACATTTATCAACTGCTGGTGTTGTTGCTGGGGCTGACCCTGAATCTGATGATGATGTTGCATTTGTGGGGAGGTTGATTGGCTCGAAATCAAATGCTGCTGAATCTGCTGTATTTGGGGATTTTGTATGTGCTGTTGGCTTTGTGACTGCTGACTTTGCATTTGTTGACCTTGAGTAAATTGATTCTGGCCTTGTGGGCTTTGTAACTGTTGTTGATTTTCCAAATGTTGTTGGCTTTGCAATCGTTGTTGTAATTGCTGCTGATTTTGCAACTGTTGTTGGGTTTGCAATTGTTGACTCTGCAACTGTTGTTGATTCTGTAACTGTTGTTGCTGGTTTTGCAATTGCTGTTGGCTTTGCAACTGTTGCTGGCTCTGCAACTGTTGTTGATTCTGTAACTGTTGTTGGTTCTGTAACTGTTGTTGGTTTTGCAACTGTTGTTGACTTTGCAGCTGTTGCTGTTGACTTTGTAACTGTGGTTGATTCTGAGTCTGTTGTTGATTCTGCATCTGATGGCTTTGCAATTGTTGCTGGTTCTGCAATTGTTGCTGATTTCCTTGTGACTGCAGTAATTGATTAACTGGACTCATCATCACATTAACTCGCTGTTGCTGAGTCGACATAGTTTGCTGTTGACCCAGTTGGTTCTGGATTTGTTGGGTAATAAGAGGTGTCTGTGGAGACATTCGGCTCAGCGGCGAGACTTGTTGCTGTTGATTAATATTTCCTTGTTGCTGTACAATGACCTGTTGTTGCCTAAACATGGTCTGCTGTTGTCCAAGAGTGCTGGTTCCTTGCTGCTGCTGCTGTTGTTGCTGCTGCTGCTGTTGCTGTTGGAGCTGAGGTAGCTGAGGTTGCTGAGGTTGTTGGTGCTGCTGCTGCTTGTTCCGGTACTCCTTAATGTAGACCAACAGCCAAATAAAATTACATTACATAATTACAGATAATCTTTAACTACCACTTAGAGGTAACTACAACAAATAAAAAATATTCAGTTACCCAGTTAAACTGGACAACAGCGTCATTTTTTTATTCACATGAATAACTGAAGAGAAAAATACATTTTACATACTATTTTTAAGTATTCTATTGATCAGTGAGAATACATCCATAAATAACGTAGGTTAACTATACTTAAGTTCCACAGGACATTTACGCAAACATTGACTATGCTTGGCATTATTCTCATTCTAATTGCTCAAAAATATGATCTTTTTATAACTGTTGTAATAAAACTTATGATAGTATTGTACATTACCTGTATGAGCATGCTATGTTGCCGACTCTGCTTTCGAGCTGCCTCTAAATGTTTCTGCAGTATTGCTTGCTCGCCAGACACCCTGGCCAGTTCTGTTGCATCCGGAGCAGCCAGCTCATTTCCAGATTTGCGCAGTTGCCTCTGTTTACTATTCAAGGACTGTAAAAATATCAAAAGATGAGATAAAAAAGCAATAATTAAACCCAGTACTATTGTACATAGGCTGATCGACAAATATTCAAAATGAGTAAGAAAAAACAAAATATCATTATGAAAGTAATTTATTCTTCTACCTCAACACACTTAGCCCAACGCATCAGGGTCATCATACAATTTTCGTAGAAGAATTTTTCAAGGCCTTAAAAATAGCCATTTACGGCATGTATGCCATCGCTATTGATGGAAAATTTATTTGAACCTAAGATGGATGGAATAGCAATTCAAAGTGTAATTCATAAATTCTAAGCACTGCAACCAATGCCGTATGACCTAAAGTATTGTCTTGATGAAACAAAATTTACTTTTCAGTCAAAGGGGTCACTTCACCTAGATTTCAACGCTCAAATTGTGTAATAAGTCCGCATAATATTCATTACTCCTTAAGTGTCCCAGAAACAGTCACAATTATGCCTAAAGAGCTCCAAACACTCTTCTGAAACATCCACTCGGCGAAGTTTTTAATCAACTGAGAACAAACGCGGTACTTAACGCACAAGCTTCTTCATACCCAAACGCTCATGTGAAATTTTAAAAACACATTCAGAAGATATGTTAACCACCTCTGCTATATTCTGTAATTTTAAACGATGATCGTCTGGAATTGTCATGTCTTTTGGCCGTCTACTGCGGTGAGTGTCTTCACAGTTCCGACGTCCCCGTTTAAAATCGGTTACCTACATGTACAGTACTCAACAAAGGAGAAGAGTCCCTCAAGACAGCATTCAGCATGGCTTTAATTTGAGTAGTAATCATCCCTTTCAAGACATAAAACTTTATACAGTAAAACCGCGATATAATGAAATCCAAGGGCCCAAAAAATAAAAATTCGTAATAACGAATTCCCACATATAACGAAATAAATAAAAAAAATCCTACTATAAGTTACGCGCCATCGCAAAAAAATGTTGCGCGGCTTCAAAAAAGATCGCAAATTCTGCAAACAAAGGAGGAAAAAGGCCATAGGGAACTGAATACCTACATATTTTTAGTAGTTTTGTTATTAAAACAGATAAGCAAATGGATAATCAAAGGAATCAAATTAAGAACAGAACCTATTCAACACCAATTGGAAGATATTTTTGTAAATTCCAGAATATTCCAAACACAAAACAATATTTTAATTGTGTTTAAATGTAGAGCCGCTTCAAACATAGTTTTGGGCATGAAACATAAAAAATAATTCAAAAATAAAAATTTGACAGTTGAATCGCGGCATTTTTATAAAATGAGTCGTATATAAATTACGAAGGTACTACCGTAACGGCGGCAACCACTTCAAAAAAATATACTAGGAACCCAAGAAGAAGTTTTAATGTTTTAACTTCTTGTCGGCAAGACCGCACGCGCACCGCCGAAAAGCCATAAAACCGTTCGCATACGGCAGATGCAGTCGGCGCGTCTTTGTTAGTGCAAAATAATAATTAACACCGTTTTTAACATTTTTTTATTTCGTTATAAATTTACGTAAATGTATTGGCATTTTTTCGTACGGGACAAAAATGATTTTGTTATAAATATTAACGGGATTTCGTTATATAAATGCATTTTTGTATGAAAAATTGGTTTTAGGGACTAAATTTCGATTTTTTTTTCGATATACGTCATTTTTCACTATATCGGGTTTTGTTATATCGCGGTTTTACTGTATCAGCACAAACTTACATTTTCACAAAAATGAAAGACAGGTTCACCTTCTAGAAGCTTCTCTCTTGTAAAAAAATAATCGTTGAAATGGGTTGATATTTGGCGTGGTGTGATAATGTCAATTTTTTTTTATGATAGCACGTTTTATATTTGTCATTTCGAATACTTATCGATCAGCCCTTGTACATATAATTTCACAACACAAATTCAATAATGTTATCATTTTTTTCATGAGTAGCCAGCAATAATATTAGGGGTACCTATAAAGAATGTCATTTTTTTTAATTAAAGATTTGAATGCTTATAAATACAAATTAAAAATTAAATTTCCACCGCTAAACTGTCTAGTTGCTGGATTGAGATCTTCAAAGTGATTAATGCCCTCGCAGTCCCACCAAACAGATAAAATGATTTGTTTCATTGTGAGGCAGGGCTTAGTGGTAGGTTTCACTACCTGACCTTTCAAAAACCTTTGCTTTTGTGTCCTTGGTTCGAGTATAGCACCCATTTCTCATCTCCAATTATCAGATGTTGTAAATGTAAAAATGGCGTTTCTGATTACATTTCCAAAAATTGTTCACATGCATCTATTCAATCTCCCCTAGGTGTTCTTTGCTTAGTTCATGCGGTATCCATTTTCCTTGTCTCCACACCTTACAGATTTTTTTATGATGCAGTTGAACGCTTGACCATGAGTATCCGAGTTCGTCTGCAATTTTTTCAATAGATAAAGTTGGATTGTTTTTGATTTCGGCAACCAGTATGACGTCATCTACTTTAATAGATCTTCCACTCCAGGGTTATTTTTTAAATTAAATTTCCAGATCGAAATTTCGCAAACCATCTTTGATACTTGCGAACATCCAAAACATCTTCTAATATATCACAAATATTTTTAGTAGCACTTGTTCCTGCCTCTTTCTTCAAGAAATGATATAACATTAAATTTCGAATAAATTCTTTGGTACAAATTAGTCCAATGTAAATAGGGTTATTAAATTTTCAGTTTTATAAATTACAATTCACTCTTGGTATGTATAGTTACCAGAATAACACAAAACATATCATCCGTTGTTGCACACAGAGACTATTACCACAATGTGAATTTGTTACTTATTTTATGACACACAGACACTACTATTATAAGTTGAAATTATTGCTTATTTTTGTTGATTTATAAATACTATAAATTATTATTTGTTTTGCGCGGAGTGCCGCGGGATTGGGAATACAATAAACCTTTGCCCACCCGTCGGTACGTCGCCTATGTTATTTGAGTTTAGTTTAAGTTAGTGCCGTAGACGCAGTAGAAATAAATAAATGTCGTAGTCCACGGCACCCATACAAATTATCCCGCCAGTGTTCCCATTTCTAAACATACACTGCCCTTCTCAGGGCCAAAGAAATGGGCCCTCCGCTCAAACTCACTTAACAACCATTTTTCGAAACAACGAAATGACCGAAAAATCAGAATAACTCAAAAAGGAACACTGGCCGGATAATTCTTATTACGGGATATCACGGGTCGCGATATACACTACAGAATTCCCTACTAGTGATATCCCCCCTTGTTAGATTTAGTACATATTTGTATTTATTAGTCTCCGGGAAACGGTTTCTGCTGCCTGTCAGCCCGCGACCGAAAAATGAAACGAAAATGACGACCACCGCGTCACTCAGGGCGCGGTCAGGCTTGTAAACACGCCCTGATTGGCTCGGTGGGGGATTTTGGGGTGGCGGGCGCTGCTAAAGGCGCACGTCCACCGAACTTGAATAAATACAAGGCCACCGCAGTATGGAGCTCACTTTCGTCAAACGTCTCGTCTCATACACATCTTCATACTGCGGTGCGCTGAATACACCTTTAGCAAGTGTTTTTCATTTCGCATCCCGCCTCATCCTTCAGAACCTCGCCGTCCAGCAGCCTTCATGCCCGATCCCTCGGTCCAGTACCGACTTTCGAGTCTGTGACCGCCGACGGTTTGGAGCGAGTGTGAAGATCTTAACTTCGGTCGGGTGAATCCACTCGTGCCCTAGCGAAGCGACTTGAGGCAACCACTTTTTTGTTTGGTTGGCAACATCCGTCAAATTGACAAATTTCCAATTTGCTTTGCAAATTTTATTAAACAGGCAATATTTTCTCCATTTTTTTTATGACTTTATAAATAATCCTACTGAATTTGTGAAATTATTACTTTGGAACAAGATATTGTAACAATTTGTCTGAAGCGATGAAGAAAGAATGTCATCGGTGTCGAGTATTTTTTTCATTTCAAACTAAAATTTAATGGGCTACCCTAACACAACGCAGTGCATGATTTATGGCGCAATCGAGATTATGAGCGGGAACGGCTGGTATAAAAAAAGACTCTTCGAGGATTGAAGCCTGGCGAAGTTGACCATATGACTAAATTAGTGCAAGTAAATAAAAAATTCAAATTTTAATAATACGTATAAATATTTGAAAATAAAAAATCTACTTATTTTAATATTTTGATCTCTGTTGCTTACTGTTTCATAACTTTTCAATCATATAATTTATGAATCTGGTATTTGTTTGTAACAAAATAGTAAAAACAAATAGTTAACAAGTAACATTGTCTGATAAGAATTGTAAAATTGTCAATATGATACTCAAAGTTGTACTCCTCTATACCCATGTTGTACAATCTGTATCTTATTGACACGCATATTGAAATCTTATGACCCGTGTCCACGATAATCTCTTAATGAAACTTTAATCTCTAAGTCGCCAAATCCGTGTGCAAAACATATGGGCTGATGATTCATAAATAGATTGGCGCTGAATTCTATACCATCCTTCATCTCGTATTGAGTCGAATCTCCGAGAGAAATTTCACCCGTAGACACGGGCCACTAAACCTAGGTGGCTTACTTATTACTTTAGTCTGGCCTGTCAAATAGCATACAACTCTGTTATTATTCTTCACATCATCTGCTGCAACAGCATTTTGTTTTTGGCTAATGAAGAAGAAGAACAAAGCTTTGAGAATAATACTCGAATCAGTGCAATGCTGAAAGATCTGAATATGATGACCTTTAAGCAGAAAATATATTTCAATGTAATGGTATTTATTTATAAAATCCTCACTAAGAAAATATAGGCAGAATTTATAATAAAAATTTATGCAAATCAACATGAGCACGGACATACAAGATGAAAAGATATCCATTCAGGAAGAAGGTTAAATCTCAGAAATCGATGATATACAGTGCGACGAATTTTTTTAATGAAATGCCAGAAAATATAAGAAAGGAGGAGAAACTACATAGATTCAAAATGAAACTAAGCAATGTGTGAAAAATAAGTTGTAGTAAAAAGGAATGATTTTGATCTTGTTTATATTAGAGCATATATAAAAATAATTATGTATGCACTATATTAAGAATAAACATATAAATAAAAGTATAGATGCATTAACCATTTGCAAGTGCAGCTCGTTAAAGGATGCAAAGCCCTAGAAATCGTGAACAGTAATTCAATGAAACACACTGCGCCAATTACCTTTCTGATTTTCCTCAATTTCTGCACCTCTGTCTCGTAGTACTTGAGTTGGTGTGTCAAATGCCCGTTCTGCTGCTGCAGCCACTGTTCGTACTGGAGTTGAGCCTGCCGGTCCGCCTCCGTGACCACTCTCTCGGGGGGCAAAGGCGGAGCAGGCACCGAAG
Organism: Eubasilissa splendida; assembly: GCA_031772225.1. NCBI lineage: Eukaryota > Metazoa > Arthropoda > Insecta > Trichoptera > Phryganeidae > Eubasilissa > Eubasilissa splendida. Next base: position 19,543,926 of record CM062851.1, on the reverse strand, counting down.
GGCAATTGTACAAAGGCACCGTACCCACCTTCATAAAGCACACATAAGGCATAATGACATAATGTTGAAAAACTGTTGAAATAGGGACAACATTTGATAGACAAAATATCATACCTAGGTTACCACACATAAGCAGTAATTATGCAATTCTGAAATGCCCAGATGATGATGATGATGATGATGATGTACCACTAGTAAGAAAAATATTTAGAAAACTTGCAACAAAGTGCAAAAACCAAATTGTACAAAAATATGAATATACAAAACCCATAAACCTTTAAGTCAGATGTGATTCGGTTACTCTCGTTACTGTTACATATTATTTATAAAATATGTAAAATAAATAAAAATGATTATAGCAAAAATACACCAATGAATGCCTCATAAATACAAACAGTTATCGTCTAGACACACCATAGTACATATGGGCAGTAAAATATTCTATTTTGACCAAGATTAAGTTTTGGATAAGCAAGGACAACCTGTCCGTGCACAGAACAGAAGGAAACATTTAGGGCAAAATAACCACCATGTAAACAGAATATTACTGACTCAAATTATTAATTTAATATATAAATTAATTTTAAATGACTAATAATACATAATAATGAGAATAAAATATGTTATTTTTTTTAAATATTACTATTATTAAGTATTAAGAAGTAATAAAATATTAACTAAACTAGTTATATAATGAATCTTGAGACTTAATTAAGCCTAAGCCTGTTTTAATATGTAATAGTGAATATTTTGTTTCAATTTAAAGGTAGGGTAATATTTGGTAGCAAAAAAATATATACATATAAGTGTTATCAATGCAGATAGAAAAGTGTATATTTACCTGAGGCTGTGTTTGTGTAGGAGTCGTGGGAGTGCTAGGCTGTTGCCATTGCTGCTGCACAACTGGCTGAAGAGTGGTAGGGGCGTGTTGCAGGGGTGGAGCGGGCGGGGGAGGCGGTGCACCTTCTGGTGCTCCACCCGCTCCCTCCCCGCGGCCCTGCTCGCGTTTCTCCTGCTCCAGCAACTCCTCCAGCAGGAGCGGCTGCTCCTAACATGACAACGCGGTAAATAGTGGGAACACGCATTTTGGATCAAAGTTAAATCTCCGCTTACGTAACCCTAAGCTACTCACAAATTTTGCTTGTATATATTATTGAATAAAATTGAGACTTAATATTGATTTTACAAGGGTCATTACACAAATTAATTATAAAATAATGAATAACCATTATTTGTAAGCCAACGGAGTGTAATAAGCGGAGACTACTTTCTAACCAAACTAATAATATTCAAATAAATTATTTTCATGATAATTTAAACTATTGCCAGACTGTTGATACTGTGCAATAATACTAGTATTATTTTTTGCTTTACAATAAATTATAATTGATAAAATATTCATCCCAAATAAAACCCATTCAATAAAAACATGCTATACATATATGGGGAAGTGGGCAATAACCAAGAAACTGTGAGTGAAATGTGGAGAATTAACAGAAAACACACTCTATAATACTTTTGTGGTATTGGACAAAGAATAAATATGTGCAATACATATATGTAATAAGAAATATGATTCAGAAATGGAAAAAAGATCCCAATGATTAATCTCTCTAATATTTTTTAAATTAAAAGATGAATTTAAAACTAAACCTTTCATACAAAGTGATTAAAAAATATCAAGTACTTTTGTCTCATGAGGTATTTGTAAGAATATTAAATAAAATTATTTTAAAATAAAAAGATTGTTAGACCATCACACATTGAAACATTATACAATTTAAAAAATTTATACATATACCGATGTTTATTATTTCCTTAGACGTCATTTTAAAGAGAGTGTATAGAAATGATGTTTAATATATTCTCGATAATGGGTATTATAAAGAGCAAGAAGGTTTGTTTTAGGTTGTATTCAAAAACCATTTATTGTACAATCACGATGTATGCCACCTTAGAAAAATTATCTTGCCATCAAGATGGTCATGAAAGACATATCCTTTTCCAATTTAGAAAACAATAAATAATCCCTAGTGTTCAAGCTATAATTGTAATCACCAAGTGATGGAAATATTAATACATACGCTAATTAACTAATCAAGAACGTCCTTACATTACAATTGTCAACCTTATTTACACTTTTTCATACTTCTATTGAGAATTTATTGAACTCCCCTCATACTTAGAAAACAAATAATTTTCATGTAAAAATTTATTGCTATTTTTTTTTTAAAAAAAACTTTTTTTCTCAACGAAATTCATGCAGGAACATTGAAAGCAAAACTAGGAAAAGATCATTTCAAGAAAGCAAAATAAAGGATAAGATCATGTATTATGAATAACAAAATAGAGTAATCTTTTTATGAATAAGCCAAAAATAAAAACACTTTTTAACACTACTTGTAAAAATTGTATATTGAACCTGTAAGAAGTGAAGTGAACCAACTGACATTTTAGCACAAAGCGAGTTAAATGCATTTTAACATTCTACATATCCTAAAGTTTCAGTGAAGTGAACTAAATAAATTTAATGATGATAATATGGAAGATTATTAACAGTTTTAAGTAAAAAAAAAAAAAAAAGGGGGGGTAAAAGCTTAATAAAAAAAAAACATTTGGTCACTTGGCTCACTTCACTTCTTGAGGGCTTAATTGATCATCCATTTGAATAATATACTTGGGAAAAGACCAAACTTGGTAAGTAACAAATATGTATTTATAAACATCCTGAATAATACTACAAAGGCACCCATAAGGATTTAGGGATCCTTACAATGAGGTTCTGAATCCTAAGAGGAGCGTGTGAAATCTATGCATGACTACTTGTGAAGTCATATATTCCATCAATGGGAGTTTGAAGGGCTAAACTAAACTAAGGGTTATCACTTAACGGGATTAAAGGATCACATATATTATATATAAAGTTATCACAATTTGCTTCCACTTGGGACACCGTGTACATAACATCATTTTTTAATGAATATTAGTATTCTCTCTGAATAAATTATTATATATATTACATATTATGTACTTCCGTCAGATTTTTCAATAGAGAAGTTACATATCATTAACTTGCACAGAATAATCATCTGAGTGCATCATCAGAGCCAAATATTACAGAATCCATCCTTGGATTTGCATTCACCTTTTTTGTTTCTAAGTGTGTTTCATCTGGCATTCAGTTTGTTAGTAAAACAAATCAGACTTTCTTTTGGTTCGGGTGGAAAATTATACATTGTAAATTGTACACAAAACATTTGAGAATTAAGATGAACAGATAAAAATTGATGGAAGGAAAATCTCCAATCTTAGTTATGCAGAAGATACAATGTTAATCACCCTATCTTAAGAGGAAGTACGCTGTTTCAACATCTAGAAGAAAGTAAACTTAATCTGGAGAAAAACAAACTTACCAACTTCCCAGAACAAACATCTTTTCGGAGATAGAAATGGTGAAAGAATTTAATAATCTGGAAAGGTAGAGAAGCATATACAAAATGACTAAAATGAGGCTGCGGTGAAGGCTCTAATATTCTCCATATTCTTATAATGATTAAGGAAAAAATATCAATGTCTTTGAAAAGCAAAGACACATGTTAAAATACTATGGACTATGGACATACCGATGTTACCATATTGCAAAAGTAATATTAAATGTGAGTAAAAATAAATGACAAGACTCTTAGCCTTCTTCAATTGACCAGAAGAAATGACAGTCTAGACAAATAGCAGAGTGACAAGTGAAGACTGTGATGGGCTCTTCACTTGTAACAGCACTGAGAGCTGCAAAATGCCGAAAAGAATGGTGGAATA